>OX235277.1:9333750-10006544 GCA_944472155.2 Trichobilharzia szidati
TGACAAGTTTTACTGAGATCGAAAGAATATCTCGGGGAGTTCCGAAACCATGCTCAATGAGCCGCATAAAATCACAAGTTTTGTACGAGTAAATCATAAATTTACTTGATATTTGTTCAGTTGAACTCTGTATTCACGCTTAGTGAAAAAGATATGTACTTTCAAGATGAATCAACACACCTGAAATAGCGGATTCAATTTCGTTACGTTTCTTCTTTTAATGGATGGATATACACTGAATTGTAAACGCGGGAGAGACGATAGTGTTTGCTGATGGTGGGTTTTTCATATTTTTTAGGTAGCTCTTTTATGCACTGTTGGGTCTCGTAACAACTTAGTACATTTCGAAACGCGAAGAAATCCATTTTTGTTTACCTATTATTATTGATAGAAGGAATTTACGGTGTGACTCATTTATGAATCACGCCACATGACCACAATGGTATTAATTGTTAAGTGGTGTGATTTCAGTTATTTGTTTCACACTGTTGTTAACTCCAGTTTATAGTTAGGGTTCCCACTGTGAGTGTCTTGTCCGGAATTGTTTGGCACCGTGTGCCTAAGTAACAATGACGACGTTATGGTTCCACATGGGACGTTTTCCTTGGATTTGGATGTACTGCTAGTTTCCCTTGCTGAGAATATCAATGATGTGCTTGGAAGTTTACTTCAGTCAAGTCTAATGTGGAACTGTCGTCGTGCTTTATGGGATGAGAGAATTGCTCCAGAAATAATTGTGGCTCCTTCTGGGCGTTATTTTTTACTTTATTATGGCTTGATTCCACACTATTTTTAATACAAGTATAGAATTTTCAAGATATGATACCAGTAGCCCGAATTCAGCAGGCCAAGACCATTGATATCAGGTGTGCATCGGCTGGGGATCGAATCGCGGACCATGTACATGATCGGGGGCGTCCTCACCGCTGTGCCACTGACACAGACTTTCAGACGAAGGTATTCTGACCTCACTTACTGTGATTCCTTATGATACATATAAATACGGTAGCTCTTTAACAGGCGGAAAATAAGTTGGCACTAAATTACAAGTAACAAATGGGACTAAATTTCAACGACTAATTGAATAAGAAGAAAGGATCATAAAGGTCTTGTTGGTTTTCTGAAGGAAGCTGGTTTATCACTTGAATTCTGTACTTCATGTGAAGTCTAATATAATTTGGTTTTATAATCCGGAAGACAAAACTAATCGTATGCAGTTGTTTGGTCTATGTTTCATATGTATAACTTTCGAACTGTCGCACTAGTGCGTTTTGTTTTCAGCGTCAATATAAACGTGTCACTAACTTCCCGAATCTCATCGCTGCATACAAGTAGAAGAAAGGGTTACTGGTATTCAATTTGCATTCCGCTAACATAGCGTAAGGAATAACAATGCTTCATAGTAGTCGGCAGTTTTTAATGATTCCAGGTGGATGAATTCCTTCTCAGATTACTGGTGACTGACTATAATGCCGTCTAATTGTGACGTCAGTCCTTATTGGGGAATCTGTTTGTAATATACATAATACGTATATTCCCGTTGAATCCCGTGTGTCTGAAAGGCATTGGTAAATTTCTCCCGTCACATAATCGACCGTTCGTTACTACTTTGAAGTGACGATTGGGCTCGCATATCTCAGTGATCTAGTGGGCTTTCCTGGTTAGAAGGCGTCACTCAGGTCTCATTACAGCGACAGTTTCAGTGGGACTATGGCCAGGCTGCATGTTGCCTGAGTTAAGTGTAATTGGTAGATAGGAGTGTATTGCTAATGTGTTTCGCTGCGCTACCTTCTCCCTTCACACAGAAATTAACATAGACTATTCCTGAAGTTGTTCACCTCAACTCTATTCAAGGAGGTCATTCTTTGGAAATTGGATTTTCCATATGGACAGTGGTCGTTCCCTATATGGATATGTGCTGGACTACGTCATGTGTAAGGCGAAGTTTCGTGACTGTCCTCTAAACATGGCTAATTGACTAAAACATTTAGTCAGATCGTGTCCCGGTTGCCTTAGCCTGGTGAACTGAGTAGTGTCATCAACCTTCGATGTCTCATTCAGTCAAGTTCTAGTTATAATATGCACCCCTTCACTGACTTCTCTTATAAGGTCTACGAGTGAGATAGTTGAATATATTGACCACTTGTTTGGAAGTTGTTTCAGATCTACTGGTCTGGTTGTTGGAGGAATCTCAATGTGAATCCAGTAGGTTCGTAGGAATATACCATCTTCCTCATTTGTATGACAGTAGAGCTTATGGATACTGCACAGCACTAAAACTTTCCGCCTTTTAGTGTTGTAGAGCTTGGGCGCATAAGGTATGATAAATGAGGGTACCAGCGAATTTCGGCCACAGTTGTTGTATTTCACTTATTCGCCCTATGTGCGTAATAAAAATGTCAGAAATAATGCATTAGGTTAGATGAGGAATTCAGTCGATAAGACTTTAGAGTTTCATCAGTCTGGGGTTCGGTTCCCGACCGACGTATTCCAAAACCTCATTTAGCTGATTATAAGCCCGGTAAAGAGAGAAGGTAGGGTGTGAAACTAGCAACAGCCCGCCAAAAATAAAACCACTGCTACTGAAACTTCAAAGATTAAGCTTGAAGCCCCCTATGTTCTAGTAAGAAAGCATAGGATCTTAAATAAAATAAAACTAAAATCGAGATACATAGTGGCTCAGCATGCGTAGCGCATGTGCTAATCATTTCTTCTGATGGAACTCTAAAGTCGTATCGACTGAATTCCCCACCTTACCTAACACTTTATTCCTAACATTGTCATCAAGCACATAAGGTGGTGAACAAATGAAATACGACAACTGTGGCTGAAATTCGTTGGTCTCTTCATTTATCATACCTTATGCGCCCGGACTCTACAACACTAAAAGGCGAAAAGTTTTAGTACCCATGAGCTCCACTGTGACACAAATGAGGAAGACGGTATATTCCTACAAACCAACTGGATTCACATTGAGATTCCTCCAACAACCAGACCAGTAGACCTGAAACAACTTCCAAACAAGTGGTCAATATATTCAGCTATCTCGCTCGTACATTTTTAGAATAGGAGTAGGTGAAGGGTTGCATATTAGAACCAGAACTTGAATGAACGACACATTGAAGGTTTATGATACTACTTAGTTGGCCAGGCTAAGGTAGCTGGGACACGATCTAATCGATTGACTCCGTATATATATATATATGTATATATATATATATATATAAGATTATTTCTTTGAACAGGTGACTTTTCCCATAATTCAACTTGATAATTTATCAAAATAAACTGTCGGGTTGATCGACTGAAACTATGCTATTGGTTCAGTCAATGAAAAAGTTCTTGGTTGCATTTCCGTCAACCATGAACTTCACCAAGTGAAGCAGCTACATTTTTTTCGGTCAAACAGAGTTTAGCTAATTCATACTCTGAAAATTGTTATTTTATTTATTTGTCCAACGACAGCCTTAGTGTAGCGTAAAGTGAACGTAATAGTTAGTTACCTTTTTACAGGGGGTATTTATTACATTGTATTATTTCCTATAGCTGAGAAAACAAGTAAGCAACAATATGATCGCCAGTCACATCTTGTGGTGTATCGGACCAGTATATATATATATATATACATATATATATATATTATATACTCTTACGAGTCATGAATCACCGAACTGTTGAAGGGCAGTTTGTCAGCGTGTATTTTATTGTGTATTAGTTAGTTCAATGAAAACTCATTTATCCAGGAAGACTTTTCATGTAATTATTTTATAAGCAAGTTGAAAATCACCATTGAGTCATGTAAAAGAAAAGGCGTTCTTCAGTAAAGAGTTACTCTTCTTTTCGGCAATATAATTCTCAAGCTGTGCAATTGTCTGTCTGTCTGTCTGTTTTCGGCATAGAACTTTGCACCAGTGTGCGGCATTTCAAGTCGCCACACTCCATGTAGCACACAAACCAAGAGAAGAAAGTAGAAGAAATGCATACTAGAGACAGTAAGTTGAGATGTGAGACAAAGGAGTAGTAATAAAGAAGAACAATATAGTTTCATTGGAAATCATAAGTCACAAGGAGTGGGTGCATCTGCGCAACTGAGAACGATTTTGAGCCATATCACCCATTGGTTCCAGCCATTGGTGTTTACCATCCCGAGGACCCCAACCAGTCAGGAAGTCTATACCTTCTTACGTGGCTTAAACTAACTGTTGTGGATTTCGTTGACTCATGCTGCCATGTTTTGGTTTGACCACCGCTAGCTCTTTTCCACCCTGACCCTTTGTCAGCTAACATTGCCCGTTGAGGAAGGCGATGACCAAGCATACGTAACACATGTCCTAACCATCTCAGTCGATGTAATTTCACAACGTCGTCGATTGATTTCCCCTCCTTACCTAGCACTCGACCAAGGCCTAACCTCAATATTGCTCACCTTATTATACAACTTCACACGGGAAAGCTGTGCAATTGCATATATTTATCGTGAATTTTCGTAGCATCGAAAGGAATATTTCCGAAACTGTGTCATTAGAATTGTAAACTAGATAACAGATTGCGTAATATAGAAAGCGTTAATCGGGTAGAAACTAAATGAAGTAAATTAAGTTATGTGATATAGTTTGACGGAATTGAGTAGAATTCGACTAAAATTCAATGAGAGTCATGTTGACAAGAATGGTAATAAGGAATAGAAATTTAATAGAGTCGGAATTAAGGAAGAAAATAATTCAAGTAAGAAACAAAAACCACTACAATTACGTATTTGGTGTTACGATAGATCAGGTTCATTGTAGATTTAATGACTGAAGAAACTTCTTGTATGTGCAGAGTTCGGGATTTAACATGTGCATTGTCACCACTGCATCTGCGTTTTGAAGACTGACTGACTGACTGGTTTCAACATAGAACTTTGCACCGTTGTGCAGCAGTTCGAGTCGCCACACTTCACTCAACACAAAGCCACAGAAGAAAGTAAAATAAAACGCAAAATAGAGACAGTAAACAGAGATATGTGGCAAAAAGAATAGTAATATCGAAGAACAAGAAGTGGATGCATCTGCATCAGCCATTGAGAACAATTTTGAGCCATATCACCAATTGTCTCCAGCTTTCATTGGTTTTTACCGTCCCGAGGAATCCAACCAGGAAGTCTACATCTTCCTACGCGTTGTGAAGAAGTTTGATTCGTACTCTTTTAGCGAAATTCCCAGGTATTCTATAGACAACTTTGAAGTTCCTTTGTGGGTCCAGGATAGATCTGTGGTGGAGGGGGGCATCATTTTACTCCTTTATAAAACCATGAGGGTGTGTTCGATGATACGTGTTTGGTTAGCACACTTTGAGTACAGTGGACATACCTTGCTTCACATGAGCAAGTGAATTGGTAGACGAGGCCGACCAACAGTGGTAGCTTATCCTTCACGTTCATGCGAATCATTGGTTTCGTAGAGAGGGTTAGTCGGAGTTCAGCCGTAGAAAAGGTTTTCTTCAGTGAGCGGGACAGGCGGTTTCTCAGTATTTCTGCCGATGAGTCTCCATTGAATTGTAGATTTAAGTAGAGACGCTTTTTGGGAGTAGAAAGTGTGGACAGCTTTAATGGTTTAGGTCTCATGGATTTTGTAATGAAACGTTCTGGGTAGCCATTTTCTAGGAGGGTTTTTTTCAGATGTTCAGATTCTCTTCCATAGTGTCAGGGCTGCAAATGCTGCGGGTTCTGTGTCTCAGTGAACGGATCAGGTTTCGTTTTGTCTATAAAGGTATCCAACTAAGAAAGTGAGTTGTGGATCTTTTTAGTGTTCCACCTTGTTGACATCTATCGGATTACTTCTCTAATGTGAACTGAATCGCAGGATGGCAACTGTTGAAAAAGTCCAGAACGTCCTGCAAATTCTCCTCATTATCTTTTGTAAAACCGAAAGCTATTCATTATTTTATATACGAAGAGAGTCACTGGGATGTTTGACCTGCCTGAAGGTTATCAAAACCAATACAAATGACCAAAAGACGAAAAAGTCTCCGCAAATAACTAATCACATTCAAAGTCACCAGGAGAGGTGGTTTGTTATAAAAGTCTCTTTTCGTATTAAAGTCTGCACTGAAGATGTCCAGAAAGACAATAATAAGAGCTTCACAAATAAATCATCAAGCTTAAAGAACTCAACTAGACCAATAAGAATGATGTTGTTGTTGATTGTCTTCTTGATCTCTGTGAAGGCAGTGCTGTCGGTTGTGGAGTGATGGGCATAAGATCGATGGCAATCATCAGCTATTTTTTAAAATACAACTGAATGGCTCATATTCATCTGTGTATTTAAGTATCCTGTAATAATTTAATTTTCGCCTCGTGTGATGAATCCGTAAAAAGGGTTTATTGATAAAATTCTTGTAGCTGTACTCTTCATTATTATTTTCCTTGGTTTTCTTGAGTGTCATTTTTGGTGACTTTGGACTATATGACCTGACTGAATGACTGACTTGTGTCAACGTAGAACTTTGCATAGATGTGCAACAGTTCGAGTTGCCACACTCCACATGTAGCACACAAAGCAAGAGAAGAGAGTAAAGACAGATTCACCAAAAGAGAGGCAGATAATAAACAGAAGTGTGAGTGAGGAGAAAGGAATAGTAATATAGAAGAACAATAAAGTACTTTGATTGAATATCGTAAATCACAGAGTGAATGCATCTGCGCCAGCCATATCAACAAATGCCTCCACCCACAGGTTCCTACTATCCTGAGGACCCCAACCAGTCAGGAAGTCTACACCTCCCTCCGTACATGGCTTAAACTAACTATTGTGGATTTTGTTGATTGATGTCATATTTTAGTTTGACCACCACCAGCTCTTTTCCAACCTGATCAATCCTATGTTCCCTAACATTTACCGCCGAGGAAGGCGATGGATAGGAATGCGTAACACACATCCTAAACATT
Source organism: Trichobilharzia szidati (assembly GCA_944472155.2). NCBI lineage: Eukaryota > Metazoa > Platyhelminthes > Trematoda > Strigeidida > Schistosomatidae > Trichobilharzia > Trichobilharzia szidati. Next base: position 9,340,679 of record OX235277.1, read on the forward strand.
TCAGTCCGTGTAGCTTCACAACCTCGTCAACTAATTTCCCCTTCTTATCTAACACTCGACACCTAACCTCAACATTACTCACCCTAATACACCATCACTCAATACTGGAGACTGAAGGCGGATACAAATGATCAAAGACAGCTAGCCAGGCCCTCCCACTTTCAGTGGCCATGTCTCATAGTCAAAGAGGTTGACAGCCCGGTTATCACGTCTGTGCCAGAGATGGTGTAAGTTGGCAAATACCAAACGAACCTTTGGTATCCGTGTTGAGATTTCGTCAGTGATCAACCCCTTTGGGGTTTGTGTAACTACCCAAACACGTGAAGGAGTCAGAAGTCTCTACCATTTCACTCCCTGGTAGGAGTCGATGTAGTCCAGTCCAGTCCTGTAGCATCATCACTGCTACATTTGACCAAGACTCTTTTACCACCCAATAATAATTCTTCCTATAGAATTAAGTAATTAGCTTTCTTAGAACAAGACATATAAGCGAACAATATTGTTTTCAATTAGATCTTCAGGCTTTACTCTAATTTACATAGATTGATATATAAAATTTTTTAACCAATGACGGTGATTTTGTGGTAAATGTTTTGAACGTAGTTAATAACGATGATTATAATGATAGCAAATTATTGATAATAAGGTTTATGCAGGTGGCGACAAGAATAACAAAGGTAGTAATATATGTATATGTAGACAACTCAATAAATAAATTTGGTCAAATCTTAAAAGTTACGTAATACTAAAGGTGAAGGGGACAGATAACCAGACTTTAAATAAATAACATAAAAATACGAAGGAGATGGAAAATAAGAAAGGGTGGGAAGGTTTTGAATAGAATTCACCTAGGCCAGGCAAGGGAGAGACAAAGGTAGAACAAACTTCTTTTGTATGCAAAGACTAGGATTGTTCTCTCGAATTAATTCCCATAGCTTCGGCTATGTGTAAAAGACGGTTTCGAATTCCGTTCGAAAGGCTCGATGGAATGCGATAGATAATTTTGAAGGCACTATTTTTCTCCACTTGGTGACCGCTATCAATCAAATGTGCCAAAATAGAACTTCTTATAGATTTTATTTGACCTTTTCCAAACCATGAAGGAAGATGCTCATTAATGCGTCTGTTAAGCTGTCTAGTTGTTCGCCCTATATAGATTTCCCCACAGGAGCAACTAAATTTATAGATACACATCGAAGTGGTACAGCTAGGTAGCTTTCATAATTGGTCGGCTGGAAAATGACAAACAAAGGGTGGCGGCAGTATAAGTCCGTTTTATCGCTCTCGATAATCTCAGATGTAAGACTTCACTAGCCAGATTTGAAAGATTTGAAATTAGCTTTCTATTCATAATATATTTACACAACATATTGATCTATAGTAGAGACTAAGAAAAAGTACTTATGTGAAAAATTTTTCCCCTACCTTACAGAGTAACATAAATCAAGATTCGTTGGATAATTACAACCCGTTTGACGATCCTGCTCCAAGTGAGTGCAATTCACTAATACTGATTGTAAATTTTATTTTTCCATTTCATTATTGTACTAACATTCACCGATACTATTTTATGCCTACATTTTTTAATACTTATGTATTATTATTATCCTTAATTATCTCTTGAAAGTCGTCTGTTTTTGAATTGCTTTACTTTTCTAGTGGAACATAAGACTTCAAGTGCATTGAGCATTAACGTTTCCGTAGCAGTGGCGTTATTATTGATATAAGAGTAGAACTTGGCCACTGTGACAGAGTATAATTCCATTATATAGAGAACTTAATTTTGATAAAGTCTCACAGCGTGTCATACGGTAATATTTACTGATGACCGCGTTTTGAGCACAATTTTATTGCTCTTCGTAATCATATCAAGACACCACTCACACAACTTTATGACTTCGTTTATATAATTCCATTTATCATCTCTTGATTTGATTGGTAGTAGTATTTTCCATTTCTCTGGTTTGAGTGATATGTCATTCGTATTGCACGTGTTGGATGTGTTGATTCGATGAACAAAGATTCAATAATCAACTTTTTAGAATTTTAACTCTGTCTCCCCACCCTTTTGTGTGGTTGTGTGTTAATGCATGCAGTGCAATTGCTGAGTTTTTTCCCTAAATTACTTATTTTCGTGGGATCAATCATTCTAACCTTAGCTAAATTCTTATATTCTGAGAATCTGACTATCCCCACCCGAGCTCCTAGTTTGACCTATGTAGTTGACCTCACTCACAGTCATTCCAAGGTATTTCGCATGTTATATTATTTTGTCTAATTGGGTCAACCTACAGAACTTGTCCTTGAGTGAGTTTGTAGGTGTGAACGTCCCACCTTAATTCCTGCTTTATTACGAATCCTATGTAGGGTCTCAGATGTCCCTTCCTTATATGGTGAAACTGCAGATGTCTTATATTCTCTCTTATTTATGTTATTATTATTCAAGTGTTGGTTTGTAGGGATTTGATTGGTTACAGGATTTTCATCATGAGCTGACACTAGTTAGAGAACCATTGGAAAACCTGGGAATACTGGACAGCTGTTTCGTCTTAGTTTGGGACTCTTCATTGGTACGCACCCACCGGGATTCGAACCCACGATCTCCTGGTTACAAGGAGAGCCACTGGGACCCGATCCAATGGCCAGCCCATGAATTTTAACTTCTGCCAATTCACGACATAGCGCGATCCCTAGCCAATGTCTTCGGCGAGTATTTGTCCTCACACCCGACCTGCTGCACCCAGTACTCCCAGGTTTTCCAATGGTTCTCTAACTAATGTCAGCTCATGATGAAATTCCTGTAACCAATCAAATCCCTACAAACCAACACTTGAATATCAATGAGATGCTCACTAGCGACTTGCCCTATTCAGGTAGATAGTTACCTGGGGTTCTAGTGAGAAGTCGTGACCAGTAGGGTTCAGCAGGTCGGGTGTGAGGACGCATACTCACCGAAGACATTGGCTAGGGGTCGCGCTATGTCGTGAATTGGCAAAGTTAGAATTCATGGACCATTGGATCGGGTCCCAGTGGCTTAACGGTATACGAACTCGCCTTGTAACCAGAAGGTCCTGGGTTCGAATCCCGGTGGGTGCGTACTGCTTAAGAGTCCCAAACTAGGCTGATGAAACAGCTGTCCAGTACTCCCTGTTGGTTTTCCAATGGTTCTCTAACTAGTGTCAGCTCATGATGAAAATTATGTTATTATTATTAGTTTCGCTACTATTTTCCCAATTCTTTTGACCTTTTTTGATATTCCCGATGAATTTTAAAGGATAGTTATGGAACACTGACGCTTCTTTTTCTATCTGTTTCAATTCATCATTTAGGTTTTTTCTTGTACTACTTAATGTTGCTATTGCTCTGTTTGTTAGATCACTTATAACTAAGCCTGCCTTAACAGATAAGGGATGAGATGAATTCAAGTCTAAATATCTATTAGCAGAATGCGTTGGTTTTCTGTAAACACTAGTGTGTAGTTTGCCTTCTTCTATTCGTTTTATTTTACAATCTAATATCCTAGCTAATTCACCTTGTTTATTTTCTGGTTGAAATGTGAATTTTATTCCCATTTACTATTAAGTTCTTTTGTGTGTGAAGAAACTAGAGGTATGTTCTGTTTTTAACGGGATAGTGGGGTTGCTAACCTCACGCATAACCTTCTTCCCTCTTTATCGGCCTTTCTACCGGTCTAGTGAGGTCTAGGTTCGCGTTTGTCGCCTGCGATTGAACTCCAGGACCATATAAGGCGTGATTAGTTATCTGTTAAGTTATTGTTGTATGTGACAGTGTACATACACTGCTCGTAGTATTTTATTTTACTGAATCACCTTTCCAAAATTTGTAATCATGTTGACGGTTTATGTTAGTTACTTATTTGACATAATCAGTAATATGCTTAGTCTTCAGTGCCTTTGAGAATTTGATGGATTGTGTACTCAGGAATAGTGTCAGAGTTACTCTACGTTTTCTGCGTATGCACATTAGCTGTTTGGGTGACATGTGTACAGTCTAATGTACGAGCTAAATATCAGGGGAGTATGTCAAAAGGAGGATGCTTTGATGTAGGGAGATAAAAATCTGAAAGTAAATGTGGATTGCAGAATTCTAATGGTTAGAAAATCGTATGTTTCAAGAATATGAGGCTTTCACACTAACTTTTACAATTCAAGGGGATTGAAGAACTTATATTATTAGATTTCCGCTTCTAAGAAAGAAGGTTGAACTTACACGGTACACATATATTATCTATAAAACTGGATCATAGAAATTATTAAAAAGACGATTGCAGCGAAGAAAATTCTCTTTTCGGAGAAGTCATCTACTAGGCTGTACAGTCATGTATTTATGATAAATGGGTGGGAAAGGTCCAGAATAATTTCCGGTCAAGGGTCAGATTAATAGAATTACAATTAGGAATTAAAATGCCATAATAAACAGGGGGATGGGGCGGATAAAGCTCAAACAAAGTAGCATCATAATTACTGAGAAGATTGACACTGATTGTGCACTTAGGGGTTAGAAATATAGAAATAACAAGAATAAGATGTTTGGATAAAAAATCTAGTGGGATCACAGCTAATGTGACGAATAATTGTTTATGCAGCCAGGGTTAAATATGTAGAAACAATAAAATGACAAAATAGACAGGAATTCCGGATATGAAAATATGGTGGTGTAAATAGTTGAGGAATTCAGAAAAACTTAAAAATAACATGAATAAACAGGAAATTTGGATAAGAAAGGTAATGGGATAGTCACTATTAAAAGAATTACCTGTTTATGATGGCTATGGCAGGGAAAAAGGTTGGACGTGGGTTTAAGCTTTTGGATAGCTAGTGCCTCGACTGTGCCCAGATGTCTTAATTTTACTCCCTGTTTGATAGGTTTAATCGAATCTTGTATATTATTTTGAAGGATTTTTCGAATGGCGCTGAATGTCCTGTGCGTCGGTGGCACAGTGGTTAGGACTCTCGCCGACCATGCACATGGTCCGGGGTTCGATCCCCTGCCGACGCACACCCGATATCTATGGTCGGCCTGAATTTGGGCTACCGATATCCATGCTGAAAGTTCCACACTTGTACTGAAAATACGGTGTGGAATCAAGCTGTAAATCAAAAAAAAAAAATCAAAATCTGAATTGACCAGATGTTCTGTCACTGAACTATATACGCGTTTTCGTTCTCCTTTTACTAGCCAGACTGGATAGTGTTCAGTAAATGCTAATCACTAGCAACAGAAGAAATCTGAAAAAAATTGCTAAGAACAGAATAAAATAGAGGTGTGTTGTTGAAGCCCTATAAAAAATGTCTGGTACAGCCTAAGGCTGCTGGGTAGACTTCCGTCTTCCTCTTGAAATGCTTTCAATATGGCCGGGTGTTCATCCCCTCCCTCTCTGTTGGATAATTCCTATTCATAGCCTTCATGTAGCATGAAGGGTGTTCCTCACTGAAGTGAAAAGATAATTGCAAGTGTCTCGCGCTTACAAGCAGACTAATGGATATTCAAGTCTACCCAAGAAAGCTGAAAAACCTTGATTCCGAGCCTATGGAGTACATGAGCTCCAGAATTTGAAAACACTTAGTGGTGTTTTGGTTCCCGGGAACCATGGGAATCAAACTCCAAGTCAAAAGCTCACGGGATAGCCTCTTAAGACGTCTACCTACTTCGGTCTGGGCATCCGGTCAATATCCTAGTCTTCAGACAAACTATATGATTCCTTGGCGCCCATAATTTACCAAGTTTCGGTTTCAATAATAGTAATAATAATATGCAATTAATAGTATTCTCTGAGCTGGTTGGTTTGGTTGCGGAGCTTTCGTCGTCCTTCTGGACAACATCTTCAGCGCAATATTTAGCATAAAGTTTATGCTAAACAAACCAGCTCAGAGAACACTATTAATTGTAAATCATCCACCTGAGCTACAAATCTTCTCTAGTAATAATAATACTTTGTAGCAGTATATAGCAAACAGATTAACAGAATTCTGTTGGAGAAAACACGAAATAAACTCCATTGAGATAATGATATTGTGTTCAGAAATTAGATGAACGAAAGAAATGAGTATAAGCCCACTTACATGACTGATGGTAATCTATGCTATAGGAAGATTTGATACTACTGATTTCTCGTATCTTAATGACTTTAGAATGTTCTTAAGAAAACCAGCAAACTGTCTGGCATCAAAGAGAGGAATTCAAGGGAACCATAGAGAAGACGGAAGTGATGAAGATAACCAACCGACAACGACATCAATGGAAGACATCTGAATTAGGTCACCTCATCCACCTATATAGGAATCTTTGTTTCAACTAGAGCCGACCTCAAAGAGGAGGATGTCAAAAGCCGAATAGGAAAAGGCTAGACATACCTTCATCATCACTCTGAAATCATCTGGGAAATCTTTTGCACTCACTTAGCATAAACAACGGAATTTGGGTTTTCAACACTTCTGTGAAGTTAGTTGGAAAAGAGACAGTAGTGGTCAAAACAAAACATGGCTACATCGTCAGTCAATGATGAAATCCACAACAGTTAGTTTAAGCCAGCCAAGTAGGGAGGTGTAGACTTTCTGACTGGTTGGGGTTCTCGGGACGGTTAGAATCAATGGCTGGAGACAATTGGCCACATAGCTCAAAATAGTTCTTAATGGCGCAGATGTATTCACTCTTTCTGACTTATATAATATCCAGTAAAACTATAGTGTTCTTGGATATTACTACTTGTTTTTCCCTCACACTTCTGTTTCTTATCTGTCTTTTGAACTTTCCTTTGTGGTGTGGTATATGGAGTCCGGGGACCCCAACCAGGAAGTCTACACCTTCCTACCTGGCTTAGACTAACTGTTGTGGATTTCATTGACTGGTGCCATGTTTTGGTTTGACCACCACTAGCTCTTTTCCAGCCTGATCAACCCTATGTCAGCTAAGATTGCCCGTCGAGGAAGGCGATGACTAGGCATACGCAACACATGTCCTAACCATCTCAATAGATGTAATTTCATAGTCTCGTCGATTGATTTCCCCTCCTTTTGGTGTGGTTGTGTTCTCTGAGCTGGATGGTTTGGTTGCGAAGCTTTCATTGCTCTACTGAGCAACATCTTCAGCGCATACTTCGATGTGAAGTGAGCTTTTAGAATTCTCTATGAGTTTATTAGTCATCTCTTCTAGTAACCTTGAACGTGATTGGTTGTTTTTGTGTGACTTCTCACTTTCTAGTTCACTTGTTTTGGTGTTGACTGTTTCCTTGACCTGAAAGGTCAACAGTCAACACCAAAACAAGTGAACTAGAAAGTGAGAAGTCACACAAAAACAACCAATCACGTTCAAGGTTACTAGAAGAGATGACTAATAAACTCATAGAGAATTCTAAAAGCTCACTTCACATCGAAGTATGCGCTGAAGATGTTGCTCAGTAGAGCAATGAAAGCTTCGCAACCAAACCATCCAGCTCAGAGAACACAACCACACCAAAATCATCCACCTGAGCTACAAATCTCCTCTATTATTTCCCCTCCTTACCTAGCACTCGACGGCTTACCTCAGTATTGCTCACCTTATTATACCACTTCACACGGGAGATAGAACGCAGGCATCTATGATCAAAGACAGTTAGCCGGCCTTTTCATGTCTTCCACTCTCAATGGCCAGGTCTCAGCCATAAAGGAGGACGGAGCGGACTGATGAGCAGTACACCCGCCCTTTGGTCGATAGTCGGATATCGCGTCTACGCCAGAGATGGCGAAAGTAGCCCTAATTATAATAATAATAAATGTATAATTTATATAGAGTAATTCACAGTTACTGATTATTCCCCCATTTTTTTCGCTGTTTTTTGTTGTTTCTTCACCAAAAAAAAAATGTAGGATATGAAACATTAACACCAACTAGTAAAGATTCAGCTCTGGATGATCGAAGTTCCAGTTATGCAGTGGATATTCCCCCACCACCACTTCCACAAATGGAACTCAATCCACCCTATACTAAAGCTACAGCTGGCAATGAAAGCATCTTGGCCTTGGAACGTAGACAAGCTGAACTTGAAGCTCGTGCAGCTGAACTGGATCGTCGGGAGAAAGAACAACAAGCTCGCATGAATTCTATCCAGGCGACTCCAAGTAATGTTTTATTCTTATATATATATATATATATATATATATTCTTCTCATGTGTATTTTCAAGTGTTGATTTGTAGAGATTTAATAATTTTCTAACCACATGAATTAGAGTTCTACTGAGGATGAGGGACTACCGCCGACTGAGGTCTTGGGTGCATTCTTCTGAGGACTCACAAACTAGAATTGAAACAAGTGTTGAGTAGTCTCTACCTTCCAGTGGCTCTCTCTCTTTCTGATTGACGTCATTTTGGTGATATGACTAGCAGTCAATAATTGTGTGTTATATTTCTGGATCCTTACTGAAGATCAGATGGCTTGGCAGGAAGAATAAGTAACAGGGAACTCCAGTAATAGCCTTTCGTCCAGGAAATATTTCGATTTGTTGATTGACCATGGAAGGTTTGAAGCCTCATTTCTGATAAATTTCTGTGCTTCTCCAAACCCTTCTTGAATAAGTCAATTAAGGGCGCGCTGACATTACTTCTCCTTCTTCTTGGGGAGTAGGTTCCAGGAGTTGATGACTCAGCGATATGGTGGTTCCTCCTTGGCTTTTGAACTCTCCTGCTATGTTCTCTGAAGTGTTTTGACTACCTGCTGTGAAGGAAAAGAGAGAATAGATCAGGTCCGTTGGCATTATTCAAAATTTTAAACATTGTAACATTGTAAATCTCGTCTCTGCTTACGCTATGATAGTGAGAAGAAATTAAAGCTGTCTAGTCTTTCCTCGTATGATAAGTTATTCATGCTGAGAATCATACGTGTTCTCTTCGTTTGAACCCTTTCTAGAATATGTGAATCCCCTTTAAGACAAGGACTAGCTGTCTGGATACAGTTTGCCAGTTTTGACCTCACCAGAGATGTATGTAAGGAGGTGAATATATCGCTGGTGATTCTAGTAAAGGCTCTGCGAATCGCCCATACAAGGTAGCTTGATATATACGTCTTTCTTAGTGATGAGTTGGAGAGTGGGTCTTGGTGCTCCATTGATGACCAACTTACTCCTCTTTATGAACTTGTTTGGATAATTACTGTCAACCAGAGTTTCTATCAACTTTCTTTCTTCCTCATCAAGTGTGTCTTCAGTGCATATTCATTGGATTTTACTGAAGAGGCACTTTACTAAGGCTCTTTGATACCGAACAGAGTAGAAACTGTGTGGTAATTAAGATTCTGTCCTCTTCAAGTAGGTTTTCTAAAAATACATCATTTTATTGATCCATCAAACCGTCGACTAAGCAATATAACTGGGTAACATGAATAGTTGTCTTCCTTTTTAATTGGTGGATGATGGCGACTAGCAGTGGAATCCAGGATGCGCATTTCGTTCTATTTGGGACTCGTCTCCCAGCTGGATGTGCCTACATTCCCCAGGGAATCAGTAATGATGTTCTCACAGAGGCTCGAACCCAGTGCCTATAGTTTCAATCGCCAAAGCGTTATCCACTAGACCACTTGGGCCACGAGAGCCACCTCTTGTGCAACGGGTCATATCAATTATTTAATTGAATTTTAGATTTCCCCCCCGTCGATTGATTGAACCGAAGTAGTGCTCGGTCTCAAGTTGACATGTCGGCTTCTTGTCCCTAAGTGGTCTAGTCGATAACGCCTCGGCGTTTGAAACTATAGGCACTGGGTTCGAGCCTCCGTGGTGGGAACATCATCACTGACTCACTGGGGAATGCAGGTACATCCGGCAGGAGGACGAGTCGCAAATAGGACGAAATGCGCATCCTCGCTGGATTCCACTGGTAGTCACCATCCACCAATTAAATCCTAATTACATGCCCAGATATCGTCGAAGCATCTACACAAGAAGCCGACATGTCTACGTGAGACCCAGCACTAATTCGGTCCAATCAATCGACGGGAAAACCTAAAATTCAAGTGTCGGTTTCTAGAGATTTGATTGGTTACAGGATTTCATCATAAGCTGACGTTAGTTAGAGAATCATTGGGAAACCTGGAGTACTGGACAACTGTTTCGTCCTATTTTGAGACTCTTCATCAGTACGCACCCACCGATAGGGTTCGAACCCCAGGACCTTCTGATTACAAGACCAGCAACCTCGTAGACCATTAAACCACTGGGACCCAATACAATAGCCCGTGAATTCTAACTTCTGCCAATTCATGCGGCAGGTCGGGTGTGAGGACAAATACTCGCCGAAGACATTGGCTAGTGGTCGCGCTATGTCGTGAATTGGCAGAAGTTAGAATTCATGAACCATTGGATTGAGTCTCAGTGGCTTTATGGTCTACTAGCTCGCCTTGTGACCAGAAGGTTCTGGGTTTGAATCCCGCGACGTGGGTGCGTAATGTTGAAGAGTTCCAAACTAGGCTGACGAAACAGCTGTCCAGTATTCCCTGGCAGGTTTTCCAATGGTTCTCTAACCAATGTCAGCTGGTCATGATGAAATCCTGTAACCAATCTAAAATTCAATTAAATAAATTATCTTCCCTGGTCTACAGATATGAGTGATATACTATGGTATTGTTAAAAGGAATTAATTATTTCATACATTTGGTTCCCTTGATAAATTTCGATAGAGAAAGAAAGACCAGATTTGCAGTATAAAATGATATCATTCTATTTCACAGGTTCTCATCAGATGCAAACTACCTGAAATTACAATAGTTATAATTAATAACATTTCATACTTTATTGTTTGAAAGGTAATACAGAAAGCATTATAAGATAAACGCATCCGGAATATAAGGATTAAAATTTTTGTAGCTTAAGTTACCATCAATTTATATACTATCAAACTATGAAAAAAGGAAGAAAATGGGGGTGAGAGAAGACAGAAAAATCTAATAAACAGTGTCAACATGGCAACTCAAGAAGGTCAAAGTTCATCAATTTGAAAACTTGCTTAGTGAGCTGAGCTCACTAGTGTGTATGACTAACCAGTGTAATGAAAGTGGTATGGTTACCAAGGCAGTGAGAGATTGACTGCACTCTCTCTGTCTGTGTGCATAAGTTTGGTCTGAGACGTTTGATTGCAATAGCTTCGACAAATCATAGTAGATTCGTTGTCCTTTGTATGTTTAATATTTTGAAGGATTTGGAAATCTCGACAAAATGGCTGGTATCCACAAGGTGTCTGGTAATTGCACTTTGTAAATATCTGCTTCCTTTTAAGCATAAGTTTCTCGGAATATGCTCTGAAAACCGGATAGAAGCCCTTCTTTCTGTCCTTCCGATGTACTTGCTGCCGCAGGTGCACGTAAATTCATAAATGCAGTTGGCGGTAACATCAGCAGGGTATTTATCCAGTTTCGATTGGCTTATAGAGCATGTAGTACTGTATAGTGTCACTAGATTGGCTGCAAGGAAGCATCTCTGGTCTTTCTTTCTTTATCGGAATTAATTATTGATTACGTTTTGGGTGTTGGCATTAGTGTACATTTGTGCAATACAATATTAGCTGTGTAGATTACAGAAAGGAGGAATACTTTTTTTTATAAGTACCTTTGATGGATAGATAGATAGATATTCAACCAAATATCATCAACATAAAAATAAAATATGACATAGTGACAACATATATTTCTAAGGTATACAGCTGGTTTTCTTTTTTTCCTTCAAATATATATATATATGTATATTACGTTAACAATATTCTACTATATCATAGGTAAGAAGACGGAGAATGATCGAATATGTATGTTTATATATGTGTTTGTAGGTGTGCATGTGCGTGTGTGTGCATTAACACATACTCCACTGTACTCAATCTAATACTCGTGTTTTACACAACTGTTACATGCCTGTGTGTTTGTGTGTCCGTGCGTGCGTACGTGTATCCATGTTAGTAGTTGTGCATCAACGAGATTGACGTAGAAGAAGAGAATTGCCTTGCTTTGCCTTGTTTTTTTTATGTGCAACTAAGTTGGGGTATATATGTGTATATAAGTAGTATATAAGTAGTATTTTTAAGTAGTAAAAACAGTAGTGGAATTTTTCTTATCTTCTTTTTTTTGTCTTGTTCAAATGAATGCACTGGTTCTTACATTAACTCAAAACGAAAAAAATTAAATTCAGTTGTAATGCAGCCTTTTTGCTTTTCTACCATAGTTGGTACTACTCCATATTAGTTTGTCTATCAGAGAAACAGTATTATTCATTATAAATTATTTAAATTAATCCCAGCGTGTTAAGAAAATCAAAACAAGATCTGTTTTCTGAACGTTTCGCTGTGTAAGCCATCACAGCTTCTTCAGCAGATTTATTCGGATTTTTATTAATCATCAAAATATATAGTCAAAAAATTTTTTTTACATAAATTGAAGTCAGTTTATTTGAAGGTCATTTGTCCATGGACATTTTTACCAATAGAAATATGTAGAAATAGTTTCCAAAATGTCTCAAAGTAATTGTGTCTACAAGATAAAGTGTTCAGAATGTGATGCATGCTATATAGGGGAGAGCAGTAGGCAGGTGAAGGTTAGAGTGAATGAACATAGACTATGCACGAAACGTCCACCTAGAAATGAAGTAGAATTAAAAAGTCTAGAAAAAAGATCGGCTATAGCAATGCATGCTGTCTATGGACAGCGGACATAAAATTGATTTCGACAATGTTGAAATTCTCGGAAGAGGATTTCATTCAACACATAAAGAAAGGTTGACCTCTGAAGCCTTGCACATTTTAACGACATCGAATGCAGTGAATAGGAAAGAAGGGATAGACTTATCACCCTATATGGCAAACTCTTATGAAGCAAGACAGATGAAAAAACAATAAACACTCTATGAGCCTCCATGACCTTTTAAAGCATGTAGTATCTTGTTTATCACATATGAATCCACGTAATTTCCACATGATGATTAATAAAAATACGAATAAATCTGCTGAAGAAGCTATAGCTTAAACAGCATTTTTTTAACACGCTGGGATTAATTTAAATAATTTATAATGAATCAATCTGACTCGGCGCTCAAATCATTCCAGGAAGTTCGTAACACCTACGGCCTGGAAACCTATAAACAGTATTATTGTCTACTGGATGACGAAGTTTCGAGCACAATTTATGTATTGTTCCTAATCATATCACACCTATTATATAATCACACAACTTTGAAACTTGACTTTTTTTTTTAGTTTTCTTTACTCTTTCCTATTCGTCGTCGTAGAGGTAGTGTAGAATTTTCCAGATATCTGGGACAAGATGATCCGAAATCCACTAGTGTGTTTAACTTCCCATCTTCTTTCCTTTTTTTATGCTTCAATCAAACATTGGAAGCTCCCCTTCTTGGCTTTCCAATTGAATCGCCTCCACCTTTGAGTTAATGTGTTCGAAAAAATGTATGTATGTTTTGTGTTCTAAGTGCGGTGAATGTGTCATCTACATACCTCCACCATACTTTGCGGTGCGCTAAGTTTTCCTGTCTATCCATGAATAAATCTGCCACAACCGGGGATATTGGTGATCCCATGGCAACTCTCTCACTTTGTTTATATATTTTCCTTTGGAATTTAAATACTGTGGAAGTCAAGCATAGCTGCACTTCCAGCATTATGTCCTCAAGTGGCACTTTTGTCCTAAGTTCGAGTTCTTGGTCAGAAATGAGTTTGTTTCTGACTGCCTCTATAGCCATATTTATTGGTATACGTGTATATAAACTGAGAATGTTAAAACTAACCATTTTTTCTTCATTATCTAATTTTAAATTATCTAATCTATGTTTTAGTTCATAAGAATACGTTAGCTTAGATTTAGTGGCTTCTAAGAGGATTGAAAAATTCAGCCCCACCCGAAAAGTATGTTGGAGGTATGTCGGTGACACATTCATCGTACTTAAAACATAAGACATTAATAGGTTTTTCGAACACATCAACTCGAAGGTGGAGGCAATTCAATTCACTTATGAATTGGAAAGTCAGGAAAGGTGGTAGAGCTTTCAATGTTAGATTGTAGCGTAAAAAGGAAAGGAAGTGGGAAGTTAAACACACTAGCGTGTTTACAGGAAACTCACTCATTCAAACTGATATTTGAATTTCGGATGATTTCCACCCAATGTCAGTAAAAATAGGATTGGTGAAATGTTTAAGTCATAGGGTAGAAAAACCTAAATAAAAGTATCGAGGAAAATCTCAAACAGGAAGTGAGGCGTATAAGAGAAGCTTTGAAACTTAATAATTAACCTGATAAATTAATCAGAAATTATGGAGGGAAATGTAAAAATAAAATTGGTAATTATAGTAGTGATAGAGATAATAATATTATTGCTAATGATGACATGCATGTCAGACTTGCACAGGATTATGACAACACCAACAATAGGGAATACAAATCATCAATAGTACTTCCGTACAGAGAAGGAACCTCGGAAACCTTACTTAAAATCCTCAACAAGGCAGGAATAAAAGTGGCTGGCATTCAAACCGACCACAAACTCTATTAGAAACAAGCTTTGTCGGTTAGAGGATCAATCTCGTGGAACCTTTAAAACAAAACAATTTAGTTTATCTAATACCCTGCCTGCAGTGATTGTCAGGTGAAATACATAGGTCAAACTAGTAGAACAGGGGTAGTCAGTCAGACTAGGGAGCACAAAAACCTAACAAAATCTAGATTGGTTGACTCGAATAATATAAGAAATCTAGAGAATAGTTCAGCTATAGCATTACATGCAGTTACACACAACCATACAATAGGATGGGATAGGATAATAGTTTTAAAATCTAATGTCACAGGGGGGAGGAAGAGATTGATAACAGAAGCTTTGTTTATCGAATCAACTGCAAAACGTGTTATAGGAATGACTTGTCCACCCGGACATCTGGAAATTCTACACTACCCGTACGATGCAAACAAGAAGGAATGAAGAAAACTATATAACTCAAGTTTCGAAGTCGTGTGATTATAATTGATATCATTATGAACAGTAATAGATTGTGTTTAGAACTTCGTCATCCACTGTTTCACTGAGTGTGTGATATATCTAGTAAATAGATTAATATGGAATTGCATGCTACTACATTGCCTAAATTTTACCCATATATTATTAATTGGTACTCTATACTCAATAGAAGTAGAATTGAATTATTCGAAGTACGCACACACACACACACATCCGTTGTCTTTTTTGATTACAAGTTTTACGAGTGATTTTTGTAAGATATATGGTCATTTGTGAGGGTAGAAGGTGTTTGCATGCGTTCTATCTCTCGCTTAAGTTATATTTGGCGTGAGCGAAATACGGGTGGGATAGGCTTAGAAAGTGTTAGGAAAGGAAGGGAACTTAATTGATGACCTATCGCTTCAGCGACCAGTGTTAGTCGACATAGTGTGTAGCGTGTGCTACTGATAAGATTTATATCAGTAGTATGTATATAAAGAGATGTTCATCGGCAGAAAGCAAATGAAATAACCGGGAGATAGATTGGAAGTCAGAGAAAGCAAATGATGCATAGTTGTGGAGAGATACATGCGAGATGTGAAAAGAACACAAAGAAACACACACAATATGAAGGAAGGCCAGAAGAAGCACAACACAGAAGATCTGTGCAATTGGTGCGTTGAAGATAAAGTGTACATAATTTGGATATTTACAGATACCAAATTTCGAATAAACACATTCCTTTGCCAAGTCTTTCATACTCTACCGTTACACTAGGGTTGAGTTGGAGAATGACTTAAACGTGATCAAACTAAAATTTGGCGTCAGTCGATGAGGTCATTGACAGTTGATCTTAGGGAGCCATGTAGAGGAGATGTAGACTGCTAGGCTGGTTGGGGGAGGGGGAGGGTCCTCTGGATTCCAAAAATCAATGGTTGGAGACTATCAGTGGGGTATGTATCAAAATCGGTGTCACTGGCTCAGATGCTCATTCACTCTTTGTGATGTCCTAAATCCATTAAACCCCTGTTGTTTCTTTTTCCATCCTGCTATTCTTTCATTCTCCTGCACATTTATGTCTTTCCTATAATTTTCTCATCCTCTTTTATCTCTTTTGTGTACTTATGTGTACTAAAACGGATGTGGCAATTTGAATTGGTGTACATCTGTGGTTGAACAGCGTAAAGTGTAGATATACTTGTGAGGCGCACTATGTTCCACTCGAATCTCAAGAGACTAATAATAATAACAATAATGATTTAAGTAAGCATTTCAGTATGGTATGCTATTCTATGCTATACTGATGACACACTTGATTACAAGCAGTCAAGGCACTTTAATCAAAATCACGCAGCCGTGTAAGATCTAACGCGGAGAGCTGTTATCTTGTGAAGTGATGTGACAACCAGTGGTTTCTGTCAGAGATGCCCATTGTCCCCTTCTCTATTTCATTTCATCATTGAGGTACTCATGGAATTAACGCTGATTGAGTTCAGTGATTTAGGTATTGACTTATTACCAACAGGTCAGTGTCTTCTTCATTAAGAACACGAGGATGTTAAAATGCGAAGTTTCTCGAACACCTTGACAGGCAGCCAGCTATCTTCGAATGTTTGGAATGTGATTCACTCTTGCTGTTATGTGTAAGATGATGTTGTAAGACTTGACTACATCAACTCCTGATTTAAAGACACGCAGTGAAGTGGTACAGCGTGTGTTGATCACTTCACTTATTGGGAAGTTACATCAGCCCCCAACGGCCTATTGGCAGACGAAATCTCCGTATGGATATGAAAGGTTCGTGTGGTGTTCACCAACCTGCATCATCTCTAGAGTGGACATGATATATCCGTATGGCTATCGACCAAAGGACGTATGTACTGATGAGCAGCACTTTGCTCCGTCCTCCTTTACGGCTGTGAGTGAGATATGGCCTTTGAAAGTAGGAGACATGAAAAGGCCGGCTAGCTGTCTTTGATCATAGGTGTCTACATTCTATCTCGTGTGTGTTAGGTGCTGGTGTAATAGCGTGAGTAATATTGAGGTTAGGCGTCGAGTGTCAGGTAAGCAGAGAAAGTTAATCGATGAGGTTACATTTGCCTAGCCATCACCTTCCTCGACGGGGAATAATAATAGCTGACATAGGATTGATCCAGTTGGAAAAGAGCTAGTAGTGGGCCAATTGAAGCTTGGCCAGTTATTCTGAGCCAGTCACGTTGGAAGGTGTAGACTTCCTGACTGGTTGAGGCTCATGGAATGGTAATAACCAATGGAGGTTGAAGAGAATTGGTGATATTGGCGGCTGGCTGAAAATCTTCCTCAATGACTGGCGCAGATGTATCCAATAAAACCCTATTGTTTTCTCCATATTACTATTCTTTCCTTCCTCCCCACATCTTTTCTTATTATCATTCTTTTGACCCTCTTCTGTCTTCTTTTGTGTGATAAATGCAGTGTGGCAACTGGGATTGGTGCCACTTCTGTGCAAAGTTCTATGTTGAAACCACTCAGTGTGTCATTCGTTATAGCTATTTCAGTAGTATATGGGGTGAACACAGTGAAACATAACTCAATATATTAAGTATTCCCATAGTAAAATTTAGAACAACACATTTAAGCGAACAATATTGTGGTTTCAATTTGATCTCATCAGGCTTAACTCTAATATACATAAGTTTACAAATAAGCATTCAAATATAAACCAATCATGATGTTTTGTCTATAGGATAATAAGATTGTGCACATAAATTGTGCAATTAGTCATAAAAGATCAAGGTAGAATAAACTCTTAACCTCTTCACTAATCGTTCCTTGTAAATAAAATATATTTTGATTTTTTCTTTTCATTCTAATTTCACTTTTAGTTTGCTTTTGCTTTAATAATTAATTCACTATTATCACTCTCATATGCTCCTTTTGTATATTTTCACACCCTCTTCACACTTGTTAAATTGACACTCAACTACCAACTTTATTCTCACTCAATAGCAATTTTAACCTTATCAAATTTCTATCTTTGTGCCGTTGAGTACCACGTAATTTACAACTTTTAATTTTCACTTCTAAAGCCACTTCTGAGTAATTATATCAATTATGTCACCCCCTATTACTCAATAATAGACCACTATATATTTTTCTGGCAAGTATAAATACGATTGTACAGTCTCTGAAGATGATTTCGTCGATAAAGAAAACAAAAACAAAAAATTGAGAGGATTATAAATATACGAAAAACAATAACAATAAAGTTTGATACTTTAAGGGTAGAGGAAATGGTTTATTTAGTGGTGCAAAGAAGGTTAGTTAGTTCATGCCTAACACTATTTTCATCACATAAAGTACGTGCAGCGAAATATGGTATAGTGGAATTTTTATACTTAGATGTACGTGTTTCTTTATGCAACTACTTGGATAGCCCATCTCCGTCAAGGAATCATGAATATATTCAAATTCTTTTGGTAGATTGTCATCCGTACATATCTTTCTTGCTCAGCTCGCGAGACATTTAACAATATTTCTTTTATATTTAGTGGGCACGTAACTAAGGAAGTGTGTGTATTAACCTTTATCGACTACTTCCACCTGAACAGTTGTTTGTTTATTCATGCTGTTTTCAATTATTCGTGTTATCACACATTACCTCACTTTTTCATCCTTATTATTGATAAAACCACTATTGTTATTACTATTATTTTTATCATTACTATTATTATGACTAATTGCACAATTTATATTCACCATCGTATTATCCTATAGACAAAACACCATGATTGGTTTATATTTGAATACTTATTTGTAAACTTATGTACATTAGAGTTAAGCCTGACGAGATCTAATTGAATGTGTTGTTCTAAGCATAATTCAAACAAATTTGGTTTTCCTCCTATATATATCCCACACACATAGAAAAAAATAACAGCAATAATAATAATTTAATTTTTTACTTTAAATGAATTAATTAAATAGCTTTAAATAATCCGTCATTAATATCAACTGTTTGTTTGATGACGAAAAGAAATCTCATGCCTTCAGACATTCTCAGTCATGTGCTAGTGTGGTAATAAAGTTTGCTTTGATGATGACTTTGCGTAATGTTGTCAACTGCTGACTTACTGCTATACACACAAATGTGAGTGAAATTGACAGATAGTATATATATGAAGGGTATCATAGTTTCTCCTTCCCTCTCTCTCACTCTCCCTTACACTCCTCCCCACCCTGCTTGTGATAGTAGAATTTCTGACGTAACTCTTTTTGGCTCAATTTACGATTTCTCTCACTGTGTGTGTATGTGTTTGTGTGTGTTTCTGTGCACGTGGGTACTCGTTTACGTGTATTGAGTGTGTGCATGTTTGCTTTTGTACAGAAGAGATGACAAACATATATGTGTATGCCAACTGGATACCATTTACATTGTGCGTGTGTGTGTGTGTGTGCTACAAAAAGCACTGATGATACCCCACTGCCTTCCACCCTCCCACCCCTCAACTCTCCTGCTTGTGTGCAATTCTTTTACTGTTACTTAAAATAAGAGAAAGATGTGTAGGTGTACACACCAGCACTACGCGCTCCATCAGTGTTGATTCTTTCGCGAGTAATTAATTATAAATTTTAGTTGGAAAGAAAGTTTGCCAATTAGTAGATTAACTTGTGGAATTCTTTTTAAGTTAGTAGAGAATTTGATTTTTTTTTTTAAAGAAAAATTTACGTCGATAGTTAGACTTCGTCACAAGTTGACATTCAATTATGAGTAGATAGATAGATAGATAGATCACAATCATTTGAAGCGTGTTTATCATCTTTAATGGAACTGAGTAGAACATGGGGCTTCAACAGCATACCTCTACTTTGTCTTATTCTTTATGTGGTCCTCCTTATCTGATCTTAGGATTGCTCAACATTACATTCACTCCTCTATGTCACCCTCAGCAGTAAGATATGAAAAGATTAGCTGTCTTCGATCATAGGTGCCTGCGTTCTGTCTCCCGTGTGAAGTGGTATAATAGGGTGAGTAATATTGAGGTGGTTAGGCGTCGAGTGCTAGGTAAGGTGGGGGCTGTGAAATTACATCAACTGAGATGATTAGGACATGTGTTACGTATGCCTACCCATCGCCTTCCTCGACAGGCAATGTTAGCTGACATAGGGTCAGGCTGGAAAAGAGCTAGGGGCGGTCAAACCAAAACATGGCTTCATCAGTCAGTGAAATCCACAACAGTTAGTTTAAGCCATGTAAGAAGGTGTAGACTTCCTGGTTGGGGTCCTCGGGGCGGTAAAAACCAATGGGTGATATGGCTCAAAATCGTTCTCAGTGGATGGCGCAGATGCATCCACTCCTTGTGACTTATGATTTCCAATGAAACTATATTGTTCTTCGTTATTACTATTCCTTTGTCTCACACCTCTGTTTACTGTCTCTGTTATGCATTTCTTCTACTTTCTTCTCTTGCTTTGTGTGCTACATGGAGTGTGGCGAATTGAACTGCTGCACACTGGTGCATAGCTCTATGTCGAAAAACAGATAGACAGACAGTCAATGCCAAGTCCAACTCGTCGTTTCCTATTCGGGCGCTTGTCGACGTTGGCCTGGCGCACGATGTCACCCGATAATCTCTTGTGTCTCCGATCCATCCTCGTTTGTTTTTTTCTTTTGAATATTTGTTGAGCAATGGGTTTTTGATTGATTCGTTGCCAGAGTTTATTGTTGTTAATTGTTTCTCGTTAGCTATCTGATCTTCAGGAGGGATAAAACTCTACAGTAGCCTGTTGGAAATGCGCTAGCCAAGTTTCTTATCCATGTTGAAAATTCAAATTTTCAAGTATTGGTTTGTAGGCATTTGATTGATTGGTTAAAGGATTTCATCATGAGCTGACATCGGTTAGAGAACCATTGGAAAGCCACTAGGGAGTACTGGACGGAAGTTGTAATTCATGGGCTGGCCATTGGATCGAGTCCCAGTGGCTTAATGGTCTACGAGCTGCTTGCTGGCCTTGTAACCAGAAGGTCCTGGGTTCGAACCTCGCGGCGTGAGTGCGTACTGCTGAAGAGCCCTGAACTAGGCTGAAGAAACAGTTGGCTGTCCAGTACTCCCTGCAGGTTTTCCAATGGCTCATAATGAAATCATGTAACCAATTCGAATTTTATTGTTTATGCTGACTAGTTAGTGTAGAACATTTCCAAACTGTAATCACCCTGTCCTGTGTCAATCAGAGGTCTTTGTTTTGTGACTGCGTGGTACAGGCGATTTAATTCCACCGTGTTTTTCAAAGAGTCAAAGATACACGCGTCTTTCTGTCCTCCCGAATGTATATCTGCTTTTGGGCAACTACTACACGTACACGTAAACGTTCATATTTCATAAAAATTCTCAATGAAAAACTATTTCTTTTGAACAACATTTCCCGAGTTTTTTCCTTCTACATTATTTCTTATCTTGAGATGTGTCTTTATGTCTGTCTGTGTGTGTGTGTGTGTAGATCGAAATAAATCTGCACTAGTGTTAAGATATTCGATCGATTTCCACTAAACAACTAGTCAGCCTACAGTCTCAGTGTTTTTCAATTTCTCTTTCTTTAGTAAATAAAGATTATTTATTGATTCACTTATATATGTATCCAGCTATTATTAGTATTCTATTTACGTAATCAGATCGATCGTGAAAGCAATGTGGTGTGGTGTTAGATTGAGTAAAAATAACTAACTGGTTTCTTTCTCCTTGAGTAAATGGTTTGGTTCTTCAGTTGAAGAATGAACCAAGATCAGGACTCTATATATTGAATTTGGAACATTTGTGTATTCTCATAGATGATATACTACTCATGATATAGTCCTCTCTCCTAGCTAGGTAGGTGAGGTGAAGCTACTGATAAAATAGACCAGAGTCTTCTGAACACCTTGAGGAGCAGCTAGGCATCTTCGAATGTTTGGAATGCGATTCCCTCTTGCTGTCAAATGTAAGATGATGATGCTACAGGACTGGACTACATCGACTCCTAGATTAGAGAGAGAGAAAGAAAAGAGGTTGAATGGTAGAGAGTTTTGACTGCTTCACTTCTCTGCGGAGTTACATCAACCCCAATGGGCTGATCAGCAGTAGTTCATTCGGTCCTCGTTTATGGCTGTGAGACATAGTGGCCATTGGAGGTGGAAGACGTGAAACGGTTAACTATTTTTGATCAAAGGTGTCAGTGTTCTATCTTCCATGTCAGGGTGGTATACTGGGGTGTGTAATGTTGAGGTTCGGCGTTGAGTGTCAGGAAATGAGGGGGAATCAATCGACGAGGCTGTTAAGCTACATCGACTCAGATGGTTGGGATATGTGTTACGTTTGCCTAGTCATCGCCTTCCTCAACGGGCAATGTCAGGTGACATAGGGTCATGTTGGAAAAGAGCCGGTGGTGGCCAAACGGAAACATGGGGGCATCAGTCAGTGAAATCCATAACAGTTAGTTTCAGTCAGCCATGTAGGGAGGTTTAGATTTCCTTGTTGGGGGTTCTCGGGACGGTAAAAACCAACGGTTGAAGACAACTCGTGATATGGCTGGATCAAAATCTTTCTCAATGACGGTACAGATGCATTTAGTCCTTGTGATCCGTCATATCGAATCAATGTTCTCTATTGTTCTACCATATTACACTTCTGTTTATTATCTCTCTTTTGATGAATCTGTCTTTACTCTCTTCTCTTGCTTTGTGTGGCACATGGAGTGTAGGAAGTTGAATTGGTTCACTTCTGTGCAAAGTTCCTCGTTGAAACCAGTCAGCCAATCAACCAGCATTATCTGCCTATAGTTGTTCCTTCGGCTTCCTAGTTGAACATAGTACGCTTCAACAGCACATCTTCATTTCACCCTGTTGTCTGCAGTTTCTTTCAGTCAGCTGACTCTATGATTGTCTATAAGCTTGTGTTTCTTTCCCCTCATCCCACCATTTCCTCCATGTCACATATGGACGACCCACTCGTCGTCATTCGATGTTCTCTTCAGTGGTGTGGGCTTAATCCATCTTCGTTTTCTTCGGAATATATTATGAGCAATAGGCTCTTGGCCGACTTGTTCCCAGCGTTTCTTGTTGCTGTTTCTTTTTTGCTGGCCATTCGGTCTTCAGCATGGAGCTAGCGAAGGTAACAGCTGTCGATAAAAGTATGTCTTAGCTTTCCGTGACGCGCACGCCAAATTTCTGACTCATATAGAAGAACTGACTGACTGAATTAACATTTGTGTTAAAAATCGGAATTTCTCACCTTATGTTGAGTTTGTGCAGAAGATTTCCAAACCAATTTCAGATTAATGAAGGTGTCTCTTGACTTTCTGATTCTGACCGGCTTTGACATCATCATCTGTTCCGAGTGTCTGCGGTTGAAATCGTGCTTCCTAGCCAGATAAGTGAAGGAAGGAAGTAACCTCTGTGAAATCTCTCCTGTTGATGGTGATTGGTGGTGCTGGTTGTTGTTGCTGTCGTTGTTGGTTATCTTCATCACCTCTGTCTTCCCTATATTCACCTGAAGTCCTATCTCGTTGCCTGCCTCTTCAACCAGCTTGTTGGTTTTCACCTGTCTTCGAGTGTGTGCGAGTGACATTAAAGATAAATCATCTGCGAAATTCAGATCTTCTAGAGTCTTCTGCGTTGCACTCAGAAATTGAGGGAATTATATATATATATATATATATATATATATATATATATTAAAACAATTTGTCCCTTTGATAAATTTGAATAAGGCATTAACAGTTGTCTTCGCTCAATACTACTCAAGATCAGATGGCCGGCCAGAAAAGATCAGCAACAGAGATCTCTGGCAATAAGCGAACCAATCCAGCAGGAACCGATTGTGAAACAAATAGGCAGGAAGAAATGGAGATGGATTGGCTGGCCATACTCTGAGGAAACAAACCATCAAGTGACATCACTAGACAAGCCATTGCTCGAGTGGAACCCGATAGGGAAGCGGCGAGTCAGTTGGTCGTCAGTGCGGAGGTGGGGTGACTTGGAGGTGATGTGAAGAGGAGATGAAAACGTGTGGGCAGACTTGGAGCCAGGTGAAGACTCTAGCAGAGAACCGAACGCAATGGAGACGCATGGCTGAAGCCCTATGTTCCTGTAGGAATTAAAGGATACAATAATAATAATTTAGAAGACGAATTTCTCTAGACGGTATCAACATCTCGTAGTTTCTTTACAACGGATTCACAACTAGCATGGTTCACAATAATAAAATAATATAAAAGGCATGACAATTACTCAGGTATATTAAACAAAAGGACATACTAATGACCAATCATATTTAAATAGGTCAAGTAGCCAGTTCATGGCAGGCGAAGGTTGAAGTCTATTGTTTTTTGTGCACACAGTTTGGGATATATGTGACTAATCCAAAGTGCTTCCATTACCTTCAATAACTAACCCTGACTGAGGAATAGACCTGTCAGTGTGGTTGACGCCCCCGGGATGGTAAGAACCAATAGAGGCTAGAGACAATTGGTGTTGTAGCTGGCTAAAAATTATTCTCAATTGATGGCTCATATGCACATTCACCCTTTGTGATTCGTCATATCGAATCAAAGTACTCTATAGTTCTTCCATATTATTACTATTCTTTTTGTTTCACTCACTTACACTTCTGTTTATTATCTCTCTTTTGATGAATCTGTCTTTACTCTCTTCTCTTGCTTTGTGTAGCACATGGAGTGTAGGACGTTGAATTGGTTCACTTCTGTGCAAAGTTCCTCGTTGAAACCAGTTAGTCAATGAATTTCACTCCTTCCTAGAGTCTTCATCCCATGTGCCATACCGTTAATTGGGTATGACGAAGTAAGCGCAAGGCGTATGTATTTGCAGTCTTGAAGGAACTCATGTCCACTGTCTGAGATTCGAACCCGTATGTGT
Organism: Trichobilharzia szidati; assembly: GCA_944472155.2. NCBI lineage: Eukaryota > Metazoa > Platyhelminthes > Trematoda > Strigeidida > Schistosomatidae > Trichobilharzia > Trichobilharzia szidati. The sequence continues at coordinate 9,365,532 of OX235277.1, forward strand.
CATTCGTTGCTGTCTGCAGTCAGAGACAGACGCGTTACCACTGTCGACTGTATTGGATACTTTAATTGGACACACTAGTTAGTAACTAGTTTCATTACTATCGATTGCCTGCAACCCCATCTAATGACCACAACAACAACAGGTCAAAGTTCACCGTGATATCGAGTCACCTAACAGCGTGGTGTTCACATTGCGGACTTGACTGACTGGTTGACATCGACATCCCTACAAACCAACATTTGAATATCAATGAGATGCTCACTAGCGACTTGCCCTATTCCGATAGGTAGTTAACTGGGGTTCTAGTGAGAAGTCGTAACCAGTAGGGTGCAACAGATAGGGTGTGAGGACAAATACTCTCCGAAGACACTGTCTAGTGGTCGCGTTATGTCATGAATTGGCAGAAGTTAGAATTCATGGGCCATTGGATCGGGTCCCAGTGGCTTAATAGCCTACAAGCTCGCCTTGTAACCAGAAGGTCCTGGGTAGGCACCCCGGTGGGTGCGTACTGCTGAAGAGTCCCAAACTAGGATGAAACGGCCTTCCAGTACTCCATGGCAGGTTTTCCAATGGTTCTCTAACCAATGTCAGCTCACGATGAAATCCTGTAACTAATCAAATCCCTACAAACCAACACTTGCTTGACTAACTGACATAATTCAGTCTTCAGCAAACAAACGACTCCAGACGCATTGTACTCGTGTCTCAGTTTAATCTGTGTATGCATTATAAGACTAGTAAATAGATTTAAAAGTGTCAGTGAATATAATCATTCCGTTTTTCATGTTGTTTCTTGTTCAGTATTGGAAAATTTTTCTTATTGATTGGAGAGTGCCTGTCTGTATGGACACACATGCAGAAACTTGTCTATGAGTAAATTTGATATAGCCATTATGGACATAGTCATCGAGTTTACTGTGTGTACTCATTGCAAAACTGATTGTCCTGTGCTTGTGTGTGTAGACTCAAGAGGGCTGGCAACTCTTGTTACTTGTTCGTAAATAATTATTTTGTCTATGCTTAGAATATTTCAATAACATAACGGATAGTTTGTTACTTATTACTGAACAAAGAATACTCAGATTTGATGATATTAGATAGTTGGAGGCGATCGACCAAAGGAAGCCCCTCCTCTGACCTAGGTTTCGTGCTAGTTGGCACTCACCAGTCAGCAAGGCGTATCTGCAATCAGCTTGAAGGAACTCATTTCCCTTCTGAGGACATTCGAACCCGCGTCACCCGGTGCTGCCTGTAGTCAGAGATGTTACCACTGGACTATTCAGGCTCCCGATTGACCTCCTGTAGGATTGTACTGGGAATATTTTTTCATTGGACACTAGTAACTAGTGTGACGTGTCTAGTCCTTTCTTTGGTGCAGACTGAATTCTATCAGTCAGTGAGGTTTGCAATGTGGCCACCATTCTAGCTAGAGCTCTCCATCACTATGCGCTCATTGATTTGATGATATTGGATAGTTGGGGGCAATCGGCCACAGGAAGCCTTTCCTGACCTAGGTTTCGTGCTAGTTGGCACTCACGGCGACGGCTAGCTCACGAGGATTAGCTGGTGTTGGGATAGCTCTGAGTACTAGGGCAGAAAAGACATTACTTGACTGGATCCCGGTAGATAGCCGAATGTGTGCTGTCCGTCTGAACGAATCAGTGAAAAGGAGAAAGGACTGCACTACTCGCCGATGCCTTTTCGTAATCTCCGCCTACGCCCCCACTGACTGCAGTTCGGATGAAACGAAGGATGAGTTCTACCAAAAGCTGTCTAGTTTGCTGCGAAAGGCTAAACGCTCAGATATTGTCGTTTTAGCTGGTGACTTTAATGCTCAAGTGGGGAAATTGTGTCAATCTGAGAAGAATGTCGGTGGCACATACGGAATCCCATGCCAGCGAACCGACAACGGTGACCGTCTCCTACAGTTCTGTTCAGATAATTACTTGTTTCTTGTAAGCACTAACTTCAAACACAAGGAGAGACACTGTCTTACCTGGCGACCTCCATCATCAAACCAACGCTGGACACAAATAGACCACATAGCAATAAGCCATCGTTGGCGTGGGTCGGTAGGGGATTGTCGCTCCTTCTGGAACACGTGTGTAGATACCGATCACGCACTGGTCCGCGCTCGTGTGTGCTTACGACTGAACGGACGTAGGAAACAGCTGGCAGTAAACCCATCACGTCCCCAGCTCGATCAGGAAACTAAGTTCCTATTTGAGGAAGAACTAGCTAAACACATATCTGAGTTCGACAGCTGCGCTCACCCTGAAGAAGCCTGGAAGAATATTCAATCAGCCATAGATACAGCTGTAAAAGCTGTGAATAAGGTAAATCCAAAGGTGAGTAAAAACCATTGGATTTCGACTGCCTCATCCGAACTGATAGATGCCAGAAGACTTATTCCGGCGAGCTCCGAATTCAATGAGGAGCGAAAGCTGCACAAAAGGAAACTTACGAAAAGTCTCCGCAAGGACCGTGAACAGTGGTGGTTGACAAAGGCGAAAGAGATGGAAAAAGCATCGGCGATAGGCAACACTAGGCAACTCTTTAGACTCATCAGGGAAACGAGTGGGAGAAGGCAAATCATAAGTGAGACTATTTGTGAGAAAAATGGCTCCTTAATTAGTTCTCAGGATAGACGCCTCGAACGCTGGAAAGAACACTTCGAGGAACAGTTTAACTTGCCTACAGCCACACTGAGCCTCCCCGCCATCCAGCACACACCCGATTGAGACATAGACACTGGCCCGCCGTCTGTAAGTGAGGTCACCAAAGCAATCTGTAATTTGAAACGAGGTAAAGAGGCAGGACCCGACGGAATCATTCCGGAGGTGTTTAAATATGGGGGTGACATACTAGTATATAGTTTAACTAAGGTACTAGGTAACGTCTGGGAATCAGAGACGGTTCCATCAGATTGGGGTAAGTCACTTATTATACCGATTTTCAAGAAGGGAGACAAGTCGTCATGTGATAATCATAGGGGGATCAGCTTAACGAACATAGTCTCTAAAATCCTAGGCTCAGTAATCATGAACAGACTAAGTCGAACTCGGGAGGAACAAACGAGGGAAAACCAAGCGGGCTTTAGGCCAGGTAGAGGGTGCATAGATCACATCTTCACTCTCCGACAGATCCTAGAACATAGACACACTTTTAGGCGTCCAACAATTGCCATATTTCTTGACTTGAAGGCGGCCTTCGACTCCGTGGATCGAAAGGTACTATGGCAATGTTTGACTTTGAAGGGAGTGCCAAGAAAGTACATTGCACTAATCAAGGCACTCTACTCAAACTCACGTAGCTGTGTAAGGGCTTATGGGGAATAGTCATCTGAATTGATAACAACCAGTGGTGTCCGTCAGGGATGTCCACTTTCCCCTTTTCTGTTTAACTTCATCATAGATATGCTAATGGAAGTATCCTTAACTGAACTTAACGACTTAGGAATCGACTTGTTACCAGGGAATAGTCTTATAGACTCAGAATACGCAGATGACATAGTACTGTTAGGAGAGGACGCTAACAAAATGCAGAGTCTTCTGAACACCTTGAGCAGCAATCTTCGTATGTTTGGCATGCGATTCGCCCCTGTGAAATGTAAGATGCTGCTACAGGACTGGACTACGTCAACTCCTAGCTTAGTGATAGGGAGTGAAGTGATAGAACATGTTGACCACTTCACCTATTTGGGAAGTTGTATCAGCACCAACGGATTGACTGGTGACGAAATCACAGCACGGATCCAGAAAGCTAAGGCTGCTTTCGCTAACTTACACCGTCTCTGGCGTAGGCGTGACATCCGGCTATCAACCAAGGGACGTGTATACTGCTCAGCAGTTCGCTCCGTCCTTCTCTATGGCGGTGAGACGTGGCCATTGAGAGCGGAAGACATGAAGAGATTGTCTGTTTTTGACCACAGATGTTTACGATCTCTTTCTCGCGTTAGGTGGTCTAATAAGGTAAGTAATGTTGACGTTAGACGTAGAGTGTTGGGCAAAGAGGGAAAATCACTCGAAGAGGCTATGAAGTTACATAGATTGAGATGGCCAGGTCACGTGCTGGGCATGCCTAACCATCGTTTCCCCCGACGGGCATTACTAGCTGATATAGGTTCAGGTTGGAAAAGAGTAAGTGGTGGTGGCCAAACAAAAACATGGCCTCATCAATCCATGAAATCCCTGACAGTTAAACTGAGTCAGGTAGGGAGCGAGATGCAGACTTCCGGGTTGGGGCCCACCCTGGGGACTCTAAGAATCAATGGCTGGAGACAATAGGTAACATGGCTCAAAATCGTTGTCAATGGCTTACGCAGATGTATTCAGTCTCTTTAACCTTCATATTCCTTTCTACCATTACTCATTCTGTTTCACTCTTATACTTGTCAAAACTATTGATTCTCTTCACTCATTTTCCTGTCTATCTTTGTGGCAACTGGACCTGGTGCACTTCGGTGGCAGGTTCTATGTTGAATCCAGCCAGCCAGCCAGCAACACATTGAAGTCTTATGTTCTATATTGAATGCAAGAAATGAAGCGGATTTATTGACTAGCTCACCAAGAGTGATCTTAACGGACCTCAAGTAGGACAGACAGAATTTACCGTCACCATTATTATTTACTAACAGACTTCAGTGTTTATACACTTAATCCATACACACATAGACTGATAAAAAAAGTCTTTATTTTTCTCCACATTTTACTGTAATATTTTCTTAGTATTTCGACTAAATGTGATAAGGGTTGGGTAACTTAGTGCCTAGACGTTTGTAAAGTAATGTATATAGAATGTTGTAGATATATATATGCTCAATCTCAAGTATTATTGATTTAAGATTTGTTTGTGTCTGCATGTGTGTGTGTGAAAGAAGGAGGGAGGTAGCGAGGGAGACACAAAACAGAACTCACTTTTATTTATGAATTTGACTTTCTTTTTATGTTTTACAGTAATTTTTGTTTTGTTTTATGACATGAAGAAGAACCGTTAACTTTTAGATACTATTAATATATTTTCTGCTAAAAACCACAGAGATTATCAAGGTTTTTACGAAAGAAAAAATATAATAAGAAGACGAAACTTTTTCTGTTCTTGTTTTGTTTTGATGGATATTTTACTAACATCAGTCTTATTTTTCTATATATAGATTATGCTGTGAACCGATATCAGTTTTTGTTTTATTTTATTCCTTCACCTTCCGAGTAGAACATAGGGTGCCTTCAAGCTCTAGAGGCCTGAAGTTTCTGTAGCAGTGGTGTTTATTTTTTTACAAAATGGGGTTGCTAACCTGCCTCATGCCCCCAACCTTTCCTCCTTACCAGTCTCATTACTTGCTTAGCGAGGTGGTAAAGGAGTGCGCCAACGGCCGGGGATCGAACTCCAGCGCATATGCATGGTTGGCGAGCGTCCTAACCGCTATGCCGCCGACGCCACCGATATCAGTTAGTAGACTAATTCATTGCATGCTGAGAAGCTGCCAGACAGACAGCTTCTTCGGCCTTTTCTATGGCGAAGTCCTTTAGGATTTGTATGCGAAGGAATTACCACCAAAAGAGATCAGGTGCGAATCTCTGTTGGCCTGGGCGTGGGTGAGAATGAGAAGTACATCACTCTGAAACCAGTACGGATAATCTTCAGCACTTGGCATATAAAAGAAATGCAGATCTTTAACACCAATTTTAAGTCAGTTAGTCAGTCAGTTCTTCTTTATGAGTTAAAAATTTGGCGTGCACGTCATGAAAAGTTACTGCACACTTTTATCAACAGCTGTACCATTCGCTAGCTCCATTATTGTTATTATTATTATTGTTTCCTTTAATTCCTACAGGAACATAGGGCTTCAGCCGTGCGTCTCCATTGCGTTCGGTTCTCTGCTAGAGTCTTCACCTGGCCCCATGTCTGCCCACACGCTTTCATCTCCTCTTCACATAACCTCCTCCAAGTCACCCTTGCACTTACGACCAACTCGCCGCTTCATTTTCGGGTTCTACTCGAGCAATGGCTTGTCTAGTGATGTCACTTGATAGTTTCCTCAGAGTATGGCCAGTCATTCCATCTCCATTTCTTCCTGCTTATTTCTTTCACAATCGGTTCCTGCCGTGTTGGTTCGCTCCCAGAGATCCCTGTTGCTGATGTTTTCTGGCCATCGCATCTTGAGTATTGAGCGAAGACAACTGTTAATGAAGGTCTGTAGTTTGTTTGAGATGCTCTTTATGACGCCCAGTGCAAGTCTCTGATCCATCCGTATAGTAACACTGACTTCACATTGGAGTTGAAAATCCGGATCTTATTTTTGGTGCTGAGAGTTGTTGACCTCCACACAGACTTGTGAGTAGTGAAATCTTGTCTTGCTTTTCCGATTCTTGCTTTGATATCCTCGTCAGCTCCGTCCGCCTGTAGTTGAAATGATGCTTCCCAAGTAGGTAGCTAGCTCCATACTGAAGATCTAATGACCGGCCGGCCAGAAAGAATTAGCAACAAAAAACGCTGGGAACAAGCCGGCCAAGAGCTTATTGCTCAACATATATTCCGAAGAAAACGGAGATGGATTAAGCCCACACCACTGAAGAGAGCGTCGAATGACGACGAGTGTGTCGTCCATATGTGACATGGAGGAGATGGTGGAATAAGGGGAAAGAAACGCAAGCTTTTAGACATCCGTAGAGTCAGCTGACTAAGAGAGACTGCAGACAACAGGGTGGAATGAAGATGTGCTGTTGAAGGGTACTATGTTCAACTAGGAACCCGAAGGAACAGCTATAGACAGATAATGCTGGTTGATTGACTGACTGGTTTCTAAAGAATGGTTACTGAACCAAGAGTGCTCTTTTCGATAACTTCATCATCAGGCTCTACAGTTATGCATACATTATAGTAGTGAATGAATGAATTGGTGTTATGAACAACATTAATGTTGTTTAAGTAACATCGAATCAATAATATTGATCGATTACAGTTCAATAGCATCAACATAAAAATAAACTGAATGTCAGAAAAATTAGGAAAGATAATTCATATTAGTTTGTTTATTAGATGGATCACACAGTGAAACAGTGTCATTATTTACTGGATGACGTTTTGAACAAAATTTATTACTGTTCATAATCATATCAATTATAATCACACGACTTCGAAACTTGAGTTTTATAGTTTTCTTTGTTCTCTACTATTTGTCGTCGTTGGGATAGTAGAATTTTCTACATATCAGGGACAGGTGTTGAATCATTCCTATTACATGTATTTGCAGTTGATTCGATAAACAAAGCTACTGTCATCAATCTCTCCCCATACCCTGTTACATTAGATTTTAAAACTGTCATCCTATCCCATCCAGCCTATTGTATGGTTGTGTGTAACTGCATGTAGTGCTATAGCTGAACTATTCTCTAGATTTCTTATCTTGTTCGGGTCAACCAATCTAGATTTTGCCGCTAGGTTTTTATGCTCGGCTAGTCTGACTGCCCCTGTTCTACTAGTTTGACCTATGTATTTGACCTGACAATCATTGCAGGCAGGGTATTAGATAAACTAAATTGTTTTGTTTTAAAGGCTCCAGAGGATCCTTTAACCGACAAAGCTTGTTTCTAATTGAGTTTGTGGTTGGTTTGAATGCCGTTTTTATTCCTACCTTGTTGAGAATTCTGCGTAAGGTGTTTTCCGAGGTTCCTTCCTTGTATGGAAGTACTACTGATTTTTTAGATTCTTTATATATATGTATATATATATATATATATCACTATGACTACTATCATTATTTGTTTTATTTTTACATTTCCCTAATAATAATTCATAATAATAATACAATCCCTACATACTTTCTGACTAATTTATCAGGGTACAATAAATAAATAAATTTTGTTCGAAATGTCATCTAGTAAATAATACTGTTTCACTGTGTGATACATCTAATAAACAAACTGATATGGAATTACTTACTACCACAGTGCCAAAGTTTTACACAAATATTAGGAAAGATAATCATTCAAATCCATGAATTTATAGTCTCTACTGAAGGCCGGCAAGAGCAGTAGGAGTGGCTGGTTGGACTTGCTTCTTCTGCACACAAAGCACTGGTTGTTTCACGCGAATTGCAATAGCCTCTGCTGTTTGAAGCATGAGGTGCTTTGGCAGTTTATTTGGCACCTGGTAGATGATAGAGAAGGATTCTTCAATGCTGGCTGGCTTTGTGCCCGGTCGGTTTGCACCAGATGGTCTAATACTGAATTGTTGATGGTTTTTATTACGCCTTTTCTTAGCCATACTGGGAGATGTTCTCGAGTGAGCACGAAAAAAATAAAGTTCCTAGAGCAACGGCCAATATAACTCGCTTCACCACAAGCGCAGTTGAATTGGTAGATACAATCAGAGGTGGGGCTAGCTAGTCTAGGTACTTCATCTTTAAACATAGAACTTTACACAGAATTACACCAGTTTGAGTGTTGCCACACTCCATAGAGCACATAATAAAGGAAAGGCGAATCAGAGCAAATAGAAGAGATTTGAAAGAACGATAAATAAGCAGGAATGTGAATAGTACCATGGAAAAAACCAATAGGGTGTTGCTGTTTTTTTGGATATGACAGTTCACAGAGGGTGGATGCTTTTGATTTAGTTGTGTACTCTTAGCAGCTGACTAGTTGATTAAATTGCTGGAAAGCTTTTGTTATCCTTCTAGATGGCATCACTTCAATGCAGGATTTTAGTATAAAATGAACTTATTTGATTGCATGGAGGATTTCATCATGAGCTGACATCAGTTAGAGAACCACTGGAAAACCTGGGAGTACTGGACCGCTTTTTCTTCCTAGTTTGAGACTCCTCAGCAGTACGCACCCACCGGGGTTCGAACCCAGGACCTTCCGGACCTTAAATTCTAATTTCTGCCAATTCACGACATAGCGCGACCATTTCTAACTGATGTCAGCTCATGATGAAATCCTCCATGCAATTAAACAAAATATCCCTACAAAACCAATACTTGAGCACTTATTTGAATTTTTCATGCCTAATGATATGATTGATTGCCTTTGTTGTGATTGGTTGTGTCAATTTATTATATTGATTATTTTTTTTAATGATTTGGAATTTGAACTTACTTGTCATGTGATTTAGTTTTTGTCAGTGTTGGTAAATTTTGCTGTGTAGTAATGTGTTTGTTAATCACTCACTGGCTGATTCATTTGAGTACTAACCAGACTTCTAGAAATTCCTTGGCATTACTTTTGATGTTTCCTCTATTTAAAATTTCTACATTCACTTATTCAAATTGGGGTCTATTATTATTCCAGAGAGTGAATATATCTGCGTCATTAAGAGAGCGATTTTAAAAACATATCACCAATTGTCTCTACTCGTCATTGGGTTTTGAAATCCTGACGACCCCAACCAGACTGACCATGTAAACCTCAGCAGTCCTCTCCGTCCTCCTTCATGGCTGTGAGACCTGGCCATTGAGAGCAGAAGACATGAAAAGATTATCTGTGTTCGATCATAAGTGTCTGCATTCTATCTGCTGCGTGAAGTGGTATAATAAGGTGAGCAATAGTGAGGTTAGGCGTCGAGTTCTAGGTAAGGAGGGGAAATCAGTCGACGAGACTGTGAAATTGCATCGACTGAGATGGTTAGGACATGTGTTACGCATGAGTGCCTAGTCATCGCCTTCCTCGACAATGGGCAATGTTAGCTGATATAGGGTCAGGCTGGAAAAGAGCTAGCGACGGTCAAACCAAAACATGGCACCAGTCAATGAAATCTACAACAGATAGTCTAAGCCACGTAGGAACGTGTAGAATTCCTGACTGGTTGGGGTCCTCGGGACGGTAAAAACCAATGGTTGGAAACAATTAGCGATATGGCTCAAAATCGTTCTCAATGACTGGTGCAGATGCAGCCACTCCTTGTGACTTATAATATCCAATGAAACTGTTTTGTTCTTCGTTATTAGTATTCCTTTGTCTCACACCTCTGTTTACTGTCTATATTATGCATTTCTCCTACTTTCTTCTCTTGCTTTGTGCGTTACATGGAGTGTGACGACTTGAACTGCTGCACACCGGTGCAAAGTTCTATATCTAAAACACAGACAGATAAGCAGGAGATTATAAATGCAATCTTGAATCTGTCTTGGGCTTTGATTATTTTCAATGCTGACTGGCTGGATTCAACGTAGAACTTCGCACCGATGTGCAGCAGTTGGAGTTGCCACACTCCCTCCATGTAGCACACAAAGCAAGAGAAGAGAGACTTAAAATACAGAGAGATAATAAACAGAGATATGTTGGAAAAAGAGTAGTAATATGGAAGATGAATAGAATTTTATTGGATATGATAAATGACAAAGAGTGAAGGTATCTGCGCCAGCCATTGACAACGAATTTAAGCCATCCATATCTCCAATTTTCTCCACCCACTGGTTCTTACTATCTCGAGAATCCCAACCAGTCAGGAAGCCTACAACTCCCGACGAAGATGGCTCAAACTAACTGCTTTGGATTTTACTTTCTGATTGCATGTTTTGGTTTGACCACCACTAGCTGGCTGTTTTCCAACCTGATCAATCCCTATGTCAGCTAACATTGCCCGTCTTCGAAGAAGGCGATGGCCAGGCATGCGTAACACTTTCAATGCATATTTCATCATTAATGGAAAATGACCAAGTTGAATAATAGCGATCTAGGAGTGCTGCGAAAGCACCAATGTGATCTTGAACGGTTACTTACCACTTATTATACAGTCACTAATCACGCTGTGCATGAATTAAGGTGTAAATTGCATTCCGATCTTAAGTACTCTTTGGATAATGCGTTGATAGCTCGTTAGGTTTATTATAAGGTGGATAGTCAAGATTAGGGTTTAAATTAGGGTTAGGGGTAGCATCAAGGCTAGAATATTAGGGTTACTATAAGGAGGATCGGTATTTTTATTCGAAAAACGACACTAATCACTCTGATTAGTAGTTTCGTCTTCCCTTCGTATTCCTTGGATTGCCATCCTTTTAACATTGCCTTGAAATCAATGAGAGGTGTGTACGACTCTTCAATTTGAAGATCCCTCGGTTCGACCACAAACTAGTAGTATTTTAAAACAAGCAACAAAGGTTAATAAAGCAGGATTTGATGAATTCATCATACGTATACTTCGGTAGAACTCTTCCCCAGCTGATTACTACTCTACATACAGGGATACATATATACTATTGGAAATACATTGGGAGATATAAGATTGATAAGTAAATAAACTACATTAAATTTATCATGTAAAACGACACCTGTGAATGTTTCTTTTCAGGTCATGTACAAATAGATAAGGGGAAAGAGGTATGGGAGGTTAAAATTGGCTTTTTAGGGATTTTGTTTGATTGATTGGAGGATTTCATTATCAGCTGACATCAGTTAGAGAACCACTGAAAACTTGGGAGTATGGGGCAGCTGTTTCCGTTGTCCTAGTTTGTGACTCTTCAGAAGCACACACAACCGTGGGTCGAACCCAGGACCTTCTGGTTATAAGACGAGCTGGTAAACCATTAAGTCACTGGATTTCCCAATGGTTCTCTAACTGATGTCAGCTCATGATGAATCCTCCAACCAATAATACTAATAATAATAATCACAGTTAATAAGTAAGACATGCTATCATGTTAGATTCATAGTGAACACGATTTCTTTTTGGACACATAGACGTGGTTTATAGACTCGAATTGCACAAGCCTCCTCCGAACTTACAAGCATCTTCCTGTTTCTTTGTCTGTCTGCTGAATGACTTGAGATTGTTTAAATATCATGCCCGTCATATCCACGGGGATGCTTTGTTATTGAACTTTGTGGTGCTTTGATTCCGACTGTGTGTTTCAACCACTTTGGCAAATGCTCCAACATCATGCGAGTAGACAGTCGCCTTTCTGAACGATCTATGTATATTTGCTTCCACAAACACACTCATCAAATTGATATACGCACTTTGAAGTGTCTATCTATATGAACATGACCTGAAAAGAAGCATTCACTCCCAGTGTATTTCCAATGGTATATATATATCCCTGTATGTAGAGCAGTATTCAGCTGAGGAAGAGTTCTACCGAAATTTTATGAATTCATAAAATCCTGTTGTCAAGGAACTAACTTAACCCTAAGTTCCTATTATTTGCGAAGACGCTCCGAATCGACAATTATACTAGGTACGATTATCGACTTTAACTGCAAAACATAAGAACCAATAAAAAAATTGTATTGTTCGTCAATTAAAGTCAATATTTCGTACAAAGTCTATAAACAAATGTTTTACAAGGAATGTATACTGCACTTTTATTCGTATTCCTTCGTCTTCTTCTTCCAACTTTTGTACACGATTGAATCATTCGCGGCTTCGAGTTGCCCGCCAATCCAATGGCAACCAAGGTCAATGTACAAACGTTCAATGTTCATATTCATTTACACCTGCTTTATTAACCTAACCCCTTTGTTGTTGCTGCTTGTTTTAAATTCGTATCGGGAAATAATTGTTTCCAACTAATACTATAATGGTTTACACTATGATTCTGTTAAAATAACTAATGTATTATAACCACTTAACTAAAATAGTTGTACGTCTACTCATCTCTTTATAATATACTCAATGGTATGCAATGCACGTGATGATGCCTCTCTGCCTGCCTGCATAATTGATCTGTGTTCACAAGTTATATAATCTCATTGGTCTTGTGGTTAATAAAAATTATCTATATGTGGATGCGTTGGCTTATTGGCAAAGCCCAATAATAATAACAACTTGTTTTTCAAACTAACAATTTAACAGTTTGAATGAGTGAACAGTGTTGTTAGACAATACCATTAATTAGTACACGTGTCTCGTAAGAATTAATGGAGGGTGTTTTGGTATATAAAGCACATGAGTAAGCTATTCAGACTCAAAGGTATTATGAGTGGATAAGAAGTTGAGTACATGTCGACACATGTCCCCATTGACTCAATGGTCAATAAGTTCGCCTCATAACCTGATAGGTCCTAGCTTCGATCACTAGTGTTGGGGCATGGGCGTACACTGATGAAGAGTCCCAAATAAGGACGAAACAATTGTGCCTTATAGTAAGTAATAAGCTGATTGGGTAATTAGACTTTGTTAAGAACTAAGTGATATTCTGGTTACTATGGAGATGGAGAGGAGATACATTCTTATAAATCAGTGTTGTCTAATGTGAGCAGTAGGCTAAACAATCGGTCTTGACGTAGATCAAAGATTGTCTGTTTTCTGTTTCGACATAGAACTTTGCACATATGTGCGGCAGTTCAAGTCGCCACACTCATTCCATGTAGCACACAAAGCAAAAGAAGACAGTAGGAGAAATGCATAATTTAGACAGTAAACAGAGGAATAGTAATAACGGAGAACAAAACAGTTTCATTGGAAATCATAAGTCACAAGAAGTGGATGCATCTGCGCCATAGAGTACGATTTCGAGCCATGTCACCAATTGCTTCCAACCATTGGTTTTACCGTGCCGAGGACCCCAACCAGGACGCCAGTCTACACCTTCCTACGTGGCTTAGACTAACTGTTGTAGATTTCATTGACTCATGCTGCCATGTTTTCGTTTGACCGCCGCTAGCTGTTTTCCAGCCTGACCCTATGTCAGCTAACATTGCCCGTTGTCGAGTAAGGCGATGACTAGGCATAGGATCTAATTGAAAAAAATATCTCTTCGCTCAATCCTTCTGCTTTCTAAATGTCTAAATGGGGATTTTTTTAATAATCGTTTTGCACCTCGACTGTACAATTTAGCTGCCTCACAGCATAGCTGAAGTAGCACACCCACTGGGGTTCGAACCCAAAACCTTCCGGCTGCAAGGTATGCTGGCTAGTGACTGGCTACAGGACGAAGTTAATTGACTGGAGTTCTAGTGAGAAGTCATAACTAGTTAGTGGAGTCCACTGGTCGGGTCTGAAGACTAATACTTGCCTGCAATGACATTGGTCGGTGGTGAATGGTCCACGAGCTTGCCCTATCTTGTAAACGTAAGGTCGTATAATCAAACCTGTATGGTGTGTGCTTACTACCGGTGAATGCTAAACCAGAACGAAATAACTATGTGCAGTACTCCCTGATGTTTTCCTACGATTCTCTTTCTAACTAATATCAATCCGTAGTTAAATTTGAAACAAATCAAGTCCCTACAAAATAACTTTAAAGAATACATCTTGCCTTCTCGGTCTGCCTTCAGTGTCTTCTCAGTATGAAAATAGTATTCAATTGGTCATATAATACCATTTGTTGAAGTACTATAGATGAGTATTAACGGTCTGCGTAGCTTTCCAACCAGTTATTTCAGTTACGATAAATGTACTGGTATGCCCCCCCTCCACCCTAATGACAGATTTTGATATATTTGTTTCTAAAGCATTTAATTAACATATTCTTAAGATATTTTTGATTGGAAAGTTTAGACGAAATTTCACTGAATTTGTGAATTGATGATTTCTTGGTTCACAGTGTTCTGTAAGCTGATGTTCTTGAAATTAATTTTACTCTAACTGTCAGTGCAGCTTTTTTTCCATTTCGGACATCACTAAGTATTCCTTACACATCTGAAGAGGTAAGGGTCCCCCTCGCACTGAAAACCAAATCGCCGTTTCGCGTTTAGGTTCCACTCGAACAATAGCCTGGTGTGTTATGTCATTTGATGGTTTGTTTCCTCAGAGTATGGCCAATCCACAATCGCTTCCTGATGGGTTTGTTCGTTCATTGCCAGAAATCCTTGTTGCTGATCATTTCTGGCCGGCCATCTGATCTTGAGCGAAGACTACTGTTGGTGAAGGTCTGTAGTTTGTTCGAAATACCTTTCGTGAAGTACAAAGTCTCCGATCCATATAATAGTACTGACTTCACATTGGAGTTGAAAATTGGGCTCTTATTTTTCATGCTGAGTGCTGTTGATCTCCACACAGACTTACTTGAGAGTAATGAAAGCTTGCCTCGCTTTGATATCCTCATCAGTTCTATCCACCTGTAGTTGAAACGATGCTTCCCACGTAGGTAGGTAGGTAAAGAAGGTTGCTTCTTTTAGATTTCTCCCATTTATGCTGATTGTTATCTGTTGTTGTAGCTGTTGCTGTTGGCCAGGAATCTTCATCACCTACCTCTGTTTTCTCTCTGTGTAGGCTTAGCATATGAAAATACACAACGACAGTTTGAGTCTCAGTATGGACACAATCATACACCCAGCTGACGAGTCTGAAAACAAGACGAAATGCATGCATCCTGTATTCTAAATCCTAGTCACCAATAAACTCAACTAAGTAATATCATGTTCATTCTAAGGCATTGTGTCGGAGCATATCGTCCCAATAATAAAATAGTTTGATTCGACACTAGTAACTAGTGTGACGTTTTCTAGTCCTTTCTTTGGTGCAGACTGAATTCTATCAGTCAGGTTTAGCAATGTGGCCACCATTCTAGGTAGCTCGCCATCACGGTGCACTTTTTTTTTCCTTCAAGTTCCCCAGAGGAACATAGGGCTTCAAGCTAGTGGCTTGAAGTTTCTGTAGCACTGTTTATTTTACAGGATGGGGTTGCTAGCCTCATGCCCAACCTTTCCTCTTCATCAGCATTATTTCTGGCTTGGCGAGGTAAAGGAGTGCGTCTGTGGCCGCGAATCGAACCCTGGACCATGTGCATGGTTGGCGAGCGTCCTAACCGCTATGCCACCATTGATTTGTTGATATTAGATAGTTGGAGGCGATTGGCAGGAAACTGTGCTTGACCCAGGTTTCGTGCTAGTTGGCACTCACTGGTCAGCAAGGCGTATCTGCAATCACCTTGAAGGAATTCATATCCCTTCTGAGATTCAAGCTACCTAGAACGGTGGCCACACTGCAAACCTGACTGATACAATTCTGTCTGCACCAAAGAAACGACTAGACACGTCACACTAGTCACTGGTGTCCAATCAAAATACCCACTACAGTCCTACAGGAGGTCAATCGCTAGCCCGAATACCTCAGTGGTAACGTCTCTGACTACAGGTAGCAGTGGGTGACGCGGGTCCGAATCTCAGAAGTGACATCAGTTCCTTCAAGGTTGCAGATACGCCTTGCTGATGAGTGCCAACTAGCACGAAACCTAAGTTGAAGGCTTCCTTTGGCCGATTGCCTCCAACTATCTAATATCACCAATTATAAAATAACCAAATATCAACGAGAATATCAAGGAAAATGATGACTTTTAACAACAAATTGAAGACTTTATCCAACAACCACCCCCTGTCCCTCCAATTGTGGCTTTTATATAACTTTCAATTGTTACTGAACTAGGCAGAATTCAATACATGTATAATAAATAACTGAACTGTTAAGAATTCTGTATAGATTGATAAGATTCTGTTTTTTGTGCACAAATACGTGTGCATTTTATTAGAATGAAACGCTCTATCACCCAACCTTCTTTCAGTGTGTGTGTGTGGGTTGGTGCGTGTGTTCACATTTTTCACTCAAAATCGCTCGTTGCGCTCCTGTCAATAAATACCACTACTACTACTACTACTACTACTACTTTCTAATACATCGTGCTCATCACTAACCGATCGATCAGTAGTTGTGCAGTTATAGGCAGATAAAATAAGAGACAATACGAAGGGGGGCTGTGGGGTGGGTAGCAAGCACACATTGGGGGGGGGGCGATAGAGTAAAAAATGCCAAACATTATTTCTCTCCTCTTGACGTCATCATTAACGATGACGCAGAGTAGATAGAGTAGAGTAGAGCAGAAGACGAAGAATGTGTTGCTATTCTAAATTCATAGCATACTTGGGTTTGGCTTTTTTCTTCTCTTCTGTTTCTTCTTCTTGTCGCGAACAGTTAAAACTCACTCTGATTGACGCAAGTAAACGATTAGATTGTCAAATAATATTCATATGATTACAGTTATATTCGTTTATTTTTTTTGTATATATATGCTATACACGTCTCATGTGATAACTTACTTTGTAATGTGCCTTGAAGAAGACAAGAGAAAGAAAACTGACAATTTATAACTGAATATAATACAGCAGAAATAGTAGTAGTATTAGTCGCAATCACAACACACCAAAATTCGAATCAATCTATTTGTAAGTAAAATAAAGACTTATGTGATTATTGAGTTTAACAGACAAGGAGGGGGGTAGTATTGTAGTAGTATTACTAATATTATTATTCCCTCGGGTTCTCAATAGGCATCAACAGGACATCTCCACTTCATCTTGTTCTGTCTGCACGGTCCTCTTCACCTGCCTGTCTGTCTGTCCGTCTTCGACATAGGACTTTGCACATATGTGCGGCAGTTCAAGTCGCCACACTCCATGTGGCACACAAAGCAAGAGAAGAAAGTAGAAGAAATGCATAATATAGACAGTAAACAGTGGAATAGTAATAACGAAGAACAAAACAGTTTAATTGGAAATCATAAGTCACAAGGAGTGGATGCATCTGCGCTAGCCACTGAGAACGATTTTGAACCATGTCACCAATTGTTTCCAACCATTGGCTTTTACCATCCCGAGGACCCTAACCAACCAGGAAGTCTGCATCTTCCTACGTGGCTGGCTGGCTTAAACTAACTGTTGTAGATTTCATTGACTGGTGCCATGTTTTGGTTTGACCACCGCTAGCTCTTTTCCAGCCTGACCCTATATCAGCTAACATTGCCCATTGTCGAGGAAGGCGATGACTAGGTATACGTAACACATGTCCTCTTCACCTGATCCTACGATTTCCCACAAACTCTGATTTCCTCCTCACATGGTCTCCTCTGTGTGTTCACCTTCCGAAGCTACACTCGTCGCTGCTCATTTGAGTTCCACTCGAGTAACTGCCTGACGTGCAGTGGCACTTGACAGTCTCCTCAGGTTGTGTCCAATCCATCTCCATTTCTTCCTACTTACTTGTTGGGGAGATAGGTTCTTGGTTGATTCGTTCCCGGAGTTTCTTATTGTTAATTCTTCCTGACTGGTCATTTTATCTTCAGTATGGGGTCAGTAAAAGCAGTTGTTCAAAGTGCTTTTCGTGGCACACACACACACACACCAAGTTTCTGACCTCTATAGAACAACTAACTAACTTAAAATTGGTATTGAATATCCAAATTTTGGTGTTTATGCTGAGTGAGTTCAGGAGATTGAGTGGTTTTGACATCCTCCTCCTTGGGGTCGGCTGTAGTTGGAACGATTCTGCCTAGATAAGTGAAGGAAGCCACCACTTTCAAATTCCTCCCGTAGACAGTGGTTGCTGCTTGATGTTGTTGTTGTCTTCTCTATGCTCACTTGATTCCCGTCTTTGATGCCAGACAGTTTGCTGGTTTTCTTAAGAACATTCTAAAATCATTAAGATACGAGGAATCAAAGATTATTGTCAGCTACAAAGGTGGGCATATATTCATTTCTCCCGTTTATCTAATTCCTGAACACATTATCATTATCTTAATGGAGTTTATTTTCCGTTTTCTCCAATAGAATTCTATTAATCTGTTTGCTATATGCTGCTACAAAGTATTATCATCACTACTATTGAAACCGAAACTTGGTACATTATGGGCTCCAAGAGATACACCATGCAAGAGATCACATAGTTTGTCCGAGGACTGGGATTCTTCCCGGATGCCCAGACCGAAGTAGGTAGACGTCTTAAGGGGCCATCTCGTGAGCCTTTGATGTGAAGTCTGACTCCCATGGTTCGCAGGAACCAAAACAGGTTCATTCACTACTAAGTCTTTTCAAATTCTGGAGCTCATGTTCTCCATAACCTTGGAATCAGGGTTTTTTAGCTCAATTGGGTAGACGTGAATATCCACTAGTGTGCTTTTAAGCACCAGACGCTCTCAATCCTTCTCTCACTTTTGTGAAGAACACCCGCCATGCCACATGAAGGCAATGAATACGACTTCTCTGAGAGAGAAACTGTGAACTTGTGGAGGCATGAGAACATCTCAAGAGGAATACCGAAGTTTACGCAGCAGCCTTGGTCATACCAAGCATTTATGATGGATCTGAGTTCTGAGTGAAATATTTAGGGGCTTCAGTAGCACGTCTCTATTTCATCCTCTTCCTTGTACAGTTTCTTTTAGTTGGCCTCACAACTGCCTATATTTAATGAGCTCTCATTTTCCCCCTGCTTACACGATTTCCTGGATGTGTCAATCTCAGACCCAATGCGTCAACTCATCGTTTCCTACTCGGGTTCCACTTGAGGGTCATAATAAAGACGCATAATGTCACTCAACAGTCTCTTCGGCGTACATCGAATCCATCTCCATTAACTTCTGCTTATTTATTATGAAACTGACTGTTAATTGGTATCGTAATTTTTTTTTAAATTTTAGATCCACACAACTGGCCACCTTTCCCACCATTTTGTCCATGTAAACCATGCGTTAGACAAGATTTTGACAATGATATCCCGTATGATTGTCGATGGATGGCTAAAACAGGTTATGGGATATGGTTAGGTTATGCTGCCTTGTTGATACTTAATATGGGTGGAACACTTGGCTATTTTATTGTTGGTACTGGAGGTGCTGAAGGACCATTATTTGGTGCATCTATCTTGTTAACGCTTGTTATGCCTCCGTTGAGCTTTTTCGGTTGGCATCGGCCTTTGTATAAAGCATTAAGGTAAGTATTAGTATTATTGTTATTATTTGGTATCTATGTAATATCACCCCACCCCCAGTATACTGGTTTATCCCCAGCCGATGGCTGCCAGCTTGACGCGGTCGCCGGGTTCCCCTATCGCGCAATAACCCAACGAGCGCTACTATGGTTGGGACTAGTGTTCCTGCAGGTCCTACCATGTCAGAAAGCCAGTTTAGATGGTGGTTACGGTAAATGTAGTTACCATTGTATGTCGGAGGGGGGTCTGTCTGTGGGCTCAATCGTACTGCTGGCGAGAATAGGGATGTAACAGCAGTTGGGGTGTTTTCCTCGGATAACCCAACTTACTTTTTGGCAGTTTATAACTGGCGATAAGACTCCCAGACAGGCCTATTTGTCAGCTCTACAGTCGCACGACACTAATGCTCCTTCTGTTTCTCAGGAGTACCTCGGGAAAAAATCAAATCCCATTGTGTGGGCAGCTATCCTTGTTATTTGATCTTCTTTAAACGCTAGTTAAAGAAATACTGGGTTTGTAGATTGGAGGAAGGCTTGCATCTGGTCTTCGTTTTTGTAATCATTCAGTCAGGAAAGATTACTTGAATTCTTAGAGAAATTCGTTTTCTCTCCCTGATTCAAAATCACTTTGACCGTGTGCAGAATTTTAAAAAAAACTTTATTGCTAATTTATTGAGTCCACTTATAGAACGCCATTGATTATGTGTACATTGATCGATTACCAAATGACAGGTATAGTAGTTTGATCTCAGATTTGATCATGGATTGATATCAGTTAGATAGAGAACCATTGGAAACCAGCACTGGAATACTGGACAGCTGTTTCGCCTCTTAGTGCAGGGCTCATCAGTCGAACCAACAACCTTCCGGTTACAAGGCGAACTTGTAAAGCATTCAGCCACTGGGTGAGACCAGACTCAATGACCATGAATTCTAACTTCTACCAATTCGGGATTTTAGCGTGACGACTAGCACCAGCCAATGTCATCACTGGTGAGTATATCCTTACTCCCGACCTAGTGGTACAGCCGACTAATTAGTCTCCCTAGAAAGACAGCATCGATCGAGAGGTGATTTGGAAACTACTTCGCTACTACCAAGGGGAGTGCCACCGACAATTATACATCTCATCCAACAGTTGTACGACAATGCTGCATGCCAAGTAATCCACAACGGGAAACTTACGGAATCCTTCGAAGTGAGGACAGGAGTAAAACAAGCTGGCTGCCTACTATCGCCAATGATTTTCCTGATTGCAGTAGATTAGATAATGCGACAGACAGCGGGCTGGGTAGCGAGAAAACAGGCGTAAAATGCACCCACACAAAAAACTTGGAGGATCTAGACTTCGCCGATGATATATGTCTGCTTTCCCACAAACTGGAAGATATGCAAGCGAAAAGCAACAAGTTGGCAGAAGAAGCATCAAAGATAGGACTTCAGGTGAACATAGAGAAAACAGAGTTGATGAAGATTCCTGGCCAACACCACCAACAGCATACAACGATAAGCATAAATAGGAGGAACCTGAAAGAAGCTACCTCCTTTACCTACCTGGGAAGCATCGTTTCAACTACAGGTGGAACTGAGGAGGATATCAAAGCAGCGAGGATCGGGAAAGCAAGGTAAGTTTTCATCATTTTCAAGTTTGTGCGGAGATCAACAGCACTACTCAGCATGTAAAATAAGATCCGGACTTTCAACTCCAATGTGAAGTCAGTGCTACTATACAGATAAGAGACTTGGCCAGCACATCATAAAGAGCATCTCAAACAAACTACAGACCTTCATTAACAGTTGTCTTCGCTCAATACTCAAGATCAGATGGCCAGCCAAAAAAGATAAGCAACAGGGATCTCTGAGAGCAAGCCAACCAAGAACCGATTGTGTAAAAAATGGGCAGGAAGAAATGGAGATCGATTGGTCATACTCTGAGGAGACCATCAAGTGACATCACTAGACAAGCCATTGCTCGAGTGGAACCCGAAATTGAAGCGGCGGGTTGGTCGTCAGCGTGAGGGTGACTTGGAGGAGGTCATGTGAAGAGGAGATGAAAGCATTTGGGCAGACTTGGAGCCAGGTGAAGACTCTAGCAGAGAACCGAACGCAATGGAGACGCACGGCTGAAGCCCTATGTTTCTCTAGGAATTAAAGGAAACAATAATAATCTCCCTAGAAATCCAGCTAACTAACTAACTAACTTTGTCCTGTAAGCCAGTAGGTACCGAGGATTAGAATAATTTTCAAGAATTATAAAAAATATTGGGTCTGATCCCATTGGCTGCTAAGTGGTCTACGAGCTGGACTTGTAACCAGATGGTCCTGTGTGTTCAAACCTCTGAGGTGAGTGTCTACTGGCAATGAGTCCCAAACTAGGCGGAAGAAACAGCCGTCCAGTTGGGGTGGGGGTTGACTAATATCAATCACATAGTCACACTTGAAATAAAATCAATTCCCTATACACACTAACTTTTGAAATTTAAGCATAATAAGTTTATATGTATAGATATATGTAACAAGTAATTTCTACCTATTCTCATTGATCGTGATATAAATTTTAATGATCTATGCCCCTCCCCCCCCCCCCCCATTGATTGATTAATTGACTGTCTGTTTGTTTGTTCCCTAATGATCTGGTTTTTTGTATTAGATTAACCTCAGTAGTGTTGTCCTCTTATACAAAGTACAATGTAGAAGACACGCATTTCTCCTTACTCTAATTAAAGCGCGCATATAAAACAGAATACCTAATTGACTTAAATAATAATCACCAGTGTTATATCCACCCTAACTCCCCTTCCTTCCCTTTCTTTTTCCTACTTATTTTCTCTTTCTAATCAACTTCAATAGGTCAGACAGTTCAATTAATTATATGATATTTTTCATCTTCTTCTCTGCGCAAACAATTGTCATTTTAATCCAATGTCTTGGTATTGATTATCTCGGATCATGGTGAGTTTTGTTTTAATTTGTTTGGGTGTTTGTTGTTGACTCATGTTGACTCATGCGACCTACAATTTTACTATTTGGTTACAGGATTTCATCATGAGGTGACATCGATTAAAGAACCATTGGAAAATCTGGGGGTACTGGACAACTGTTTTGTCCTAGTTTGGGACTCTTCATCAGCGTGCACCCACCGATAGGGTTCGAACCCAGGACCTTCTAGTTACAAGGCTGAAGAGTTCCAAACTAGGACGAAACAGTTGGCTGTCCAGTACTCCCAGGTGGTTTTCCAATGGTTCTCTAAGCAATGTGTCGGCTCATGATGAAATCTTGTAATCAATCAACCAAATCCCTACAAACCAATACTTGAATTTTGCTATTATTATTATTATTACTATTATTGTTATTGTTCCTTTGGGTTCTGTGAGTGGAGCATAGAGTTTCTCAGCATCGCCTCTCCACTTTATATATGTGTAAAACTTGGGCACTGTGGTGGTAAGTAATTCCATATTAGTTTGTTTATTAGATGTATCACACAGTCAGTGAAACAGTATTATTTACTGGATGACACAGTTTCGAACAAAATTAATTGTTCATAATCATATCACCAATTATAATCACACTACTTCGAAACTTGAGTTTTATAGTTTTCTTTGTTTTCTCCTATTTGTCGTAGGGGTAGTAGAATTTTCCAAATATCGGGGATAGGTGATGAATCATTCCTATTACATTTATTTGCAGTTGATTCGATAAACAAAGCTACTGTTATCAATCTCTCCCCCCACCCTGTGACATTAGATTTTAAAGCTATCATCATATCCCATCATTCTATTGTATGGTTGTGTGTGACTGCATGTAGTGGTATAGCTGAACTATTCTCTAGATTTCTTATCTTATTCAGGTCAACCAGTCTAGATTTTGCTAAGTGTTCATGATCGGCTAGTCTGACTGACTGACCTTGTTCCACTACTTTGCCCTTTGCATTTGACCTGATACTCATTGCAGGCAGGGTATTAGATAAACTAAATCTTTTTGTTTTAAAGGCTCCACAAGATTGCTGCTTTAACCGACAAAGCTTGTTTCTAATTGAGTTTGTGGTTGGTTTGAATACCAGCCACTTTTATTCCTGCCTTGTTGAGAATTCTGTGTGAGGCTTCCGAGGTTCCTTCTTTGTATGGAAGTACTACAGATGACTACCCGGATAAATTAGTCAAGAAATATGCAAGGAAACGTAAAAATAAAATAAAAAATGATATTAGTGATAGTGATAATAATAATTATAATAATGATAGCAATATTAATGATAATAATGATAATATTAATGACGACACAAACAATAAAGAATCTAAATCATCAGTAGTAATTCCATACAAAGAAGAAACCTCGGAAACCTTACGCAGAATTCTCAACAAGGCAGGAATAAAAGTGGCTGGCATTCAAACCAACCACAAACTCAATCAGAAACAAGCTTTGTCGGTTAAAGGATCAATCCTGTAGAGCAAATTGAACAAAACAATTTAGTTTATCTAATACCCGGCTGCTGCAATGATTGTCAGGTCAAATACATAGGTCAGACTAGTAGAACAGGGGCAGTCAGACTAGCTGAACATAAAAACTTAGCAAAATCTAGATTGGTTGACCCGAATAAGATAAGAAATCTAGAGAATAGTTCAGCTATAGCACTCACTGCATGCAGTTACACACAACCATACAATAGGCTGGATGGGATAGGATGACAGTTTTAAAGATCTAATATAACAGGGTGGAGGAAGAGATTGATATTAGAAGCCTTGTTTATCGAATGAACTGCAAATACATGTAACAGGAATGATTCATCACCTGTCCAGCCAGATATCTGGAGAATTCTACTACCCCTACGACGACAAATAAGAGAGAACAAAGGAAACTATAAAACTGAAGTTTCGAAGTCGTGTGATTATAATTGATGGAATGATTATGAACAATAATTATGTCATCCAGTAAATAATACTATTTCACTGACTGTGTGATATATCTAATATAAATAATAATAATAATATGGAATCGCCTCTCCACGTTGTCCAGTTCTATACGACCCTCTTTAGCTGACCACATGATTGCCCATAATGTCTAATCTCATATTCCACTCGTATCCGCTCTGTTTCTCTCTGGGATCAAAGCCCAACTCCTTGTTTCTCATCTGGGATCATTCAATCGAACGATAGTCTGGTGCGTGATGTCAGCCCCACTGCGGTTTCCACACCGCCTGTCCGATCCATCTCCATTTTTCTTAAAAAAGTACTTGTTGTACAATGGGTTCTTGGTTAGTTCGTTCCCAGAGTTTTTTTTTCTCACTGGCCATCTGAGCTTCACTATGAAGCCAGTGAAGAAGGCAG
Organism: Trichobilharzia szidati; assembly: GCA_944472155.2. NCBI lineage: Eukaryota > Metazoa > Platyhelminthes > Trematoda > Strigeidida > Schistosomatidae > Trichobilharzia > Trichobilharzia szidati. Next base: position 9,390,490 of record OX235277.1, read on the forward strand.
CTGTTGTCAAACGTTCGCAGTAGCCTGTTGGAAACACTTTTTGTGACTCAAACGCCTTTATGAATTTGAATAAAGCAAGAACGACGTTGATTTGTGCAAAATAACTCGGTACCATCATTGTTTATTCCATTGGCTCCTCATCAGCTGCGTGTACAGTTTGAAGAAATTATTAAGCGTATGTACAGAACAAACTGTTGACATTATAATAAAGGTTTTTGTATTTCCCAATAAATGAAAAACAAAACAATATTGTTTTTACTGACGTTTTGCTGTTTAATGCTAATAGCTTTATCAAAGTATTATTAATAAATTGTTGACATACTTGAAAATGTTACATGATATCAGTTAATGACAAGGGACTCCAAACTTAGTGAACAGTGCTCAAAAAATTACATTTACTTGGTCTATACCCAGAGGGGTGTGAGGCTAAAGCCTGAGATTATGTAACCAAACGGTGGAGAAAAAACAGGGCAAAGAAAGACTGAATGATAACTGCTTTCTCCTGTATACATGAATCGGGTTTCAAGTGTTTGATAGTGATTGCTCCAGCAAAACTGAGAAGGATTAAAATATTTTGTCTATTGATAATTTTTAAAGGATTTCTGGATGTCCACCACATGACGCGTATTGATGAGAAGTCTGGAAACGGCACTACTGTGAGCGTTTACTCCCTTTAGACGTAGGCTTTTTGGGGCATGTTCAGAAAATCAGAGGCATGCCTTTCTTCTTTCTGTTCTCCCGATGTAACTGCCACTGTAAATACAGGTAAATTTGTATACACAGTTGGAGTTAACAAGAGAAGGGTATCTGTTGACTTTCCATTGCACCAAAGAGTATGTTGTCCGACAGAGGAGAATCAGCTTAGCTGCAGCGTAGGCGCCGGCTAGAGACATATCCAATTTTCGATTGATTATTCCTGCAAAATTACCACCTTTAAAATCAATTTGAATGAAGATTTGCATTAGAGCCTTCACATCTTCCATACTTCTCAATGAATCCCTGAGGATAATGGTCACTTTTCAACATCTTTTCCAATGTCATAAATTCTTCTTTTAATTTCTCTACAGAGTATTTTCTCCTAGCTGTATAGTACGGAGTCTTTACTAGTGCTCATTTAAAGCAGCTCGAACAAAAACTTTTAAAATGCAGGTATCGTCGATTCCATATAGTCCTTCGGTAAACTGAACTCTGAAGACTACCATCCTTCAGGTATTGCATGACATTGTCAAGGAAGGAAATGAAACTTTACATCATTTTCATGTTCCATGGTATATTCAATATTTGCATTTGGCATCGTTGAATAATCGGAGTAGGTAGGAAGTATGACTTTCATTGTTGCACACTGGAAATATGTCCCCTGTAACATATCGGAAATAAGTTGTTTCGTTGATCGCATGCTTCAACTTTGTTCTTTTAAGGTTTGCAATGAAGATATCTACTAAAACATGGCTAAGTGAACTGCCGATAGCTACACCATCTATTTGGCGGTGAAACTGGAAATGCACATCCATGGTACACATTAGCAGTAAGCGTTTGAAATCCGACACTGAGAGCGGGAGAAGACCAGACCGCTGACAAATGATCTGAATAGTTTCATTGATTGAAATCTTTGTGAACAAGGAGGTTACATCAAATGACGCCATTAACTTATCTGAAAGGTTCATATGTGGTTTACACTAATGGCGAAATAAAATGAGTCTTTCATGGTGTACATAGCTAGTCGTTGACAAATGGGTCCCAACGAACAACCCTATATGCTGAGGCGAGTTGATCATCGAAAGTTTAGGTGTCAAGGGGATTTGTTTTACCTGTGTCTTTGGAAGGTTGTACATGTGTGGCAAACGAGATCCTCGGCGTCTTATATCATTGTAAACATTGTTGTTGTCAGTCAATATTTCTTCTTCAGAGGATCTCTCAGTACGTTTGTGATGCATTTTTCAGCTGCATCTGTCTTACCTTTCCCGCAGTCGTCAACTTTAAACTTCAGCGGGTCATTTAACACAGTTTTCATCTTTATAATGTAGTCATCTTTGTTCATCGGCACCACCCCTTAGCCTTTATCAGGTCACCATATGAAGAATTTATCATTATTTTTGAAAGCTTTCAATTCTCTTAGATGTTCCTTACAAAAGGATTTTGGAATATGACATTGGTGAAGTGAGGTATTGATTTGCGACGTCGACTAGCTTTTTCCTTATTTTTACTCAAAGCTAGAAACTAATGCTATTTAAACCGAACAAATTCAAAAATTCCAGTTTTCGATTATAATCACCGCGTGTTTGTAAAGGCAAGTTGGGGAGAGGGGTCATTTCTGGGTGTATACTAACTATTGTTTTTTTATTTCCTCCTTCTATTTTGCTTAAGTGGTTGGATCAATGGGATAAAAACTTTGAATCATCATGATGGTGTTGGCGTTTTTATGCTTTTGATCGCTACTATGTTCTCAGTGCTTGCTGGATGCTGTGCCTTCTTATTGTATAAGGTAAGAAAAATATAAAAAGAGGATTATTTATTGTTCTACATGCATACATACATGCCAAAAGTGAAATAAAAATAATTGTGAAACTAGGCAGTGATAACATAAATAAGAGTGAATATATAAGGCATCTAATATTATACCATATAAGGAGGGAGGACATCTGAAACCCTACGCAGGATTCTCAATAAAGCAGGAATTAGAGTGGTGGCATTCAAACCTACAAGCTCACTCAGGGACAAGCTGTGTAGGCTAAAAGACCCTGTAGGTTGACCCAGTCAGACAGAATAATATAATTTACAAAATACCTTACAATGACTGTGAGATCAACTACATACGTCACACTAGTAGGGCAGGGGTAGTCAAATTGTCGGAATATAAGAATCTAGCTAAGGTAAGAATGGTTGACCCCAAGAAGATGAGTAATTTAGAAAAAAGCTCAGCGATTGCACTGCATGCACTGCACACAATAGGGTGGAAGAGGGTTAAAATTCTAAAAAGTAATCTAGGTAAGTGAAAAGAGAGGATGATTACTGAATCCTTGTTCATCGAATCTATACCCAACACATGCCAAAGGAATGATTCACCACTCATACCGGAAATACAGAAAATACTACTACCAACCAGATCAAGCAATCGAAAATAATGGAATTATATAGCCGAAGTTAGAAAGTTGTGTGTTAGTAGTGCATTAATATGATTATGAGCAGTAATAAATTATGCTCGAAACGTGGTCATTAGTAAACATTACTGTATAACACGCTGTGAGACTTTATCCAAAACAAATTTTACCCATAATGTTCTACATACTTATTTTCCTCAACTCAATGATTTTTAGCTTAGTTTGCCTGCAGTTAGTTCTAGTGAGAAGTCATGACCAGTCGGGTTAACCAGATTGGATGTAAGTACCAAATACTTGCCGATGATAATGGCTGACAGTTTCACTAAAATCGCTAAAATTTCCGGTGGCAGGATGGTCAGCGAGGTCACCTCGTAACCTGAAGGTCCTGGGATTCTATTTCCCAGTAACTGGGACAGAACAGTTGTCCAGTATTCCTTGGTGGTTTTCAATGGTCCTCTCTCTTTCTCTAACTGACATCACTCTGTGGTCAAACCTCGAATCCCTACAAACTAACTCATAAAAATTAGTTAACCTTTGTTTCACCGACCTACTTATATGCATTATCAGTAGTATGTAAAATGCAATACAAATGATCACCGTTTTTGATCTTGTTCATTATACGATCAAGTAGAGCACATATCATGCACTGATAATTTTTTTCACTTCCAATAAGAAATCGCTGTTGCATATTATTTAATTCAATTTGGACTCTCTCGTTGATTGATTGGACCGAAGTGCTCGGCGTCAGGTTGACTTGCACATCCTGGACTCCACTGAGGCTAGTCACCACCCACCAATTTACTTCATGTTAATGATATATTAGATAGCTGGAGGCAATTGGCCAAAGGAAGCCCCTCCTGATCTAGGTTTCGTGCTAGTTGGCACTCACTGGTCAGCAAGGCGTATCTGCAACTGCCTTGAAGTAAATCATGTCCCTTCTGAGATTCGAATGCGCGTCACCCAGTGTTGCCTGTAGTCAGAGACGTTACCACTGAGCTATTCAGGCTCACGATTGACCTCCTGTAGGACTGTAGTGGATATTTTGATTGGACACTAGTAACTAGTGTAACGTGTCTATTCCTTTCTTTGGTGCAGACTGAATTCTATCAGTCAGTCAAGTTTTGTAATGTGGCCTCCATTCTAGGTAGCTCGCCATCACAGTGCACATTGATTTGATGATATATTATATGGTTGGAGGCAATTAACAGGAAACTGTACTTGACCCATCTTTCGTGCTAGTTGGTACTCACTCATCAGCAAGGCGTATCTGCAACTGCCGTGAAGGAACTCATGTCCCTTCTGAGGTTCGAACCCGTGTCACCCATTGCTCCCTGTAGTCAGAGACGTTATCACTGAGCTATTCGGGCTACTTCAGGTTAAATAATCAGACATCATTGAAGCATAAGCACAAGGAACCGATATTTCAATCTGTCATCGAGCACTTCGGTTCAGTCAATCAACGGCAAAGTTTAAATTGAATTCAATAATTACTAATACCCGTTGCACAAGAAAGAGGTGGCTCTCGTGGTAACGCTATCACTCGCTGGGAATTGCAGGTACATCCTGCTGATGAGTCCCAAATGGAGGATTCTTCTTTTATTCACCATCCATTGAATAGGTGGTTAGTGAATTATGGACAGCAAAGTGACCTATTCGAGATGTAATTTTTTTCAGAGTCGACCTTTCCTACCCCTCCACTCGTCTCTCTACAGAGTGGATGGTTTCAGTCAGTCCTTTGCCAAACCACAATAGGAGATGTGTACGGATATGTCGTGGCAGCCCAGCCGTTGCAACCACATCTGTCGTAAAACCACTTCGTCAACCTTGTGTGGATTAAGCAGTTGACGCCTATGCCTGAGAAGCTGAGATGGAGTCCCTGAGCCTAACTCGCATGCTGGATCCGCTTCTCATCAGAAACACTCCTTCTTTGAATCAAAACTGCTTTGAGTCTACCATATTGGTGGTCTGCAGGGGCGCTATCGACTAAAGTACTTATGTCCGCGAGAACCTCTGTGGGCAGTGAAGTTAACACACATCCATACTTCGCGATCTGTTGACTTAATTCCTCGGGAAGCGAAGAGGGGTACAATGATGGCGAACCATATCCGCGGCTCAGTGAAACCAAATGGAGGTAGACGCAGGTCGACTATTACGTTGATTGTTGAGTCCTGTGCTTCGTCAGTCTCAGGTGCAGCAAGTGAACGTGTGGGTGAAGACATGAGTATTATGTGAATATACAGGTACACGGATATATGTAAATATATAGAATGTGCAGTCAAAAATAAAAATGATAACAATATAAATATAGAGTTTATAAAGCTAAGATGTTCCATCGGGCTCGTCAGTTAATTTTTAGGGGACTGTCTAGAGAGCTCAATAACATAACAAATATGCGAATAAAAATCCAAGTCAATGAGATGATAGTGTAACAATATATTATCAAAAATGCAGTAATGAGTTACATTAATTAAAAGGTTACTTGGATATATACTGTTAAAGTCCACTGCTACAAATTATTAATATAATCCACAGAAGCGTTCACTGTTGGAATCGTGTCTACTGGTAGAAGCTGTGTGCTGGTTGTAGAGTTGTCTTCGAATAAGGATAATAGGTTCCTGCAATAAATCCAAAGTATACAACACGGTATGAGTGGAGCAAGTAGACAGCATAGACCAGTGAGAAGGCGAAGCTACCAACAGTACACTGTATTTCAAATTGTACTCGGGAGTTATCTGTATTTAAACATGAGTTGTTTTAAACAAAAATCATGTACAATGACTCTAATTTCAACATCATATTGTTATGTACTCCACAGGTTTGAAATCAGACAGTGGTAGTTTCGTGAATATTCCCTTTCTTGTTAGTGAATACGGTTCATCTTTATTTGGATTAAAAGCCCTTAGATTGCTGAATGTCGAAATCTCACTTTGCACTGAGTTGTTCGATGAGTGTCTTTGTTCAGAGAACTAGTCCTCCAACGTTCAAAGTGTCTAGGTAGCATGAAGATTCAACCTATCCATCTTGAAATAGAGGGTGATCCTGTCTTCCTGAAGCACCAGTTAATTCAATACAATTCCCTACAAACCAACACTTGAATATCAATGAAATGCTCACTAACGACTTGCCCTATTCAGGTAGGTAGTTACCTGAGGTTCTAGTGAGAAGTCGTGACCAGTAAGGTGCAGCAGGTCGGGTGTTAGGACAAATACTCGCCGAAGACATTGGCTAGGGGTCGCGCTATGTCGTGAATTGGCAGAAGTTAGAATTCATGGGCTGGCCATTGGATCGGGTCCCAGTGGCTTAATGGTATACGAGCTCGCCTTGTAACCAGAAGGTCCTGGGTAGGCACCCCGGTGGGTGCGTACTGATGAAGAGTCCCAAACTAGGATGAAACAGCTGCCCAGTACTCCCAGGTTTTACAATGGTTCTCTAACTGATGTCAGCTCATGATGAAAATCCTGTAATTCAATACAGCTGGCAAGATGCAGTTAAGAAAGAGTTAGACAAGTTGGTTGAGCAGTGCATACTTATACCAATTGAATATTCGAATCGGGCTACTCTCATTGTGACGCCACTCAAGCAAGGCTGATGGAAAAACACCGAGAATTTGTGGTGACTACCGACTTACTCTCAATAGTCGTCCACTATAGAGTAGAGTTGCACTACTCTAGACACCGAAAACATTCTCTACAAACTACATGGATCAAAATACTTTTCCAAAATAGATCTCAATGGTGCTCATTTGCAAATTCCTCTTGACGAGAAGCGTCTAGTGCATTAACAACCATTAATACTCCATTTGGATTGTTCAAGTATAAGTTCTTGCCTTTTTTGGTTTAAAGGTTTCACCTGCAATATTTCAAAAAGTAATAAATCAGATGATAGATGGATTATATGGTGTTGAGTCTTACCAAGACGACATTGTATGTAGTTCATGACTCGAACATCGAATTGCATAATGTGGACGTCTTTTAAAACTGTTCAAGCGTTTCTGTGAGAAAAATAATTCTTGTCTAATATAGCAGTACGCTCAACGACATAACTCACCGCACAAGAGCACAGTTGAATTGATAAAACTACCTAGCTAGCTAGCTAACTATCCTTTGTTTGAGTGTGACTCAATCGACACTAATAAAGCTCATCTTGTTATTGTTGTTGTTGTTATTTTTTTTTCTAAATTTTTGTGTCACTAGGTGCATAGATACTATCGATCATCAGGTGCAAGTTTACAAAAAGCTAAATTAGAAATGACCAATGCAGCAATGTATGAACATGCTGCTGCAGGATTCGGTGCAATGCCATAGAAATTCTGATCATGACGAGCAGAAGAAGAAGAAGAAAAAGAAGCAGAAGAAACCGGGTCAAATTTCACTTATCACTACTATTACCACCCTCCCCCCCAAATACAAACATTTTAATAACACGTGATATATACTGCTTATATATACGTATATAAGTAGTATATATGCAAAGTATCCAGTGACATATCATTCAGCTAACCTTCCTCACCCCTACCCACTTTTTTCGAATGACATATCATATACACTGTTCTCTTATTTATTAGCTGACAAAAAGAGAAGCAATTTATACTATGGCTGTGAAATGTATTCAACCTTTGTTTTGTCTTGTTTCTTTTCTCTATTCATTGTGATAACCAGTATCGTTTTTTTTTCTCATTTATGACGTGTTTTTGATACTGCACAAGTTGATTCTTCGTCAAGATGGCGTGTTTGTTTGTTTGTCTGTGTGTGTGTGTGACAAAAACTGCTCCCAAAACACAAAGCTCATCATTCCATTTATTTCCCACTTTTTTATTTTATTTTATTTTCTGAAAACACATAAATACTACTGCCTTCTATGCGCGCTAACCTTTTGTTGTTTTCTACAATAAATTATGACGTCAACAACATCATCACTATCATCAACATTCCAATATGACACTGAGGATTTCTCTCTTTTAATGTTATGTAACTTTGTTTGTTCTTATTTTATTTATATTTTAAAAGAAAACAAGTTGAGTTTTTCTCTTTCCCCACCCCTCTCTCTGTCTAAATGTGTTGGTGTGCGTGTTGTTATATTTGTGGCTATCCTTTTGAAAGAAAAGTACTCAGTTAGGTTGCAACATAGGCAGTTGCGTCGGTGGTATAGCTGTTATTAGTACGCTTGCCAACCATGCACATGGTCCGGGATTCGATTCCCGGCCACAGACGCACTCCTTTACCTCGCTAAGCCAGAACGTGTAGGAAATATAAAAAAATAGACAGTTGAAAGTAACAATGCGGTATCTAAAGAGAATTAATGATTATGACGAAGGAATCCACTAGCTGATGGTATATCATCCGGTACTGAAATTACAGGGAGTACTAGTGTAACAACAGAAGAGAAGGGTCAGGCAACAGATCGTTTATTAAGGAAAATCAACACATATTTATAGATTTTAATGTAGATTATTGTATGCAGACAAACACAGTCTTTTGATTGGTTGTTTCTCACAGAAAGTTATTCTCGCATCTCTTTGTGGCTGTGTCAGATCATCGATATGCTAAATGTATCCGCCTACGCAAAGCCTCTGATCTCATTTTCTCACGACCAATATTGGGGACATAAACATTGACGTCAATTACTGTCTACCAACTTTGGCTAGCAGCCAGCTCTCAACACACTCGTCGCGCCGTCAAAGACTTTCGACTGAAGTTGGTTCGGTCTTCTTGGTTCTAGGGGCTTTGCTCTTTTGTCTTGCTGTCTGGCATCTCGGTGCTAGCGGATGTTCACCTGTTTCTCTGTGTTTACCATTTGCAATTGTGTCTGCGTGACCCCATCTCAAAGTGACCCTATGTGGTCCTTCCCACTTTGGAAACTGTTTGCCTGACCCTGTCGCACATTCGTCGGTATTTCGCCTCACACTTTCATATGCTGCTTTCTCCCGACCTCCCAGCAGCGTCCCAAGTAGCAGCCCCATCGCTGACAGATCTTGAACACCACTCAACTGCGAAGAAGCCTCGAAGTCCTGCCCGAAGATCCATATGTCTCCATCAAAAACTGTAGGGCATAGGCTTTCCATTTGTCGGTAGGCAGCGACACCAAATGTAACACACAGAAGACAAGGGCCAGGCAACAGATCATTTAATAAGGAAAATCAACACATATTTATAGATTTTAATGTACATTATTGCAGATTATTGTTAGCAGACAAACACAGTCTTCTGATTAATTAACAGAAGACAAGTAGTTCAGCGAAGAGTCTCTTTTCGTCGGCGAATTCATTTTCATAGCTATACAATCGCAAATATTGTACATGGTTGTTTTGTATGTGTGTGTGTACATTAAATTTGTCAAACGAAATTACAATTAGTAAGTTCAGATGAATTGGATGTTGATATAAGAGGGTAGTAACAAAAGTGATGAATTGTCACAAACGATTGTTAAAGAAGAGTTACGTAATAACATGAATAGTTTAATGAAAGAGTTGTACTCAGGGTGTACATGGAAACAAAATAACATACGGAATTACACAAGGGTTTTAAGTAGTTAGGAAAATAAGCATACAAACAAAAGTTAAGTCAAATCAACACAGTTGTTACCATGAGAGTAGAATTGGTTGAATAATTTTCTTTTGTATGCACAGTTCTGGTTCCTCTAGCTTAATGGCTAGGGCTTCTGAGATGCAAAGAAGACGGAATCGTACTGTCTTTGGAAGGTTGTTCTTCACTTTGTAGATTACTTTGAAGCTGGAGGCGTTTGTTGAGATGGAATGACCAGTGTTGACGAGGTGTTCTATTATTGCACTCCTTATGCAGCCATTACTTCCTTTCTGCAGCCACGCTGGATAGTGTTCTTTGACCCTTTTTGACAGGATACGCGTTGAACGACCGATTTACCTGGCTCCAAAGCAACAGGTGAACTGATATATACACATAGAAGTGGTCAGGTGCGGGATCTTGTCTTTTGGGCTTCTGCAGATCAGCGGGCGACTAGAGAAGACTACTCTCAATGTTGCCGCAGGGAAAGTTCTTCTTAAAGAGGTGGAGATTCTCCTTCTAAGGACGTCACTGAGTAGGTCTCCTTTGAAGTCGAGGTTCATATAAAGTATCTTTTTTGGCACAGATGCTGTCTCTTGCTTTTGGATTTTTTGTTTGATGTCTTCGTCTACGAATCTTGATGGGTAACCGTTTTGTATGAAGGTTTCTTTCAGGAAGTTTAGTTCTTCTTCCACTGGTATCAGAGCTGCAGATGCGTCGGACTGATTAATTGTTTCTCAATGAAAGTTAATCTTCCATCTCTTTGTGGCTGTTTCTTGAATGTCAGATCATCTATCTACTAATTGTATCCGCCTACGCAAAACCTTTGTTCTCATTTTTCTCACGACCAATATTTGGCGACATAAACATTGACGTAAATTACTGTCCACCAATTTTGGCTAACATCCAGCTCTCAGCACACTATTATTAGTATTCCCTTGGGTTCCAAGTGGAGCATAGGGGGTTCAACAGCACCACATTTTCTCTCTGTTCTATTTTCTGCTGTACCATTTAGCTGGGCTCAAAATTTCCCATAATCTCTCTCATCTCCTCCATGTCGCCATCGCATCGGTGACCCACTCATCATTTCCCATTGGGATTCCACTCGAACGATAGCCTGCATTGAGCGTGATGTGTCATTCGACGGTCTCCTCAACATATACCAGGTCCCTCTCCATTTTCTCCGACATATTTATTGAACGATAGGTTTGTGGTTAGTTTGTCCCCGGAGTTTCTTGTTGCTAATTCCCTTTCTGGCTGGCTGGCTTGCCATTTGATCTTCAGCATGTGGAACCAGCGAGGGAGGCAGCTGTTGATAAAAGTCTATAACTTGTTGGAAATCCTTTTTGTGACACACTAGCCAAGGTTCTGACCCGTATGGATGAACTGACTGACTTCACATTTGTGTTGAATCTTGTTCTTTATTCTGAGTCGGAGTGAAGATTTTTTTCAAACCGATTTCAGATTGATGCAGGTGTCTCTCGCCTTTCCGATTATGGCTGGTGTCAATGAACGTGAACATTGAACGGTTGTTTATTGGAACTGGCAGCCATTGGTGGGCAACTCGAAGGCGCGAATGGTTCGATCGCTTGCAAGTTGGACAAGGACGAAAAGAATACGAATAAAAGTACTTTATAACTTCATTTGTACTAAACATTTGTTTGTAGACTTTGTAGTTGTCTTCACTTTAATTGCCAAACAATATAATTTCGTTCAAGGAATACTGGTGTTTTGGATTTAAAGTTGAAAGAAATACACAGTCTTTATAGGTTCCAAACGTCCTCGTTACAATAGGAACTTAGGGCTAAGTTCCTTGAAAGCTGGCTTTGACATTTGCATCCGTTCCTTCCTTCATTGCTTCCTAGATAAGTGAAGGGGGTAACCTCTGTCAAATTTCTTTCGTTGATGGTGATCGGTGTTGGTTGTTGTGGCTATTGGTTAGTTGGTTGCTAGAGTTTGTTGTAACTAATTCTTTCTGGCCGGGCGGCCATTTGATCTTCAGTATGGAGACAGCCAGCTAAGTGGAATGCTGCGTGAGGCGGAGTGCAGATTTTCAGACTGGTTTCAGGTTGATGAAGGCGTATCTCGCCTTTCTGACTCTGCCTTGCTGACTTTGACATCTTCATCCATTCCGATTGCCTGTATTTGAAACCACGCTTCCTAGATTATTGAAGGAAGAGTAACCTCTTCTAAATCTCTCCCGCTGATAATGATTGGTGCTGATTGCTGTTATTGTTAGTGCATGAGTATCTTCGTCACCTCCGTCTTCTCTATGTTCACTTGAAGTCATATCTTCGCTGCCTGCTTCTTCGGCCAGTTTCTTGGTTTTTGCCTGCAATTCTTCTAGTTTGTGTGAGTGATATTAAACATAAATCATCCGCGGCGAAATCCACATCTTCTAGAGTTTTCTTATCGGTGGTCCAGCGTATTTCTGTCTCCTCGCTTCCCACGGTCTGATGCACAATCCAGTCACTCCACCACAATTAAGAATATCATCATGGGTGATAATAGGCAGTCAGTCATATCTTACTCCTGTATGCACTTCGAACGCCTCGCTGAGGTTTTCTGTTGTGCATCACCTGAAACGTGGCATTGCCCCATATGGCAAGCTGTTGAATGAGGTTGATGAAGATTTAGGCACTACATGCGGTAGTGTTTATATAGTTTCCAAATTACTTCTCGGTCAACGCTGTCTGTCGAAGGCTTTTTCGAAGTCGATGAAGTTAAGGTAGAAAGACGTTTTACTTTGTGTCCAGCAGGCTGCGTCTCCGCAGGCAGTATTGCACATCGACATATTCTGATTACTGTGATTATTGACCGTATAAAATTATCAGTTCAATCTGAATATACCGATTCGAAATTTGTACTGACAATAAGATAGTCTGTTTCATTTCTATTTTGCTGTATTCTGTCTGTTTTCGACATAGAACTTTGCACTGATGTGCGGCAGTTCGAGTCGCCCGCCACACTCCGTAGAGCACACAAAGCGATAGAAGAAAGTAGGAGAAATACATAATCAAGACAGTAAACAGAGGTGTGAGACAAACGAATACTAGTAACGAAGAACAAAACAGTTTCATTGGAAATCATAAGTCACAAGGAGTGGATGCATCTGCGCCAGCCATTGAGAACGATGAGTTTGACCCATATCACCAATTATCTCCAGCCTTCATTGGTGTTTACTGTCCCGAGGACCCCAACCAGTCAGTCAGGAAGTCTACACCTCTCTACGTGGCTGGCTGGCTTAAACTAACTGTTGTAGATTTCATTGAGTGGTGCCATGTTTTGGTCTGACCACCGCTAGCTCTTTTTCAGTCTGACCCTATATCAGGTAACATTGCCCGTCGGGGAAGGCGATGGAGAGGCATACGTAACACATATCCTAACCATCTCAGTCGATGTAATTTCACAGCCTCGTCGATTGACTTCCCCCCCCCCTGTAGGTTTATAGAGTGTGTGCTAACCTACTTCACAGCAGACTTTATGCTTTTACAGAACAATTAGGCGTCCCTCATGTAATTCGAAGAAATACCTCCTCTGAGACAGTCAATATGACTATAATTTTAATAAAACGAGAACGACAAATGTACCAGGATAATCTGAGCTCATGTTTTCATTTTTATTATTTCGTGGATTCTTCTGAACTGCTTACAACCTGAAAAATACCAAAATTGTATGAAATTAATAAATAGTTAAGAGGTGAGAAAATAGACTACTTAGGTCAAGTTGAAAGGACGTATTGAAGGTCGAAATAACAATGAAGATCACTAAAATAAAGCTCCTAACAATTACTCAGTTAAATAAAACAAACAAAAGTACATACTAATGACCAATCATATTTAAAACGTCATGTAGTCCATGTTAGGCGAAGATTGAAGTCTATTGTAATTTTTGTACACACAGTTTAGGCTGTATGTGATTAATCCAAGGTGCTTCCATCACCTTCATTAACATTGAACTAGAGCTATGTGAAATAATTGTGAAACAGTCATTAATATTGATTTTGTGACCTGACATTAATAAGAGCTTTGCAATGGATGATGATGGATTTCTATTCAGATTACTCGCATTGGGATTTTCTATATGATTTAGTAACCATTTTGGAACATTTTCTTTCCGACGACATTGAAACATTCTGTTGGTTCTACGTATACAGGTGTCACCGCAGCTGCAGGTGAACTTGTGTATACAGTTTGAAATAGAGTCCACAGAATTTCGTCCTTTAATCGTAGGTACAGGGATCGAAAAATGTTCGGCAAGTGAGAAAAAGAGATGCAGCGTAGAATGTGCGAAATTTGTCTTCTAAATGACTTATTCAAATTTATCAAAGGGACTAATTGTTTTAATGAAGATCGCTAAGCCAAATAAGAGAGGTAATAGTACATCCTATTCTGGTTGGTATCAAAACAAAGTTTACCAAAGATGGTTTAGTATGATTAGAGAATTGTTTTTGATGAACGCATAAAGGTGGTTTCAGCTCCCAGATTGCCGGCTAAGGCTTCTACAAACTTTAGGATACGCTCCAAACACGTTCTATAGATACATTTTAAAGGTGTGTAAACATCAATTTTATGTCCTGTCTCCTCTATAATATGTTTCGCAATAGAAGTGCTAGATCGCCTGTTCTCATCACTAATGGGTTCCGGAGATTTAATTTGCTTGTGAAGCCCTTACTTGCAGAGGTAGATGAATCTTCCCTATGTATATGTGGCTACACGTACATTCACTAAGTCAAATAAGGTAGGTAATGTAAAGAAGAAAAGACCGAGGAGACTGAGAGGAATGTTTATTTGGTGGAACGTATTGTACACAAACCGTGGCTGCTTCTCAGATGGTACATATTGCCCCACCTCAGCGGGTCATGACAACTCACACGGTCTGGTCACATAATTGCACTTCCACCTTGCAGAAAGCATACAACCACCGTCTTGCATTGTCCTTTTGCTAGTTATATTGGCCGCACAAAGCGCACACTTCCCAAACGCATCTCTGAACATTATCCGGCATGGTTAGCAAAGGGACAATGCAAGACAATTACCAGCTCAATTCTAGAGCATTTGGTAAACTTAGGTCACGTAGCTCCACCAGAATCGTCTTTCAAGATCATCTACAAGGTGAGGCTAAATGTTACAAATGGCATCAAGTTTCGGCTTTTGTGTATGGCGGAGGCGCTGACAATTCGTCAATACAACGCAGAACTCTGTATACAGAAAAGTTTGTGCAGTCTCTTATTCTACCTTGGCCTTAAGCTCTTCACTAGTCGTTCCCTGTAAAAGAGAATTTGATTTTTTAAATTTTACTTTTAGTTTGCTTTGGCTTCAATAATTAATTCACTTTTATCACTCTCATATGTTCCTTATGTACATTTTCACACCCTCTTCACCCTTATTAAATTGACACTCAACTACCTTTATTCTCACTCAATAGCAATTTTAACCTTATCGAATTTCTCTCTGTGTGCCGTTGAGTACCACGTAATTTACAACTTTTAATTTTCACTTCTAAAACCACTTCTGAGTAATTATATCAATTATGTCACCCATTCCCCTATTACTCAATAATAGACTACTATATATTTTTTGGTAAGTATAAATACGACTGTACAGCCTCTGTAGGTGATTTCGTCGATAAAGAAATTTTTCTACGCTGAATTTCTCTTTTATTTTCTTCATAACGGAAGCTTTATTTCTCGAATCAACTGGAAACACGTGTAATAGGAATGATTTAGCACCTGCTCAGACGCACATCTGGAAACTTAAACTACTCCTACGACAAATAGGAAAGAATAAATAGAACTACAAAACGCAAATGTTCTGAAGTCGTGTGATTATAATCAACAAGATTATGAAGAATAAATAAATTGCGTTCTAAATCTTGTTATCCAGTAAATAATATTGTTTAACTGACTGTGTGATATATCTAATAAACGAAATAATACGGAATTTTCATCATTAGGCTCTACATTTATATATACACATTATAGTGAATGAATGAATTAGTCTTATGAACGACATTAATGCTGTTTGAATAACATCAAATCAATAAAATTGATAGATTACAGCTGAACAGCATCAACATAAAATAAGCTGAATGTCAGAAATATTAGGAAAGATAATATTACAAATTCATTAATTCATAGCCTCTACTGAAGGCCAGCGAGGGCATTAGGAGTGGCTGGCTGGACTTGCATCTTTTGCACACAGAGCACTGGTTGTTTGAGGCGAATTGCAATAGCCTCTGCTGTTTGGAGCATGCTGTGCTTCGACGATTTTGGTAGTTTGTTAGGCACCCGGTATATTATAAAGAAGGATTCTTCCACGCTGGCTGCCTTGTGACCGGTTTGCACCAGATGGTCTAATGTCGAGCTGTTAATAGTTGTAACTACACCTTTACTTAGCCATTGTGGGATATGTTCTCGAGTGAGCACAAAAAATCAAGTTCCTAGAGCAATGGTCAAAATAACTCGCTCCACAAGCGCAGCTGAATTGGTAGATACAATCTGAAGTGGCTAGCTAGTCTAGGTACTTCATCTTTCAGTCGAGGTAGCACCATCGGTCATGTAGAGAATACTACTTGAAGTTCGCCAGCATTAAAAGTTCTTTGAACTGATTTTCTTAATTTCTTCGTAATTATCTCGCTTGGTATATCGCCCATGAATTGTAGTCGTATATATAAAGGCTTCTTGTTTACAGACAGTGAGTAGTCCTTTTCCGCTTTCTTTGTCATGTGTTTCTTGATAAATTTGTCGGGATAACCATTTTCGATCAAAGTATCATATACAATGCTTAATTCATCTTCAATTACTTCTTCTGAGCATATAGCTCTAACTCTGTGGCTGAGGGTCTTCACTAAATTTCTTTTGTACTTGATAGGAACGAAGCTGTGAAAGTGTGTATATTGTCCTGTCGAAGTGCTTTTTGTATGCCAATTTCTTTTTATGCTACCATCTGCTTTTCTTGTAAGTAGGACGAGGATCCAGGAAGGCAATTCTGTCTTCGGATTCCCCTTTGCATGTGAATTTCATAGCCGAATGTACTTCATTGAATTCAGTAATTATTGTATTCCTATCAGAACCATTATCACAAGAAATAAAGGTATCAACCATATATCGGCAATAAAATGAGAGCTTACTGATAAAGTTGTTCAGAGGTTCATTTTCTAGCTTACTTAGAAAGAAATCAGCCAGAATGGGACCCAATGGGGAGCCCATCACCAAACAAAGTTTAACTAGAAAGAGTATAAAAAGTAATAAGTTACGTAATCACAGATAAACACATTTTATACAATAGACAAGAAAAGGGGGGGTAGGATGAGTCATGTTGAGACGAAAAAAAATCAAGTTTTCTAAACAGGACAGAAGATGGCATAGTGTGAAATCTGTATGCTTTGTTATTACCAAGCCAGTGAGTGCTACATTCCCCACTGTCTCTTTCTCTGTACATAGATTTGGTTGGCTTCAGCTGTTTGATGGCGATGGCCTCAGCAAAACAAAACAGACTAGGTTTCTTCTGTTTGTTGATTTTATTTTGAACGCCTTCAGGTTGTCCACAACATGGCCAGGGTCCAGTAGATGGCGTGTAATCGCACTGTTTAATGCTTGTGGACCCTTTAGTCTCAGGTTCTTCATTATGTGTTTGGAGATGCGGACAGTAACTCTTCCAATGTATTTGCTTTGGCACGTACCTGTAAATTGGTAAATGCAGTTGGAGGTAACATGAGGTGGGAGTTTGTCCAATTTTGACTGTCTTAAACAACTAGTCATTTGATAAACATAAACTGGTTAAGCGTTTTACGTCGATTTCCAACAAGGCCTCCAGAGGAAAGGGTGGTACTGTATTTCCCGGTTAACCCATTGTTCCCCCCAGAGTCAGTATCCTTGCTGAGCAGACAACACCTCGGTGACTTTGCAGCATGAAAATTAGCACCCCATTAACGCTCCCGCAGCGGTAGGTATTTTCCCACCCCCCACTGTCCAGGTCTCAACACAAACCGTGGCTGCTTCTCAGATGGTACATATTGCCCCACCTCAGCGGGTCATGACAACTCACATGGTCTGGTCACATAATTGCACTTCCACCTTGCAGAAAGCATACAACCACCGTCTTGCATTGTCCTTTTGCTAGTTATATTGGCCGCACAAAGCGCACACTTCCCAAACGCATCTCTGAACATTATCCGGCATGGTTAGCAAAGGGACAATGCAAGACAATTACCAGCTCAATTCTAGAGCATTTGGTAAACTTAGGTCACGTAGCTCCACCAGAATCGTCTTTCAAGATCATCTACAAGGTGAGGCTAAATGTTACAAATGGCATCAAGTTTCGGCTTTTGTGTATGGCGGAGGCGCTGACAATTCGTCAATACAACGCAGAACTCTGTATACAGAAAAGTTTGTGCAGTCTCTTATTCTACCTTGGCCTTAAGCTCTTCACTAGTCGTTCCCTGTAAAAGAGAATTTGATTTTTTAAATTTTACTTTTAGTTTGCTTTGGCTTCAATAATTAATTCACTTTTATCACTCTCATATGTTCCTTTTGCAAATTTTCACACCCTCGTCACACTTGTTAAATTGACACTCAACTACCACCTTTATTCTCACTCAATAGCAATTTTAACCTTATCGAATTTCTCTCTGTGTGCCGTTGAGTACCACGTAATTTACAACTTTTAATTTTCACTTCTAAAACCACTTCTGAGTAATTATATCAATTATGTCACCCATTCCCCTATTACTCAATAATAGACTACTATATATTTTTTGGTAAGTATAAATACGACTGTACAGCCTCTGAAGATGATTTCGTCGATAAGGAAAATTTTCTTCGCTGAATTTGTCTTTTATTTTCTTCATAACGGAAGCTTTATTTTTCGAATCAACTGGAAACACGTGTAATAGGAATGATTCAGCACCTGCTCAGACGCACATCTGGAAACTTAAACTACTCCTACGACAAATAGGAAAGAATAAATAGAACTACAAAACGAAAGTTTTGAAGTCGTGTGATTATAATCAATATGATTATGAACAATAAATAAATTGTGTTCGAAATCTTGTTATCCAGTAAATAATATTGTTTAACTGACTGTGTGATATTTTTTTTTATTTTTTTTTTGTTTACAGCTTGATTCCACACAGTACTTTTTGGTAGAAGTATGGAATTTTCAGCATGGATATCGGTAGCCCAAATTTCACAGGCCGACCATAGATATCGGGTGTGCGTCGGCAGGTAATCGAACCCCGGACCATGTGCATGGTCGGCGGGAGTCCTAACCACTGTGCTATCTAATAAACGAAATAATACGGAATTTTCATCATTAGGCTCTACATTTATATATACACATTATAGTGAATGAATGAATTAGTCTTATGAACGACATTAATGCTGTTTGAATAACATCAAATCAATAAAATTGATAGATTACAGCTGAACAGCATCAACATAAAATAAGCTGAATGTCAGAAGAATTAAGAAAGATAATATTACACATTCATGAGTTTATAATCTCTACTGAGGGCCAGCGGGGGCAGTAGGAGTGGCTGGCTGGACTTGCTTCTTTTGGACACAGAGCACTGGTTGTTTGAGGTGAATGGCAATAGCCTCTGCTGTTTGGAGCATGCTGTGCTTCGACGATTTCGGTAATTTGTTAGGCACCCGGTATATTATAAAGAAGGATTCTTCCACGCTGGCTGCCTTGTGACCGGTTTGCACCAGATGGTCTAATGTCGAGCTGTTAATAGTTGTAACTACACCTTTACTTAGCCATTGTGGGATATGTTCTCGAGTGAGCACAAAAAATCAAGTTCCTAGAGCAATGGTCAAAATAACTCGCTCCACAAGCGCAGCTGAATTGGTAGATACAATCTGAAGTGGCTAGCTAGTCTAGGTACTTCATCTTTCAGTCGAGGTAGCACCATCGGTCATGTAGAGAATACTACTTGAAGTTCGCCAGCATTAAAAGTTCTTTGAACTGATTTTCTTAATTTCTTCGTAATTATCTCGCTTGGTATATCGCCCATGAATTGTAGTCGTATATATAAAGGCTTCTTGTTTACAGACAGTGAGTAGTACTTTTCCGCTTTCTTTGTCATATGTTTCTTGATAAATTTGTCGGGATAACCATTTTCGATCAAAGTATCATATACAATGCTTAATTCATCTTCAATTACTTCTTCTGAGCATATAGCTCTAACTCTCTGGCTGAGGGTCTTCAGTAAATTTCTTTTGTACTTGATAGGAACGAAGCTGTGAAAGTGTGTATATTGTCCTGTCGAAGTGCTTTTTGTATGCCAATTTCTTTTTATGCTACCATCTGCTTTTCTTGTAAGTAGGACGAGGATCCAGGAAGGCAATTCTGTCTTCGGATTCCCCTTTGCATGTGAATTTCATAGCCGAATGTACTTCATTGAATTCAGTAATTATTGTATTCCTATCAGAACCATTATCACAAGAAATAAAGGTATCAACCATATATCGGCAATAAAATGAGAGCTTACTGATAAAGTTGTTCAGAGGTTCATTTTCTAGCTTACTTAGAAAGAAATCAGCCAGAATGGGACCCAATGGGGAGCCCATCACCAAACAAAGTTTAACTAGAAAGAGTATAAAAAGTAATAAGTTACGTAATCACAGATAAACACATTTTATACAATAGACAAGAAAAGGGGGGGTAGGATGAGTCATGTTGAGACGAAAAAAAATCAAGTTTTCTAAACAGGACAGAAGATGGCATAGTGTGAAATCTGTATGCTTTGTTATTACCAAGCCAGTGAGTGCTACATTCCCCACTGTCTCTTTCTCTGTACATAGATTTGGTTGGCTTCAGCTGTTTGATGGCGATGGCCTCAGCAAAACAAAACAGACTAGGTTTCTTCTGTTTGTTGATTTTATTTTGAACGCCTTCAGGTTGTCCACAACATGGCCAGGGTCCAGTAGATGGCGTGTAATCGCACTGTTTAATGCTTGTGGACCCTTTAGTCTCAGGTTCTTCATTATGTGTTTGGAGATGCGGACAGTAACTCTTCCAATGTATTTGCTTTGGCACGTACCTGTAAATTGGTAAATGCAGTTGGAGGTAACATGAGGTGGGAGTTTGTCCAATTTTGACTGTCTTAAACAACTAGTCATTTGATAAACATAAACTGGTTAAGCGTTTTACGTCGATTTCCAACAAGGCCTCCAGAGGAAAGGGTGGTACTGTATTTCCCGGTTAACCCATTGTTCCCCCCAGAGTCAGTATCCTTGCTGAGCAGACAACACCTCGGTGACTTTGCAGCATGAAAATTAGCACCCCATTAACGCTCCCGCAGCGGTAGGTATTTTCCCACCCCCCACTGTCCAGGTCTCAACACAAACCGTGGCTGCTTCTCAGATGGTACATATTGCCCCACCTCAGCGGGTCATGACAACTCACATGGTCTGGTCACATAATTGCACTTCCACCTTGCAGAAAGCATACAACCACCGTCTTGCATTGTCCTTTTACTAGTTATATTGGCCGCACAAAGCGCACACTTCCCAAACGCATCTCTGAACATTATCCGGCATGGTTAGCAAAGGGACAATGCAAGACAATTACCAGCTCAATTCTAGAGCATTTGGTAAACTTAGGTCACGTAGCTCCACCAGAATCGTCTTTCAAGATCATCTACAAGGTGAGGCTAAATGTTACAAATGGCATCAAGTTTCGGCTTTTGTGTATGGCGGAGGCGCTGACAATTCGTCAATACAACGCAGAACTCTGTATACAGAAAAGTTTGTGCAGTCTCTTATTCTACCTTGGCCTTAAGCTCTTCACTAGTCGTTCCCTGTAAAAGAGAATTTGATTTTTTAAATTTTACTTTTAGTTTGCTTTGGCTTCAATAATTAATTCACTTTTATCACTCTCATATGTTCCTTTTGCAAATTTTCACACCCTCGTCACACTTGTTAAATTGACACTCAACTACCACCTTTATTCTCACTCAATAGCAATTTTAACCTTATCGAATTTCTCTCTGTGTGCCGTTGAGTACCACGTAATTTACAACTTTTAATTTTCACTTCTAAAACCACTTCTGAGTAATTATATCAATTATGTCAGCCATTCCCCTATTACTCAATAATAGACTACTATATATTTTTTGGTAAGTATAAATACGACTGTACAGCCTCTGAAGATGATTTCGTCGATAAGGAAAATTTTCTTCGCTGAATTTGTCTTTTATTTTCTTCATAACGGAAGCTTTATTTTTCGAATCAACTGGAAACACGTGTAATAGGAATGATTCAGCACCTGCTCAGACGCACATCTGGAAACTTAAACTACTCCTACGACAAATAGGAAAGAATAAATAGAACTACAAAACGAAAGTTTTGAAGTCGTGTGATTATAATCAATATGATTATGAACAATAAATAAATTGTGTTCGAAATCTTGTTATCCAGTAAATAATATTGTTTAACTGACTGTGTGATATTTTTTTTTATTTTTTTTTGTTTACAGCTTGATTCCACACAGTACTTTTTGGTAGAAGTATGGAATTTTCAGCATGGATATCGGTAGCCCAAATTTCACAGGCCGACCATAGATATCGGGTGTGCGTCGGCAGGTAATCGAACCCCGGACCATGTGCATGGTCGGCGGGAGTCCTAACCACTGTGCTATCTAATAAACGAAATAATACGGAATTTTCATCATTAGGCTCTACATTTATATATACACATTATAGTGAATGAATGAATTAGTCTTATGAACGACATTAATGCTGTTTGAATAACATCAAATCAATAAAATTGATAGATTACAGCTGAACAGCATCAACATAAAATAAGCTGAATGTCAGAAGAATTAAGAAAGATAATATTACACATTCATGAGTTTATAATCTCTACTGAGGGCCAGCGGGGGCAGTAGGAGTGGCTGGCTGGACTTGCTTCTTTTGGACACAGAGCACTGGTTGTTTGAAGTGAATGGCAATAGCCTCTGCTGTTTGGAGCATGCTGTGCTTCGACGATTTCGGTAATTTGTTAGGCACCCGGTATATTATAAAGAAGGATTCTTCCACGCTGGCTGCCTTGTGACCGGTTTGCACCAGATGGTCTAATGTCGAGCTGTTAATAGTTGTAACTACACCTTTACTTAGCCATTGTGGGATATGTTCTCGAGTGAGCACAAAAAATCAAGTTCCTAGAGCAATGGTCAAAATAACTCGCTCCACA
This sequence comes from Trichobilharzia szidati, assembly GCA_944472155.2. Classification (NCBI taxonomy): domain Eukaryota; kingdom Metazoa; phylum Platyhelminthes; class Trematoda; order Strigeidida; family Schistosomatidae; genus Trichobilharzia; species Trichobilharzia szidati. The sequence goes on from OX235277.1 coordinate 9,413,304, forward strand.
AGCGCAGCTGAATTGGTAGATACAATCTGAAGTGGCTAGCTAGTCTAGGTACTTCATCTTTCAGTCGAGGTAGCACCATCGGTCATGTAGAGAATACTACTTGAAGTTCGCCAGCATTAAAAGTTCTTTGAACTGATTTTCTTAATTTCTTCGTAATTATCTCGCTTGGTATATCGCCCATGAATTGTAGTCGTATATATAAAGGCTTCTTGTTTACAGACAGTGAGTAGTACTTTTCCGCTTTCTTTGTCATATGTTTCTTGATAAATTTGTCGGGATAACCATTTTCGATCAAAGTATCATATACAATGCTTAATTCATCTTCAATTACTTCTTCTGAGCATATAGCTCTAACTCTCTGGCTGAGGGTCTTCAGTAAATTTCTTTTGTACTTGATAGGAACGAAGCTGTGAAAGTGTGTATATTGTCCTGTCGAAGTGCTTTTTGTATGCCAATTTCTTTTTATGCTACCATCTGCTTTTCTTGTAAGTAGGACGAGGATCCAGGAAGGCAATTCTGTCTTCGGATTCCCCTTTGCATGTGAATTTCATAGCCGAATGTACTTCATTGAATTCAGTAATTATTGTATTCCTATCAGAACCATTATCACAAGAAATAAAGGTATCAACCATATATCGGCAATAAAATGAGAGCTTACTGATAAAGTTGTTCAGAGGTTCATTTTCTAGCTTACTTAGAAAGAAATCACCCAGAATGGGACCCAATGGGGAGCCCATCACCAAACAAAGTTTAACTAGAAAGAGTATAAAAAGTAATAAGTTACGTAATCACAGATAAACACATTTTATACAATAGACAAGAAAAGGGGGGGTAGGATGAGTCATGTTGAGACGAAAAAAAATCAAGTTTTCTAAACAGGACAGAAGATGGCATAGTGTGAAATCTGTATGCTTTGTTATTACCAAGCCAGTGAGTGCTACATTCCCCACTGTCTCTTTCTCTGTACATAGATTTGGTTGGCTTCAGCTGTTTGATGGCGATGGCCTCAGCAAAACAAAACAGACTAGGTTTCTTCTGTTTGTTGATTTTATTTTGAACGCCTTCAGGTTGTCCACAACATGGCCAGGGTCCAGTAGATGGCGTGTAATCGCACTGTTTAATGCTTGTGGACCCTTTAGTCTCAGGTTCTTCATTATGTGTTTGGAGATGCGGACAGTAACTCTTCCAATGTATTTGCTTTGGCACGTACCTGTAAATTGGTAAATGCAGTTGGAGGTAACATGAGGTGGGAGTTTGTCCAATTTTGACTGTCTTAAACAACTAGTCATTTGATAAACATAAACTGGTTAAGCGTTTTACGTCGATTTCCAACAAGGCCTCCAGAGGAAAGGGTGGTACTGTATTTCCCGGTTAACCCATTGTTCCCCCCAGAGTCAGTATCCTTGCTGAGCAGACAACACCTCGGTGACTTTGCAGCATGAAAATTAGCACCCCATTAACGCTCCCGCAGCGGTAGGTATTTTCCCACCCCCACTGTCCAGGTCTCAACACAAACCGTGGCTGCTTCTCAGATGGTACATATTGCCCCACCTCAGCGGGTCATGACAACTCACATGGTCTGGTCACATAATTGCACTTCCACCTTGCAGAAAGCATACAACCACCGTCTTGCATTGTCCTTTTACTAGTTATATTGGCCGCACAAAGCGCACACTTCCCAAACGCATCTCTGAACATTATCCGGCATGGTTAGCAAAGGGACAATGCAAGACAATTACCAGCTCAATTCTAGAGCATTTGGTAAACTTAGGTCACGTAGCTCCACCAGAATCGTCTTTCAAGATCATCTACAAGGTGAGGCTAAATGTTACAAATGGCATCAAGTTTCGGCTTTTGTGTATGGCGGAGGCGCTGACAATTCGTCAATACAACGCAGAACTCTGTATACAGAAAAGTTTGTGCAGTCTCTTATTCTACCTTGGCCTTAAGCTCTTCACTAGTCGTTCCCTGTAAAAGAGAATTTGATTTTTTAAATTTTACTTTTAGTTTGCTTTGGCTTCAATAATTAATTCACTTTTATCACTCTCATATGTTCCTTTTGCAAATTTTCACACCCTCGTCACACTTGTTAAATTGACACTCAACTACCACCTTTATTCTCACTCAATAGCAATTTTAACCTTATCGAATTTCTCTCTGTGTGCCGTTGAGTACCACGTAATTTACAACTTTTAATTTTCACTTCTAAAACCACTTCTGAGTAATTATATCAATTATGTCAGCCATTCCCCTATTACTCAATAATAGACTACTATATATTTTTTGGTAAGTATAAATACGACTGTACAGCCTCTGAAGATGATTTCGTCGATAAGGAAAATTTTCTTCGCTGAATTTGTCTTTTATTTTCTTCATAACGGAAGCTTTATTTTTCGAATCAACTGGAAACACGTGTAATAGGAATGATTCAGCACCTGCTCAGACGCACATCTGGAAACTTAAACTACTCCTACGACAAATAGGAAAGAATAAATAGAACTACAAAACGAAAGTTTTGAAGTCGTGTGATTATAATCAATATGATTATGAACAATAAATAAATTGTGTTCGAAATCTTGTTATCCAGTAAATAATATTGTTTAACTGACTGTGTGATATTTTTTTTTATTTTTTTTTGTTTACAGCTTGATTCCACACAGTACTTTTTGGTAGAAGTATGGAATTTTCAGCATGGATATCGGTAGCCCAAATTTCACAGGCCGACCATAGATATCGGGTGTGCGTCGGCAGGTAATCGAACCCCGGACCATGTGCATGGTCGGCGGGAGTCCTAACCACTGTGCTATCTAATAAACGAAATAATACGGAATTTTCATCATTAGGCTCTACATTTATATATACACATTATAGTGAATGAATGAATTAGTCTTATGAACGACATTAATGCTGTTTGAATAACATCAAATCAATAAAATTGATAGATTACAGCTGAACAGCATCAACATAAAATAAGCTGAATGTCAGAAGAATTAAGAAAGATAATATTACACATTCATGAGTTTATAATCTCTACTGAGGGCCAGCGGGGGCAGTAGGAGTGGCTGGCTGGACTTGCTTCTTTTGGACACAGAGCACTGGTTGTTTGAGGTGAATGGCAATAGCCTCTGCTGTTTGGAGCATGCTGTGCTTCGACGATTTCGGTAATTTGTTAGGCACCCGGTATATTATAAAGAAGGATTCTTCCACGCTGGCTGCCTTGTGACCGGTTTGCACCAGATGGTCTAATGTCGAGCTGTTAATAGTTGTAACTACACCTTTACTTAGCCATTGTGGGATATGTTCTCGAGTGAGCACAAAAAATCAAGTTCCTAGAGCAATGGTCAAAATAACTCGCTCCACAAGCGCAGCTGAATTGGTAGATACAATCTGAAGTGGCTAGCTAGTCTAGGTACTTCATCTTTCAGTCGAGGTAGCACCATCGGTCATGTAGAGAATACTACTTGAAGTTCGCCAGCATTAAAAGTTCTTTGAACTGATTTTCTTAATTTCTTCGTAATTATCTCGCTTGGTATATCGCCCATGAATTGTAGTCGTATATATAAAGGCTTCTTGTTTACAGACAGTGAGTAGTACTTTTCCGCTTTCTTTGTCATATGTTTCTTGATAAATTTGTCGGGATAACCATTTTCGATCAAAGTATCATATACAATGCTTAATTCATCTTCAATTACTTCTTCTGAGCATATAGCTCTAACTCTCTGGCTGAGGGTCTTCAGTAAATTTCTTTTGTACTTGATAGGAACGAAGCTGTGAAAGTGTGTATATTGTCCTGTCGAAGTGCTTTTTGTATGCCAATTTCTTTTTATGCTACCATCTGCTTTTCTTGTAAGTAGGACGAGGATCCAGGAAGGCAATTCTGTCTTCGGATTCCCCTTTGCATGTGAATTTCATAGCCGAATGTACTTCATTGAATTCAGTAATTATTGTATTCCTATCAGAACCATTATCACAAGAAATAAAGGTATCAACCATATATCGGCAATAAAATGAGAGCTTACTGATAAAGTTGTTCAGAGGTTCATTTTCTAGCTTACTTAGAAAGAAATCACCCAGAATGGGACCCAATGGGGAGCCCATCACCAAACAAAGTTTAACTAGAAAGAGTATAAAAAGTAATAAGTTACGTAATCACAGATAAACACATTTTATACAATAGACAAGAAAAGGGGGGGTAGGATGAGTCATGTTGAGACGAAAAAAAATCAAGTTTTCTAAACAGGACAGAAGATGGCATAGTGTGAAATCTGTATGCTTTGTTATTACCAAGCCAGTGAGTGCTACATTCCCCACTGTCTCTTTCTCTGTACATAGATTTGGTTGGCTTCAGCTGTTTGATGGCGATGGCCTCAGCAAAACAAAACAGACTAGGTTTCTTCTGTTTGTTGATTTTATTTTGAACGCCTTCAGGTTGTCCACAACATGGCCAGGGTCCAGTAGATGGCGTGTAATCGCACTGTTTAATGCTTGTGGACCCTTTAGTCTCAGGTTCTTCATTATGTGTTTGGAGATGCGGACAGTAACTCTTCCAATGTATTTGCTTTGGCACGTACCTGTAAATTGGTAAATGCAGTTGGAGGTAACATGAGGTGGGAGTTTGTCCAATTTTGACTGTCTTAAACAACTAGTCATTTGATAAACATAAACTGGTTAAGCGTTTTACGTCGATTTCCAACAAGGCCTCCAGAGGAAAGGGTGGTACTGTATTTCCCGGTTAACCCATTGTTCCCCCCAGAGTCAGTATCCTTGCTGAGCAGACAACACCTCGGTGACTTTGCAGCATGAAAATTAGCACCCCATTAACGCTCCCGCAGCGGTAGGTATTTTCCCACCCCCCACTGTCCAGGTCTCAACACAAACCGTGGCTGCTTCTCAGATGGTACATATTGCCCCACCTCAGCGGGTCATGACAACTCACATGGTCTGGTCACATAATTGCACTTCCACCTTGCAGAAAGCATACAACCACCGTCTTGCATTGTCCTTTTGCTAGTTATATTGGCCGCACAAAGCGCACACTTCCCAAACGCATCTCTGAACATTATCCGGCATGGTTAGCAAAGGGACAATGCAAGACAATTACCAGCTCAATTCTAGAGCATTTGGTAAACTTAGGTCACGTAGCTCCACCAGAATCGTCTTTCAAGATCATCTACAAGGTGAGGCTAAATGTTACAAATGGCATCAAGTTTCGGCTTTTGTGTATGGCGGAGGCGCTGACAATTCGTCAATACAACGCAGAACTCTGTATACAGAAAAGTTTGTGCAGTCTCTTATTCTACCTTGGCCTTAAGCTCTTCACTAGTCGTTCCCTGTAAAAGAGAATTTGATTTTTTAAATTTTACTTTTAGTTTGCTTTGGCTTCAATAATTAATTCACTTTTATCACTCTCATATGTTCCTTTTGCAAATTTTCACACCCTCGTCACACTTGTTAAATTGACACTCAACTACCACCTTTATTCTCACTCAATAGCAATTTTAACCTTATCGAATTTCTCTCTGTGTGCCGTTGAGTACCACGTAATTTACAACTTTTAATTTTCACTTCTAAAACCACTTCTGAGTAATTATATCAATTATGTCAGCCATTCCCCTATTACTCAATAATAGACTACTATATATTTTTTGGTAAGTATAAATACGACTGTACAGCCTCTGAAGATGATTTCGTCGATAAGGAAAATTTTCTTCGCTGAATTTGTCTTTTATTTTCTTCATAACGGAAGCTTTATTTTTCGAATCAACTGGAAACACGTGTAATAGGAATGATTCAGCACCTGCTCAGACGCACATCTGGAAACTTAAACTACTCCTACGACAAATAGGAAAGAATAAATAGAACTACAAAACGAAAGTTTTGAAGTCGTGTGATTATAATCAATATGATTATGAACAATAAATAAATTGTGTTCGAAATCTTGTTATCCAGTAAATAATATTGTTTAACTGACTGTGTGATATTTTTTTTTATTTTTTTTTGTTTACAGCTTGATTCCACACAGTACTTTTTGGTAGAAGTATGGAATTTTCAGCATGGATATCGGTAGCCCAAATTTCACAGGCCGACCATAGATATCGGGTGTGCGTCGGCAGGTAATCGAACCCCGGACCATGTGCATGGTCGGCGGGAGTCCTAACCACTGTGCTATCTAATAAACGAAATAATACGGAATTTTCATCATTAGGCTCTACATTTATATATACACATTATAGTGAATGAATGAATTAGTCTTATGAACGACATTAATGCTGTTTGAATAACATCAAATCAATAAAATTGATAGATTACAGCTGAACAGCATCAACATAAAATAAGCTGAATGTCAGAAGAATTAAGAAAGATAATATTACACATTCATGAGTTTATAATCTCTACTGAGGGCCAGCGGGGGCAGTAGGAGTGGCTGGCTGGACTTGCTTCTTTTGGACACAGAGCACTGGTTGTTTGAGGTGAATGGCAATAGCCTCTGCTGTTTGGAGCATGCTGTGCTTCGACGATTTCGGTAATTTGTTAGGCACCCGGTATATTATAAAGAAGGATTCTTCCACGCTGGCTGCCTTGTGACCGGTTTGCACCAGATGGTCTAATGTCGAGCTGTTAATAGTTGTAACTACACCTTTACTTAGCCATTGTGGGATATGTTCTCGAGTGAGCACAAAAAATCAAGTTCCTAGAGCAATGGTCAAAATAACTCGCTCCACAAGAGCAGCTGAATTGGTAGATACAATCTGAAGTGGCTAGCTAGTCTAGGTACTTCATCTTTCAGTCGAGGTAACACCATCGGCCATGTAGAGAATAATACATGTAGTTTGCCAGCATTAAAAGTTCTTTGAACTGATTTTCTTAATTTCCTCGTAATTAACTCGCTTGGTATATCGCCCATGAATTGCAGTCGTATATAAAGAGGCTTCTTTTGTACGGATAGAGAGTAGTCCTTTTCCGGAATTTGCAATAATGACAAAATTTATTCCAACTGTTTTTATTATTTTCAACAATGGAATCTCACCTCCATCTGTAAAACCGGTCAGAGATAATTCCTCCAGATCGAAGGATCATTCGGTTATGTCATACTTTGTCAGTTATGAAATCCAGCCGTTGCTTCTGTCTGGACTCTTGACTGAGTAATATATAATTATATATGTTGTTTATGCTACCTACCAAAATGATGAATGGCTGTAACTGAACTGAGAGAGGTCTAAAGAAAAATAACGTCTACTGGTGAGACATTCTTCCACGTCCTAGGCGACTCTACTCGCCATCTTCAATACAGTTTTTAGGCAATGCCACCATCTATCTCTTTAGGCCGATTGTCATTGATAATTAGGAAAGCTAACATCGCCTCATAGAAGTAGGAAGGCAATTATTGCTTCCCGGTTGATAACGCTGTAGTTGATTTCTTCTTAAAATACCTAAAGTAGAAAGACCGTTAGTATTTGTGTGAACCCAGAGCGCAGGAGACAGCTGCTTGAGATCCTTCACACACACACGGAATGTTTGAGTTGTTTTTTGGAGTTGCACTAAGGACGCTAAATTGTTGACAGATGCTGTAATCACGACTATTGCTTGTTTACACCATCTCTTAGCCCGCAACTTAGGCAAGAGCATACCAAAGACGACATGGGAAGTAAAGTATATTTCCACCACAATAACGTATGATTCAAAAAATCACCAAGTTTATCTTAATTAGTCTATAATCATGATCAATAAAATAGTGGGCGTGATTTTATGCAGACAATTTCTGATTGGTTTATTTCCAGATTGGACATTGATCGACTATATCAAAATCTTACCACCGGCTACAGACAACCCCAACGTAAGTCAGAAATGTACAGTCTTTGAGACTGGCGTTTTTTAACCTCCTAGCCTTACTTCCCCAGAGCGAAGAATGAGCATATCTAGCTAGTCGGTAATCTGACAGAAACACCCTATAGCTGTTACATCCCTATACGCCGGCAATACAACTTCGCCTTCAGAGTGACTTACACTAACCGCTCATCAAGCGACCTTTCGGGAAGGATAGGGCCTACAGAAACATTCGTTCTACCACCTATGGATCTTTGGATCACTGGGATATACAAAGCTGATCACCACACCATGTAAGCAGTCATTGGTCGCGTGCGGCATCGTTATTACCACCTGGGAGTACTGCACAAGGAGCTGTTTCGTCCTAGATTTATCTTTTATCTAACACCACCCTCTTCACTCACAACTCTCCCCTTGCATCTCATCAGGCAAAACCAGAAGCCTATATAGAAAACTATATGCTCGCACTAGCAAGTACAAAAACTCAACCATACCCTACTTAGCTCGTGTTCTGTATGATAAAGAAAGCATTAGGCCTGACACCTGTAATTCATTAAATAGTCACTAGAACAACTGGATCTCGTCTTTCCAACTCATATCATTTATAGGTACAACGTTTTCTTTCTTTCTTTTCCTTTTCTCTCTTTTTCTTTCTTTTTCTCCGTTATGTGCTGTTTTGTTTGTTTCTTCCGCTTATGCCAGTAAATATGATAGCACCTACTTTTCTAACACCTTCAAACACTGTTCAACTTCACCTTTGCTACCGACATGCCAATATGTTGTTGTCATAATGAACTGAGATTTCCTTAATCTATGTAGAATTTAATTTATTGATAAAGTACTGACTGGATGCAATACTGTAGTAAAAATGCTGAGAATTCCATTCTGTATCACAAGTAGTGTTTTGGAATAAAGAAAATTATTATTACTATTATTATTATTAGTTTGAGACTCCGTCTCAACAGTACGCACCCACTGTAGTACAAACCAAGGACCACTCGGTTATAAGGTAAGCTTGTAGGCCATTGAGCCACTGGGATTCGATCTGATGGCCCATGAAATCCAATTTCTGCCCGTGGCTGAATAGTCTACGAGGACCTCGTTTTAGAAACCCCAGTAGGTAAGTCCTGCTGGAGCAGAGTCCCAAACTAGGACGAAACAGTTGTGTACAGCAGTCCTTCCTAGTTTTCTAATGGTACTCTAACTGATGTCAACTCGCGGCCAAACAGATGTAACCAATCAAACCCCACGCTAACCGACACTTCGTAGACAAGATCACACACATATATGAATATAAATATATTAATCTTTTCATAGAAAAACCACACAGCAAAAATATTTTCTTGTAATAAATAATAAAGTTATGCAATATCAAACACAGGGTGGAAGAAAAAGTTTTTGTTAAAATTTATCCAAAGCTGGATGATCTGGTAAGTGTATTTTGGTCATATCTCTAACTAAATCAAATTGTGGCGAATCTTTTGTTTTTATAATTTCAAATAATAATGACTCTGTTGTTGTGATTATCGCCCCAGTTGAACTTAAACGCTGAAAGCAAAAACATTAAAGGGGAATAATAACAAGAATGAATGATAAATGACCCGCCATATTATGTAGTGACGCATTTAAACAAATAGTTTATAATTCCCGCCATATTTAAAATTTGTTATTTAATAGAAAGTAAATGAATAATAAAAATATAACCGTATCCAGCATATTTGTACATACATAAACGTGTGTATAAGATGTATAATTGTTTTGGGGATTTCACATCATTGAATCGACTGTTCAGGTAACCAGGTTACAGCTTTATATTGATTTAATGATATACTACTTAAATAAAATACATTGATGTTTATTTGGTATTTATATTCGGGGATTATGCAGAGATATGGATTAGTTTTAATGCTGATTTCATCACGAATTAGTACCAGTGTGCACTAATGAAGAGTCTCAAAATAGGCCGAAACAACTGTCGAATGCCTACATGTTTTCAACGCCATATATCAAGTGATCCATAAAGGCAGACTCAGTGAAGAAGCCTATCTATGAAGTGAAGACAAGGCTGCTTACAACCTCCACCAACGATATTACCAATTGTGGTCGACTGGATGGATTATGCAGAATATTGTAAGTGGGGGAGCAGGAAGACAGAAATACGTTGGACTGACCGATAAGAAGACTCTAGAAGATCTCAACTCCACGGTTGATTTGTATTTGATGTCACCTGAATATTCGAACACCTCTAAGCAAAAATCAACAAACTAGCAGAAGAAGTAGGCAGCAAAACCAGGACTTCAGTTGAACATAGAGAACATGGAGGTGACAAAGATAACCAACCAACCAACCAACCAACAACAACGAGCCACAATCACTATCAACCGAAGAAATTTGATAGAGATCACTTTCATTTATATAGGCGTCATCGTTCCAACTACAGGTGGCTAGTACAGATGAGGGTGTCAAAACCATAATCGGAAAGGCAACGCAGGCCTTCATCACTCTGAAATCAGTTTGAAAATCATCCACACACACTCAGCATAAAGAAATAAATTCGGATTTTCAACACCAATGTTAAACCAGTCAGTCAGTTCTTCTCTATATGGGTCAGAAACTTAACGTGAGCGTCACAAAAAGTATTTCCAACGGACTACTGCAGATTTTCATCAACAGCTGCCCAATTCGCTGGCTCCATACTGAAGATCATATAACCCGCCAGAAAAAATCACTAACAAGAAACTGTGGGGACGAACCAATCGAGAACCTATTCCTTAACAAATGTTTAGAAGTATATATTATATGAGGACGGATATTCAGAAAAAAGTTGTTAAAGTCCCCATGACTGACTGACTGACTAACTGGTTTCAACATAGAACTTTGCACCGATGTGCAGCAGTTTAAGTCGCCACACTCAATGTAGCACACAAAGCAAGAGAAGAAAGTAAAAAGAAACGCAAAATAGAGACAGTAAACAGAGATATGAGACAAAAAGAGTAGTAATAACGGAGAAGAATATAGTTTTACTGGAGACATCTGCACCATCACTTAGATCGATTTTGAGCCATATAACCGATTGTCTCCAACCGTTGGTTTTCACTGTGTCCCGAGGACCCCAACCATGAAGTCTACACCTCCCTACGTGGCTGGTTGGCTTAAACTAACTGTTATGGATTTCATTGACTGATGCCGCCATGTTTTCGTTTGACCACACCACTGGCTCTTCTCCAACCTGATTAATCCTACATCAGTTAACACTGGCCGTCGAGGAAGGCGATGACTGGGCATACGTAACACATGTCCTAACCATCTCTCTCAATCCATGTAACTTCACAACCACCTCGTCTATTGATTTCCCCTCCAATTCACCTAGCACTCGACCAAGGCCTAACCTCAATATTGCTCATCTTATTATACCACTTCACACGGGAGATAGAACGCAGGCACCTATGATCAAAGACAGTTAGCCGGCCTTTTCATGTCTCCATGATGAGGACAGATGGTAAGAAATGCCTGTGCAAACAATACAGCAGAAAAGTGTATATGCTTTACTATTCAAAGGAGACAAAACTATCGAATTGCACGCATCGAAAATCCCGAAAATAATAGCTAAAACATTTTTTGCCACACGAAAAGCTTTCATCTCTCTGTTGCATATATTTTCTCTCTTTCGGCCTGTTTTAATTGATTAAGATATGACCACTAATAGTATTATCGGGTCTTGTGTGTATTTCAAATGTTATCAAGCTCCAAATTCACAAAAATCCTACTAAACTTGAGGAGAGGCCTGATGATTGTGGATGACAATGTGATCCAATACATCGGATGACTGTTCTTCAGTTATGTTCTTGGGTCTCAAAATGTACTTATTTATTTTTATTTTGATTACAGCTTGATGCCATACCGTATTTTCAGTACAAGTATGGAATTTTCAGCATGGATATCGGTAGGCCAAATTTTGCAGGCCAACCATAGATATCCGGTGTGCGTCGGCAGGCAGGGGATCGAACCCCGGACCATATGCATGGTCGGCGAGAGTCCTTACCACTGTGCCATCGACGCACACCTTACAATTGGCTTTCAACTAGATATCATAGACTTCTTGAAGAAGACAAAGCAGATATATCATAATGGAATGGTTTGTGGTTCATCAGCTCAGAGACCATTGTGTATCACAGAATATACTCTCAATTAATATTTTGTAATTTATCCACTTCAACTCTACCCCTTATAACACTTTAATTATCGTTATTCTTATCAATTGTATATGTATATTGACTGAGCAATTATTTAGTGCCACTTAATAACCTTTTTCTGTAATATAAATACGAATGTACAGCTTGAAAATGAAGTCGTTGAAAAGAAATTTCTTCGCTGAACACAAAAAAATTTCAATATAGAAAAAATCCCCATTTAGACATTTGGAAAACAGGAAAATTGAGCTAAGAAATATTTACTTTTCAATTAGATCCTCATCTCTGGCTCTATTAGAGTAGAGTTTATTATATTAGAGTATATTAGAGTAGAGCCAGAGATGAGGATCTAATTGAAAAGTAAATATTTCTTCGCTCAATCTTTCTGTTTTCCAAAAAAAATTAATATTTTGACGAGTTGATCATGGATTGATATCAGTTAGAGAACCATTGAAAACCAGAGGGGAGTACTGGACAGCTTGTTTCATCCAACTAGTTTGGGAATCATCGGCAGTACGCACCCACCAACAGCGTTTGAACCCAGGACCTTCCGGTTACAAGGCCAGCAAGCTCGTATACCACTCAGCCACTGGGACCCGATTCAATGGACCATGAATTCCAACTTCTACCAATTCGTGATGTTAGCGCGACTGGCGCCAACCAATGTCATCGGTGGGACATCCATCCTCACACTAGAATGGATGGACCATCTCACTGGTCACGACTTTTCGCTAGAATCCAGTGCCAGGGGCTGAATGGTATATGAGCTTGCATTGTAACCGGTAGGTCTTGGGCTCGAACCCTGGCAGTGGGTGCGTACTGCTCATGTTTCCCAAACTAGTTGGATGAAACAGCCGGCTGTCCAATACTCCCTACTGCTTTTCAATGGTTCTCTAACTGATATCAATCTGTGATCAACTCGTCAAAACAAATCTAATCCTTACAAACCAACTGTTGAAAATTAATATTTTACTTGAAGATACTGTACGAAGGGAAAATATCATGCAATAAACCCCTCTGAAAATTCTGTACATTTCATAAATACTGTCCAGAATAAAAATATTATTATAATTATAATTATTAAAATTCAACACTGGTTGCATAATTCCAATGTAAGTAAAAGATAAGCTACTGCAGTCTGGTCACCTCAAGTTCATTTATAAATTTAACTGTTCTTGTGGAGACAGTAAAGTAGATTGAACGACTCAGGAAGCCCGGTCCATCGGTCGGTTTTCGACATAGAACTTTGCACTGATGTGCGGCTGTTCAGGTCGTCACACTCCCTCCTTGTCGCACACAAAGCAAGAGAAGGAAGTAGAAGAAATGCATAATGGAAACAGTAAACAGAGGTGTGAGACAAAGGAATAGTAATAACGGAGAACAAAACAGTTTAATTGGAAATCATAAGTCACAAGGAGTGGATGCATCTGCGCCACTGAGAACGATTTTGAGCCATGTCACCAATTGTTTCCAACCATTGGTTTTTACTGTCCCGAGGACCCCAACCAGGAAGTCTACATCTTCCTACGTGGCTTAGATTAACTGTTGTAGATTTCATTGATTGGTGCCATGTTTTCGTTTGACCGCCGCTAGCTCTTTTCCAGCCTGGCCCTATATCAGCTAACATTGCCCGTCGAGGAAGGCGATGACTAGGCATACGTAGCACATGTCCTAACCATCTCAGTCGAAGTAATTTCACCGTTTCGTCGATTGATTTCCCCGCCTTACCTAGCACTCGACGCCTAACCTCAATATTGCTCACCTTATTATACCACTTCACACGGGAGAGAGAACGCAGACACCTATGATCGAAGACAGCTAATCTTTTCATGTCTTCTGCTCTCAATGGCCAGGTCTCACAGCCATAAAGGATGGCGGAGCGGACTGTTGAGCAGTACACATGCCCTTTGGTCGATAGTCGGATATCACGTCTACGCCAGAGACGGCGTAAACTGGCATATGCGAACCTAGCCCTCTGTATTCGTGCTGAGATTTCATCGGAGATCAACCTGTTGGGGCTGATGGTACTTCTCAAGTAAGTGACGCGGTCAACGTGCTCTTAGACTTCACTTCCTATTTCTAATCTAGGGGTCGGTGAAGTCCAATCCTGCAGCATCAATCTTACATTTTACAGGGGCGAATCGCATGCCAAACATACGAAGATTGTTGCTCAAGGTGTTCAGTAGACTTTGCATTTTATCTCAAGAAGCCTACTGTCACTTTCTTCAGCACTGTTCAACTCGGTTAGATAGAGGAGTCGTAAAGTCAATCGGGGGTTTCCTATTGGATACAGACGGATCACAGTATTGTTAAAAGTTCAGCCTTTACGATTGCCTATGCTTGTAGGTCTTCGATTGACAAGCATAGCTGGGAAAGTCACCGTGAAGGATTTTCCAGCCCAATCTTTGTGTTTAGAAGAATTTCTTTCAATCCCTCTCCTTCCCATGGACCTTAGCCACAACCCAGAATAGTTATCTCTCGTCCCAGATCAGGACGAAACGGGTGGCACAGCGAATAGGACGCTCGCCGACTATGCATATGGTCCGGGGTTCGATCCTCGGCCGATGCACATCTGATATCAATGGTCGGCCTGCTAAATTTGGGCTACCGATATCACATGATGAAAATTCCATACTTGTATCAAAAATACTGTGTTGAGTCAAGCCATAATAAAATAAAATTAATTCACTTCAATTCAATGGTACTCGAACTGAAGTCCCTCGTTAACCAAACTTAAGACCAAATTTCATGTAGTTTTTAAAAAAATACGAAAAGACTTCATCACGAACCAACATCAATTAGAGATGTACTAAAAACGAAGGAACACTGAATAGCTGTCTCATCCTAGTTCGGGACTCTTCAGCAATGCGCACCAACCCTTTGGGATCTTTATCTCCACAAAACTCATAGACTAAATAAACGGATGTTTCTTAAATGTCCTTAAACCTAGAATTTTTCGCAATAAATACTCAGTATTCAGAAGAAAATGAAACGAAAATATTGAAAACAAAAATAAAATTCACCTTTAAAGCGATCCGCATATCAACAGCACTTTGAGAACTACAGGCATCAGCTACAATGACAACTTTGTATTTATCTTCTATTAATTGTAAAGCTGTTTGAAGAACACATATATGCGTCTGAATGAAAAATAATAATGCGGGAGAGAAGACAAAAGCACAGGAGTTTTAGAAGAATGTGATGAGTGATGGTGACGAGCACAGATAAGAGAATGAATGGTACAATATCCTCCAAACCCATCTCTTACTTAATTATGCTTATTCGATTTGAACCAGACGAGACAGTTTGTGACTGACAGGCAGTACAACCTGAGATGTGCACTTCGTCCTATTTCGGACTCATCATCAGCGGGATGTATTCGAAATCTCCAATGAGTAACGGTTTTCCCCTCACACACTGAGACTGAAACCCAGTCAAAGCAGTATCCACTCAGTCAGTCACTTGGACTGTGTGAGTCGTCTCTTGTGCAACGAGTATTAGTTATAATTATTGTTTCCCGTTGATTGGTTGGCCTCCATTGATGAGTTTCAAACAAGACGAAATGCGCATGCTAGATTCCTCAATGCTAGTCGCCATTCACAAAATATTATTATTATTTCCTTGAGTTCCGACTAGAGAATAAGGGGTTCAGCAGAACATCTCCATTTTGTCGTGTTCCCTGATGTCCTGTTTAGCTGGCTCCACTATTGCCTACAAGCTTTCATCTCCTCCTCGGACGATTTCCTTCATGTCAACCTCCAAAGTCGTCATTTTCCACTCGGTTCCCAAACTGGTTTTAGGTTGATGAACATCTTCCTTGTCTTTCCGATTTTCGCTTTGAAATCCTGCAGTTGAAACGATTCTACGCAGATGAATGAATGTGGATTCATATTTCTTTCCGTTGGTAATGATTGTTGGTGCTTGTTGTTATTGTTGTTGATTGGTTATCCTCATCACCTCCGTCTTCCCTGTGTTCAGCTGGCGTCCTGTCTTTGCTGGTTCTGCAGCCACTCTGTTGGTTTTCACCTGCAAGTCTTCGAGTTTGTGTGAGTGACATCACACATAAATCATTTGCGAAATCGAGATCTTCTGGAGACTTCTTACGCATCCGACGTATTACTGTCTTCTAGCCCCCCACTCACGATGTGCTGCATAATCCAATCCACCACAATCAGGAATATCATTGTCGGTGATAATAGGCAGCCAGCTTGTCTTACTCCTGTATTCACTTCAAACGCCTCGCTAAGTTTTCCGTTCTAGATCACTTGACATGTGGTTGATTGAGGTTGATAAAGATTTGAAGCACGCCGTAGTGTTGTAGTTTCCAAATTACTTCTTGGTCAACGCTGTCTGTCGAAGGCCTTCTCGAAGTCGATAAAGTTGACGTAGAGGTTCAAATTCCATTTTATGCTTTGTTCGATGATGATGATGCGTATAGTTGTAATTTGATCAGCGCATGATTTGCCTTTCATGGATCCAGCTTATTCCGACCGGCGTTCTGTATTCCATGCATCTTTTATCCTCTCCAGGATGACACGACTTGATATTTTATTTGGCATGGACAAGAACATAATTCCGCGCCAGTTCTTTCAGGGGTCTAAGTAACCCTTCTTCGGTAGCTTGACGAGGTAAACAATGTTTCTTCCAATAAGTAGGTACCTTTCTATCTTTCCGTGCACTTTTGCAATAGTGGCATCAGCACATCCACTGCTATCTCTGGATCCATTTTCAGTGTTTCAGCATGAAGGAATTCCATCTAGTCCTGTTGCCTTTCCCGCTGACTTTCAGTAGCTTGATTACACTCAATACTTGGAGGATTGGTATCCACTGGCAGTTCTACAAGTTGCACATGGTAGTCGATTCACAAGCATCTTTTGAATGAAGTGATCAGTCTATGACTATCTTTCATTGATTTCATCAGTGTTAATCCCCTCACCAAATGACATCATGTTAATCCTCAGAATATCGTAAAAGTGTCTGCCTTGCTGGGAGCCAATATGTCAATAAAAATCAATTAACTAAAAGTATGTCCTTCTCCCAGCTTAAATATTAAAATACACGCTATTTGGTCATAGTTTTACACTGGTAACTAGTGCAACGTGTCTAGTCCTTTCTTTGGTGCAGACTGAATTCTATCAGTCAGGTTTTACAATGTGGACACCATTCTAGGTAGCTCGCCGTCACAGTGCACATTGATTTGATGATATTAGATTATTATTATTGTTTCCTTTAATTCCTAGAGGAACATAGAGCTTCAGCCGTGCATCTCCATTGGGTTCGGTTCTCTGCTAGAGTCTTCACCTGGCTCCAAGTCTGCCCACACGCTTTCACCTCCTCTTCACATGACCTCCTCCAAGTCACCCTTGCACTGACTACCAACTCGCCACTTCCCTTTCGGGTTCCACTCGAGCAATGGCTTGTCTAGTGATGTCACTCACTTGATGGTTTCCTCAGAGTATGGCCAATCCATCTCCATTTCTTCCTGCCTATTTGTTTCACAATCGGTTCCTGCTGCGTTGGTTCGTTCATTGCCAGAGATCTCTGTTGCTGATCTTTTCTGGCTGGCCATCTGATCTTGAGTATTGAGCGAAGACAACTGTTAATGAAGGTCTGTAGTTTGTTTGAGATGCTCTCTATGACGCGCAGTGCAAGTCTCTGATCCGTATAGTAAGTAGTGCTGAATTCACATTGGAGTTGAAAATCCGGATCTTATTTTTGATGCTGAGTGCAGTTGACCTCCACACAGACTTGAGAGTAGTGAAAGATTGTCTTGCTTTTCCGATTCTTGCTCTGATATCCTCGTCAGTTCTGCCTGTAGCGGAAACGATGCCTCCCAGGTAGGTAAAGAAGGATGTTTCTTTCAGGTTCCTCCCATTTATGCTGATCGTTTCTGTTGTTGTTGTTCTTGTCCAGGAATTTTCATTAGCTCTATTTTCGCTATGTTCACCTGAAGTCCTATCTTTGATGCTTCTTCTGCCAACTTGTTGCTTTTCATTTGCATATCCTCCAGTTTGTGGGAAATCAGACATATATCATCGGCGAAGTCCAGATCCTCCAAGTTTTTTGTGAGTTCATTTTAAGCCTGTTTCCTCATTGCGCGTCGGCGGCACAGTGGTTAGGATGTTCGCCGACCATGCACATGGTCCAGGGTTCGATCCCCGACCGACGCACTCCTTTACCTCGCCAAACCAGTAATAAAAAGCCGGTAAAGAGGAAAGGTCGGGCATGAGGCTAGCAACCTCATCCTGTAAAAAATAAACACTGCTACAGAAACTTCAAGCCTCTAGCCTGAAGCCCTATTTCAACTGGGAACGTGAAGGAATATATATATATATATATATATATATATATATAGAGAGAGAGAGAGAGAGAGAGAGAATCAATAGTTTCGATTATCAAAAGTACATGAAATATTATTACAATTTAAGACTTACTTCCAAACCAAATAAAACAACAACATAATCCCGAAACTCTTTCATTTTATCAGCAATTAATCCAGGATACATGGAGAATGTTTTCTTGTCAACCACGCATAGAGCATGAGAAATATCTAAATTGTTGACTGTATTGCCAAGACCTTTCGAATACTAATTAGCAGTAGGGATGAGGGGGAGGGAAAAAAATCAATAATAATATATGTATAGATGTATATGTATGTAGACTACCTGTTCTGTCACAATCAATGGGATTCCAATTGCTTTACCTAAACTTAACTGGATTCAATATCATCATCATCCGTTCGGGTTGATATTAGGAAGAATAAAAAATAACTTACAAGATTAGAGATACGTCGAGTAACATTTTCTGAGTCCAAGACAACATTTAACAGACTTTTTTGTACATCACACATAAAGAATATTGTACGTTTTGGATCCAACATTGTTTTTCGTTTTGTTTAGAGAATCTGATAATATTCAGTCGATTTTGTGAAGAACCTGAAAGAAAAAGAGAAAGAAACCTTCAGGCATAAATCCGACCTAAACAAACTGGTTGGCTCTCACGAGGTGTGCAACATAAATGGCACTGAAATAGAAACCAAGTGGGAAATTAAATACCTAGGCGTCATTCTATCTGCTGATCTTTCCTGGTCGTCTCATATATCTTGGCGATTTCTAAGAAAATATTCCGTCTTACCTTCTACATCAAGAAGTTAAGACATTCTGGAATAACCCTCCAACCCTTACTCCTACAATTCGTTAATTCTCGCATTCTGCCTATTATTCTCTATTGTTCCCCCTTAGTTTTTCCCGGGCTACTGAAGAAGAACTATACCCTATTACGCAGGATGTTGAAGGTTGTCAGGAGGGTAAGCAACGTGCCTCTTAACCAGCTTGTTAATATTCTGGTTGACAAGCACATGGACTCATATGAAAAAGGGGCCAAATCCATTTTATCTAACTCACATCACCCTCTTCACACACTACTGTCCCCTTGCATCTCATCAGGCAAAACCAGAAGCCTATATAGAAAACTATTTGCTCGCACCAGCAAGTACAAAAACTCAACCATACCTTACTTAGCTCGTGTTCTGTGCGATAAAGAAAGCATTAGGCATGACACCTATAATTCATTAAATAGTCAGTAGAACAACTGGACCTCGTCTTTCCAACTCATATCATTCATAGGTACAACATTTTCTTTCTTTCTTTTCCTTTTCTCTCTCTCTCTCTCTTTTCCGTTATGTGCTGCTTTGTTTCTTTCTTCCGCTTACGCCAGTAAATATGATAGCACCTACTTTTCTAACACCTTCAAACACTGTTCAACTTTGGTTTTGCTACCGACATGCCAATATGTTGTTGTCATAATGAACTGAGATTTCCTTAATCTATGTAGAATTTAATTTATTGATAATGTACTAACTGGATGCAATACTGTAGTAAAAATGCTGAGAATTCCATTCTGTATCACAAGTAGTGTTTTGGAACAAAGAAATTATTATTAATAGCTGCCTTCGTTCCATACTGACCGACTAGTTTCAACAGAGAACTTTGCATAGAAGTGCAGAAGTTACCACTCTCTAGGTAGCACACAAACCAAGCGAAGAAACTAAAGAGATTGAGGAGAAAAGAATAGTAGTAATATGGGAGAACAATAGAGTATTATTGCATACAACTGACAAATCACAAAGAGTGAAACAATCTGCGCCAGCCATTGAGAACGATTTTGAGCCAGTCATATCACCAATTGTCTCCAGCCTTCATTGGTTCTTACTATCCCAACGACCCCAACTATACTGGCAGTTTACACTTCCCTATGTGAATAGCTTAAAGCAACCTTTAGCGGATTACATGGACTGATTTCACTTTTTCGTTTGGCCACCACTAGCCCTTTTCCAACTTGACTAATCCTACGTTAAATAATATTGACTGTCGAGGAATCCGATGGATAGGCAGGCATGTGTAACACATGTCCTAAGCATCTCAATCGATGTAACTTCACAACTTCATCGATTGATTTCCCCCCGCCCCCGAATACCTCCATAATGAAGATCAGATAGGCGGACAGAAAGAATTAGCAACAGTGAACTCAGGCAACGAACCAATCAAGAACTCATCGACCAATTGAGATAGATTAAATATAAGCTGAGATGACTGTTGAATGACAACAAGTGCCACACTGGCACTCGTGTGGAACCCGAATGGAAAACGACGAGTTGGCTGTGAGTCTGGGAGGAGCGACATGGAGGAAATTCTGTGATGTGCAAGAAATGAAAGCTTATGGGTAGCTATGGAGCCAGCTGAAAGAGACTGCACAGAACACAGGGAAGCATGGATATGCTGCTGAAGTCGGAACCCAAGAGAATAATAATGACAAAATAACGATTCTTTGAAGTCAAATGTCGACGTCTTGAAAGATCACTGCTTCAAAAATCAGAGTTGTAAAATCACTTAAGCCACACTAGAAATTGAAACTGTTAGCAATTATCTTAGCATATCATTGGGGAGAGTCAGGAAGCACAGCTTTAAAAATTTTTCTCATCAAAGCAGAATTAATTATGATGGGGAAACAAACTGTTTCTCCTCTAAATGAACATTTATATAAGGCGAAGACGCTAATACTTGCTTATAAGTATTAAAAGAAAACCCTTTGAAAATTATAAACCTTGCAATCTCTATTTTTCATAATTGTAGAATCATTTAATACCACTTACAGGAACTCTTTTACGATTACTTAGTTAGCAGAGGGAGAGAATAACAAAACAGCTCAGACTCAGTACAAGAAGGACTCTATATGAGGACAGAACCTCCTAGATACTAGGTAGTATAATTGCATACCAGTAGAAACCGAGAACACTGGTTCACTGAAGTCAAAACAACAGAAAATTCAAAAACCTGAACAATAATTGACTCCTATGCTTCATTATCCTATAAGATAATGCTTTGATATTTTAAGCACATGCTTCCAGTCGATAGTCGCGAATAGGGCAAGATGACAGCCCTGGATTTCAAAGCTGTTAGTCATCACCGATTAAAGAAATACAATAGATTTCTGTTGATTTCAATGACTACTGATTCAACTACTCTCTACTCTACTTCGGCTATCTCCTACGGAAGGATGAGCCGGCCTCATGAACATCTCGAATCATCGCTGCCCAGGCGCGGCGATCTGATGAAGAGAGTTCATGAAGTTTCATGGGAATTTGTTACGAGTGATGTCCCCAGAATCGCTCGGCCTTTTGTTTGAGAGTGCAGCTCTAGCCTTTACACAACCAAGTGTGACCTACAAGGCAGTAGGAGTGGAGTAGGGAGTCCACTATCCATTGGCAGCCGGTGACCGGAGTTCGGTTCATACGCCTTTTTGAATGGGGCCAGACATCCAGGAAATCCAACAAGCCCTTTGTCCATACGTCTGCCGGTGAGCTCCAGTGAGTTTCATACGCCAGTCGTTGGAGGTTTGGAATCAGGGTTTAGCCATCTCTCCTAGACTGTCATCCAATAGACAGTCAACCCGGTGAAGAGCGCCGGGCATCCGCTTTCGCCCTCTCACTTTGGTGAAAAACACCTCCGCCACGTGAAAGCAGTGAGTAGGACTTCCTCAGGAGAGGCTATGTAAGACGCCCGGTCATATGGGAGCATTTCAAGAGGTGTTTGGAGGGGTGGCCAACCCGCATCGCAAGGCACCCACCCCCGACCATCCTGAGGCTTTGGAGACCTCAACTGGATATTCAGCGCTAAATTTTACGATTACACGAACACTGGCACTATGTAATGTTTGTTTCCTATTACTGTATTTGCGATTTACTAATTTTATTTTTTTTTTGATAAGGCCTTTAGTGTCAAGAGATATTTCTCATGAACAAAGTACTTTAGTGAGTCATCTCGGGTAGAATTTTTCAGGTACAGAGTTCAATGATGCTATAATCATTATCTAGTGATAAAATAACATGATACAAAAACGAAATAACAAAATAAAGAATCGATTGAGATGTGGAAGGTGAGTCGATCGATTTTGAAGTTTTATCGATTAAGATGGCTAGAATGTACACTACATTTTGCATTTACACTTGCAGCATCGTTTGCATTTTGGATGTAAGTGACTCTTATCTGGCATTGTACGGAATAATGAAACATAGAAAATACTAAAGTGTAGTAATGCGGTGACTATAAGAAAACAGGCTAAGAGCGAACACATAAATAATACAGGAATATTTCTGTTATAAACTGAACGAATGAAGATGGAGCTTGCTAATATTCTGGAGCAGTTTTAGATAGAACACTGTCCCATTTTAATAATGGCACTACTTCACTCAGTGAAACTCAGTAAGTTAACATTCTTTTAGGTTGAATACTGCATTACTGAAGAACCTTTTGTATTCAAACTACGGAAGTTATTTCCTTGCTCGTACGAATAACTAAGGTACTTAGTGATGCCGGTAATCCAGTGCACACCTATATTATTGGATTCAGTTTGAGTGTGTACTGAAATACTAGAGCATAAAATTTTCATTACCCGCGAATTCTGACAGAGGTCAGAGCAATCCTAGATTGCACTATATCACAATTGATCAGAAGCTTTTAGCTGAATTCTACAAATATCTTCATCAAACTCGACGAGATACAGGAGCAGTGAAAAGTTCACAAAAGACACGTCATACTCTACAGACGACTGAAGAACATTTGAATATTTAAGTGAATGCGTTGACTTCATAAATGGAATATGTGCAGACTTCATAAAAGAATATTGGACCCAACTGAGTAATAGTATCCGTGTCATAAAATGGCTCACTGAGCAAAATTATAAAAAGTCACCTGTAGGAATTTATGTCGATGTCCTGCTTCAAAATCTTTGCAAATTCTTTAATGAGGTACCAAGACTGCTTGGATTCTACAGAGATCCTAATACCCAATTTTGACGTACTTTGATGGGATCTCAGTTCAATTTGGCGACTCTAGGGAAGGTGAAAATATTTTGAAGCACTTACCGAAAATTACTAGGTTAAGCTGCCCAACACCATATGTATATATACATACAAAATATAATTACTCATTTATTTGCAGGTGAATAAAAATTACGTAATTAAAATTATAGTTAGATCTTATTGAACCTATGAGACATTAAATATGCTGTACATCTAACATACTGTGGGTCAAAAGGAGTGAAACTTTGTTTCCGAGCAATTTGACTAGTTGTCGCAGTTATTTAGTGAGTTGTTGGCAATATCGCCTAGCTAGATATGTTATACCATAGCAACCATCAGCCATATGCTGACTGGAAACCCTTCAAAAAGATACTGCAGCAACTAAGTACATCCATTTAAATGCACCGATTTCCCCTCAAAACCCCCAATTTCATTCTGGATAGGATAATATGTAGAGATAACTTGGAAAATCTGCTAGATCTAGGAATTACCCAGTCGTTTAATGTACATGGGCAATGTGGGCAAAACATGGGATAAACGGGTAATTGTGATCGGCAAAAAGGTGAACAAAAGATGGTGTAATTGCAACCGATTTTACCCACTTTGCCCACTTTTTCCCCGTTTGCCCATGTGCGTAGAAACTTTTGATGATCGGTTTATGAAAACCACCATAAACTCCAACAAGGAATATATCACTGAGAAACGGTTTCACCAGTCTACCCAATATCGGCCAAACTTGCTGTGTACCATTGTTAAACAGTGAAAATCTATCAACATTCAGCTGCAGACTCACGCAATCAAAAGATGCAAACTGACACCAAGGACTCAGTATAGGCAGAAGTATACTTTGCAAACCAATATGATAGTACACTCCACTACCAATAACAGTTGAGGGGCATGACTGGCTAGTTTTGAGAAGGTATCTTATATTTGTTGGTAATTTTGGAAGATGCCGTTTGAACAGTCGCATTATCTTCACACCATCAACAATGGAAGTTTTAGTGGTCAGCATAACCTTTAAGGCTGTTGCCATAAGTTCTGCCTTTGAATTGCGTTCTTTGGCGTTATTGGAACATCTCTCATGGGAAGACGGAGCACCCGCGGCATCACCTTATCAATCATCACATGAAATGCTAAGAAACCCACTTGGTAAAGTGATTTGCATGTCACTTTGCACGTCTACGATGTTACAAGGAGTTTCATCTATTAGACATTCACCAGCCTCCTCGCTGAAATCGGGAAATATTATCTGGGAGACGTCACCAAGCAACTCCCTCTTCAATCTTTTAGTTCTTCTATAAAATGTGGATCGGTGACATGTCTCTCTTTCGAAGAAAACTGAAGCACAAGGCTATATTAAAAGGAATAGAGTACTTCTAAGACGTCGGCGGGGATTCACATTACTAACACTTGGTACCAGTTTACTTTCAGTATCCATTTTATTAGCTTAAAGGACATTACACTATAAACACACAACTTACAAGGTTAGGAGTGCGACGGAGGATAGCGGCACAAATGGCTTATGGAGAGGCTGAGCACTTCAAGGTCACTTACGCACACTGTGATTGGTAGAATTTCCTTTGCGTAAACGTTGCGGCTAATACGTGTCGTACGTTACTGAGGCGGGCTTTGAAATAACAATGGTGACTCTAAACTTTGGGAACCCAAACGAACGAACGGACAAATGACCTTGACAAGGACAATTTTAACCAATCAGAAGGCTTAAAATGAACGGCGCATAATTTTAATAAATCGTTTATATACAAGTAAAGCAATGTTAAAAAATAGTTACAAAGGATAGCGTTCTCGTATATGTTGCAAAAAAAGTCCCAATTAGACATAGGAGTGACAGGTGATTTGAAAGTTACACAATTCCTGAAATCTATCGTGGAATATATAGAAGACTAATCTATAGAATTTCTCCAACTCTGTGATTGTTCCCTCCCTTGTTCACATATTCAGTGCAGCTAAGATAAGGAATTGTTCACCAGAGGTAAGATGAATTTATCTGATATGTATCCATCCTCAGATATTTCTCAATACGGTCGAAGAAACACAATGTTAATCCTTGCTTGAAAAGTTCTCATCCAGTTTCTCCGAACAGATCTGGTGGTGACGAAAACTGCAAAGACTGGTCGAACATCACCACCAACGGGGACAAACTGATAGAGATGTTGCGGGCAGAGTGTTTGGTGAACTTATGATGTCTAATCATCATAGCTATGATGCAGCTATAAAAACTCTACAACTGTGATTTTTTCACTGGATTGTTATTCACTCTTTTTAGTGTAGATATGTACTCTTTGATTCTGAGTTATTTTTAACTTCATTGATTGTTGTTTCCTTGCAAATATATGCATTTTTGTCGACTAACTTTGTCTCTTGTACTAATCATGTTGAGGACATTGCAGAGTTAACGAGAATGAAAGGCGACGTAGTAATACTTATGTGAAATGCGTCAGTCTTAAACTGTTATTATTTCCTCAATGCGTCATTAAGCCTTGCATAAAGTGTTTCAGTTACGTTTAGTCCGGTTGCGTATAATATTATTATTCACGATTGTCAAGAAAGTGGCCGTAAAAAATATGTTGGTACTGTGATAACGAAACATAACCTAGCAAACGTAGGTTCTATCCGTACACGACTTGTATTGGTAGTCTAGGCACTTCAAGTACACTCTGCAACGCACATCCTATTTATCACAAATAGTCTGTTATTCTTATGTTGCGTTTAACACCACTATCTCAAAGGAAATCTTTAGGTAATAAGGAGATAACTACATTTTTCTTCTTGTGTTATCATTTCCTATCAATAAGCCCTTACATGATCACATCAACGCTTAGACTCGTGCATTAGTTTACTACGTCACTAAACTTCATTGATTATTTCGTTATCATAAAATACTGTAACACATTAGATAGGCTTTTGTTGTGCATATCGCCTGTTTAAGGTTTCCTAGCGAAAGCAATTACTCAAAAGCAATAGCAGTACCCCATCGTGACCAAATTCAACCACGTGTAAATATGACATTTTACGAATATTACGTCTTCTACACTGGCATCGCTTCGCTACTCGACAAACAGTAAGTATTAATAGTGTATGAATGGAGTGAAAAACTTTCAAAACAATATTTATTTCGATAAATACATTCGTAATATCACAAATATTTCATCATTTACACAAATATTATCTTTTTTAATCCTATTAGAATGTCCAAATGTATTGAGTGATTGAGGAAGTAAAGACCATAATCTGGAAATTAAAAAAATTAGTGAGAAAATGATGAGTCCAATAAACAACTTAATACATAGTACCTACCAGTTAAATGGCTGTCTCTTCACCGTTATCTGACGAAATAACCAACTCAGTTTCCTTTCTAACTGTGAGATTTGGTAAAGATCATGACATCATACCTAACTCGATATTTAAACATCTCCTCATCATTCAAGTAAAAACCACTAAAAAATTGGAATTATTTGGCATTTTCTATCATAATTGACATTTTCCGACGAATTCTGACATTTCTTATGCGCCTCAGCATGTCAATTCGGTGAGAGGACAGCATCTTTAAATACACTGAAAACGACCGTTATTCTCAAGTTTTACACGATTTTTCGTTAAAATACGGTATGTAAACCGTATTTCTGTCGAAAAAACCACTAAAAACAACGTAGAATAGCCCAAACACAACACCACGATAACACCTTACAAACTGCAGCAATCAGCTGATTTGTGCCGCTATCCTCTGCTTAGGGGTGCACGAGAATGAGTCTGAAATCGCGGTTTCGGAAGTTAAAATTCAAACAAACAAACGTGTTTTAATGACTTGAATGAAATAGTCAAACTTTGTCTTAATGCTACTTCCCAATGATAAAATGCTAAATGCATAATATTCACGCTGAAATCTGCTTCACCTAATGCATTTCAGATGTAATTACATACCTGGATATGTTTGCGCTACAAAAACGAAATCCCACCATTCTTCCCATTTTTCCCATATTTCCCACGTTTTCCCACTTTGCCCATGTCAGTTTTGAAAATAGCCCACGTTTTCCCACTTTACCCATGTCATTTTTGAAAATAGCCCGCTTTTCCCACTTTACCCATGTTAGAAACGAAAAAGTGCCCACGTTTTTACCCACATATCCCAGGTCCAAAAAAAATAACCGACTGGGTAGAATTCCTACGGAGAAATAAAACTATCCATATATGTAGGATTACAATATCCTACTAATAAAACCAGAGGGAATTTTCAGAGTATTTGTGGAGACTTAGGAGTTTTGGGGGAATTTAAGCAAACTGACAGGGGGAAATCGCTGAGTAGTGTCTGGGACATCTTTATCCCAATCGAGATTTCGGGGAAGTGGGATGTGCATCCACACAATTTTTCCGCAGAATTCCGTATTAATCTACTCCGAAATTATTCTAAAATCACCCTGACTACCTCCCTCTTCGTCAAACTATTTCGGGTTAAATAGCGGACTAATCACTTTTAATGCCACATGATTATGATTGATTTTTCAAATTAACCCAGAAAGTAATTTGTGTTGGCTACTGTGGTTCATTTTCTTCAAAAACACAAATCAGCTTAAAGTATTATCGCATACGACTCTGATAAGGCAACCAATGTCTGCAGTGACCTTGAACGCCGACCTTGAAACTGTAGATGTTTAAAAGGTTCCGTTCCAATATCCAGCATCGATTTACGTTAATTGTGGAAGGTAAGTAGCATTTTTGTACAGGTGCTGATGTGAAATATAAGAGATGCGGAATGAACAGTAATTGTAAGTAAATGATTCATAGAGTGTTTGAAAGTCCATAAAACTTCAAATTCACCGGTAAGTACACCATAATTGTGACATTTCCAGTTGTATATGAGACCAACTTTGAACTTGTCAGCAGATTTCATGATAGAGATGGTTCCGTTATTCACCAGGTGGGCTAGCAATATTCCAAATTAGTTGAGGATATTGGCACTGTTTCAGTGCCTTCGTTTAAGGCAGTACCTTTGAAAAGAGAAGACACAAGAAAACCTCCAGAGAGGTGCAGAAGTATATGATAGGTGTTAATAATTCAAAACATGTATAACAAACATGGGGTTCATCATTTTTTGTTTGTTTTTTCATTAAAAAAAATACTATTTCCCCCTGAGATTTTCTAGTGATGGAATTCTAGTCTTTCTTGCGAAAAGAAAAAAGGTTTAAGTGAAAAAAGATGATAATTTTACCTACTTATATAGGTTGAATATGAGTTAAACACAAAAGTCAAAGTGCGTGAACTATGTAGAAGAAAGGCGAGGGCTTAATAATAACTACTGTTTTTCTGAAGTATACATTTAGGTGTCCTTCTGAAGTAGGGGACTCATAACATGTACTTGCATTCAAGGAGTTTGTTATTTAAACTTCAGCTTTAGGCAAATTTTCAACTTCTGTTTTTTTAAAATTTTATTTATCCTCTTATTTTGCAGAAGCCATTCGAACTCAGGAGCCTTAGCAATAGAGTGCTGTCACACAGATAAGGGTGGTTCTCATATGTCCCCACCATCATATCCGCTGACTAGCAATCACCACCCTCCCACCTATTTTGTGCAGGGCCCTGGCTAAATGCTTCATATTTTGTTATATATATCTTTTAATTTCTGTTATAATATGCCACAAGCTTTTCTTTTTTTAAAAAAATATTCATTCGTCAACTCATTCGAAGTCATGTAGGTGCATCCAATTAATACCATTGCGTTATTTAAGTGTAAGTTAACCCATAAAGTCTCAGGCATGTTAAGTGTACTACTTTCTAGCCGTGATACAGTAAGTGCATTCAGAAAGTACATGAGACAACCCCCTCCCTTACCACCTTCCCTTTCACACCGAAAGTGTGTATAGTTAACTAAGCTTATATCTTCATCCAGTATGTTAGAATTACACCAGGATTCAGTGATGACAATTATAGGGGGTTTGTATATTACTGTGAGTGCTCTGAGCATTGGCAGCTTATTTAGAACAGATCTAGCATTTATGAGGATCAAGTAAAGATGAGATATGAAGTAGCATTTGAAGTATTTCAGTTCGTTAATCAGCCCCGAGTATGGTTCAGCACCCAGTAGTACTGTTTGGCATGACGACCCTATGTTAAGAGGAGTTTCAACATCACACTCATTTATGTCCGTCGGGTTGGTGTGTGCTGTTTTCAGTGAAGAATTAAGCTTTGGAGTACTGAAATTGCTATAGGCTAAGGCGTTTTTATTTTTAGTTAAGCCAGAACCACGGCTAGGGATCTTTATTTGACCTAAACTTGTGCATGTATCAAGTGTGCTTAATGGATGCCGGTGAACTAGACTCTTCCTATAGTCATGCAAAGGGGGAGCCAGCATTAACGGTTTAGGAGTGTTAACATACCTACCAGCTGTTTTTTCAACGCTGACAGGGACGCAGGGGATAAAAAATTATTAGGACCTTGTGGAGACCATGGTTTATTATTCGACCTATTGTTAGGTACTAGTTGTGTCCTTGTATGGGTTTCGTGTGTACTGCTTTGTGGGTTAGTTCCCAGCAGACTTGTACCATATATCCGATCAAAATTTATTTGTGTGCCATACTGTGAATGCCCTGAGTTGTTGGTGGTCGAGTTCTGACTATTGTCACTTGTACTCTTGAGGGTGGCATTGTTTTGGCGTTGGTTATCAGTGTGGGCCATGGTGCTATTTCGCACGTTGTGGGTGCCAATACTATTGACCGTGGGGAATGTGGGCTTACTTATACTGCCATTGTTGTTGTTGGCATGATTTGGGGTCATATTCTTCTTTTTTTAGCGATGGACTTATGGCTAGGAGAGGACAGGACTGACCGAACCTAAATCCACGGTTAGTAGATCAAACTGCGTAATCCTCTTTAATGTACCAGACTGTAGCAGTAGTCTGCTGGAAAACAGGGCACTGTTTGACCAGGAACAGTGGTCCAACTTATGTAGCACACTGGGTCTGGACATCCAACTAGTAAAACTATGCATCCCCACTGAGGGTAACACTGGGCTCTACCGAGGATGCCAAAAAAGTTTAACTGACTTCTCAAGTCCTTTTTATGGGGAGGACCTGCAATATACGTGTTAGGCCAGATAGGCCATGGAAGGAAAGACAGATGGCGAGGGAGTCGCCAGAGCTTATTCCTTCTGCCTCCATGGTTGTTCACGGCATTCCCGAACTGGTAACTGGGAACGCTTGTGAGAAACACTGTCACGATGTACAGCAATGGAGATGGTTGGCATCCCAGATGGCTCTGGGAAGTTCAGGGGCTGTCTCTATTTATAGACTGCATCGACCCACTCACCTTATGTCAATTAACACACCACGTCTGTTAGCTGTCAAGTTCAGCTCCCGAGACCACTTGACTACTGCTCTCCACAGATGGTACGAGACCAAGGACAAGGTCAGCAAACACATTCGCTGCTGCGAGAGCCGTCCTCGTACCCAAAGGAGAGAACAAAACGTTGTCAAAGAACATCTCCAACCCCTAGTCACAATATAGCGGTGCAGCACGGACGATGATAGCCAGTGTCATCCAGGTGCTTTGATTGAACCAGAAGAAAAGACGCCAACAGGCCGGTTCCCGGGGAATCGGCCAACTAGTACGTAGGATAACTCCTCAACCGACAGCCCACATCACGTCAACCACCCCCCAATACGGGGACGTGGTGAGACTGACTACCAGTTGCCTGTACAGTAATGTGAGAGGGCTAAGAGGCAAAATAGCTGAACTTAGATACCTACAATCACGGCTGAACTCCGAAATCATAATACTGACGGAAACCTGGCTAACCCCTACGGTGGCAGACAGCGAAGTCAGTATAAATGATATGGTCCTAGTCAGGCGAGATAGGGACCTGAAAGAAAGAGGTGGAGTCGCCATATACGTCAACAAACAGCTCAGATGTGTCCACGCAATGGACCCTCCCCTCACTGAGCTCCGTGATTCCATATGGTGCCATTTCACCGTTGAGTACTGTAAATATCTAGTGGGCAGCATTTATAGATCACCTTCATGTGGAGCAGACCACAGCCGGATACTGGTGAATACAATTTCAGCGACACAAGACATGGGTTGTGATCAAATTGTCATAACTGGCGACTTCAGTGCCCCATCTCTTAACTTGATGACGGGATTTGCCCATGATAGATTTGATCGAAATCTGCTGCACACCATCAGGGAGGCCGGATTCACTGAAAATGTCAGAATGGATACTAGATGGGGCCCAGATGGGAAGTCTTCTAGACTGGATTATGTGCTCACTAGTGCCCAGCTACTGGTGGAAAACGTTCAGATCACGACTCCCATAGGTCATAATATTCGACACAGTCCTCCACGAGCGTTTACAGTGGGACAATACACAGCCCTATCTGTGTTATAACAAAGCCAATTACGCCGAAATGCGAAGACTTTTGTCTGAAGCAAATTGGCCAAAAAATTGGACAGAGCTTACAGTAGAAGAACACTGGGGAGTGGTAAAGGAGATCATTCACCAGGCGGTCACAGACACTGTTCCTTTAGTCACACCAAAAGCTAGGAAGCAACGTTCATGGCTAAAAAGGGGGAAACAACGCCTTCTGCAGGCAAAATGAAAAGCCTGGTTTGTGTGGCGACTATCGAAGAGTCAACCCGAACATGAAGTGTACCTTGAACTCAGGAATCGATGTAACATACGAGTCCGGAGTGATAGAAGGACATTTCAGAGAAACCTCGCCAATAAGCTTCTCGTGAACCCCAAAAGCCTATACAGGTTTATGTCTGAAAGAAAACCGACCAACCAGGGAGCTTGCAATCTAGTGGGTTCTGATGGGAAATCTCTTGTTAGTCTTGAAGTGGCAGAGACATTCAGTCCAGCCTTTCACAGGCAACTGAACAGTAACGAGGATTTCACCCCCACAAAACATCAAGATTATAATGCAAAACCAACGTGCGAAAACCTGCTGGGTACATTTCAAATTACCTCGGCTATGGTACTCGTAAAATTGGGAAAGTTGGTTTCGGGAAAGTCTGCAGGTTGCGATGACATAAGACCATCCGTCCTGAAGCAGTGTTCAGAAAGTCTCTGCCGACCCCTAAGTGATCTGTTTCAACACTCCTTTGATGTAGGGAAACTTCCATGTGAATGGAAACGAGCCATCCTATCCCCTATCTTCAAGGGTGGTGACCGGCAGAACGCGACCAGTTACAGACCAGTCGCGCTACTCCCAGTGATATCGAAGATATTGGAAAGTCTCATTGGCGACCACATGAGAAAATACTTCGACGGGACTAACCTACTCCATGAAGCACAGCAAGGTTTCAGGAGGGGAAGATCCTGTGTGACGAATCTTCTACTAGCTTGGAACGATTGGACACTATCCTGGGATGTAAAGGTACCAGTCCATGTGATCTTTCTCGACTTCGCGAAAGCATTCGGCACAGTCCACCATGGTCTGCTCCTCCACAAAATAAGCAAGGCGGGTGTTTCTGGAGCACTTCTCGCATGGCTGAAAGATTACTTAGGCGAGAGAGAATTCTGCACCAAAGTCAACCGCATCCGATCATCCTGGCACACCTCGGCACCAGGGGTTCCTCAGGGTTCTATCAACGACCTGCCCTGTCAAATGAACTGCTCTGTGCTTCTTTACGCTGACGACGTAAAGATTTGGAGAGCAATAAACTCATCGGAAGACTCCGACAGATTGCAGGCTGACCTGCAAACTCTGGGGGACTCGGCTCTGGCTAACGGAATGCCTTTCAACCTAAAGAAGTGCAAAGTAGTGCAACTTCATTCCGGTAGGTCACAGAGTGTAAATTACACCCTTGGTGGCCAGAACTTGAGTTGTGTGCCATCAGAACGCGACCTGGGTCTTATTTTAACAGAAAAGCTAGACACCAGTGTAAATTACACGAGGGACGTCGCCAAAGCTTACGCAACTTTACACTTTATGCATAGGCAGCTGGGAGCTCTTACTCCCGAACTATTCTTAAGGTTGTATACGACATACGTGAGGCCACTCCTTGAGGTGCATAATATCATTGCTCCTCCGCTACTCAAAAGGGATGCTAACATTCTAGAAAGTGTTCAGAGACGAGCGACAAAATGGGTGATCGGCCTCCGCAACAAATCATATGAGGAAAGACTGAGGAAATTAAGTCTTCTCACACTTAGTTACCGTAGTCACAGGGGAGACCTCATCACCGTCTATAAGATCCTGAATGATCAGGCCCACCCTAATAAAAGCGTCCTGCCATTAAGTGATTATAGGCTTCCATGAGGTAGCCCGCTAAGGATAGCACAGCAGAGACCAAAGACTCGAGTGCGTTCACATTTCTTTTCGCTTCGAGTTTGCCGTCTCTGGAACGCTTTACCGGCGGCCGTGACTACAGCGCCATCTGTGGAGACTTTTAAGCGGAAGCTGGACAGTCATGCAGAAATGCATGGTTTGTGTCTCAATGGCTTATCCTCTTAAAATTTGAAACCACATTGTCAATGGATAAGCATACAAGCTAAATCCCCACGACCTGTCCTGTCTCCTCCCACTGTACCGACTACTCTATCTTTTCCTTAGGTCACCTTTATTATTTCACTTATCTCAACCTATATTATCTACACTACAGCCTGTTATTATTATTATTACTATTCTGCTTTTATGACTACACCGAATGACCAATGGGTGTTAGGTCAAACTCCATTCACGGCAGCAACTGAGTCCTAACATACTGCACACTACAAACCACATCTTGACCAATCCTCGCACCACTCCTCTTGGAGTCTACCAGAGCTAAAGCAGTCGAGTGGCGGGATTTACTACGCATAAGTTCACCGAAGATCTGGAACCTCTACCTTACAATCAAGAAGCGAGCTCAAAGAAATCACTGGTTTATACTAGCTCGTAATCAGGATATTGGATATTGGATGTGCTAAATGAATCACGATCAGCCGTGGAGAAACCATCAGATGACTTTCTAAAGACTGGGTTAAGACTTACCACAGGCGTGGGAATAAAGGTAAACAAGAATACACTGGTTGGCTTACAAATTGAATATTGGATATTGGCAATTATTCAAATTCTGACGTCTGGTGGGTGGTTTGGATTTATTCATATGGTATTGTGGTTTCATGGTATTTGACGTATTTCTAGGCTACCTAGTATTTGGCATTATAAAAAAGCTAAAGTTAAAACACACTTAATCCAATATATTTGCTCAGGTCGACTAGACACCAAATACAATCAGCCTGTATTTAAGTGTTCTTATGTTGTTGACTACCTTCTGAGCCACTTGTCTTTGCGAGTAGTCAGGGATAAATCTTTGTAAGCTTTTTTATTATTTCCAGAAGTTTTACAAATATAGCTGTGGCATATGTTACTATTCATCGTCCTACTGAGTGGTCACCCACCCTATCTCCACATGTGAAATTAGTTCTTATATTGAAATTTTAATTATCCCCATTAAAGACAAAGCTAAAATGGCCCACAAAACTCATACTTGTTCAAGTATCTGTAGGAATTTGTTTTCAACGTATGAACCAATGAATAGGTAGTTTGTTTGTTGTATCTTCTAAAACGTGTCGATATGAACGAGGCCGTCTTCGATCCAATCGTTTTTGTTTCCTTGATCCATAGTACTACGAAATTTGCATATCCGATAAACATAAAGAGTGACATTCCCAACTGGTGTTAGTCAAAATGATGCATTAAAATCAGCTAGAATATCTGAATAGTAAATACACTAAAAAGATGCTTGTGCTTAGCGAAGTGATTGTG
The DNA here is from genome assembly GCA_944472155.2 of Trichobilharzia szidati. Taxonomy (NCBI): domain Eukaryota; kingdom Metazoa; phylum Platyhelminthes; class Trematoda; order Strigeidida; family Schistosomatidae; genus Trichobilharzia; species Trichobilharzia szidati. The sequence continues at coordinate 9,448,441 of OX235277.1, forward strand.
GAAAAATTGTTCAAATGTGCATAGTTTTGTCATACTAAACAAAATTATTTGTGAATCTATCCATTACGGTAGTTGTTGTAGTTATTGCTTTTGATTGGAAGTTTCGTCGATTTACAGTTTAAGTTAGTTACTAATGTTTTCTACAATCTGGTAGACTACTGTTTGAACTCAGGTCAACAGACACGTAACAGTCAAGTATTTTGACTGGGAATTTTGTAGATTGCCCTTCTAAAAAGTGACATCCTAACAAGCCTCAACAATAAGTAAAACTGCAATCTGTTCTGATAATTTCATTTGAGTTCGTTGGTTTCTTGTTGTGCTAAGTACTAGTAAAAAGCTTGTTACGTACTTGGTAGTTTTCTTTGAAATCATATTAGTGTTTGCTCTGAGTTTGTTGTGCATAGAATGTACATCAAATAACACATTACCCATATTAATAATAAGTGGACGATAGTTGGTATAACACTTGGAGATGCTCGAAATATTACCAGTCAGATAGCTCGGCATTACCAATGCTTGCTAATCAAAATCCTCGTTGAAAATGTCTCCTAGATTTGGTTTTTGACTTCTCTGTGGAAAATTGGTTGATAGACAGGAATAAAACATGCATATGTAAAGGCATAATGACTCTACAAAAGTACTGCCGAACTATTTATGGTTATACATTTAGATGCAACCACTATATTACATGAGGTAGTCTGTACAAGTTGGTAAGTCGTACATAAGTGGTAATTTTTTTAGACACTTTCGTCTCGAAATCAAAGCTCTCCCTCAGTAATATATCGCGTATATGCAACCAGTATTTGCTACAGCTGGAGAAATAGAGAATACATTGGTTTGATATGTCTATAACCACTTCTATGAGAATCCGGGACCAGTTTTTGCAGCATATTAGAGATATATACCCTATATGATTCATTTTTATTACATATTGCAGATACGCTTCTTTGTAAATTAAGTACCACTTTCACGTAAAAGAATCTGATTGGCTGTTTCAAGGTCTATTCTTTACTGTTACCCCAAAAACAAAAATTTATCACTGTGTATAAACTACTGAAATATAGCTATAATTTAGTTTGAGGTGCAGACAGAATTTAATTGAAACGGTGCTACTTTTTATACACTTGAAAATTGTGTAAAATAATTGTCGTAGGTCACACTGACTTTGGTAGTTTATTTAATCGACAAAGGAAAGGGAGTGAGATGAGTTTAAACTTATTTAGTTGCCGCTGAAATGGTGTTCAAAAGTCATGATCACAGCAAGAAGTCAACTACAATCTAGCAACAGTAATTATTATGATGGAATTTCAATCAGTATAAATCCAGAGGAATTTAAAGCCCAGAAATCTTTATAACGTGCCTTCATAAACTATAAAATAGCAGCTAGTTAGTCTTAGCTGGAGCTCGTTCAAATTAGACGCCCATTACTTAAATCTGTTAGTTTTTATATCCGAAGTTTTACTGCTTCGTCAGCACACAGACCTTGATCGGCTGTCACAACTTACTGCTAAGAATATGTAAACCAATTTTCGTTAATCTTTCAAATATGCTCTAAATACTCCGTCTAATTAAGTAGAAGAGTTCGTGAATGATCTTCATTGTTAATCCTTAAAGGGAATTAGTCTGTTTGTCAGACACCAAAATTTCTGTCGAATGGCACCACATTCCTGAAGTTTTTGATTGTGTGCTATCGATTCGAGTTAAAATACAGATAAATCAAGCCATCTATTTTCAAATGCACTTTCTGTTGCAGGTCATTAAGTATGTCTTGTTATATATAGTGCTAGTTTATTTTTGGTGAGCCGAATTTTTACAATATTGATAAGCTATGGTACACTCTTATATGAAGAAATGTGGTCTTGATGGTTCTAAAAGAGGACCCTTGATCTTTAACTCATATTGGTTGTATGTATTGGATACTTAAGAGATGTTTAGTTCGTGCAATTTTCCTTTCATCCCTGCTATTACTGACTTATCGTATTGTTTAACTCATCAGACAATTAAGGTAGCTTCTCTTCAGCAATTTCTAAAGATGTTTCATTATTTTATACATGATTATCGTTAACTACCGTTAAAATATATTTGCTTTTCACAAGTATCTCTGCATATTTAACTTTACTTTTTATTTTACAGACCCACTAATCCCAATGGCTACTGTGATCAACGTTGCTGATAAAGAACAACTTGAACAAATTTTACAAGAGGCAGCAAATGTTGCCAATGGTCCAGCTATTGTAGTTATAGATTTCTATGCTACATGGTGCCATCCTTGTTCTGAAATAGCACCCATCTTTAAAGAATTAAGTACTAGGTACACGAAAATGAAATTCCTCAAAATTGATGTTGATAAACTTGAGGTAAATGTTAAGTGTTTATTAATTGACTTCTTTGAAACAATCACTATTAGGCGATTTGAGTTTGTACCACTTGGTATTAGTTCAGAGAGTTAGGTCAGTGTCAATAGTTATTTAAAGTGGAAACCCTTGAGCTCAAGAGTATCATTGACAGGTCACAACACCAGCTGACGTTTTTTACTCTGTACAAATCCAAGTTTCTAATTCTCTTGGTTTGGTTGATGTTTCCACGAATACTGACTGTGAGATATTGTCGGTGAAAGTCAGAAACTTTTAGGAACTGACTTCGTTTGACCATAGGTGTTGGTGTTCGGTTCTCTCTTGTTAAGTAATATAATATGTTTGGCTCAGCACGGATCCAAAAAGCTTGAGCTGCTTTCGCTAACTTACGCCATCTCTGGCATAGGCGTGACATTCGGTCATCAACCAAAGGACGTGTGTACTGCTCATCAGTTCGCTCCGTCCTTCTCTATGGCGGTGAGACGTGGCCATTGATAGCGGAAGACATGAAAAGGTTGACTGTTTTTGATGATAGATGTCTACGATCTCTTTCTCACGTTAGGTGGCATAATAAGGTAAGTAATGTTGACGTTAGGCGTAGAGTGTTGGGCAAAGAGGGAAAATCAATCGAAGAGGCTATAAAGTTACATAGATTGAGATGGCTAGGTCACGTGCTGCGCATGCCTAACCATCGTCTCCCCCTACCGACGGGCATTACTAGCTGATATAAGTACAGGTTGGAAAAGAGTAAGTGGTGGCCAAACAAAAACATGGCCTCATCAATCCATGAAATCCTTGACAGTTAAACTGAGTCAGGTAGGGAGGGAGATGCAGACTACCGGGTTGGGGCCCGCCCTCGGGACTCTAAGAATCAATGGCTGGAGACAATAGGCAACATGGCTCAAAATCGTTGTCAATGGCTTACGCAGATGTATTCAGTCTCTGTAATCTTTCATATTCCTTTCTACCATTACTCATTCTGTTTCACTCTTATACTTGTCAAAACTATTGATTCTCTTCACTCATTTTCTTGTCTACCTTTGTGTGCTATTTGGAATGTGGCAACTCGAACTGTTGCATTTCGGTGCCAAGTTTTATGTTGAATCCAGACAGACAGAATATGTTGAGTGTTATTAACGTCAGAAGTAGATTGTTAATCTAGAAAGGAAAGTCCAGTCGATGTGGTGGTTGTGAAGCTTCATTGATCATGGTGGCTACATGTGGTTTCACATGTAGATTAAGTGGTGCTCGAGGGAAACAAATGCGAGAAAACCAGGCAGGAAGAGGATGTATTTATCATATATGTATATATTGACCCTTCGACATATTAGTGAACGCAAGCATACTTACCAGCGTCTAACAATTGCCGTATTTTTTGACCTGAAAGCGGGATTTGACACTGTGTAAAGTTCTACAGTAAAAACTCAGTCAGTTAAATACTCTTCATTTTCATCTCTGTGAAATTGTTCACTGACACATTAAGATATCAAATAGTACTTCTGTCGTAGAGGCTATTTCACTTGGCTTTGAGGAAGCATTTTATAAGACTTAAGTCAGCAGAATAATGAAGATGAGTATTGAGAAACTGATTATATGTTACAAGGGTGATAATATCGTATTTTTTAAGAATAAAAACGTATAACAACCTACTTTCTTGTACTCCTGTTATTTTTCTTAGAGTACTGACTGACTGACTGGTTTCAACATAGAATTTTGCACAAAATTGCACCATTTCGAGTCGCCACACTCCCACCATGTAGCACACAGAGCAAGAGAAGAGAGTAAAGATAGATTCATCGAAATAGAGATAATATAAAGAAGTGTGAGGGAAAAAATAGTAATATGGATATGACAAATGACAAAGAGTGAATGCATGTGCGCCGTCCATTGAGAACGATTTTGAGCCAGTTATATCACCAATTTTCTCCAGCCGTCATTGATACCCACCATCCGGAGGAACCCAACCAGTCAGGAAGCTAGTCTACACCTCCCTATGTGACTGGCTTGAACTAACTATTATGGACTTCATGAACTGATTACATGTTTTGGTTTGACCACCACTAGAGATCTTTTCAGACCTGATCCATCCTATGTCAGCTAACATTTCGCGTCTGGAAAGGCAATGGTTAGTCATGTGTTACACATATTCTTACTTATTACTCGACACCGAACCTCAATACTACTCATCCTATTATGCCGCCTAAAATGGGAGATAGAACGCAGACACCTTTTGATCACAGATACCTAGCCTTTTCATGTCTTCCATTTTCAATGACCACTTCTCACAGCTAGCCATAAAGGGGGACAAAGCGGTCTGCTGAGCAGTATACACGTCTTTTGATCGATAGCCAGCCGGTTATCACGTCTACTCCAGAGACGGCGTAAGTTGGCAAATACCAAACGAGCCTTTCGTATCTGTGCTGAGATTTCGTCAGCAGTCAACCCGCGGGGAATGACGTAACTTCCCAAATAAGTGAAATGGTCAACACACTCTACCAGTTTACTCTCTATCTCCTAGCTAGGAGTCGATGTAGTCCAGTCCTGTAACATCTTGCATTTAACAGGAGCAAATCTCATACCTAGCGTTCAAAGATTCCCTCTCCGCAAGGTGTTCAAAAGATTCTGAATTTTGCCAGCGTCTTCACCTAGGAGAGCTTCATCATGAGCATATTCAAAGTCAATAAGATGGTACCCTGGTGATAAGTCAATCTCGAAGTCATTGAAGTCAGTTAGGGTTAAGTACATTAGTACATCAATGATGAAATTAAACAGAAATGGGGACAGTGGGCATTCTTGATGGAGACCACTGGTTGTCACCACTTCAGATGTGTGGTATATTTAAATGTTGTGTTCTACTTTATTTTATTTTGGTGTAGTCGTGTTCTCTGAGCTGACTGGTTTAGATGTGAAGCTTTCATTGCCTTACTCTGAGCAACGCAACATCGTCAGCAGCACTTCTCAACTAAGCTATCCAGCTCAGTGAATACAACCACATCAAAATTATCTCACGTGAACCACAAATCTTCCCCATTATACCTCTATAACTTTATTTTGTAATTATTTCTTAGGATGTTGCACAACAGTACAATGTTCGATCATTGCCTACATTTGTATTTCTACGTGGTACTTTACCAATCGATCGTATTACAGGTGCATCTGCTCAAAAGTTAAGAGATAAAGTTCAAGAGCTTGCTACTGCTGCACCAGACTCACAGGAGGGTGGTTCACAAAAAAGTACACAGTCTTCCAAACAAGTAGGTATTTTTCATCCTTTTTTTTCTTTTTATCTTATTAAATTTTCAAATCGTATAAAAAAATACCCATCTGTGGATATATTAGAGAGAAAAGGACAAGAAGTTCAATAAAGATGTTGGTTTTTTCGGCAATTTATTTCCCTAAGTACAGCTGTACAATAGCATTTATATACACAGGTTCATATAGATACAACTATTATTTCATACATTTGGTTCCCTTGATAAATTTCGATAGAGAAAGAAAGACCAGATATGCAGGTATAAAATGATATCATTCTATTTCACAGGTTCTCGTCAGCTGCAAACTACCTGAAATTACAAATAATATTTCATACTTCAGTGTTTCAAAAGTAATAGAGAAGACATTATAAGATGAACGTATCCGGAATATAAGTATTACGATTTATAGTTTAAGTTGCCATCATTTTATATACTATCAAACTATGAAAAAAGAAAAAGGGGAGGGGGCGAGAGAAGACAGAAAACAGAAAAATCTAATAAACACTGTTAGCTTGTACGTCAAAATGGCAACTCAAGAAGGTCAAAGTTCATCAATTTGAAAACTTGCTCAGTGAGCTGATCTCACTAGTGTGTATGACTAATCAGTGTAATTAAAGTGATATGGTTACCAAGGAAGTGAGAGATTGACTACGCTCTCTTTCTGTGTGCATAATTTTGGTCTAAGACGTTTGATTGCAATAGCTTCAGCAAATCGTAGTAGATTCGCTGTCCTTTGTATGTTTAGTATTTTGAAGGAATTGGAGATCTCGACAAAATCATCCGTATCCACAAGGTGTCTAGTAATTGCACTTTGTAAATATCTGCTTCCTTTTAAGCATAAGTTTCTCAGAATATGCTCTGAAAACCGGATATGGGCTCTTGTTTCTGTCCTTCCAATGTACTTGCTGCCGCAGGTGCAGTTGGAGGTAACATCAGCAGGGTATTTATCCAGTTTTGATTGTCTTATAGAGCATGTAGTGTTGTATATAGTGTCACCAGCTTGGCTGCAGGGAAACATCTCTTTATTGCTGCTTTCATCCTCTTTTCAATCTTTTGCGATACTGTTTCTCCTTTGTATGGGAGGCAAATGAACACTATCTTCTTTTCAACTGTTGGGTACTTCTCTTTCTCATCTCTTTCTTCACTGTACTTTAGGATAAATCCTTTTGGATACCCATTTTCCTTAAGGCTTAATTCTTCTTCCTTGTTAGGCGAACATGACAATTATTATTATTATTATTTAACTCTACATAATAACGAAGGAGGAGACTAAAGGTGATGGTAACTTTTAGCTTGATATGAAAGTTCGTAGGTGTGTGAATATACACTACAAGGAGCTTAGGATAAGAAATTATACGAGATTAGAAAGTAGTTGCGTAACACGAAAATAATATAGAATTCAAAGCCTCTGTAGCACTGTTGTATAAAGAAGGAACTTCAGGGGTCTTAAGTAGAATTCTGAATGATGCTGGAATTCGAGTGGCATTTAAACCAACCAACCATCCAACTCTCTCAAAGATAAACTTTGTCAGCGTAAGAACCCAATAAATCCAATTAAGAAAAATAATATAATTTACCAAAGACCGTGTAATGATTGTTAGTGAGGTCAATTACACATAGGTCAAACCACTAGTAGATCGAGGTCCATTAGACTATTGGAACATAAAAATCTAGCTAGACCCAGAATAATGGACCTTGATAAGTTAAATAAGCTAGAAAAAAATATATAGCTCAGTCATTGCATTGCGCTCACGTGCATGTAATCATCACACAATATGGTGAGTGGGATAAGGTGAGAGTATTAGAAAGTGATATAATTAGGTGGAGACAGAGAGAGGTTAATCACTAAAGCTTTGTTTATCGATTCAACTCCTCACACATGCATCAATCGGAATGATGCAACGCGTCGCCTATACCGGAGATATGGAGAGTGGCAACAAACAACAAAGGGAAGATGGAGAGAGAGGGAAAGAGTAAATTATTATATTATTATTGTATCCTTTAATTCCTAGAGGAACATAGGGCTTCACCCGTGTGTCTCCATTGCGTTCGGTTCTCTGCTAGAGTCTTTACCTGGCTCCAAGTCTACCCACACGCTTTCATCTCCTCTTCACATGATCTCCTCCAAGTCACCCTTGCACTGACGACCAACTCACTGCCTCCCTTTCGGGTTCCACTCGAGCGATGTCCTGTCTAGTGATGTCACTTGATGGTTTTCTAAGAGTATGGCCAATCCGTCTCCATTTCTGCCTGCCTATTTGTTTCACAATCGGTTCCTGGTTGGTTCGCTCCCAGAGATCTCTGTTGCTGATCTTTTCTGGCCGGCCATCAGATCTTGAGTAGTGTTGAGCGAAGACAACTGTTAATGAAGGTCTGTAGTTTGTTTGAGATGTAAATATATATAAGACAAATCGTGAAAATATCTGACTAGATTGTTATGATTATGAGTAGCAATAATTTATGCTCGAAACCTTGTCATCCAGTTGTTAATACTGCATCACTTATCTGATATGAAAGAAACACGAGAACTAAGGAGTCACACGAAACTAGATCCATGGTAAATGTAGAGGTTTGGCTACTGCCTTTTGAACATATAGGTCCATCTTCTCGATACATACAGAAAGGGCTTCTGCAGTATTACAAAGAATTCGGAAACACACAATCCCCTTGGTTGATTTTTGTTTACTTCATGAATGACTCTGAATAATGGATGAGTAGTTAGTTGAGATGTTGTCACAGGTGTTGACGTGGTGTTCAATTATGGCACTTCTGACTGAACTAATACTTTGTCTTTGCAGCCATGTTGGGTGATGTTCTCTAATATGTTTTGAAAACATGCGCGCATAGAACGACCTACGTACCTAGCTTCAGGAAAGGTCTTTAGGGGACTGAAGATTCCCCTTTATAGGATATCTGCCACTCAATCTCCCCTGAGGTTCAGATTCATATACAGTATTTTCTCTGGTTTTAAAGTACATCTGTCTCTTTTTGGCTTTGGTTGCATTTTATTCCTCACGAGGTGTGCCGGGTGTATCCATTTTGAGCCAGGATATTTTTGAGAAATAGTTCTTTTATAAGCAATCACTGCTACAAGTCCTTCTGATACGATGAGCCAGTAAGATGATAAGAGCTCTTTTTCAGCTCACAGGTATCGAACTGTTAAAGTTTGCCAGTTGGCCATTGTATCATCTGTTCTTGTCCATTCTACATCCAGAAATGGAATCTTCGATTCATTTTTTAGCTCCTTTGTGAATTTTGATTGAAGGGTGGGAATTCTTGAATTCTTGTAAGATACAGTTTAAATCCAAGTCATCTTGACAGACTGTAACGGTGTCGTCGATATACCTTTTGTACAGTAGTAATTTGTTTATTATTGATTTTAAGGTGCTGTCTTCCAAAAGTGGACCACGAGGATAGAATATCCCATGACAATTCCATCTTTCTGTCTGCAGAGAACAATTCTCTCATTATGGATAAGATTTTATTTTGATAAGTCACACAGTGTTTGTTATACAGTAATATTAACTGATGACCACCTTTCGAGCACAAACTATTGCCACTCATAATCATATCAAGTCACTCACTCACACAACTTTTTTCCTTCATTTATATACATGAGTGGAACTGACTAGATATCAATATTTTTTTTAATCAAGTGTTGGTTTACAGCGATTCGATTGGCTACAGGATTGATCACGTGCTGATATCAGTTACAGTACCATTGAGAAACCAGCTGGAGTGTCGGATAATGATTTCGTCCTAGTTTGACACTCTTCATCGGTACTCCAAAGCCTCAGGATGGTCGGGGGTGGGTGCCTTGCGCTGCGGGTTGGCCACCCCTCCGCACACCTCTTGAAATGCTCCCATATGACCGGGCGTCTTACATAGCCTCTCCTGAGGAAGTCCTACTCACTGCCTTCACGTGGCGGTGTTTTTCATCAAAGTGAGAGGGCGAAAGCGGATGCCCGGCGCTCTTCACCGGGTTGACTGTCCATTGGATGACAGTCTAGGGGAGATGGCTAAACCCTGATTCCAAACCTCCAACGACTGGCGTATGAAGCTCACTGGAGCTCACCGGTAGACGTATGGACAAAGGGCTTGTTGGATGTCCTGGATGTCTGGCCCCATTCAAAAAGGCGTATGAACCGAACTCCGGTCACCGGCTGCCAATGGATAGTGGACTCCCTACTCCACTCCTACTGCCTTGTAGGTCACACTTGGTTGTGTAAAGGCTAGAGCTGCACTCTCAAACAAAAGGCCGAGCGATTCTGGGGACATCACTCGTACCGAATTCCCATGAAACTTCATGAACTCTTGATTCGAGATGTTCATGAAGCCGGCTCATCCTCCCGTAGGAGACAGCCGAAGTAAAGTAAAAGTAAGTAAGTACTCACTCACCACAGAGATTTGGATCCAAGACCTTCTGGTTACAAGGCGAGCTCGTAGACTATTAAGCCACTGGGACATGACCGAGCGGTCCACGAATTTGCGGAAGCTGGAATCCACGGGCTATTGGGTCGTGTACCAATGGCTTAATGGTCTACGAGCTCGCCTTGTAACCGGAAGGTCCTGGATCCAAATCTCTGTGGTGGGTGAGTACCGATGAACAGTGTCGACCTAGGACGAAATCATTGTCCGACACTCCAGCTGGTTTCTCAATGGTACTGTAACTGATATCAGCACGTAATCAATCTGCCTTGTAACCGTAAGGTCCTGGATTCGAACCCCAGTGGTGGGTGCGTACAACCTGCTGAAGCGTTCGCAACCAGGCTGAGGAAACAGCTGTCCAGTATTCCCCTGATGGGTTTTCCAGTGGTTCTCTAGCTGCTTATGTCAACTTGTGATCAATTCTATTATATATTTTGGTTACTAAGTTGAATTGTCTTTCTCTCTTCATTATCGCTCACCATATTTTGTTTTTTGGTATTTTCTTTTACACATATAAACAGCTTGAATTAGATATACTCCTGTCAAAAAGTCAATGTGAATGTTTAAATGAAGATGATTCACATTCACTGTCACAATTACTCAATTCACCAGATGATGAGAAGACCTATTTACTCTCTGATACAGATGAACAGGTTAGTTATTATAGGAATGAGTTTATATATGTCTCTCTTTTTTATTATTATTCCCTTGGGTTCCTAGTGGAACATAGGGCTTCCACTGAACGTCTCCACTTGCTTCTGTCTTCTGCTGTGCTTTTCACCTGCATCCATGTTAGTCCATACTGTTTCAATTCCTGTTCACACGATCTCCTCCATGTCACCGCTTCCCTTTCGGGTTCCACTCGAGCACTGGCCTGAAGCGCGATGTCACCCAGCAGCAGTCTCCTCAGCGAGTGTCCAATCCATCTCCACTTTCTCCTGCATATTTGTTGAGTGATTGGTTCTTGTTTTTATTTGTTCCCTTAGTTTCTTGTTGATGATTCTTTCTGGTGGCCATCTGATCTTCAGTATAGAGCGAAGACAGTTGTTGATAAAGGTCTGCAACAAGCTGTTGGAAATATTTTTTGTGACCCGCCAAGTTTCTGATCCGTATAGAAGAACTGACTTGACGTTTGTATTGAAAATCGGAATTTTGTTGTTGATGTTGAGTGACGAAGATTTCCAGATTGGTTTCAGGTTGATGAATGTGTTTCTCGCCTTCCCGATTCTCGATTTGACAACAGAAGGGGAGTATAGTTCTGTTCAGGAGGTGTGCTATTTTTTAGAATTTTAATTAGTTATGTTCTCTGAACTACTTGGTTGATTTAATTGCGTAGCTTTCCTTGTCCCCCCCTCTAGACAACATCACTTCAGTTTAGGTATCAGTATGAAATGAATTTATTTGAATTCTTCATGCATCGTCAATTAATAGGTACATTGACATAGACAAAATTTATCAATCGATAAGAAGAAGAAATCTCATACATAAAGGGTCAAACTTCAGGTCAAGGAAGCAATCAGTACCAATACTACAAGCAGACTAGAGGGTGTGAAAACACACAAAAACAACCAATCACGTTCAAGGTCACCAGGAAAGATGACTTATAAACTCGTGGAGAAATCTAAAAGCTCACTTCAACAAATTGAAGTATGCGCTGAAGATGTTGCCTAGTAGAGGGGCAATGGAAGCTTCGCAAGTATAAACTACCCAGCTCAGAGGAGACAATTGCATCAAAATATTCTTTATGTATAAAAGAGGCGATAGAACAGTACCTTGATGGGACACCGGCTTTGGTAAGCAAGGCAGCGGAAGATTCGCCTTTATGTATGGTGTACTGTATTCTGTTCGAGAAATAAGAATGCAACCAGTTAACAGCTCACGACTTCTTGGTTTGTGTCAGGGAAAGCGTATATTATAACAAATAGCATTTGGGCACAGAGTCACTAGTAGATTTGCTGTCTTGGTAGGTACTTTGGACATATTTGGCTCCTTTGTGGGAACAGGAAACAGCAGCATTTAAACTGCTTCTGCCCTGTTTATATGCAAACTGTTTTCGGGTCAGTACAGTTTTCCAAGGACAGTTCAAGGTCGGGTAAAAGCAATTTCTCCGTTAATTTCAAAAAGGAGAAGTAATTGCAATAGGTCTAAATGTAACCTTAATATGAGTGTATGATTTAGGTATTGCGATAATTTTGGTGTCTTTAGATGCTATGAATACAACATTATCGGAAAAAGAAGCATTGAAAATATTGAAAAATCTGGGTCTTCTAGAGATCTGGATTACGCGGCGGATGATTTATGTTCAATGTTACACAGACTTGAAGGTGAAAACTAACAAACTGGTTGAAAAAGCAGCTAGGGAAGACAGAACTCCAACTGGACATAGAGAAGACGGAGGTGATGAAGATAAGCAGCGAACAGCAACAACAACCAGCAACAATCGCCATCAACGGGAGGGATTTGACAGAGGTTACTTCCTTCACTTATCTCACCAGGAAGCATGGTTTCAACCAAAGCAAGGTACACCTTCATCAATCTGAAATCGGTTTGAAAATCTGCGCTTACGATAAAGAACAAGGTTTGGATTTTCAACATCAATGCTGATTAGGTCAGTCGATTCTTTTATGTAGCGTGTGCGTCACGAGAAGCTTCTGAAAACTTTTATCAACAGCTGCCTCCCCCGCTGGCTCCATACTGAAGATCAAATGGTGTGCCGGTTGACCAGAACAAATTAGCAACAGGAAACGCTGGTGACAAACCAACCAAGAGCCGATTGCTCAACAAATATGTAGGAGAAAATATGTGGATATGGGTCGGGCATACGTTTAAGAGGCCATCGAATGACATCACGCGCCGGACCATCACTCGACTGGAACCCAACTGGGAGACGACGAGTGGGTCGTCGGCGCGATGGTGACATGTAGGAGGTCGTTTGGGGAAGAGAACATGAGAGAGGACAGCAGAAAATAGAACAAAGTGGAAATGTGGTGCCCTATGTTGAAGCCCTATGCTCCACTTAGAACTCAAGGGAACAATACTAATATAATTATAGTTTTGTCTTCAGAAAAGATCATATACAAATAAATTGATTGTCCTTTTTTAACGTCTGTATTTCTGTCTTGTTTACAGCTAATTATTTATGTTACATTCTCTCAATTTGTTCGAGTGCAAGCGGTGCAAATCAACGGACCTAAAGGTACATGTTTTGCTACAATTATCGCTATTATTATTATTATTGATATTAACATTGTTACTATTATCATTACAAAAGAATGTTGAGTTTTGATTGAGGGAGAATATCATGATATTTAACCTCCACAAACAAAAGTTCAGACAACTGACTGCCCCAGCTCGAGTTGCCACACTCACACCATGTAGCACACAAAGTAAGTCAAGACAGTAAAGAGAAATTCACCGAAAGAGAGATAATAAACAGAAGTGTGAATAATGGAAAAAGAATACTAGTAATATGGAAGAAGAATAGATTTTTATTGTACGTTACGTATAACAAAGATAGAATGCATCACCACCGTCATTAAGAACGAATTTGGGCCAGTTATATCACCAGTTGTCATTGGTACCCACCATTCTGAGGAACCCAACCAGGTAGGCAGGCAGATAACACCTCACTACATGACTGGCTTGAACTAACTATTATAGATTTCATGAATTGATTACACGTTTTGGTTTGACCACCACTAGGGATGTTTTCCAATTTGGTTCTATGTCAGCTAACATTTCGCGTCTAGAAAGGCGATGGTTAGGCATGCGTTAGACATATTCTTACCTGCACCGAACCTCGATACTACTCATCCTATTATGCAACTTAATATGGGGGATAGAATGAAGGCACCTTTGATCACAGATACGTAGCCTTTAGGTATCTCCCACTTTCAATGGCCATGTTTCAGCCATAAAGGAGAACGGAGTGAACTACAGCTGAGCAGTACACACGTCCTTTGATCGATAGCTGGATATCATCTCTCCTAGATGGAGGGAGGAAAAGTAAGAAAAATCACCACCCAAGTTGCCCTGTAATATACAGTAGGCGGAAATTTAGTCACTTCTCCTCCTGCGGTACGATAGTGAGAAGAGACTTTAAATGTTCTGACCTCCTATCACAAGGAAGTTGGGAGATATACCGCTGACTAATTTACTTCCTACAGTTTGTGCCTTTTCTGACATTCGTGCCTTCTTTCTAAAGCATGGATTAGTTGCTTGTGTACTACACTATTCTAGATAAGTACTTCAAAAATGTGGACCCATCTAAGTGTTAAAAAAGCCCCCTCGAAGTGTCCATAGCATTTGAAATGCCGTAGCTGTAACGCTATTACAATGTACAGTTGTTTTCAAATTGTGGCTTACAATAATTTCTAAATCCTTTCATTCCTTAACATCAAGCAGTTTTGTATCCCCTTGGAGTTACGACGTCTAGGATTTCTGGTCTACTTGCATTACCACGTTTTTTTTCTGGAATTATTCTGGAAGCTGTAGAGGTTGGACCGTTCACTGAATTTATCTAGATTACCTTGTTAGACTTATCTGTCGTCATTATTATTTGGAGTTTTCTAGATCTCAACGCCATCCGGAAGAATGAATAATTAGATTAGAGATACAAAGATAAAACTTGGGCACTGTGATAGCGTATAATTCCATTATGGAGAAAGATTTATTCTGATAAAGTCACACAACGTGTTGTACAGTAGTATTTGCTAGTGACCACATTTCGAGCACAATTTTATTTCTGCTCATAATCATATCAAGACACTACTCACACAACTTTCTAACTTTGTTTATATAATTCCATTATTTTTCATCGCTTGATTTGATTGGTAGTAATATCTTCCATATTTCTGGTATTTGCATTGAGTCATTTCTGTTGCATGTGTTGGGTGTAGATTGGATGAACAAGGATTCAGTAATAAACCTCTCTCTCCACCTACTTAGATTACTTTTTAGAATTTTAATCCTCTCCCACCCTATTGTGTGGTTCTGTGATAATGCATACAGTGCAATTGCTGAGTTTTTCTCCTAAATTACTTATCTTCTCGGGTTCAAAGATTCTAACCTTAGTTAAATTCTTGTGTTCTGACAATTTGACTACCCTTACCCGATATACTGGTGTGACCTATGTAGTTAACTTAACTCACAGTCATTGCAAGGTATTTTGTGAATTATATTATTTTGTCTAATTGGGTCAACCTACAGTGTCCTTCAGCCTACAGAGCTTGGTTCTGCCTAACAGGCGTTGTAGGTTTGAATGCCACCCTAATTTCCTGCTTTATTAGGAATCCTACTTAGGGCCTCAGATGTCCCCTCCTTATATGGTTAAACTGTAGACGTCTTATATTCTCTCTTACCTACGTTATGTTATCATTATTAGTTTCACCATTATTTTTATTTTGGCCTTTTTCAATCTTCCTAATGAATTTTAGAGGATAGTTATTCAAAACCAACGCCTCTTCTATCTGTTTTATTTCATCATTTAGGTCTTTTTTGTACTACTTAGTGCCATTGCTCGGTTTGCTTAACACTTAACTAAGCCTGCCTTAACAGTTAACGGATGAGATAAATTAAAGTCTGAATATCTAATAGCAGAATGCGTTGGCTTTTTATAAACGCTATTGTGTACAGTTTACCTTCTTCCATTCGTTTTATTTTACAATCTAGTATCATAGCTAATTCTTCTTGAAGAAACTGTGTATAATATATGTAGAAGCTGTGATCAAACTATCCTGGTGGAGAGAATGGATTTCACAGTAGTTGAAAATAGCATGTGTGTGTATGTGTGTGTGTAATCTGACCCAACACACATATCTTATGCCTTTAAGTGTTGACCTGTCTGTGGGCATTGCTTTTAAGGTTGATCACGAATTGATTTCATCCACTGGGGTTTGAACCCGGAACCTTCCAGTTATAAAGTAAACCCGTAGACGATTCAGCTACTGAGATCCAATCCAAATGGCCCACGAATTCCAACTTCTGCCAATTCACGACACATATATGGCGTCATTACCAGCTAATCTCATAGGCGAGTAACTGATCTCTTAGCTGACTGTGTAGATGCCGCCGATTATGACTTCTCACTAGAACTCTAAGTAACTTCCTGTACCCAGCCAATTACTGGTGAACATCAGAGTTATCACGAAGTGTTGGTTTGCAGGGATTTGGCAGGTGGTTACAGGTTTGATGATTGTAATATGCTTGTTGAAACGTAAGCAACATTAATATTCAAAACTGATGGTATCAAATTGATATCGGCTAAAAAATAGGTGCCACTGAAATATCAGAAGAAGTAACCGAATTCTCATTTCACTCTTGTGTTGATGTCTCTCTATCTCTCTGGATTCAACATAGAACTTGGCACCGAAGTGCAGCAGTTCGAGTTGTCACGTTCCAAATAGCACACAAAGGTAGACACGAAGGTGAATGAAGAGAATCAATAGAGTTTTGACAAGTATAAGAGTGAAACAGAAAGAGTAATCGTAGAAAGGAATATGAAAGATTACAGAGATTGAATACATCTGCGTAAGCCATTGACAACGATTTTGAGCCGTGTCACCTATTGTCTCCAGCCATTGATTCTTAGAGTCCCGAGGGCGGGCCCCAACCCGGAAGTCTGCATCTCCCTACCTGACTCAGTTTAACTGTCAGGGATTTCATGGATTGATTGATGTCATGTTTTTGTTTGGCCACCACTTACTCTTTTCCAATCTGCACCTATATCAGCTAGTAATGCCCGTCGGGGGAGGCAATGGATGGTTAGGCATGCGCAGCACGTGACCTAGCCATCTCAATCTATGTAACTTTATAGCCTCTTCGATTGATTTCCCCTCCTTACCTAGCACTCGACGCCTAACCTCAATATTGCTCACCTTATTATACCACTTCACACGGGATATAGAACGCAGACACCTATGATAAAAAACAGCTAATCTTTTCATGTCTTCCGCTTTCAATGGCCAGGTCTCACAGCCATAAAGGAGGACGGAGCGGACTGCTGAGCAGTACACACGCCTGTGTTGATGTTGGTTTTCTCAGCAGGTTATCACAATGTCCGCCTTAATACTTTCAGGTATAATAACGAGTATGTATTCTAGGTGTTAACCACTGTAATTTTCTTATGTAAAATTTATACTGGAATTCGTAGGGATTTTATTTGTTTCCAGTTTGACTAAGGATTGAAATCAATTAGAGAGAGAGAGCGAACAATTGAAAACCATCAGGGTGTACTGATGAACGGTTGTTTCGTCCTAGTTTGGGACTTATCAGTACGCATTACGCATCCATCTTCACGGTTCAAACCCCGGAGCTTCCGGTTATAAGGCAAGACAAGCTCTTAGACCGTTCTCAGCCACTGAGGTCCTACTCAATGACCAATCTATTCACGATTTCTTTGGCACGTCTGACAGCAGCCAGCCGGATTGAGCCCACTAATTGGCAGCAACTTCTTACAAGAACTCCTCCAGGCAGCTGACTTCGTCCTGTAGACAGGTTAATTTTATAGATTTAATTCATTTCAATATTTGACCACCATGGATTGATGTCAGTTTTTCTTTTCTTTCCTTTTTTGAAATTTATTTTAGAAAATGCTCCAAAATTAGTAAAACTTTTTATCAATCAAATATCTACACCAGATTTTGATAGTTGTGAAGCTGGTGAAGCTGTACAAACATTAGAGTAGGTCTATTTTGTTGTTGCTGTTATTTTTCTGATTCTTTTGCTCAATACAACTTTATTCCTTTAATTTCCTTAAGAAATACGTAACAAATGGTAGAGTTTTTATAGTTGTATAAACATACTACTCATTGATTGATATAAGTAGTTGAAAACCGTATCACCACTTTTTTCCACTCCTTTGATTTCCGAGTGGTTGATGTAGGCTTCCAAACTTGAGCTTTGAAGGTTCATTAGCTGTGATGTAGGTTTGCTAGTGTGACGCTCAACCTTTCCTCTTTACCGAACTTACTAGTGGTTAAACAAGGTGGTTGAGGAGTGTGGCGGCATGGACTCGAACACCAGGCTACGTGACTGCCAAGTTCCCCCTCTCTGTCTCTCTCATCTAGTTAAGAGAGTACAAATACATCAATACTATTGAAATATGTATCTGAGGTGTGTGTGTAAGCTTGACAGTATTTCTGAAACTTTGTCAACGATGATTTGGTGGCTTTTTTTCATTCAAAGTTTACCTTAGTGAGCACATGAGAAAAAGATGAATATACGCATGATAGTAGAAAACATGAAACAGTAATTATTTGCTTTATTCCAAAACAGCGCCTGTGTGGAATTCTCAGCATTTGGAGTACAACAAACAAAACATTACACGGTATAGGTAATCAATTTGATAGGACACTAGTAACTAGTGTGATGCGTCTAGTCCTTTCTTTGGTGCAGACTGAATTCTGTCAGTCAGGTTTGCAATGTGGTCACCATTCTAGGTAGCTCGCCGTCACGGTACACATTGATTTGATGATATTGGATAGTTGGAGGCAATCGGCCAAAGGAAGCCTTGGACCTAGGTTTCGTGCTAGTTGGCACTCACCAGTCAGCAAGGCGTATCTGCAACTACCTTGAAAGAACTCATGTCCCTTCTGAGATTCGTACCCGCGTCACCCAGTGAGAGCTGCAGTCAGAGACATTACCACTGAGCTATTCGGACTGGCGATTAATCTAATATTATCAAATCAATGTGTACCGTGACGGCGAGCTACCTAGAATGGTGACCACATTGCAAACCTGACTGATAGAATTCAGGCTGCACCAAAGAAAGGACTAGACACGTCGCACTAGTTACTAGTGTCCAATCAAAATATACCCACTACAGTCCTACAGGAGGTCAATCGCGAGCCCGAATAGCTCATTGGTAACGTCTCTGACTACAGCACTGGGTGACGCGGGTTCGAATCTCAGAAGGGACATGAGTTCCTTCAAGGTGATTACAGATACGCCTTGCTGACTGGTGAGTGCCAACTAGCAACGAACCTAGGTCCAAGGATTCCTGCTGACTGCCTTCAACCAACTAAAATCGGTAACCAAAATTGATAAAAGCAGCAGCAGTGACAATGAATTCGAAAATGTACTTAAGCATAAAATACTTAAGGTAGAATCGTCATAAATTACAAATAGGAGAAGACCAGAGAGCCATTTATTTTGTGAATAACATAGTGAGTTGTACGTTTCTTGCTTAACACTCTCTCTATCACATAGAACGCGGGAGGGGCAAATATGGTATTGTTGAGTTTCTGTACTTAGTTGTGCTACCGAGCATATAATCTTTTATAGTGGTCTCTAGTCCTACTTGATGAGATTCAACAGGAAGAGGAGAGTTGTGAATACAGAGGGTGTTGTCGAAAGTCAGACAATATGGACTTAGCCCGACAATTTATCACAAGAGTTGAAGTGTGTATTGACTGAAGTAGTGACGAGCAGGCTGACTTAATGGCATTCTACTCACGTAGTGATGACAACCTGATTGCGCTAGAGTGGATAATGCGGCAGACAGTGGGCAGCAAGGAAACAGGCCTAAAATGGATCCACACGAAAAACCTAGAGGATCTGGACTTTGCCGATGGTATATGTCTAATTTCCCACAAACTGGAAGATATGCAAGTGAAAAGCAACAAGTTGGCGATAGAAGTTAGGACGTCAGGTGAACTTATAGAAGAGAGAGGTAACTGATGAAGATTCCTGGCCAACAGCAACAACAACAATCAGCATTAATGGGAGAAATCTGTAAGAAGCTACCTCCTTTACCTACTCACCTACCTGGGAAGCATCGTTTCAACTACAGGTGGACGGAACTAACGAGGATATCGAAGCGAGGATCGGGAAAGCAAAACAGGCTTTTATTACTCTCTAATAAGTCTGTGTGGAGATCAACAGCACTCAGCATGAAACGTACTATCTGGATTTTCAACTCCAATGTGAAGTCAGTGCTACTGACTATACGGATCAGGGACTTGGCGCCGCGTCACGAAGAACACTTTGAACAAACTACAGACCTTCATCAACAGCTGTCTTCGCCCAATACTACTCAAGATCAGATGGCCGGTCAGAAAAGATCGGCAACAGGGATCTCTGGCAATGAACGAGCCAACTCAGCAGGGACCAATTGTGCAACAAATATGCAGGAAGATATAGAGTTGGATTGGAGACCATGCTCTGAAAAAGCCATCAAGCGACATCACACGCTAGGCCATCTCTCGAGTGGAACCCGAACGGGCAGCGGCGAGTTGTTCGTTCGATGGCGACATGGAGTAGGTCATGTGAAGAGGAGATGAAAGCATGTGGGCAGACATGGAGCCAGGTGAAAATGTTGGCAGAGAACCGTACGCAACAGGGACGTGCTGCTGAAGCACTCTGTTCCTCTAGGAATTAAAGGAAACAGTAATAACACCCTTCAAAATGTGAAACAGTCCTTTTTGAGTAGTATAGGACAAAATAAGGAGGGTACAGTAAAGTAAAATAGTTAAGTTGAATGGGTTAACAAGTTGTAAAAGTAGTGGTTGAGTGATTCCTAATTGTCTCACTTCCCTAATGTAGTAGCTTAGACTCAAAATTTTTTCAGAAGTCGACAAGATATGGGATAGAACTATCGCAAGCTATTTAATGCCTGATTTAGTTTCTTGTGAATGAACAAATTTGTGTAGATCCCTTTTATGCGTGAAGGTGAGTTTAACTGTCTAACATTTAGCGGGATTTAACATAAGTCGATTTAGCTTAGACCACCACCGGCTTATATCGGACAACGAAGTTGTAGTTCCCATTATCGTATATATATGAAATTAACTGATTATTTATTGATTAATTGTGGAACTACACTTCTGTTTCTTCTTCTTCTTGTGTTTTTAATCCTTCAAGGTTAACAGAGGATGATATTAAAGAGGGTGGAGTAACTCAATTGAATTTTGTAAAATTCCAAAATGTCAACACTATAACAGTGAGTTTTCATTGGTTAAATTGTCAATCAATAAGGTTTCTTTATTTTATTGATTGATAGTAGCTTACAATAGAGTGTAGAACGTGTAGTTCCTCGCATTTGGGACTCATGAACTCAGTGCACCTGTATCCTCTTCCCTGCGTTGTTACCGTGGAAGATGGTAGACTTGGTAACGAACCTTTATTAAGGAAAAAAAATCACAACATACAACATACATTCTTAGTTACATTAAAGTTACACTAAAGTCAGAAAAGAATAAATTGTTCTGATTGGCTAGCGATTGGCTCAAGGTTAAACAGGTAGTCCAATGAGATTATTCCATGCCCACAATTTAAATTAAATTCAAATTTGAGGAATAAACACTTCTATCTCTATATAGCGAAAATATTCATTCAGACATATAGAAAAAAACACAAAATATTTCGATAATTTCCTATGTTTATATACATAGAATATTCTAGAATACTTGCCATTAACAATATTGGTGTTTTTTAAATAATATCAATTTGTTAAGTAAGGTCACGATGGAATTACTGTCCACGAAAAATGCAGGAATCGTAATAAGCATAAAAGTTAAATAGAATATCGAGTGAAATTAAGGAAATTTCTACAAAAACTTGAGGATCATTCGAACCTAGACGGTTACCATATGGGCAATGTCTGAACCAACTTCTTTTGGATACATAAGTTAGGCTTCTTAGTGTGGGTCTCAACGGCCTCCGCAACATGTAGTAGACAAACTCTTAAGGTAAGGTTATGATTAGTTGGTATGTGCCAAATGACTTTGAAAGTCGCCTCGTTAACATCAATCTTGTGTTCTGTATCCCCAAGATGAGATAGAACAGAGTAGCTACGAATGGATTTTGTTTGTGCTTTACTTAACCAACCACGCAGGATGATATTCGGAAATCCGACGAGAAACATGCCTAATTGTACGGCCTATTTTAACTGGTACGCTCCACGGGAGCCGCACAACCTTATGCCTAAAATTTCATCTTTTCTAGACATCCTGTCAGCTAGTAAACTAAACTAGGCGTAGAAATGCGTTTTCTGGGGATCGAACCCTGACCACGTGCCTGGTTGGTGGTAAGCATACTATCATTGAACTGCTAGCATACACAGTGGAATTACGTAGTACTAAACGTGGTTATTAGTCAAACCGAAACACCATATTAATTTATGTTATGGCTCTGGATGTTGGTCTGGGCAGTGCATAAATTAGTGAATCTTAGGAACACAAATTCAATGTGTCTAATAAGTTATAACTGAGACGTATTCACTTATCATGTTGAAAATTATGAATAATCTTTCGCCAATCTTTACTTTGATGTCCTGTCTCCTCATACTCACATATGCATAGCTTGAAGTATCATTCTGTTGTAATGACAGAAGACAAGGGCCAGTCAACTAATCGTTTATTGAGAAAGTCAACAGATATTTATAGATAATTTATGTACATTATTATTCGTTATTATTAGCAGAGAAACAGCGTCTTTTGATTGGTTGTTTTCTCGCTGAAAGTTAATTAATCTGTCCTCTCTTTGTGGACGTTTCTTTGAAGGTCAGGCCATATATATCTGCTAATCGTATCCGCCCACGCAAAGTCTTTTTCTTGTTTTTCTCATCACCAAGATTTGAGAAGTAAACATTGACGTAAATTGCTGTCTACCAATTTCGGCTAGCAGACACAGCTCTCACCACATGTTACTAAAATAGTGTGTGCCATTGTGGAGTTTGGCAACAGGAACTGATGCTTTTTTCAGGTATTATGGCGAACTGACTGTAGTGTGAGGCTTCCCCCTGTGACTTGAAGGCCCTGAGTTCGACCCTTGGTGAGGGGGGTCATGGATACATACTGATGAAGAGTCCCAAGCAGGGACAAAGCAGCTATCCAGTACACTCTGGTTTCCCATCGGTTTGAAATAAATTAAAGCCCTGTAGACCACCACCACCACAACTCGTAGAAGAATGCATTTTCATTCTGATTTTTCATTATGCGTGTGTGTCTCTACAATAAATGATCCAAGAATGCGTAATTTGTATTTCTTTTTATCTGATTAGGATGAAGAAATCATTACTTATAATAACGATTTATTCTTTTTATTTTTATTTATTTTATTAATCGTTATTTATAGTGTATGTCGGTGGCACAGCAGTTAGGACGCTCGCCGACCATGCACATGGTCCGAGGTTCGATCCCCGGCTGACGCGCTCTTTTACCTCGCTGAGCCAGAAATAAAGCTGGTAAAGAGGAGAGGTTGGGCATGAGGCCAGCAGCAACCCCATCCTGTAAAAATTAACACCACTGCTACGGAAACTTCAAGTGAGAGGCTTGAAGCCCTGTTCCACTGAGAACGTGAAGGAATAAGAAAAAATCGTTATTTACCATTTAGAATTTATATTTTAGCGCATCTGTCTTCGTCTGAATAGTATGTCACAACAGAATTATCCTGTAAAAGATATCGGCCCAAATTTTATCAGTTTTTGTACATCAGTACCGATGATATGTTCCCTTGTCTACATCGATCATATTAGATTGTAAGACAATGTCGCTTCACTGAGCTTTAGAGTCACACCGCCTCATACCAATAGACCATAAAACTAGTTTTAATGAATCATCCTATATCATCATCTCTCGAGTACCAAATGAATATTTTCAAAACCCCCTCTACCTAGTGGATACATCACACATAGCAAAGGAAGGTATTGCGGTTCTCTTGAGGCAACTGGAACTCTCCGTAAAAAAAGGGACAATTCCAGTCACTATCAGTAACCTCTGGCCTTCTGTGGGACCTACATGCCCTGTATTGTGTTTCTTAATTTATCTAATATTCAGTTTTAGTGTCGTATTTTTGTATATTATGACAATAATTGTGTTATTCAAGTATTGGTTTTGAGGAATTCGACTGATTGGTTCCAGGATTTCATCACAAGCTGACATCGGTTAGACATCCATTGGAAAATCTGGGTGTAGTGGACAGCTGTTTCGCCCCCTACTTTGGGACTCTTTGGCGCTACGCACCCACCGCAGGGGTTCGAATCCAGGACCCTATAGCGCACATGAATTCCAACTTCTGCCAATTCGTGATATGGCGCTACCACCAGCGAATGTCATCGCTGGCCGGTATTTGTCCTCACCCCCGACCTACTGTAACCTACTGGTCACAACTTCCCACTGGAACCCCACGTAACTACCTACCTAAATAGGGCCAGTCGCTAGTGAGCATCTCATTGATATTCAAGTATTGGTTTGTAAGGATTTGATTGATTGGTTACAGGAATTTCATCATGAGCTGACATAAGTTAGGGAACCATTAGAAAATTTGGGAGTACTGGACAGCAGTTTCGTCAGCCTAGTTTGGGACTCTTTGGTAGTACGCACCCACCGGGTTTTTTTTATCATTATGGACAGAGATAACTGTAGGAGCTGATGAAGAAAATATGGGAAAAGTATTCTTGGTTCACTAATCACACTAAATCGTTGAAACCTCCACTCTATTTTTTTAAGGCTGTACACGGCAGACTTAAAGAATAGCAACTACAGAGTGCGAACGCACCAATGAACCTGAGCGCATATCATTCATTGGATGATCACAGAACCTGCCGTGTATTTTACATCAACAAACCCGTCTATTTACGAGACAAATTAACGTAATCATAATAATAGTAATAATAATATTGAAACACATTGAAGACGATATTTTACCGTGACGTGTAACTGAGAAATAGTTCCTAGGCACAATGAAGACTATCACTTGTTATTAGATGGTTAGAGGCAATCGGCAGGAAGCCTTCCATCTAGATTTCGTGCCTATTGTTACTCATCAGTCAGTAAGGCGTGTCTACAATCTTGAAGGAACTCATGTTCCTCCTGAAATTTCGATCCTGTGTCACCAAGTTCTGCAATCAGAGGCGTTTGGGTCTCAGGAGGGACAGGAGGTCCCTTTAAGATTGTAGATATGCCTTACTGACTGAGGAGTGCCAACGGGCACGAAACCTAGGTGGAAGGCTTCCTGTCGATTGCCTCCAAGCATCTAATAACGATAATTCACAGTGCACCATGTTGCCAAGCCACCCAGCATGATGGACACATTGCAAACCTGACTGATCGATTTCAGTCTTCAGTAAACAAAAGGCTAGACGCACGATACTGCCGACTAACTACTGTCCCATCAAAGATGGGTATCAGTTTTCAAGTTTCATAGCTTTCGAAATGATTGTTTCTCCTATATGAACAACGAAATCTTCACCCACCCCACTCCATATATTTATTTCCAAGGAAAATACTGAGAATAATTATAATTACTATTATTGTTCCCTTGGGTTCCTAGTGGAACATAGGGCTTCAACTGCACGTCTCCACTTGCTTCTGTCTTCTGCTGTACTTTTCACTTGCATCCATGTTAGTCCATACTGTTTCAACTCCTCTTCACACGATCTCCTCCATGTCACCTTTGGACGTCCCACTCGTCGCTCCCCTTTCGGGTTCCACTTGAGCAATAGCCTGACGTGCGATGTCACCCAGCGGCCTCCTCAGCGAGTGTCCAATCCATCTCCACTTTCTCCTGCATATTTGTTGAGCGATAGGTTCTTGTTTTGTTTGTTCCCATAGTTTCTTGTTGGTGATTCTTTCCGGCGGCCATCTGATCTTCAGTGTAGAACGAAGGCAGTTGTTGATAAAGGTGTGCAACAGGCTGTTGGAAATATTTTTTGTGACCCGCCAACTTTCTGATCCGTACGTATAGAAGAACTGACTTGACGTTTGTTTGAAAATCCGAATTTTGTTGTTGATGCAGGCTGAGAGACGAAGATTTCCAGATTGGTTTCAGGTTGATGAATGTGTTTCTCGCTTTCCCGATTCTCGATTTAGCATCCTCGTCCGTTCCTCGTGTAGTTGAGACAATGCTCCCTAGATGAGTGAATGAAGTAACCTCTTTCAAATTCCTCCCGTTGATGGTGATTGGAGCTGGATGTTGCTGTTGTTGTTGTTGGTTGGTTATTTTCATAACCTCTGTCTTGTCTATGTTCACCTGGAGTCCTGTCTTTGCTGCCATCCTCTTCGACCAGTTTGTCGGTTTTTGCTTGTAATTCTTCGATTTTGTGTGACACCAAACATAAATCATCCGCAAAATCCAGTTCTTCTAGTTTCTTGACGTCGGTTCAGGATATCCCTGTCTTCTCGTTTCCCACTGTCTGACGGATAATCCAGTCCACCACAATTAGGAATATCATTAGCGATAATAGGCACCCTTGTTTGACTCCTGTATTTACTCCAGAAGCCTCGCTGAGTTTTCCGTTATGGATCACTTGACAAGTCGCCTAGATTACTAGCTCGCTAGTTTTCTAGCCCGTCCCAAGCCCGGATAAAGAGGGTGGGTGGGGGCGTGAGAATAATAAAACACTCTAATCCTTACCTTAACCTTAAACCTAACGTGCTATCAACTGATTGATTGTTCAAGTGGTACTTAAAAAGGAGTTCAGACTGAAATTTACACATCATTTCGTACACAGTGTTCATACTGTGCATACTGTAATGATGACAGGTTTTCTGTGATTATCCACCGAAGGATATGCGTCTAAGTTCCGTTGGTGTGTGTGCGTTCACACTCCATGGCTGGTATTCTTTACCTTGTTTATTCAACAGGTGTGTGTGTGTGATGATTTATGATGACTACTCACTCACTTTGTTTGTTTCTTCTATTATCTGTCCTCTTCTTTTTCTTTTTTTTCTAACAATTTTTATTACAGCTTTTTGTGAAAAACAATCAATCGTCAACAGATCAAACACGAATTGATAAGCTGAGATTCTTTGGTTATCCAGTGAACACTATAAATATGAATGAATTTAAAAGGGTAAGTTTTTGGTATGCCTTTAGATGCCTGTAGAAATAAGCTGAAGGTGGAAGGAAGCCGTTGATGGCAAAGTTAAGCTTTCGACACCAGTAACAGCCAATCAGCAAACGACCTTGAACGGACCAATCACATGAAAGAGGCGTTTATGATAAGGATGAAACGGATACAATAGGTATCTTTCTCAAACATGGGACAGAAACATCTCCCAATTCAGCATGGGACTGTCAATAGAGAAGTCACACCACATTCTATACATATATTCATCTAAATGAATATAAATGAGATCCATTTATAGCCCGTATCCTATTTTTTTCAGTCGACCCCAAAATCCTTCAATGGAATTTGTATGAGTCCCTGTAACTGGATCCACGAAATCACTCTGTGATGAATGTATCCGAGGGATGACAATGAATTGTAACCTTTCCACTCGTCGGTATGTACAATTAATCCCCGTTTGACAAGTGGCATTATAATAGGTATCAGAGTAGTCGCCTTCCTGTCTGCTATTCTTTCAAAAAATCATTTTCGGAGGGACGTGTGGTATAAACCTATGAGCCAAATGTTGTTCGCTCTCTGACGACCACGGTTATATTTCTTCTTCACCAACACTATCTTATCCACATGGACTACTACGTCGTCCCCGCCTAACAGCAAAGTAATTCTCTCCATTTACCATGAGGCGATGTCTGTGCAGTGCTGGTACCATTGAACTGTTGAGACGAGGCTGTTTTCTGTCTCGGCAGCTGCGGCTCTCACCGGCTGTTTCAATAACCAGTAGTTGCAGATGTACAAAATCTGGGTTAGGGAGAGATGCGACCTAGCAAACAGGTTCCTACGAAATATTAAAATTAGCAACTTACCCTTTCTAATACTAACTCGCTTCTCAGCATATTCCACAACGATGGACAAATCTATCAGTTGACCTAGTATAGCTTTTTAGAGTCATTACACCACCACACGAACAACTCTCCTTTCGAAGCAAGCGTAAGTCCACGCAATACTGAAAGACACTATCCTCCTCGAATAGCAACCGTAACCTTGTAAGGGCACGCATTTGAAATGAATTAAGCGCTATACAACATTAAACTGCATTCGTGAATCTCATTGGATAATTCGACGTCGTTCGCTGATTGGTAGCTACTGGTGTCTAAATTTTAACTTGGCCCCATTGATATTTATAAAAAATGACTAACTGGTTTCAACATAGAACTTTGCGCAGAAGTGCATCAGTTCGACTTGCCACTCTCCCAATATGTAGCACACAAAACAAAAGAGAGTAGAGAGAGATAATAAAGAGAAGTGTGAGTGAGAGAAAAAGAATAGTAGTAGTATGGAAGAACAATAGAGTATTTTTACTGAATATGACAAATCACAAAGAGTGAATGAATGCGCGCCAGCCATTGAGAACGATTTTGAGCCAGTCATATCACCAACTGTCTCCATCCTTCATTGGTTCTTACCATCCTGGGGGGCCTCAACTACACTAGCGGGTCTATGCGTCCCTTAAACCAACTGTTATGGATGTCGTTGGCTTATGTGATGTTTTGGTTTGACCGCTACTAAACCCTTTCCGACCTAATCGATCCTATGTCAGATAAATTTGCCCGTGTGGGAATGCGATGGCTAGGCATGAGTTGCATATGCCCCAGCCATTTCAGTCGATGTAACTTCACAGCTTTATCGATTCATTTTCCCCTCCTTTACGTAGCACTCTACCGATGCCTTAGCAACTCAATATTTCTCACCGTATTATATTACTTAACACAGGAGACAGAATGCAGACATTGGCTAGCCTTTTCATGTCTTCCACTTTCAATGGCCATGTCTCACAGCAACAACGGAGGATGGAGTGAACTGCTGAGCAGTACCCACGTCGTTTAATCGATAGCCAGCTGGATATCATTCCTGCATCAGATACGATGTAGAATGTACCTATGATGAGATTTCGTCTGTGATCAAGCCGTTGACGTTGGGTGATTCAACTTCCTGAATAAGTGAAGTAGTCAACACGCTCTACCTCTTTACTCCCTATCTTTAAGCTAGGAGTCAGTGTAGTCCAGTCCTGTAGCATCATCTTACATTTGGCGGGAGCGAATCGCATTCCAAACATTCGAAGATTGCAGCTCAAGGTGTTTAGAAGACTTTGCATTTTGTCAGCGTCTTCACCTAGAAGGACTTTATCACTATCTATATATTCTAAGTCAACGAGATTATACTCTGATAACAAGTCAATCCCTGAGTCTCTGAAGTGAGTTAGGGTTAAGTTCATTAGTACATCTATGATGAAATTGAATAGAAGTGGAGACAGTAGATACCCCTGATAGACACCAATGATTATCACCACTTCATATGACAACTGTCGGTTGGCTCTCACTTAGCTGCATGAGTTCGAGTAGATTGCCTTGATCAGTGTGATGTATTTTCTCATCATTCACTTCACAGCCAAGCACCACTATAGCACATCTTTGTCTACGGAATCAAATGCGGCTTTCAGGTCAAGAAATATGATGATTGTTGGACGCTGGTGGTGAGTATACCTATATTCCATAGTCTATCGCAGGGTGAAGATACGATCAATACACCCTCTTCCTAGTCTAAAGCGTGCCTGGTTCTCTCTTGTTTGTTCCCTTCCGAGCACCACTTAGCCTACGCATTGTTAGTGAGCCTAGAACTTTAGATACCTTATTGGTCAAGCTGATCCCCCTGTGATTACCACAGGAAGACTTGTCTCCCTTCCTGTATATGGGGGTAATCAATGACTTACACCAGCCCGACGGGACTATCTCTGATTCCAAAACTCTACCTAGTACCTTAGTTAACGCAGACGGTAAACTGTCTCCACCGTCCTTAAATTCATCTGTGATTAAGTCCGATTTTTAAAAAATACCAACAATATAATTGGTGGGTTGTGACTGGCAGTGGAATCCAGGATGCACGTTTCGTCCTAGTTGGGACTCGTCAGCCAACAATACTTTAGCATCAGTTCACAGCCACGAAAGAAATGTTTTGAATAAAGCAGGATATAATGAAGTCGACGTCAAATTTCAGTAGAACTCTTCCACAACTGAATACTCGACATTTAAGGATATAAAATTAAGATACAAAATGCATCACGGTTCAATTACACTACTTAAGTAAACAAGATTCAGAGTGACTGCCACCTCGTTTTGTACCCAGAGACCTGCTTTATAAACTCTAATTACGCAAGCCTCCGCAATCTCAAGCGTCGTCTTCCTGTTTATTTGCCTGCTGACAATAACAGTGAATCACTTGACAGTGTGAATAATCATGCCCGTGATATCCACAGAGATGCTTTGTTATTGAACTTTGTGGTGCTTTGATTCCAGCTGTTTGTTTTAACCACTTTGGCAAATGCGCTTCATCATGCGAGCAGACAATCGCCATTCTGTACGATCTATGTATATTTGCTTCCACAAACACACTCATCAAATTGATAAACGCAGTTTGCAGAGTCGAGGATTGGCGACAATCTGGTCTTTCCCAGATTGTTGAAGCGCTCGCTTGGTTGGTGGTGGTGTTAAGCAACACGAGTTTTTCAGCATAATAAGTCCTCGTGATAGCTTTGTCAAGTCTTCGTTTGACTCCTTCTTGTATACATCATCTCCGTTGAACGCCAAATTGATGAACTCAGGATATCGATTCTTAGATAAAATATCCTTCAGAGTCTTTATTTCATGTTCAATTGTACAATCAGAACACTTTTTTGTGCTCTGTTGAACAGTGTTCTGACTAAAATTCTTTTTATATTAGATTGGAACAAAAGTTTTACACTGTATGTACACTGTCTCGTCGTCCATAAAGACTTTCTAAATGTAGATCTTTCCATTGTCTGTCTGTCTGTATTCGACATAGAATTTGCACATATGTGCGGAAGTTCAAGTCGCCACACTCCATGTAGCACACAAAGCAAGAGAAGAAAGTAGAAGAAATGCATAATATAGACTGTAAACAGAGGTGTGAGACAAAGGTATAGTAATAACGAAGAACAAAACAGTTTCATTGGAAATTATAAGTCACAAGGAGTGGATGCATCTGCGCCATCCACTGAGAACGATTTTGAGCCATGTCACCAATTGTTTCTAACCATTGTTTTATACCGTCCCGAGGGTCCCAACCAGTTAAGAAGTGTACACCTTCCTGCATGGCTTAGACTAACTGTTGTAGATTTCATTAACTGGTGCCATGTTTTGGTTTGACCGCCGTTAGCTAGCTCTTTTCCAGCCTGACCCTATGTCAGCTAACATTGCCCGTCGGCGAAAGCGATGACTGGGCATACATAACACATGTCTTAGCCATCTCAGTCGATGTTACTTCACAGTCTAGTCGACTGATTTCCCCTCCTTACCTAGCCCTCGACGCCTAACCTCAATATTGCTCACCTTATTATATCACTTCACGCAGGAGATGGAACGCAGACACCTATGATCGAAGACAGCTAGTCTTTTCATGTCTTCTGCTCTCAATGCCCATGTCCCACAGCCATAAAAGAGGACGTAGCGGACTGTTGAGCAGTACACACGCCCTTTGGTCGATAGCCGGATATCACGTCTACGCCAGAGACGGCGTAAACTGGCACATGCGAAACTAGCCTTCTGTATCCGTGCTGAGATTTCGTCAGAGATCAACCCGTTGGGGCTGATGGTACTTCCCAAGTAAGTGAAGCGGTCAACGTGCTCTACCACTTCACTCCGTATTTCTAAACTAGGAGTCAGTGTAGTCCAGTCTTGTAACATCATCTTACATTTTACAGGGGCGAATCGCAATGCAAACATATGAAGATTGCTGCTCAAGGTGTTCAGAAGACTTTGCATTTTGTCAGCGTCCTCTCCCCCTTTTCATTAGAGAAACATCTAGAGGTTTAAAGGTATCATTTTTGCCTAGCGTTCTATTGCGTTAACTTAAGATCCTTGTATGTAGATTAATCCAACTGGCGAAGAGTTCTGCCGAAATTTGTTGGTGAATTCATGAAATCCTGCTTTCTAACCAAACTTGGTTCGAGAAATAAATGTTTCCAATTCAATTTTTTGTTCAATTGTTTTTTTTTTCAGGTCTCTGGTAAGAAGGGTGAAGCACACGGTTAAGTAATAATATTTACCGCCTACACAATATGCATATATATACATACATATGACATAACCGGTTCAGTTCTTACCTTTTTGTGGAACATTTGGAAGAATGGTTGAAACGTACTCATTTCTAGGTTTCTCTATGTAAACTGTTTCTTCTTTTGTTTTGAGGGCGAGCACTCGTGTGTGCATATGTGCATTTGTGTGTGCGTTTATGGATTTATTTGTATATCTCTCTGCTTGTACTTCAGAAAGTTGATTGATTGAATTTCTCTTCATTGTGATCACTGTTATTATTATTACTATTATTATTATTATTACTATTCTCTTGTCCAAAGCCCTCTGATCCTTTCCGTGAAAAAAAGGAGAAATATATATATAATTCATCACATGGTTTCATCTATGTTTGACCTTAAAATGTATTTTATGTATAGCTGTTGATCGTGGCTTTAGGAGACTATCGATGGTGGCTTTTTGGCTTCCATCGTTATCAGTGCACACAGAGTGAAGAGGAAGTGAAGGGCCATTAAGTAGAGGAGTTGCATTAGTAGAAGGAGGGTAAGATAATATAGATGAAGATGAAGACAAAGGTGAGTGAGGATTAGAGAGGTTTCGCGTGCTCTTCGGGTAGTGAGGGCGATTGTTACTTCCCGGCTGCCCACACCGTGGAAGTTGGTTGCGTGACCGCAGAGCCCAGGGGACAACTGCTTGAGGCCGGTCACACACGGCCTGTTTTTGTTTGTTCTTTTTTATTTGGTGTGTCTCAGTAGCGTATTTATCACTTCTGCCCTGTGACACGGCAGCAGAAAGCGCGGTCGTTGTTAATCCGGGCCCCGACCGATCCGGCATGATATTTTGTGATTTGTTTGAAGTCATAGGATTGGATTGGGTAACTGCTTTTAGTCTAACCGCTATCCAAACAACCTTTCTGGCATGGTAAGACCTGCAGGAACATAAGTTCCAATACTCATTCTGTTTCACTCTTATACTTATCTAAATTCTATTGATTCTCTTCTCTCATTTTCCTGTCTACCTTTGTGTGCTCTTTGGAACGTGGCGACTCGAACTGCTGCACTTCGGTGCCAAGTTCTATGTTGAATCCAGCAACCAGCAGCAGCATAGCTGTTGATTGTGGGGTGGAGGGGGTGAACGAGAGAAATTATATTAACATGGAGAAACAAAAGGGTTTAGTGAATATAGACGAGGTCACGCAGAGAGTGAGTGAATGCACTTAGGCCATTCAAGGAACTGTTTTGAGTCATATCAATTATAATAATAATAATAATTTGCTTTATTGCAGAAACAGTACTAGCGGTACAGTGTGGAATTTCCAGCACATATCTACAATATTTACGTCTAATTTTATTAAACATTTAAAAGGAGTATTTCAAAAAAAGAATAAATATAAAGACACCAACAGCAAAACAAACAGGAAAAACACAAAATAATTTAAAAAATACCAAGAAGTAGAAAGGAAAATAAAAAACATAAAATAATATCTCAGTATTGGGTAGTGGAAGCTATGATATGATTATGCATGGTGACATTAAAGCTATAGTCATACAAGAAGTTATGAAATGATATTTAAGAATGTTTATCGCCAAGATGATCAGTTAATTAAGGTTGAAACAACACCAAACAATCATAAAATAACATTTCAGGGTTGTTGTTTTGTTTTTTATTGTCAGGTCTAATGCAGTGTTTGTAGTGGTAGTGTGAGTAATCCTGCATGATACAAAATTTTAAGGTGGTGACTATGGCGTTCACAACCAAGACTGTCAGTTTAATATTACCGAACAAAAACAAACACATATCTAATAATACATGATGGTTAATGACAGGACACTTTTGTAGTACTCATAGTGATAATATAGTCGGAACCAGTGGACACACAAAAGAAAGAATAGAATAAAGTACAAAAAACTAAGCCATTGTTATTAATTTAGGTAGCTAAATATGTTTAAGAAGGAGTTCACTATAGAATGCAAAATAAGAGAGAAATAAAAGAGCCTAAAATTGCGTTATTAACAACAAAGCAAGTCCTGGGTTTCGCACTTAACATTGTCTCTGTCATTTAGAACACAGGCCAAGTATGGTATCGTTGAGTTCCTGTACTTGGTTGGACGAGCATAAGTGATTTTATGCTGATTTCTGGTTCTACATGATGAGATACAAGGATAGAGTTGGGAATAGAGAGGGGTGTTAAGGGTCGGAGAGTATGGTTTTTGACCATTTTTCGCATATATTCAGATTCCTTTCAACTAATGTAGTGAGGAGCTGACTGAGTTTTACACCACTAGACCTACTAACTACCTTCAACATCCTTCTCAGGATGGTGTAGTCCTTTTTTAGTAGACCAGGAAAGACTAATGGGGAGCAGTAAAGTAGAATAGGTAACATACAAGAGTTGACAAATTGTGAAAGTAGAGGTTGGGTGATTCCAGTATCGTTATGAAGGAATATCTCTGATAATGGCTGCTAGCGGAAAAACACAAGAACCTGTCATGTATACGAATATTTCTTCATTGCTTAAACCAGACGACATTCAATCTTTACACACATTACGATACCAATGTATAATTGTGTAATCTCTGGGCGCACCGTAGCAGAAATTCATTTGAGCTTATTCGTTGTGTGCCCAGGAGTGTGTGATGAGTGCAGTTAGCGGAAGTAATCAAAAACACTTCCAATAATGTAACCACAGACTTGCCTTAGAAGATTTTAATTATTTCATTTTAGAATGTGGAAGTAACTTGGTGTGTTAATGAAGACAACTTGAGCGTATTGAGATGGCGGAACACTGAAAATATGAGTTGTACTTAAGTCAGTCAACCACATAGTGTTGCAACAAAACACAGACTTGACTGATTGTGGAACATTTATTGGAATAACTTTTGATATTACAGTTTACGTTATATATGTCCAAACCAAGTTCACTTTTAACACTTTGAAAAATTTGGACGTTGGGTATATGATATTCATTAAAATAAAGGTTTCTCTCTTATTTCCCAATGAATGAAAAACAAAACGATATTGTTTTTAATGACGTTTCGCTGTTCAATGCTGCTAATAGCTTCATCAAAGTATTATTAAACCGGAATTTACAATATCTCAGCATATATATAACAAAAGAGTTTAGAGGTGAGAAAATAGACTAATTAGGTCAAGTTAAAAGGGACATGTTGAAAGTCAAAATACCAATGAAGATCACTAAATCAAATAACAAAGATAATAGTACATCTGTTATGATATCAAAACAAAGTTTACTAACTTGATCATCGTTCGTTAGTCTGGTGTCATTTTTCGTTGTCATGTTGGTCATTTGGCAAAGATAACAAAACCAAGTGTAGATTGTTGGATTTGATCAGTGTCCTTTAAAACATAAGACACACTACGAAACAACCTTGTCCATATAAAAGACCAGATTCCTAAAGATTCTCTATCGAATTATGTCTATAAAATAAAATGCTTGGAATGTGATGCGTTATACATCGGACAAACATCCCGAGAAATCAAAATCAGAAGAAATGAACACCGTAGAGCAGAGCATCTGTTCGACCACCGAGAAATCCAAATGAACTGGAAAAACTTGAAAAATCATCAGACATAGGTTTACATGCTATAGAATCAGGTCACAAACTTGATTTTGACAATATTGAAATCATCATCCAGAAAAACTTCAGAAATCACAAAGAACGTCTTATATCACCAGAAGCATTTTATATCAAGTGGAATCGAAATTGCCTGAATAGCAGTGATGGACTAAAACAGAATCTGATCTGGTTACAACACCTCCCTCCTCTCCCCCATGAAGTGACGAAATCAACACAAATGTGATAAGCAATATCATTAAATAAACACACTTATCGAATCCAACAATCTACACTTGATTTTGTTATCTTTACCAATTGACCAACATGACAACGAAAAATGACCCAAGACCGACGAACGATGATCAAGTTAGTAAATTTTGCTTTGATATCATAACAGATGTACTATTACCTTTGTTATTTGGTTTAGTGATCTTCATCGCTATTTTGACTATCAATATATCCTTTTAACTTGACCTAACTTGTCTGTTTTCTCACCCCTTAACTCTTTGTTATATATGTATGCTGAGGTTTTGTGAATTCCGGTTTAATAATACTTTGATAAAGCTATTAGCATTAAATAGCGAAACGTCAATAAATACAATACCGTTTTGTTTTTCATTCATTGGAAAATAAAAAAAACCTTTATTACAGTTTACGTCTCAAAAAATGTCAAAGACCATATATTGGTTTTGTAGGGATTTTGTTTGATTGCGTGGAGGATTTCTCTAACTGATGTCAGCTCATGATGAAATCCTCCACACAAAGACCATATATGTCTTAGAACTAATTTAATTCAGGTGAATAACTTCGGGACTGCATTAGCATCCAATTCCACGTCAGACCCAATTACAGAGGTCAGTAAATTCTAACTTCTACCAATGAGTCACTCAGCACAACAGCCGGTCAATTCAATCTGGGAGTCCTCAAAATCGACCAAGTGGACATTACTTCTCACGACTTGTACACTCGAATTCCAGGCAACTTTTTCATGTTACCAGTTACTAACTAGCCAGCATAACATCGATACTGAACAACTTTTACAATATAGTATATCGACCGTACGCAACGTCAAGTCCACAAACTTATTCTGGAACACTGCCCAGCTTGGTTATCCAGAGGAGAAAAGAAGAATAGCAACAGCTCGATCCTCGAATACCTTGTCATCTCTGGACACTGAGCACCCCCACATGAATGCTTCACAGTTTTACACTGAGTCCCTCAATATCGTATAAAGGGACTTCGGATACGCCATCTGTACATAGCTGAAGCATTAGCTATTCGAGATGTGAAACCGGACCTCTGCATCCAAAAGCCATACATACATTTTCTCATCCTACCATGGCCAGAGTAAAGTTCTTACCACAATTTTACTTCTTTCCTTTATTATGTAAGTTCGCTTTTATTACTATTATTATTTTATTTTATTAATACTTTTTTATTATCATTATTGTTCCCATCATCCACATTTTATTACCACTCTATTACTGTTTATTAATAACATTGCTTCTTCATACATATTTTATGCAAAAACACTTTACAGCCTTTCCACTAGTTTCTGTCCATTTTACACGAGCTTAATGACTAGTCATTGTCTCACACTTATTACGTCATGCCAACTTCTGTCTCCTTTCTAACTTACAATAAGTCATCCCTTCTTACACCTTACATTATGTCATACAATTTTCTAAGGACAAAAAATTTACCAGTATTTGATTGGTCTAAAGATTTCTCTGTTAATTATAATTACGATTGTACAGCTCATGAAAATGAATCGTCGAAAAGGAAATTTTCTTCTATACTGTTTGTGCCTTTTTCTTATGACTCAATATGGGAATATTTCGTTCATTTTACAATCTAGTTTGGGACTTGGTGACAGATACTTGTCGATGACACTGAGTGGTGGTTGCACCTCAATAACGAATCGGCAGTAGTTAGAATTCATGGGATGTCTGTTGGATTGGGTCCCAGTGGCTGATTGATTTACGAGCTAGCCTTATCACCGGAAGGTGGTGGACTGGAACCTTGATGGGTTTGTGCTGCTGAAGAGTTAAGAACTAGGAAGAAACAGTTGTCCAATACTTTCTGGTGATTTTTAATTGTTCCCTAGCTGATATCGATCCGTGATCATACTTGAAACATATCAAGTCTCCAAAAACTATTTCTTGATAGTGATATCATCAGTGAAGGTGAGCAGCAATCAAAGTTCTGACTACCGTTCACCAATTTCTGATCATCTGTGAAAGTTTTAATGATCAGGAAGCATATTTCATTAGCTGTTTTACTGTACAATAACGGCATGCACAGAAATCGACAACTTGATAGTGTATTACTGGATGTTATTTAGATAGAAAATATAGAGAATATTCACTTACCATTAGCTAAGATAGAAAATCAGTCAACTGTGAATATTAGTTAAAATAATCCTATTGGATGGGGAATTCCAATTTGACAACACTTTTTACCGCCAAATAGATGGTGTAGCTATTAGCAGTCCCCTTAGCTCTGCCTTGTTTCAGCAGATATATTCATGTCTAACCTTGAAAGAACGAAGCTGAAGCATGCAATCGATGAAACAACTTCCTACTCTCGATATGTTGATGACACACATTTGTTATTTGCAGCTGATAAACCAGCTTTCAACTGTCTGTGTAGACGTTCTACCATACCATTAGCTTGAGGATGGTAGGCTGTTGTTCGAAAACGCATGCAACCAAGGATTTTAGTCAAAGCGAAGAATAAACCGCTTTCGAATTTCCGCCCACGATCAGTTGTTATGGAAGATGGTCATCCAAAGTTTGCGATCCATCTCTCTACAAAGACGCGTGCGACAGTTTCAGCAGATATATCCTTGAGGGGTACTGCTTCAGGCCATCGTGTGATGTAGTTCGTGGTTGGGCTCACCAGTTTAGAGGTTGCAGGTATCGACGTTCGCGAGTTGTACGGATTATACTAACGCAAGATCTTATACCAACAACTTCTATAGTGTTCGCCCTTCGAGTACCAAAGATAAAGCAAAAGACCAGAATTTGTCGTCCAAAGTACGTAGTATATTTCGGGACAAAATCGCGGGTATAGGTGAATGCTTAGCTAGCTAGTAAACGTGCACGCACGTGACACGACGGAGTACCAAATGGCGGGGATGCTTGACCGGAAGCCTTCAGCTAAACAAGTCGACTTAAACAGTGAGGGTCAGTATCCAATGTTGAGTGATGATTGCTGTGGTTAGTAATTTTGGGGAATTATTTACCGCTACAGTGTGCAACAATGAAACTCATGCTTCACACTTACTAAGATTATTCAATGATGCACATGCCAATATTGAGTTCACTATGGAACATGAAAGTGACGGGAAGTTCCACTTCCTCGATATCGCCATGCAATGCCTATAAGACGGTAGTCTTCAAAAGTCAATATATCGTAAGTCCACATGGAAAGAGCAATACTTACATTTCAATAGCTTCTGTCCAAATAGCTTTAAACGTGGTCTAATCAAGACTCTGTACTATAGAGCGAGAAGAATATGCTCTATAGAGAAATTGGAGGAAGAATTTGAGTTTCTTGAAAAGACATTGAAGAGCAATGGGTACCCTCAAAGGTTCATCAAAAAAGTATGGAAGATCTGAAGTCAAAAATGTAAAACAAATCACAGTAGAAAAAATGCCAATCTACTTTGAGCTTGATTATAAAGGCGAAAACATTACAGCGATGATCAACAGAAGGCTGAGCACATCACTAGCCATAACCTATCGTGCAGCTAAGCTCGTTCCAGTCTTTCGAACAACTTGCTCTCTGGTGCAATCAAAAATCGATAGATATACAAATTTACATCTGCGTGAGCAGTTACGTTGAAAGGACAGAAAGAAGGGCACACCTCCGATTTTCTGAACATGTACCAAAAAGCTTACGTCTAAAGGGAACAAATGCTTTAAACAGTACCATCGCCAGGCATCTCCTCGACACGGGTCATGAGGTGGACGTGGAAAAGTTGTTCAAAATTATCAATAGGCAAAAGAGCTCAATTCTCCTTAAGTTCGCTGAAGCCATTTGCATCAGGCGCCTAAAACCTGATTTGTGCGTTCAGAAAGAAGCAGTTATCAGTCTTTCTTTGTCCTGGTAACTGGATATTTTTCATCTAAATGCGAGATGCTGAAAAGTTTTCATAGTGTATGATTATTATTGTTCGGAATTGTGTTTAATATTGCATATATATGTATTTATTTTTTTATTACAGCTTGATTCCCACCGTATTTTTGGTACAAGTGTGTAATTTTCAGCATGTGATATCGGTAGCCCAAATTTGCACGCCGACCATAGATATCGGGTGTGCGTCGGCCGGCAATCGAACCCCGGACCATGTGCATGGTCGGCGAGCGTCCTATATTATTAGTGTATGCGTATATTGATCGATTGATTTTTGTTTGAAATGAACTCTGTGTAAGTATGTTAAAACTGTTTTTGTAGATACATTTAATGATGTCTTTGCCCTGTAAGCAGCTGACGAGAAGGCGACAAAATAAAGGATGGTACCATTTTATTCTGCAAAAACTGTAGTTGTTGCTTTGTTCAAATAAAATAATCCTATTTGCCTAAACTCCTGGTAAACTAACTATCATCTTTCAGATCGTAGAGTGATGTTGGTAACAGAATTTATTTCTAAACGTTGGATGCTCTCACAGCTTGGAGAACACCGCTTAACCAATGTCATCTACCTGAGCTAAAAATCTTTTCCTTTCAATAACTTCAATCGGACTCCCACTGATACAGTTATTCTTATGGTGTTCGTTAATTCATGATACTGTTTGGCATACTGATTGCTGCCTTTCACTCCCGCTGTTCATTTGAATGAATTATCAGTTTGCTCATGTTTCTGATCTGCTGACTTATAGGATCAAAATGTTCAATTCTGCAGAAAATATCTCCATCTTTCCTCTATCCAAGTTTGCACAGTCAAGCTTCTCAAAATGCATTTTCAGACAGTTTAACTTCAGCGTGAGCGTAGTCATTTATCTCCCGAACATGAACTATTAAGTTTTCTACGGAGATGCGAATACGTACGAATATTTATTCTGGGGATAATTATAGCAACGCGGTAGGACCTAAATTACTCCAGTGAGGTATCTTTAGTTAACAGTTTAAAATTCACCGGTTTTTTTAAGTAAACGATATATGAAATATAAACTTGTTAGTTACATCGTAGTTATTTTACCAACATTCGACAGTAAACGTACTTATATTTCCTAAATTAGAAAAGGTAGAACATTTTCTGAGACACGGTATAAACGAAACTAATTTCTAAGCATAATCTCTAAACCCCTTTTTCGAATTAAGGCACAGTTTAATCGGGAGAACAAAATGCTTTTAAGACTGAAGTCATAAAAATATCTTCGCACGTGTTCTCAGTTGACTTCAGAATTATGAATTAATTCCAATAGGGGAAAGTAAACATTCTGAAACGGTGAACAATCTTATTGTGTGCAGTATCATTATTATTATTGTTCCCTTGAGTTCCTAGTGGAACATAGGGCTTCAACTGCACGTCTCCACTTTCTTCTGTCTTCTGCTGTACTTTTCACCTGCATCCATGTTATTCCACACTGTTTCAACTCCTCTTCACACGATCTCCTCCATGTCACCCTTGGACGTCCCACTCACCGCTTCCCTTTCGGGTCCCACTCGAGCAATGGCCTGACGCGTGATGTCACCCATTGGCCTCCTCGGCGAGTGTCCAATCCATCTCCACTTTCTCCAGCATATTTGTTGGGCGATTGGTTCCTGTTTTGTTTGTCCCCAAAGCTTCTTGTTGGTGATTCTTTCCGGCCATCTGATCTTCAGTATAGAGCCAGCGAAGACAGTTGTTGATAAAGGTCTGCAACAGACTGTTGGAAATATGCTTTGTGACCCGCCAAGTTTCTGAACCGTACATATAGAAGAATTGACTTGACGTTCGTATTGAAAATCCGAATTTTGTTGTTGATGCAGGCTGAGTGACGAAGATTTCCAGATTGGTTTCAGGTTGATGAATGTGTTTCTCGCCTTCCAGATTCTCGATTTGACATCCTCGTCCGTCCGTTCCTCCTGTAGTTGAGACAATGCTCCCTAGATAAGTGAATGAAGTAACCTCTTTCAAATCCCTCCTGTTGATGGTGATTGGCAATGGATGTTGCTGTTGTTGTTGGTTGGTTAGTTTCATAACCTCTGTCTTGTCTATATTCACCTGGAGTCCTGTCTTTTCTGGCTGCTTCTTCGACCAGTTTGTCGGTTTTCGCTTGTAAGTCTTCGATTTTGTGTGACATCAAACATAAATCATCCACGCGCTAAATCCAGGTCTTCTAGGTTCTTCACGTCGGTCCAGGATATCCCTGTCCTCGTTTCCCACTCTCTTTTGTACAGTATGAATAACTTTAATTATCAGAGGGACTTCAGACGTACAGGTGGATTGCATAAAGTGCTAATCATGTTGTTTTCATATATATATATGTATATAAACTCACATTCATTGTAACACAAGTTGAAAATGATGCTTGCATAAGATGACTTTGATAAGCAGCTTTCGAAAATAAGGTGGTTCTTCTAAAATTTCACCGAGTATTCTGAATTTTCTGGATTTCTACAATTTCTATGGACACACCATTTTATTGAAAAGACTCGGAACACAGCTAAAAAAGAGTCAACTCAATTAAAATCAAGAGTGGTTACAAGATTTCATCTTGGTAAGAGAACCATTGGAAAATCAGCTGGGAGTACTGGACAACTGTTCCATCCTAGTTTGGGACTCCACATCAGTACGCACCCACCATAGGGGTTCAAACCCAGGACCTTCTGGTTACCCGATTCAATGGTCAACCCATGAACTATAACTTCTACCAATTCACGAGATAGCACAACCGCTAGCCAATGTCTTCGGTGAGCATCTGTCCTCACATTGGCCATTCTATCTGGTCCCAGTGGCTGATGAATGGTCTACGAGCTAGCTCTCCTTGTAACCAGAAGGTCTTGGGTTTGAACCCCAGTTGGTGGGTGCGCACTGCTGACGAAACAGTTGTCCAGTACTGCCTGGCAAGTTTTCCAATGCTTCTCTCACTGATGTGAGCTCATGACGAAATCGTGTAACCAATCAATCAAATCCTTACAAACCAATACTTGAGTAAAATCAAAAGTATTTTGTTCTTGTTTTGTTCTTGTACAATATTACATGATATAAGTGCATAAGGATTTTGGTATTAGCTTAACTGTCAAAGAGATGTATTCCTCGTTACTCAACGAATCAAGTGGGGATCATCACATGCTTAGCTTTCAGTGGAAATTGGAAGGTGTAAAATTATTTAACTGGCAATGACTGCCGAGAACTAGGATTGGAGTGGGGAAAAAAATAGTTTCGGCACGTCTTCGTATTAAACCATTCCTTTGTAACTGACTATAACAAACTGTACAATCAAAGGAGTAGACCAGCGTATATAATGTCGAAGGCAAGAACTGCAAAACAGTTAAACTGAAATATCATCACCCTGTGAAATACTATGCTCTGAGTCACTTTGATGGTGAGGTGTTTTCTTTTTTAATGCTGACAATTTCTATGGTTTCGCTAAACAGGACACTCCATACCGTATCTGTGAGAAATAAAAGGTTTATTATGCTAAGTAGGAACCAGAAATATTATTTTGCATGTTTTCTTAACGAATAAAAACACTCACTGAATGCGGCTTGAGGTAGGAAAACAGTTGATAAAAATAATAATAATAATCTACTTTATTCCAAAACAGACAGTACTTATAATACAGAATGGAATTCTCAGCATTTGTCACAATATTGCATCTGATTTACTCAAAATAGAAATAAAATTAAAACAAAATTAACCGGAGGATTCTGTCTACATTTACGAAATAAAGTCAAAAATATTCGAAGCACGAATTGAGATTATTAAATATAATAATAATAATAACAGTGAGTTTGTTTCAAACGGTATTGTCGATTCAGTTTGGAAATTTTAGCATGTTATAGATTATTGGATCTAATGCTCTGTTGATATAGTATGGTGAGGGGAAATACAAAATTAACAAT
The DNA here is from genome assembly GCA_944472155.2 of Trichobilharzia szidati. Taxonomy (NCBI): domain Eukaryota; kingdom Metazoa; phylum Platyhelminthes; class Trematoda; order Strigeidida; family Schistosomatidae; genus Trichobilharzia; species Trichobilharzia szidati. The sequence continues at coordinate 9,492,007 of OX235277.1, forward strand.
TATAACACAGCTTAAACGATGTTCACACTTTTGAGAAAATAAACAAATAAAAACAAAAGAATTGAGAGGATTATAAATACAAGAATTACAATAACAATAAAGGTTGATGCTTTAAGGGTGGAGTAAATGGTTTATTTAGTAGTGCAAAGAAGGTTATTTAGTTCATGCCTGACACTATTTTCATCACATAAAGTACGTGCAGCCAAATATGGTGTAGTGGAATTTTTATACTTAGACGTGCGTGCATAAAGTCTTTTGAAAAGACTTTTTGTTTTACCTGAGGAGACACAAGGTTGGAGCTGCGGGTAGAGTGGGTGCTCACAGTCTGACAAAATTACCTTAGCGAATTTGTTGCATGACATCAAGTGCCTATCGGTGACAATGTCAACGATATGGCTCAATGGGATACCACTCGTCTTACTGACAGTCTTCAGAGTTCTACGAAGTATGATATAGTGATATTTCCTAAGCAATCCAGGAAAGAATAAGGGTGAACAGTAAAGAAGAATAGGTAAAATACACGAGTTAACAAAGTGTAAGAGGATGAATTGGGTTATGCCTGAGTGCCTTAACTTCTTAATGTAAAAAGTCAGAAGAAATATTCTTTTAGAAATCGCTAAGACATGGGAAGATCAAGATAGGTCAGAAGAGAGAATTAAACCAAGATGCTTAACTTCAGACTTGGTTTCTATATCAATATCATCAATTTTGCAAGGGTCATAGGAACCAACGGCTTCATTTAACTTTCGTTTACATCGGAAACCGAAATTAACCGTCTGACATTAGTTTAAGGCCGTTAGACGAAGACCATTTACTAATTCCTGATAGAAACCTGTTCATCTTAGTACAGTCAAGCTGGGAGTTAACAGATATTGAAATAGTTAGATCATCGGCGTACTTAACAAAGTTCATTTCGTCATCAGAGTGAGGCAAGTCATGCAAGAAGTAAGAAAACAGAACAGAAAAGGAAAAAGTACAGCGCCTTGAGGGACACCAGCCTCAATAAGCAATGGAGTGGACAACTTTCCCTGACATACAGAGTGTACTGCTTTCTTCCTGAGAAATAAGAATGGAGCTATTTGACAACCCAACAGTCAGTTTGAGTTTCAGCAAGCTTGTTTAACCAAATGTCTAATTTATTTACCATGTGATTGATTGATATGACTTTTAAGCAGTAATAAATTGTGCTCAAAAAGTGGTCACCAGTAAATATTACTTTATAACACTGTGTGACTTTATCAAAATAAATTTTATCCATAATGGAAGCAGACAACGATACTTTCTGGCGTCGGCTACCGGCAAGACTCTTTATCAGCATATAAGCGGTGACTGAGATAAATCGGCCAAAATGCAAAAGGAAAATGTTTTGAGTCAATGAATGAAAAGATACAAATGTTTACTTTTCAAATCAAGATTCAGTTTTTTATTGTGCACATGAAATAACGTTACTGGATGCCTCGTTTAACTTTAAGCAATTAACCGACCAATCAGGACAATTCATTTGCCTTTGACCTAATCGAACTTTGATGTGTTTGGGAATGTGTAAATATGAAGTGCTTTTCCAGTTACCTCATTAAGTCTCGTATCTTCTTCCATTACAATATATACATATATATACAAACCAAAAAGGATTGAGGTAGGAATAGAGGGAATACTACTTGGCACTAATGTATGTTTGGCGTATACAACGATGATAAATTATTTTTGTCACCTTCGAAGAAGACAATGCGAAGTATGATAGAGAAAATTTGTAGCTCAGGTGGATGATTTTGATGTGGTTGTGTTCTCTGAGCTGGATAGTGAATTTACGGAGCTTTCATCACCCTACTAGGTGACATCTTCAGCGCAGACTTCAATCTGAAATGAGCTTTAGGATTTCTACACGAGTTTATTAATCATCTCTCCTGGTGACGTTGGACGCGATTAGTTGTTTTTGTGTGTTTTCACACCTTCTAGGCTACTTGTATTGTCACTCATTGTTTCTTTGACTTGAACTTTGACCCTTTGTGTGTGACGTTTCTTTCTTATCGGTTGATAAATTTTGTCTATCTCGATGTGTCTATTGATTAATGATTCACTAGAATACCAGGCAGTCTTCTAAAAATTCTCTAGCATTCTTTTTGTTTCCTCTGTCTAATATCTGAACGTTGTTCCAGTCGAATTGATGTCCGTGGTTGTCTGTATGTAGTGATATGAGGGAGTGGATATCATGTCTTTTGACGGCTAGCTTATGTTCGTGGATACGAAGGCGAAGAGGACGTCCACTTTGACCAATGTAGTGTTTTTCGCAGTTGATACAATCTATTTTGTAGATGATGTTGGTTTTATCTTCCTTCGCTGTTGAGTCTTTTGGTTGACATAGAATTGAGTGAAGTGACTTTGTTGGTTTGTGTACGACGTCAATTCCTAAAGGTTTGAAGAGTCTTGTAGTGATTTCTGAGATATCCTTTATATATGGTAAGGCGATTTTCTTTGTGCTTTCCTTAGGGGCTTTTGGTTTGATAGGTTGGCTTGGGGGTATATGTCTTTTGATGAAATTCGGTGGATATCCATTCTTTTGGAAGACGTCCATGAGATATTTTCCTTCAATTTTCCTTGAGGTGGGAGTGCTGCAAAAATCTAAAAGCCCACTTCAAATTGAAGTATGCGCTGAAGATGTCACCTAGTAGGGTGATGAAAGCTTCGCAAATTAACTATCCAGCTCAGAGAACAGAACCACATCAAAAACAATGCGAAGTGTTCGCGCTGTGTCACGAAGTGGCAGAAGTTGGCATTCATGTGCTGACTACTGGATCGGGTCCCAGTGGATAATGAATGGTCTACAAGCTCGCATTGTAACCAGAAGGTCCTGGTTTCGAACACTGGTGGTGGATGGGTACGCACTGATGAAGAGTCCAAAACTAGGGCGAAATAACTGGATGTCCAGTACTCCCTGGCTGGCAGGTTTACCAGTGCTTCTCTAACTGATGTCAGCTTATGATGAAATCCTCCAACGAAACAAACAAAATCCCTACAAAACCAATACTTGAAAATTTCATAAAAAATATATTCAAATTCATAGCACAAACTCGTTATGTAAAAACCGTTTTAAACACCGTGATATTGTCAGAATGATTCATGAGTCAGTTTTTCATTCTGCATCCATTAGAAACAGAAGATTAGACAATACAGAATTTAAAGAAGAATAAGAAATTTACTGCTCGTGCATCATCAATTAGGCTGTTTTTTTCAAGAATGTAATTGAACATTTTTGGTACTTACAGACGGCATCTAAAATCCACGTAGTATTATAAGTACACATCAATCACCATGTTTATTGACGTCGAATGATTTTAAAATCGCTGCCAGAAGCAATTTATTTCATGGAATAAAGATGTCACAATTTCAAAAGTGAGATTAGGGAATTAACCCACAAACTGTTATTCAAAGCAGCTCTTAATGGTCGATAAGAATTCAGTATTGAACTCACGATTCATCACTGCCTCTGCACACATTTCCATCAAAAATGTTGTCCTTGATTAATTTCAAAGAAATGTGAATGTGTTCCGACATCACTTTTATCTTATCCAATGTAAAGTACAGTGGAACCTTTATTTACTGCTTCCGCCTAAGTTCTCGAGAATGTTTCAGCTTCGAATAGATCACATCTTTAATTCTTCATTATTTTCAACTTAAGAACACAATATTCAGCGAAGAGACTCTTTTCAACGAATTTATCATCAAGCTGTACAATCGTATATATATGGTTTTTAAGAAGTTATATCCGGTGAGGGAATTGAAACATAGGTGTGAATGCATAAAATAATAATAATAATATGAAATGCAATTAAAACTAAAATGTTTGTGATTATGATCATAGTTTAATGTCAAGTGGCAAAGTAAATTAATGTCATATATAGAATAATTCATAGGATGGATAGAACTTAAGAAAGGTGTGCAATTATAAGATTACTAGACAAATCGAAAAAATCAAAACGTTTCGTAGTATTGTGTGAAAATTAATAGCATAGAATTTAATGTTGCATAAAGGAATTGATTTAGAATGACAAGTGGAACAAGTGAAATAATACCGGGGACAATTAAAAGTGAGAGTAGTAATAGCAACAATTGACTTAATAAGGAAGAGGATACAAATTGAATAGACAAAAATGAAAAAATGAAAAATTGGTAGAGCTAAAATATGATTACGGGTTATCATACTTCAGCATAGAGGGATTAAGACCATGAAAGTTGGAGGGGTTGAACGAACTTTTTCTGCACACAGAGGTCTGGCTTTTCTGTTTCGATAGCCAAAGCTTCAGCAATACAGATGAGTCAAGTACGAAGGAATTTGGGTAAATTACTCTTTGCACACCCTTTTTCCAGTTCTATCCATCCTATGGATTTTTCTATATATGACATTAATTTACTTTGCCACTTGACATTTAACTACGACTATAATCAAAAACATTTTAGTTTTAATTGCATTTCATATTATTATTATTATTTTATGCATTCACACCTATGATTTGATTCCCTCACCGGATATAACTTCCTAATAGAAAACCATATATATATACGATTGTACAGCTTGATGATAAATTCGTTGAAAAGAGTCTCTTCGCTGAATATTGTGTTCTTTAATGCTACAATGGGAATTAATAAATTATTTTCAACTTATAGAGGGAATTAGTATCCCATGTTTTTGTTATGCTATATTGAAATAATTAATAGTCTAGAGATTCTAGTCTACAATTTTATTCAGTGTTTTTCGCTCTACAGAATGAATATATATTTTTATTATTATGTCATGGATGATAACAAACTGTTGCATTTTAGAAGTTCGACATTCAGTGAGAACTGCGTAGAAAATAATACAGTATAACTATGGTGTGCGAAATGGGTATTTAATTCATAATTTAAAACATTCACTAATATCCATTTACCTGTCCACTTATACATTGATATACATTTTCACTAACCTAGGAAGTTAACACGTATTATTTTCAGTATGGAATGGCAGCCACCTCTCTATCTCAACTTCATCGACTTTGAAAAGGCCTTCGACAGCGTCGATCGAGAGGTGATTTGGAAACTAATTCGCTACTACCAAGGGGTACCACTGACAATTATACATCTCATCCAACAGCTGTACGACAATGCTGCATGTCAAGTAATCCACAACGGGAAACTTACGGAATCCTTCGAAGTGAGGAGAGGAGTAAGACAAGCTGACTGCCTACTATCGCCAATGATTTTCCTGATAACAGTAGACTGGATAATGCTACAAACAGTTAGCGGGCAATGAGGAAACAGGCATAAAATGGACTCACACAAAAAAAACTTGGAGGATCTGGATTTCGCCGATGATATATGTCTGATTTCCCACAAACTGGAAGATATGCAAGTGAAAAGCAACAAGTTGGCAGAAGAAGCATCAAAGATAGGAGGGACTTCAGGTGAACATAGAGAAGACAGAGGTGATGAAGATTCCTGGCCAACACCAACAGCAACAACAACAACAGACAACAATCAGCATAAATGGAAGGAATCTGAAAGAAACAACCTCTTTTACCTACCTACCTGGAAAGCATCGTTTCAAATACAGGCGGAACTGACGAGGATATCAAAGCAAGAATCGGAAAAGCAAGACAAGCTTTCATTACTTTCAAGTCTGTGTGAAGGTCAACAGCACTCAGCATCAAAAATAAGATCCGGATTTTCAACTCCAATGTGAAGTCAGTGCTGCTCACTATACGGATCAGAGACTTGGCGCGTCATAAAGAGCATCTCAAACAAACTACAGACCTTCATTAACAGTTGTCTTCGCTCAATACTACTCAAGATCAGATGGCCGGCCAGAAAAGATCAGCAACAGGGATCTCTGGGAGCGAACCAACCCAGCAGGAACCGACTGTGAAACAAATAGGCAGGAAGAAATGGAGATGGATTGGCCATACTCTGAGGAAACCATCAAGTGAGTGACATCACTAGACAAGCCATTGCTCGAGTGGAACCCGAAAGGGAAGCGGCGAGTTGGTCGTCAGTGCAAGGGTGACTTGGAGGAGGTCATGTGAAGAGGAGATGAAAACGTGTGGACAGACATGGAGCCAGGTGAAGACTCTAGCAGAGAATCGAACGCAATGGAGACGTGTGGCTGAAGCCCTATGTTCCTCTAGGAATTAAAGGAAATAATATATATATATATAATATATTTTCAGCAGGGGGGTATATTTCTGAGACAAATTAAGACTTAGTGTTCGCCCCACCTCTATTTTTAATTTACTGAGTCACAAGTCATTGTAACGACTGCCGCCCGATTAATACTCATGCAATATGTTATAGTTTAGTTTGTAAATTTTTATCACTGTCGATTATGCCTTGTAAAAGCAAACTAATGCAGCAGTCTGGCCTATTTTTTCTAGTTCACTACATTACTAACTAGTCTCAAGGCTAGAAAATCACCCCAGTCACCGCAGGAACTCAGAATCGCGGGAAAATATTACAAATGAAAGCTTTTTGCGTCGGTGGCACAGTGGTAGAATGCACACCAACCACTCATAAGGTCCGTGGTTCGATCCCCGGCCACAGACGCACTCCTTAGCCTAGTTGCGCCAGTTATAAAATTGCCAATTAGGAAGGTTGGGTATGAGACTAGGCAATCCATCCTGTAAAAATAAACACCACTGCTACCGAAACTTCAAAGCTCTAGCTTGAAGCCCTGTATTTCACTGAGAACGTAAAGGAATAAAGAAATATCCCAGAAGGTCTCCTTATGGAATGCAGGTAATGTTCTCCAAAACAGTGTTGGCAGACACCTGGTTAGCACAAGATATCAGCAAAAATAAGTCGGGCTTTCAAAGTAATAAATACACAAGGAAAAACACGGCTACTTTTTCTTTCAGAAGCCGTTATTATCATCCAAAGAATTCGACCAAAATTTAGTATACTAATATCTCCTCCCTCCCCGTTAACCGTAATTGTTTTGTTTGTGCATTTTTGTGTTTGATTTTATTGCGTAACTTCTCACTTGATTTCGATTTTCACTCATTGAGCTGAACTCACTACCACATTTTTCAATTCACTCAATTGGTTGTCTGTGTCGTAATCTCAATTCTAGTATTATTCCCTGGAAGTCATTATGAGGAATGTCGGCTCAGGAAACCTTTTAACTTATCTTTTCGTACTGTGGGGGATGTGCACAGTTGGAAAGAATCTCCGAAGTAAAAAGAGCGCCCATATTATCCTGCTAACATATTCGTTCTTACTTTGATCAAACTATTCAAGACAACTGGATGTATGCAAAAACCAGTCGTGGGACTCCAAAGAGATTCAACGTACACCGCAAGTCATGTTAAATATTCAGAAGCAAAAAGAAGAAACTACACAGAACACTTCCACTGCAGCAATCCGAACAAAGTCGGAGACATTATGTAACTTTACGGAAGAAACCTGACCAGGAGAAAGCGTGAAAGTGATGTCGAAGGATATCTATTTTAGGAAGGAAGAAGTGGCAAGACAAAGTATGCCGCTCTACAGACAAGTGGAAGCCAATGGAGAGAGGTACTTCAAAGCAATCTATGAGGCAGAGATGGACGACATAGGGAGAGGTCGAGCTCAGTCTGCAGAGCACTGAATAGTTGAGTAAAGAAGAGCGGCATGAAAGACAAAAGAAGATGCTGCGACACACAATAACCCTTATTAGCCTGATTAAATGCACTTATGATGGTGCCGAATGTCAAATGTTTGACAGCAAGAAGGTCGGCAAAGCATTTGAAGTGACGAGAAAGAGAACACAGTGACAACTTGTACAACCGAAGGCAGTCTTGTTTATGGTCAGCTGGATTTTGCTGCAAACGACCGCGAGCGAGAAGATCTGGACTTCTCACATCACTGGCGTCTAACGCAAAGCAAACTCGAAAATATGCAGACAAAACTAAGTAGTTGACAGGGGAGGCACCGAGAAAGGGATTTAGGTTAATAAACAGAAGACAGAAGCGATGAAAATGACCACTTTAATGCAATAACAATAAGCACGAATCAACATCAACGGGCGAAATCTAAGTTAATTCACCTCTCCCACTGTTCTAGCTGGTATCGTCTCAACGACAGGCGAAAAAAGATGAGGATGTCGAATTTAGGATCAATCGGATAGCAATAAAGATCATCACTGAATGCAGTGAAGAAATCAGATGCAATCAGCAAAAGAAATCAGATCATTTTCAACAATATTATTGTAAAGTCAATACTTCTGGATGGCTCAGAGTCTTGGCGCGGCACAAAAGGTATTTCCAACAGGTTCCAGACTTTCATTTATATCCTCCTTGGGTCCGCCCCTAATACTATTTGGCCAGAAAGAACAAACAAGGAGCCAGTCAAGGTTCGAATGTTCAACAAATATGAAGAACAACAGGAAGATGTGTCAAACAAACGCCTAAGAGACCGCTGGATGGCAAAACACGCCAAGTCCTTGAGTGAGGCGCCTACTAGAGACGGCAAATCACCTGTTACTTCAGTGATGACATGGAGATGCAGCAAGAAGGAAGCAAAGTTTTGTGGATAATCATCTAACCACCCACAGAGGACTGCAGAGAACACTGTGCAGCAGAGATGCGTTATTGAAGTCCTACTTTTCACTTGAAACTCGAAGGAATAAAAGTGGAAAACTGTACCAGCAATAAATGTGCTTTGGTGGCACAGCAGCTTGGTGCTCGCCGACCACGCAGGTGGTTCGGGGTTCGAACCCCGGCCACAGACGCACTCCCCCACCTGGCTACGCCAGTAGTAAGGCCGGTAAAGAGGGAAGGTTGGGCATGATGCTAGCAGCCCCATCATGTAAAAATAATCACCACTGCTACAGAAACTTCAAGCCTCTAGCTTGAAGCCCTATGTTCCACTAGAAGCGTAAAGGAATTTTAAAAAATCCAGCAATAAGTGCTCAAAAATTAAATGAATTTACTAAGTCTGGAAGTCCTACCTTCGATGTCTGTGTGAAAAATTAAAAGTTAAATGGCACACGATTATCGCGTATGGTTTATCAGACATCAAGTTAACTAGGAATTAACAAAAATGAAATTTGAAAACGCCCCTCTACATTGTAACGCTTGACTGTTGGCATCATTTCTGTGACAATGCAGTTCTAAAGACACTTCCAGAAAAGTGTGTGAAGTTAATTAAATAAGAATATTACACTGTTTAAACTATAATTAATTTATAAGCAACCCCCTTAAAAACAGTCGAAAAATAACGAAAGCCAGAGTGTTTCTCAAAGCATCAGGAAATAAGTATCCTGTTGGTATTAAATGGTTGGAGACAATCAGCAGGAAGCCTTACTCTACCTAGGTTTCGAGCACTTCGGTCCAATCAATCCACGGGAAAATCTAAAATTCAATTAAATCAATATGACCCGTTGCGCAAGAGGTGGCTCTCGTGGTCCAAGTGATCTAGTGGATAACGCTTTGGCATTTGAAACTATGGGCACTGAGTTCGAGCCTCGGTGGGAACATCACCACTCACTAAGAAATGCAGGCACATCCAGATGACGAGTCCCAAATAGGACGAAATGCGCATCCTGGATTCCACTGGTAGTCATCATCCACCAATTAAGTCTTCTATTTACTTGTAATGATGCTTATCTGTACTCATCCGTTGGTTTTCAAATGAAACATCACATCTCTACTTCAGGAGCAAATTTATCCACACAGATAAATACTGAATATGAAATACTGCATACTTCAACTGCATTTAGTTAATTACAGAATGTAACTCAAACCTTTCAGAGGTAAAGGATAATTCCCCTCTGTATATCAACCGCAGTTGTTTTTTTATCAAAGAAACTATTTTTTATTTTATTTTTTTTAAATTTTGATTACAGCTTGATGCCACACCGTATTTTCAGTACAAGTATGGAATTTTCAGCATGGATATCGGTAGCCCAAATTTACAGGCCAACCATAGCTATCGGGTGTGTGTCGGCAAGGGATCGAACCCCGGACCATGTGCATGATCGGCGAGAGTCCTAACCACTGTGCCACTGACTGTGAGAAGTCCTGCTAGGTGTGAGCAGTTTGTTATTTTTTAACATAAATACGCTACTTTGATTACCAAAACATGAAGTAATAAAAAAGGGGAATGAACCCTGTGGTTATCGCATATTGTTTGCTTAAATTATTATTATCATTTGCTGGCTGCCTCTGCACCTCTCTTGCTGTTTTCTTCTGTCTTCTCTTCTCGAAGGCAGTATTGCATTGAAGCACTGCAAATGTACAGTAATGCCGCTTTCTATGTCTGAATTACCTGAACGGTACTTTGAATTAACCAGAACCTACGTTTGGTAGATATTCAGCATATCATCAGCACATACGATAAACAGCGGAACAAATTCCATTCTAAAATCCGTTTATCATTGCAAAGTTGGTCCCTTGTATCGGCTAATACCAAAATAATGCCGTACTTACCCTCTGCTGTAGAGTTTTATAAATTTTGAACCCTTATTAATTGATGAAATGATAATGATCGTAAGCTCTGCATCTTGTATGTCTTACTCTAGCAGCACCTGTGTATCACCTCTCTTCTTACCTTCCATCAACGCAACCTTTCGTAATTCCCGCATGAAGTTGACTAACTATAAGTATATTATAAATTAAAATTTAGACTTAAACCAATGTCTTGTAACTTATTCGATTGAAAAGTAAGTTTCTAGAGGTTTTTTGGCTAAGTTAAGCTTTAAGCACCACTAACTACCAATCAGCGAACGACATCGAATTATCCAATGAGATTCATGAACGTGAGTTAAATGTTGTATACCGCTTGATTCGTTTCAGATGCGTGTCCTAACCAAGTTACGGTTGCAATTCGAGGAGGATAATGTTTTCCAGTATTGTCTGAATTTAGAGTTGCTTTAGGAGGACACAATTTGTTCGTGCGGTGGTGCGATGACTTTAAAAAGCTTTAGCAGGTCGACTGATGGGGATATGTCCATCGTTGTGCAATTTGTTTTAGGCGAGTTATCATTAGAGAAGGTAAGTTGATAATTTTAATATTTCGTAGGAACATTTTTTGCAAGATCACATCTCTCCTACTGGGTCTTAAAACAGCCGGTGGGAGTCGCATCTGCTGAAACCGAGAATAGCTTCGTCTCAACAGTTCAATGGTATCAGCATTGTAGAGACATTGCATCGTGGAAAATGGAGAAAATTACTTCTTTGTTGGGTGGAGAAGACATCGTTGTGCTTGTCGGCGAAACTGCGTTGGTGAAGAAGAAATACAACCATGGTCGTCAGCGAGCCAACAATATTTGGGTGATTGGTTTATACGACCCCTTACTCCGAAAGGGATTCGTGGAAAAGAAAGCGGATAGAAAGGCAACTGATCTAATGCCTATTATTACCAGACTTGTGAAACGAGGATCAATAATACCTACGGATGAATGGAAAGGTTACAACTCTCTGTCATCTCTTGGATATATTCATCATAGAGTGAACCATTCCAGTGATTTTGTCAACCCTACACACAAATTCTATTGAAGGATTTTGGAGGAGGTTGAAAAATAGGAATAGGGCTATAAACAGATCTCAAAAGGATCTCATTTATAGTCATTCGGATGAATACATGTACAAAATGTGGTGTTAATTTTTCTATTGACAGTCTTATGTTTAACTGGGATATGTTTCTCTCAGGTGTTAGAGAAAGATACCCTATGTAACGGTTTTATGCTTTTTTCCATAAATATACGTTTCCCTTTATCATGAATGCCTCTTTCATATGATTGGTCCATTCAAGGTCATTTGCTGATTGGTTGTTAGTAGTGCTGAAAGTTTAACTTTACCCATGCCTGTACAAACGGTATGTCAATTATGTAAATGCTTAATTTATTTGAATAAAATATTATTATCATTATTATTAAATTATATCCGAATTAGCATTCAATCCATGCACATATATCATACACTGAACCCATTAAATCTAAAATATTTGTGTATATCATCATAAGCTGAAACTGGTTAGAGAAACATTGGAAAACCAGCTGGGAGTACTGGACAGCCGTTTCGTCAGCCTTTTTTGGGACTCTTCAGCAGTACGCACCCACCAACTGGGGTCCGAACCCAGAACCTTCTGCTTACTAGGCGAACTCGTAGACCACTGTGACCCGATCCAGTGGCCCACGAATTCTAACTTCTGCCAATTCACCATATAGGTAGTTACTTGGGGTTCTAATAGGAAGTCGTAAACACAAGGGTGCAGCAGTTCGGGTGTGAGGACAAATACTCGCCGAAGACATTGGCTAGCTGTTGCGCTATATCGTGAATTGGCAGAAGTTAGAATTCATGGGTTGGCCATTGAATCGGGTTCCAGTGGCTGATGAATGGCCTACGAGCTGTGTCTCCTTGTAACCAGAAGGTCCTGAGTTTGAACCTCTGTGGTGGGCGCAAACTGGTGAAGAGTCCCAAACTAGGACGAAACATCTGTGCAGTACTCCTAGCCGGTTTTCCAATGGTTCTCTAACCAATGTCAGCTTATGATGAAATCCTGTAACCAACGAACCAAATCCCTACAAACCAATACTTGAATATTTGTGTATATATCAGAGAACACTATGCATAATTAAAAACGTTCACAATGTTAAATAGTCAGGTGTGACACTTTTCTCTATTCTAAAGCTTTATATATCCCGATACATTCAGAGAATACTGAAAATTGTTAAAAATATCTTACCTTCTTCATCGTCCTCTGTAGACATTAAAATAATCCAGTGTAAGGCGTTTCATAGACAGTTAATTAGATCTGGCTCCACTGAGAATGAGACCATTCTCAATTCATGAAAGTGAAGGTAGCAATGATGGGAAAATGGGTAAGAAGAAATCTTGCTTATAACTTTCAATAAACGTTTTCCGGTTGAGAAATTGTCTGGTCAGCACGTCTTACCATCTCTGACAACGTGTGATTTTTCATTGTCAGTTAAAGGTGTGTTCACCCGGTTGTTTATTCCTAATGGTTATTCCTTCTCACACCACAGATGCAGTCACTAATTGCCGTGTTTGTAATTAATAATACAAAATCTGCCGATTAAATTCAGCTGTGTTCGGTAAAGTTGAACAAGGTGGTTGTCTGTTATGTTAGCGATGATGTAATAGCTTAGGTGAATAATCGGTTAATTTTTGGAAAACAGAATGCTGCCCAACTAAAGACCAGGCATGGATATATAAATATCAGTTTGCACTGTAACAACAGAATACAAGAGCCAGGCAACAGATCGTTTATTTAGGAAATCAACGGATATTTATAGATTTTCATGTACATTATTAAAGATTATTGTAAGCAAACAAACACAGTCTTCTGATTGATGGTTTCTCCCTAAACGCTAATCTTTTATCTCTTTGTGACCGTTTATTTAAGTTCAGATTATCTATCTGCAAATTGTATCCACCTACGCCAAGTCTGCTGTGATTGATTGTTGAGTCAGTCTTTGTTCTTATTTTTCTCACGAACAATATTGGGGACGTAAACATTGACGTAGTGCGTTGGTGGCATAGCGGTTAGGACTCTCGCCGACCATGCACATCGTCCGGCCGACGCACTCCTTTACCTCGCTAAGCCATAAAAAAGCTGGTGAAGAGGAAAGGTTGGGCATGAAGCTAGCAACCCCATCTTGTAAAAGTAAACACTGCTACAGAAACTGCTTCAAGCCTCTAGCTTGAAGCCCTGTGTTCCACCGGGGAACGTGAAGGAATAAGAAAAAAATTACATTGACGTAAATTACTGTCTACCAATTCGGCTAGCAGCCAGTTCTCACCACAGCACAACCCATAATAACCCACCTAAATGAAGACAGAATGGTGGCTGATACTTGCCGGTGAGATGAATTACACCCTAGGCCATCATGTCAAAACTCAGTTTTAGCAAGTATGGACCCACTGGAGCTGGTTATAACCGCTTCTTATCAGTTTCTGCTTAGTTTATAACTGCTAATTGCTGCACAAAATTAGTGCGATCGGTTTCAAAGTGGATGTCATTGTAGATAGTGTTGACTAACAGGTGGTGAATATATGTTATTCCTTGATTTAACAAGAAGACCTGATCATACGTTCTATGCATACTTGCATTCCTCAGCCAGTCATAAGGAAATTTCTAGGTCTCTGAAATCATCGTTAAAGAGACAAACACTCGTCATGCATGGCTGCGCCTGACCTCCAGTTGGACTAAAGCTGTCAGATTAATTCCTCAGTTCTGAGCTTTGTTGACTGAAGACAGTGAGCACGATACTTTAACCTTACACCTTGCCACTCGCGTCCGACGCATTTGCAGCTCTGAAACCATGGAAGAAGAACTAAACTTCCTGAAAGAAACCTTCATACAAAACGGTTACCCATCAAGATTCGTTGACGAAGGCATCAAACAAAAAATCCAAAAGCAAGAAACAGCATCTGTGCCAAAAAGATACTTTATATGAATCTCGACTTCAAAGGAGACCTACTCAGTGACGTCTTTAGAAGGAGAATCTCCACCTCTTCAAGAAGAACTTTCTTTGCGGCAACATTGAGAGTAGTGTTCTCCAGTCGCCCGCTGATCTGCAGAAGCCCAAAAGACAAGATCCCGCACCTGACTTCTATATATATATATATCAGTTCAGCTGTTGCTGTGGAGCCAGATACATTGGTCGTTAAACGCGTATCCTGTCAAAAAGGGTCAAAGAACACTATCCACCGTGGCTACAGAAAGGAAGTAATGGCTGCATAAGAAGTGCAATAATAGAACACCTCGTCAACACTGGTCATTCCATCTCAACAAACGCCACTCCTTCAAAGTAATCTACAAAGTGAAGAACAACCTTCCAAAGACAGTACGATTCCGTCTTCTTTGCATCGCAGAAGCCATAGCCATCAGGCTAGAGGATCCAGAACTGTGCGTACAAAAGAAAGTTATTCAACCAATTCTACTCCCATGGTAACAACTGTGTTGATTTGACTTAACTTTTGTTTGTATGCTTATTTTCCTAACTACTTAAAACACTTGTGTGATTCCGTATGTTATTTTGTTTCCATGTACACCCTGAGCACAACTCTTTCATTAAACTATTCAAGTTATTACGTAACTCTTCTTTAACAATCGTTTGTGACAACTCATCACTTTTGTCACTACCCTTTTTATATCAACATCCAATTCATCTGAACTTACTAATTGTATTTTCGTTTGACAAATTTAATGTACACACACATACAAAACAACCATGTATATATTTGTGATTGCACAGCTATGAAAATGAATTCGCCGGCGAAAAGAGACTCTTCGCTGAACTACTTGTCTTCTGTCTATTAATGATATGTAAATTTGCACTACAGCTCCACAGTCAATCAGTAGTGTCATCAGCAGGTATCTGTTGCCTCAATCAGCTTAGCAACTTCAATCAAACTTCTTGTGGCCATACTGAGAATGGTCAATAATCTGTGATAAAATCATTTTTAAATTTTTTTAAATTGATAAAGACATTATGGTAAGCTATGATATTAACTCATTATGTACTAGTATCCCTGTTACCAAAAGTCTTGATATAATTTCCAGTTTACTAGAATCAAACAACCCTATCGCAAAGATGTCTACTGGACAGCAGTAGAATAGTTAATAGCTTAAAATTCTGTCTAGAAAGTAATTTATTTTACATTTAAAGGGAGCTTATATAGACAGACAAATGGTGTTGCTATGGGTTCACCAGTTTCTTCAATAGTTGGCGATCTTTTCATGAATAGATTCGAAGATAACATCTTTTCAAGTATACTCTCTCCTAAGATATGGTCTAGATATGTAGATGATACTTTAGTAGTACTAAAACGAGATCTACACAGTTCATTCTCGGAGAAACTGAACAGTCTATCTCCCAGAATCCAGTTTACTTTGGAAGCAGAATCAGACGTCAGTGAACTACCATTTCTAGACTGCCTAGTTAAGAGAAGGGAAAACAGACATTTGAGTATATCCATATTCAGGAAGAAAACCCACTCCAACCATAAATATTTAGACTTCAGATCATCACACCCCATCAGTGCAATGGTACCAGTTGTCGCAAGTCTTCATAGATGAGCACACTCCTTGATGTTAACGGATGAAAAATAAAAAGAAGAAGAAATATCAAACATTACTGAAACCCTCAAGCAAAACAACTTCCCAAAGAACTTCATCAACAAAATCAACAACGACATTAAATATGGTCGAAAACGTATTCCGAATAAATGGACCTCAACAGTTTTCATTCCATACAGAGCAGAGACATCAGACAATATCAGAAGTGTACTCCATATGCACAACATCAGAGTTTTCTTCAAAACATCAGACACACACTGCAAAGCAACCTTGCTCATATAAAAGACCGAATCCCTAAAGATTCTCTATCTAGTTGTGTTTATAAAATAAAATGCTTGGAATGTGATGCGATATACATCGGACAAACATCTGGAGAAATCAAAATCAGAAGAAATGAACACCATAGAGCATCTGTTCGACCACCGAGAAATCCAGATGAACTAGAAAAGCTTGAAAAATCATCAACCATAGGTGGTCTACACGCTATAGAATCAGGCCACAATATTGAAATAATCCATAGAAATTTCAGAAATCACAAAGAACGTCTAATATCACAAGCATTTCATATCAAGTGGAATCCAAATTGTCTCAATAGGAATGATGGACTAAAACAGAATATGACCTGGTTACAACACCTCCCTCCCCACCAAGTGACAAAATCAACACGAATGTGATAAGCAAATTCCACTATTTAGCCACACTCTGCTTTCATAATTTTATATGCTTATCAAAACCAACAATTTACACCTAGTTTTGTTATCTTCACCAATTTGCCAAATTGACAACTCAAAAATGCCCCCATGCTGAGGAACGATGATTAATTTATTATATGTTAGCTGAGATTTTGTAAATTCTGGTTTAGTAATACTCTGATGAAGCTATTGGCAGCATTAAATAGCGAGACGTCAGCAAAAACAACGACAATATCGTTTTGTTTTTCATTCATTGGGAAATACAAGAAAATCTTTATTACAATGAATATCATATACCCAATGCCCAGGTTTTTTTTAAACTGTTAAAATTGAACTTCGTTTGGACATATATATAACTCATTTTTAATGGTTCATTTTACAAACGGCGGATTGATTTCAAGGCAGAATTTATCAGGAAGTCAGTAAAGTTAACAGGTCAATAAACAAAATGACCTTGACCTATAGAGTGATGTTGAGAGTTGTATACATAACCAAATAACATTTGAAAATCAGTGCACCTTACACATAGACATCCAAATTTATTATTATTGTTTCCTTTATTTCCTAGAGGAACACACAGCTTCAGCCGCACGTCTCCATTGCGTTCAGTTCTCTGCCAACGTGTTCACCTGGCTCCCCGCCTGCCCACATGCTTCCATCTCCTCCTCACATGACTTCCTTCATGTCACCCTTGCACTAACAGCCAACTCACCACTTCCCATTAGGTGGGTTCCACCCGACCGATGGCCTGGCGTGTGATGTCACTCATTTGATGGTTTGTTTTCTCAGAGTATGGCCACCGATCCACCTCCATTTCTTCCTGCATATTTGTTGAACAATTGGTTCCTGCTGATTCGATTCGCTCCCAGAGATCCCTGTTGCTGATTTTTTCTGACGGGCCATGTGATCTTGAGTAGTGTTGAGCGAAGACAACTGTTGATGAAGGCTTTTAGTTTGTTCGAAGTGCATTTCGTGACGCGCCAAATCCGTCATCCGTATAGGTGCACTGACTTCACATTGGAGTTGAAAATCCGGATCTTATTTTTCTGGCTGAGTGCTGGTGATCTCCACACAGACTTTAGAATGATGGAAGGTAGCCTTGCTTTCCCCACCCTCGCTTTGACATCATCAGTTCCGTCCACCTGTACTTGAAACGATACTTCCCAGGTAGGTAGGTAGGTAGGTAGGTAGGTAAAGGAGGTTGCTGCTTTCATATTTCTCCCATTTATGCTTATTGTTATCTGTTGTTGTTACTGTGGCTGTTGCTGTTGGACAGGAATCTTCATCACCCACCTCTGTTTTCTCAATGTTCAACTGAAGTTCTATATTTGATGCTTCTTCTGTCAACCTCTTGCTTTTCACTTGCATATCTTCCAGAGTTTGTGAGAAATCAGACAAATATCATCGGTGAAGTCCAGATCCTCCAAATTAAAAAAATATATAATTAAAAGGCAATAATTTGCTTTAACAAAGCTTACCTATTTCTCCAGCTAAAAATTGGAAAATTTGCACCTATTTTTAACACAGTGATAATTTGTTGAGGATGTCCTGCCTCTATCAGTGGATTAGCCCGAAAAGTGATCTAATGTTCGTTACAAAGCTTTTCGGGTAACTTCTTTATTTTCTTGGCATTTCACCGTTTCACCTGACAAATTGCCATGAATTTCATAGGCGTCACATTCACTCTCTTGAATATGGCAGTATGCTGGCCATTAGGATTATAACGACCTACACAGATTAGAGGTTTGATATAATATGGCGTTATTAATACAAATAGAAAAGTCTTAATTCTATTTTGTAAGGTTAGAGAAGCAAAACAGCTTCTATCCAGTTTCTGCTGCTCATAACGGGATGGATTCCGGAAATGGAAATTATCTACTGATAAAACTAAAACATAATCAATCACTAGCAATCGAAAGCGGCTTCAAATAACATTCAAATCTTTATGTTGGATTATTTAACTCCGTAAAGACATTCAGCAGCATTCTGTGTACAGCGCATTGCATGTGCTTCAAAATTCCTGAGTGCAGGACTAAAAAAGGGTGTGTTAGCCTCATTCAATAACAATATGACTTCGAACATTACCAAGTAATTCATAATTAAAAACCCAGTATAGTGCTTGAATTGTAGTCTGGTTTAGGACACATTGAACACCTTCCTGATTCTGATGGACTGCGTTTTGAATCAGATTTTTGATAGTCAGAAGAAAAGCACACTTACTTGCTTTTAAACCTGAAAATAGTAAAAGTTTTATACATTTTTGAAATGAGCAAAATGTGTTGTTATAAAGTTAATAAATGATGACTTATCTAGGCAAGATTCCTGAGCAACATCACCAATAGCAACAACAACAACAGACAACAATCAGCATAAATGGAAGGAACCTGAAAGAAACATTACGGATCATCATTGAACAAAGCTTGGAATGGCAGTCACCTCTCTCTATCTCAAATTCATCGACTTTGAAAAGGCATTCGACAGCGTCGATCGAGAGGTGATTTGGAAACAACTTCGCTACTACGGGGGGCCACCGACAGTTATACATCTCATCCAACAGCTGTACGACAATGATGCATGTCAAGTAATCCACAACGGGAAACTTACGAAATCCTTCGAAGTGAGGACAGGAGTAAGACAAGCTGCCTACTATCGCCAATGATTTTCCTGATTGCCGTAGACTGGATAATGCGACATACAGCGGGCAATGAGGAAACAGACATAAAATGAACTCACACAAAAAAAGATTTGGAGGATCTGGACTTCGCCAATGAAATATGTTTGACTTCCCACAAACTGGAAGATATGCAAGCGAAAAGCAACAAGTTGGCAGAAGAAGCATCCAAAGAAGATAGGATTTCAGGTGAACATAGAGAAAGCAGAGGTGATGAATATTCCTGGGCAACATCACTAACAGAAACAACAACAGACAACGATCAGCATAAATGGGAGGAACCTGAAAGAAACAACCTCCTTTATCTACCTGGGAAGCACCGTTTCAACTACAGGTGAACAGAACTGATGAGGATATCAAAGCAGGAATCAGAAAAGCAAGACAGGCTTTCACTACCCTCAAGTCTGTGTGGAGGTCAACAGCACCCAGCATCAAAATTAAGATCCGGATTTTCAACTCCAATGTGAAGTCAGTGCTACTGTACGGATCAGAGACTTGGCCAGCGCGTCATGTAAAGCATTTCAAACAAACTACAGACCTTCATTAACAGTTGTCTTCGCTCAATACTACTCAAGATCAGATGGCTAGCCAGAAAAGATCAGCAACAGGGATCTTTGGCAATGAGCGAACCAACACAGCAGGAACCGATTGTGAAAGAAATAGGCAGGAAGAAATGGAGATGGATTGGTCATACCCTGAGGAAACCGTCGATTGAGTGACATCACTAGACAAGCCATTGCTCGAGTGGAACCCGGTCGAAAGGGAAGCGGCGAGTTGGTCGTCAGTGCGAGGGTGACTTGGAGGAGGTCATGTGAAGAGGAGCTGAAAATGTGTGGGCAGACTTGGAGCCAGGTGAAGACTCTAGCAGAGAACCGAACGCAATGGAGACGCAGGGTTGAAGCCCTATGTTCCTCTAGGAACTGAAGGAAACAATAATAATAACTTATCTACGAAGCATCGTTTCAACTACAGTTCAGTCGGAACGGATGAAGATATTAAAGCCAGCCAGCCAGCCAGCCACAATTGGACAGGCAAGATATGCCTTCGTCAACCTGAAACCTTCTTGGAAATCTTCTGCTTCACTCACTCAGCCAGTCAGCATAAACAACAAGATTCGCATTTTCAACACAAATGTCAAATCGGTCAATGCTTCTATACGGGTCAGAAACGTGCATTGAGTGCCCGTCACGAAAAGTGTTTTCAACGGGCAACTACAGACTTTCATCAACAGCTGTCCGCTTTGCTGGCTCCATACAGAAGATCAAATGGCTGGTCAGAAGGAATCAGTAACAAGAAACTCTAACCGGGAACAACGCAACCCAGAAAGAGCCGATCGCTCAACAAATATGTTGTGAGCGAAAATGAAGATGGATCAGGCATACACGCAACTGAGGAGACCATCGAAGGACATCGTGCGCCATTTAAGCCATCGTTTGAGTGGAATCCAGATGAGAAGCAACGAGTGGGTCGTCGGCACAAGAGTAACATGGAGGAGATCGCGTGAAGAGGAGAATAAAGAATATGGGCAATCTGGAACCCAGCTGAAGAAGATGGAAGAAGATAGGATAAAGAGGAGATGCGGTGCTGTTGAAGCCCTATGTTCCACTCAGAACTCGAGGGAATAATAACATTATAATGATTTACTCTAGCTGGTTGTTCACTGAAACATTTAACCAAAAATGTTTGAACTTACACTGAAATAGTTCCCGCACTTCTATGATAAAATTTGTAGGAAAAGAACTTTTCACTTTCAGATGTCAAAGTAATGTGATTCACGATTAGGGATAAGAAGTAGAGGCGAATCTAAAGTAAATTTAAGATCAATTCTAATGAATAGGCATGTTCTCAAAAGTAATCGTTCCAAAATATCTGCTTGCAATTTGACATAATCTCTTCAGTGTACATGCCTATAATCAAAAGCCTGATTTGTAATCAGTCAATGTAACAAAGAGACGAGGCGGCTTCTTGCTTTCAGTTCATGTAGTTCTCAACAATTCGCAGAACAATAACACGATTAACTGACAGGATATTTCAATTTTCGGATTTCTATGAGTACTATTTTCGAATACTTGTATGTTTTAATCCCTTGTTATCCTTAATACTGTCATTTCATCAGAGTCACTTACTACTTTGAAATCTCGCCTCCACTGGAAAAAAATATTTGTAAGAGAGAAACTCTGAAAAGTCGTGTTCCGGTGCTACATGTAGTGCTTTCTTCTCAATGCATTCAAGAATGAAGTCCGAAGAAATTCTCGCTTCACTGAGCCTTGCGCTGTACTTCAGATACTCATCGAGTACCTGTAAAGCAAACTGTTGCTCCAAAGATTTCAGTATGGAAAAAATCCCCATTTAGACATTTCGAAAACAGAAAGATTGAACGAAGAAATATTTACTCTCTCCAATTAGATCCTCATCTCTCTCTGGCCCTACTCTAATATACACGCATATAGCATTTTTATTACAATACACAACAGTTTACTAAACAAGTGGCACTGACAGGCTTGTTATCAATAATTAAACAGTGTCAAAATGTCAATGGGTTGATAATTAACGAAGAAAATCAATACACACAACTAAAAGGTAAAAATGGATAGAATAAATTAATTTTACAAGGATAACACGTAATTAAAGAGCCAGGTTAATCTGTTCAGAAGACTGTCTCAATGAAGAGCTTAAAATTATTAGAGAATTACTTGGAAAAAATGGTTATCCAGATAAGTTCATTGAGAAAAATATCAATTTAGCACCTAGGAGAGTCAGTATGGCAACAGTTCCGAAAAAACCAATGTTTATAAAACTGCAGTTCCTCGGTGACAACATCAGCGAAATAATAACACAGCGCCTGAAGAATGTAGTTAAAAGAGCTTTCACAACCACCCCTATTCTTTGTTCGAGAAATAAGGATAAACTACCTAATTTTGTATTCTCCTCTATGTGTATCTATCAGTTTGACTGCAGCTGAGGAGCCAGCTGCATTGGTGCTACAACTAGTTAGGTTCATCATCGTATTCCTGAACATCTTCCAACATTTTTAAGCAAGGGACAAAGAAGATTTATTCGTAGTTCTATTTTATCACACCTTGTAGATAGTGAGCATAAGGTTGACGTTATTACCGCATTTAAAATTATTTATCACGTTTCTAATAATCTTAATTTTGCTTAACGAGTTCGTCTTCAACATACAGCTGAAGCAATAGGAATCCACCTGAAGAGGCCAAACTTGTGTACAGCCACTTTCCTTACCTTGGCCATCGTTACATGACTGTATAAACCGGACTACTTCGCCCCTCTCCCTTTAAACCTTTAAAATTATAAAAATTACAATTGTCCAAATTATTTTATTTTTATTTATTTTGACCACTTCATCTTTAATTACGTGTTATCCTTGTGAAATTAATTTATTCTATCCATTTCTACCTTTTAAATTTGTATTGATTCTCTTCGTTAATTATCAACCCATTTATTATCAAGCTGTACAATCGTATATATATGGTTTTTTTTATGAGAAATTATATCTGGTGAGGGAATTAGGTCAAAGGTGTGAATACATGAAATAATAATAGTAGTATGAAATGCAATTAAAATATTTGTGATTATAATCACAGTTTAATGTCAAGTGGTAAAATAACTAATGTCGTATATAGAATAATACATAAGGTGTATAGATTTTGGAAAACGGTCACTCTAACCGATTTATTGACAGCGACAGTCTAAACTGGTCACCGACTCAGTTCCAAAGAAAAACTTATTCATGAACTTGGAGTTCAAAAGTGATCAAGCTTCAGATATTCTCAAAAGCTCTCTCTCTAAAGCAGTCAGTAAGACGCTCTTTGCAGCAAAATTACATATGACATTCACCAGACGCAAGTTGTTCTCCATCTCTGTAAAAGATAGGCTCCTCCATCTGGCTGCCTCCATGTGCATCTATCGGTTCACCTGCTCTTGTTGAGTAAGGTACATTGACTGTAGCAAGAGAACACTTTCCACACGGATACGAGAACATATTGCAGCATGGTTTTGCAAGGGAGAAAGGAAGTGTGTGCGAAGCTGTATTCTAGAACCCCTGATCGACTCCTGTCACTCTACCAACCCTGATCATGATTTTAAGATCATCTACCGAATCCATGCTAACCTGCCAGCCGCGTTTTCTTCATTACAGACTTCTAAAGACAGCTGAGGCCTTGAAAATTCATAAATTTAAGCCAGAACTTTGTGTGCAAAAGAAGTATGTGCAATCCCTACTTCTGCCTTGGTCGTAGAAGGATAGACATTTATTTATTTAGTTATTCTATGCACCTTTCCTTCATTACTACAATTATTATTATTATTCTCACTCTGAATTGTTTCTAATTGTCCCACTTGTCATTCTAAACCCAAAATTTTTAATTTTTATATTTTTTATTTTATTTTTACAATATTGAATTCTATCTTATCAAATTTCACACCATGTTATGTAACATTTTATATTCGTCTACTAATCTCATAATTATGTACCCCTTTCCAAAATCTATACACCTTATGTATTATTATATACATGACATTAATTATTTTGCCACTTGACATTAAACTATGATTATAATCACAAATATTTTAATTACATTTTATACTATTATTATTTCATGTGTTCACACCTTTGATCTAATTCCCTCACCGGATATAGTTTCTTCAAAACCATATATACGATTGTACAGCTTCATAATAAATTCGTTGTTGGAAAGAGTCTCTTCGCTGAATATTGTGTTCTTAATGCTACAATGGGAATTATTAAATTTATAATTATCAACCCATTGACATTTTGACACTGTTTAATTATTGTTAACAAACATATCAGTGCCACTTGATTGATAAACTGTTGTGTATTGTAATAAAAATGCTATAGGTGTATATTAGAGTAGAGCCAGAGAGAGATGAGGATCTAATTGAAAAGTAAATATTTCTTCCTCCTCAATCTTTTTGTTTTCTAAATGTCTAAATAGGGATTTTTTATACATTAAAGTCCTTTTTTATTACATTTTAAAAGCTTTATTAACTAATGCCTTACACTTCAGTGCAATGAACAAATCGTGGTATATGTATTTTTATCTCTGACATGAATCTATACTATCAGCACAAAACGTACACTGTTTACATGCACTCAGTCTTCTTTTCCAGTTGTTTTCTTTTATCAATCCTCATTTTTCTTGCATTGAAGCCATCCTCTCAGAGATGTAGCATCGATACACTTGTTTATCTCACTTCAACCCTTCCAGAGATGTTTGAAGTCAGCCCCGTTCTAACTTTCTTTAGGTTTATTTAGCTTATAACTTAATCCACTGAGTGACTGGTAGTAAGCGTCCATCAATTTGTACTAGATACCTCAAAACGCTAATTATTATTACTTTGTCACTTACAGTGATCTGCTGATTGTTGAGCTTATTTTAAGAAAAAACAAGTACTAGAGTTTATTTTGATATGACTGACACTACTCAGCTTGAAAAATGCATCATTAGATGGATTTCCAATAAACCAATTATCCATTTCAAACATTATCTATTTTCGTATGTTCTTGCAGTAGTCATTCATCTTGGTTAGCGATTTCGGGATATATTTGCTACACAGAGTTGACATTTTCGAGTTATATCTACACAGGCATTTCATCCCATTTCAAACATTCATGAGGTGTGACCTTGAAGAAATATGAAATTCTTCGCAGTTCAATACTCTCTTGGTTTTTTTTTGAGTACAATTTTAGCGAGAAATGGAGAATAAATAATTTCGTTCTCTTTGTATCAACTTTTACATGTTGCCTGTATACCTAATCTTATAGTCAAACTAACTGGTTCGTTTTTAATGTAGTTATGTTCTCTGAGCTGGGTGGTTTATGCTTGCGAAGCTTTAATTTCCTCTTACTAGGCGACATCTTGAGCGCATATTTCAATTCGTTGAGGTGAACGTTTAGATTTCTTCACCAGTTTGTCAGTTATCTCTCCTGGTGGGTGACCTTGAACGTGATTGGTTTTTTTGTGTGCTTTCACACTTTTTGATTTACTTGTATTGGTATTGATTCTAAGAAGTTTGGCGAAATAATGGACATCCAATGAACTTCATCAAAATACATCTACGCCGAAGCCAGCAACCTGCCAAATCAAAGGCCCCCAAGGAAAGCACAAAGAAAATCACCCTACCTATATATATATATATATATATATATATATAGGACATCTCAGAAATCACTGAAAGACTGTTCAAACCTTTAGGAATTGGTGTCACACACAAACCAAAAAAATAACTCAACTCTGTGTCAACCGAAAATTCAACGACGGAAAAAAACAAAACCTACATCTAAAAATAAGTAGCAACGACTGAGGAAAAAACTACATTGGGCAAAGTGGACATCTCCTTCGTCTTTGTATCCATGAAAATAAACTAACCGACAAAGGACATGAAATCCACTCCCTCATATGGCCTCACTGCTTATAGACAACCACGGACATCAGTTCAACGGGGACAACATTCAAATATTAGACAGAGGAAACAACAAGAATGCTAGAGAATTTTTAGAAGGCTGTCTGGTATTCCAGTGAATCGTCAATCAACAGACACATTGACATAGACAAAATTTACCAATCGATAAGAAAGAAATCTCACACACAAACAATCAGTACCAATACAAGTAGCCTAGAAGATGTAAAAACACACAAAAGCAACCATTCACGTTCAAGGTGACCCACTAGGAGAGATGACTAATGAACTCGTGGAGAAATCTAAATGTTCACTTCAACAAAATTGAAGTATGCGCTGAAGATGTTGCCTAGCAGGGAGGCAATGAAATCTTCGCAAATAAACCATCCATCTCAGTGAACACAACTACATCAAAATCCATCGACCTGAGCTACAAATCTTTTCCATCATATCTAACTGGTCTGTATAATTTCAGTGACTGTTTCATTGTGATGGATAAGTAGACTGTGTTGTTCAATATGCTGAGAGTTAGATTATCGCAGATTTCAAGTACACATGCACTGGAAAACCATAGTGCATTTATCAGTTATTTTGATGTTAGGCTTTTCTCTCAGCTGAGTTGCGAGGTGAGGGGAATTAGTAAGTGATGCATAGCAAGGATGTAGCATTGATATCGGCCAAAGGAGTTGCTCAATAAGAAAACACGAGTTTGACTTCTGAGGAAACGATTCCTAGCCCAATAATATAAGCTAACAATGGAGTAGATATTGAATTAGTTCTGTTCTCTGACCTGGTTGATTTAACTGTGAATTAAATCAACGGTTAGTAGGTATTGTTCTTACCTACTAACCGTCCCCTTGAAGAATGGATATCCTCAAAATTTCATCAAAAGGGGTTTAAACTAGAGTCACAACACCAAAAAGAAACCATCTTCAAAGACTCCAAATAAATACATCCTACCACATAAAAATATCTCCGAAACAACAGTTAGAATATTAAGACCATTTGAAATAGATATAGCACACAAGCCGGGTAGCAAAATCACTTCATTTGACATTGTACAAACCAAAAGATCCGACCGAAAAGAAGGATAAAGGTAATACCATTTACAAAATAAACTCTACGGACTGTAATAAACGTTACATCAGTCAAAGTGGGTTCTCTGTCGAATCTGAATTCAAGAACACAAATTGCCTGTAAAAAGATATGATGTACATTCATTCGTGCGAACGCATGTGGATAATTAAAGGACACCACTTTGATCGGGATAATGTAGAAAATTGAAGATAGGGGGAATTCATAGAAGCCGGGTACTAAAGTGAATTAGCAATTAACAAACACATTATTATAGACCAAATTTATTAGCTAGTAAAAAGTAAATCACATTTGACAAAAATGCTCGAATTCCTAGTCAATAAAAGCGATTAATAGAGACTAAATTAACAACCAGACAAGACAGTGGTTACCAGGAAATGCGATTACATCATTACAGCATTGGAAAACCTGACAAGGAGTAATGGACGACTTTTTCGTCCGTGTTTGGGACTTCTCACTGTGCACACCCATCACAGGGTTTTGAACCCAGAACATTCTGGTTACAAAGCGATCTCGTAGACCATTGAGACACTGACACCCGATCCAATGGCCAGAGCGTGAATTCTAACTTCTGCCAATTCACAACATAGTGCGACCGCTAGCCAATGTCTTCGGCTGGTATTCTCCCCACACCCAACCTGCTGGATTCTACTGGTTACGACTTCCCATTGGAACCCCAGATAACTACCCATCTAAATAGGGCCAGTCGCTAGTGAGCATCTTACTTATATTCAAGTATTAGTTTGTAGGGACTTGGCTGATTGGTTACAGGACTTCATCATGAGCTGACATCAGTTAGAGGATGATTGGAAAACCTGGGAGTACTGAAAAGTCAGCCGTTTTGTCCTAGTTTGTGACTCTTTATCAGTACGCACCCAAGTCCATTAGTACTTCATCGTAGATGTACTAATGGACTTAACCCTAACTCACTTCAGAGACTCAAAGACTGACTTGCTACCAAGGAATAATCTCGTCGACTTAGAATATGCAGACAATATAGTCCTTCCAAGCGAGGACGCTGACAAAATGCAGAGTCTTTTAAACACCCTGAGCTGCAATCTACGAGTGTTTGGTATGAGATTCGCTCCCGCCAACTGCAAGATGATGTTACAGGATTGGACTACACCAATTCCTAGATTAAAAATAGGAAATGAAGTGGCAGAGCACGTTAACCGCTTCACTTATTCGGGAAGTACCATCAGCCAGTGCCAACGGGTTGATCTCTGACGAAACCTCAGTACAAATACAGAGGGCTAGGTTCGCATATGCCAGTTTACGCCGTCTCTGGCGTAGACGTGATATCCGGCTGGATATTGACCAAAGAGTGTGTGTACTGCTCAACAGTCCGCTCCTTCCTCCTTTATGGCTGTGAGACCTGGCCATTGAGAGCAGAAGACATGAAAAGATTAGCTGTCTTCGATCATAGGTGCCTGCGATCTATCTCCCGCGTGAAGTGGTATAATAAGGTGAGCAATATTGAGGTTAGGCCTTGGTCGAGTGCTAGGCTATGTTAGGAGGGGAAATCAATCGACGAGGCTGTGAAATTACATCGACTGAGATGGTTAGGACATGTGTTACGTATGCCTAGTCAGCGCCTTCCTCGACCGACGGGCATTGTTAGCTGATATAGGGTCAGGCTGGAAAAGAGCTAGAGGCGGTCAAACGAAAACATAGCACCAGTCAATGAAATCTACAATAGTTAGTCTAAGTCACGTAGGAAGGTGTAGACTTCCTGGTTGGGGTCCTCGGGACGGTATAAACCAGTGGTTGGAAACAATTGGTGACATGGCTCAAAATCGTTCTCAATGGCTAGCGCAGATGCATCCACTCTTTGTGACTTATGATTTTCAATGAAACTATATTGTTCTTCGTTATTACTATTCCTTTGTCTTACACCTCTGTTTACTGTCTCTAATATGCATTTCTCCTACTTTCTTCTCTTGCTTTGTGTGCTTCATGGAGGGAGTGTGGCGACTTGAACTGCTGCACATCAGTGCAGAGTTCTATGTCCAAAACAGACAGACAGACAGACGCACCTACTTATAACCAGTCAATCAAATTCCTACAAACCAATAGTTGAAAAACTGAAACATAGTAAAATTGATGATTTGATGAAGTCGTGTATGAAAATCTGAAAATGCCTTCCAGTGACAGCTAATATTCTTATCCAAGTAGCTGCTTTTGTCTAATTCAGTCAATATTTCATGAAATCGTATGAGTTTGTCGAAAGGAAAGCTAACGGATCATCCTTGAATGGATGCTTATATATGTATTACAAGAAATAAATGCACACTTGGAAGGGAACCGTACACAGTTAGTGATCCAACTATGCACTGTGGATGAACTAGACCACTAGACATGATGTGACATCCTCTGAATACATTCGGTTTAGTCAACAGATCTGTCGTATTTTTTGAGTTTTAGTCATAAAACTCCTAATATTCTTCATTTCAAACATGAGCTGAATTAGAATTAACCCACATGAAACCAAACCAGTAACAGTATTGTAGGTGATGTAATAAATGAACTTTAAAACAGATTTTGACCCACCTGTCGAACCTCTTCCTGAAATAATGTTTGCACAATAGATTACATAATGTACACTTTAATTAAGTGCACTTGTAAATACCGTGTATAGCGCAAGGTATATTCATTATATTCCGGACAATCCCTATATCCTTATTTCATTCAATTCATTGATCACTTCAAGGATGAAAGTGATTTGCACAAATTATCTATCAGTGTAATCGAAGGAAATTCAAACTGTCACAACTGAATACAAGTGTGACTAAGATGTGTAGTGTTGTCAACATATCTGTCACAAACATACTCAGTTTTAATTGTTAAAATCCTAATTTACTTTACGTAAAGTACGACTTAAGGTAGAAAAAGCAGGACTAGACACATCCCACTAGTTACTAATGTTCAATCAGAGTATCCATAACAGTACTAAAAGAAGTCAATCACTAGCCCGAATAGCTCAGTGGTAACGTCTCTGACTGCCACACTGGGTGACGCGGGTACGAATCTCACAGGGGTGGGAAATGAGTTCCTTCAAGGTTGCAGATACGCCATGCTGACTGCGGACTGACAACTAGCACGAAACCTAGGTCAGGAGGGGCTTCCTTTTGGTGATTGCCTCTAACTGTGTAATAAGGCAGAATTGATTAGAGAAAACTGATTGGCGCAGAATAATCTGGATCCATTCTATTTCGTTG
This sequence comes from Trichobilharzia szidati, assembly GCA_944472155.2. Taxonomy (NCBI): domain Eukaryota; kingdom Metazoa; phylum Platyhelminthes; class Trematoda; order Strigeidida; family Schistosomatidae; genus Trichobilharzia; species Trichobilharzia szidati. Next base: position 9,522,177 of record OX235277.1, read on the forward strand.
GTTCTCATCAGCTGCGTACAATCTGAATTCATTAATAAAATAAAAATAAAAAGTGTACAATTTTAACATAGCTACAGTTAGTAAGAAGCCTATTTTCATCAAACTCGACTACAAGGGTGACGACATTATGAGAATGGTAAATAAAAGATTAAGCACAGCCCTGTCTAGGACGTATCCTACAACGTTATTCGTCTCTCTATCCCGAACAACCTCCTCACTGGTGCAGTCAAAGATTGACAAGTACCCCTCACATGTTACCTCCAACTGTGCATACCAATTCACATGCATCTGCGGGAGCAGTTACATTGGAAGAACAGAGAGGAGGGCCTATGTCAGATTCTGCAAACAATGAGCCTCCGGTTAAAGAGACCGAATTGTTAAAGCTCTTCAATCGTCAAACACCTGATTGACACAGGACACCGAGTAGATGTGCTGGAATCATTCAAAATAATTAACAGACAAAGTACCTCAATTCTTCTCAGGTTTGCTGAAGTTATAGCAATAAAACGATTGAAGCCTGACTTATGTGTGTGCAAAAAGAATCCGTTGTCGGACTTCAATCAGCCTGGTGACTCACTTCTTCGAAACTCTTTGTTTTGTTAACTTATCTTGTCACTCCCCCACCTTTATTTTTCGTTTGACTCTCTTAAGAGATAATTTTTCTTGATCTTCTGAGTTCTGATCATTGAATTACATCATCAACTTCTCATCTGACCTCATGTGCACCGAAATTTTAAAATTTTCATCTTCTCTTATCTAATTACGTAACTATTACTAATTTTCTTTTGTTACCACCCCAACAACACAACTGTTACTTAATTTTATTCCAGAAACTTCTCTCTAACAAGATATACATATATATGTGTCGTAACACTTTAGATACCCTGTAAATTGCAACGCCTTATTTTACTATGGCGCTCTGACAATATGCTTGCTAATGGACAAAGGTTTGTTAAAATTGTACACTGTTTATTTTTATTTTATTAAAGAATTCAGGTTATACGTAGCTGCTGATGAGAACCAACGAAATAAAATGGATCCAGATTATTCTGCGCGCCAATGTTTCTTCTTTCTTTGTTCAAATTTATAAAAGAGAATCATTGTATGAGAAAACTGATTATTGAGCAAAGAATACTCTTTCCGATAACTTAATTAGATTCTACAGTTATATATTTATATTAATGAGAGAACTGTGGTTATAGACAACATTACTGTTTTTTAAGAGTAATGTAGAATCGCCAACATCAGAACTACGTAAGATGTTCCCAATTAGATTTCTAATGGATTATAGTCCAAAAAAGTGCGCATGTGTTGATGCGTGTAATTGTAACACCAAATTGAACGACAATAGTCCAAAGTAAATAACTATGCTTAACAAGGAATATAGGCAGGCGTAAACAATAGACACCAAAGTCGAATGACCTTGCATCAACCAATATGATGGCTTGGCATCACAAATAGTCGCTAGTCATAATCCCCTTTGAAAATGTCTCCTAGATTTTGTTTTTGACTTCTCTGTGGAAAATGTGTTGATAAGGAGGTATAACACATGCATATGTGGAGGGATAATGACTCTGCAAAAGTATTGATGGTTATGCATTCAGATGCAACCACTTTATATGAAGAAGTCTGCATAAGTTTGTAAGTCATACATAAATGGTACTTTTTAGGCACTTTCCTCTCGAAATTATAGGTCTCCTTTAGGAATGTATTGTGTATATGCAACCAGTATCTCCTACAGTTGGAGAAGGTTTTGAGAGAGAATCTGGGACCAGCTTTTGGAGCATATTAGAGATATTTTTTATTTTATTTTTGATTACAGCTTGATGGCACACCGTATTTTCAGTACAAGTATGGAATTTTCAGCATGGATATCGGTAGCCAAAATTTTGCAGGCCGACCATAGATATCAGGTGTCCGTCGGCAGGGGATCGAACCCCGGACAATGTGCATGGTCGGTGAGAGTCCTAACCACTGTGCCACGCACTCTATATGATTAAATTTTATTACATATATATCCTAAATACACTTCTTTGTAAATTAAGTACCGCTTTTCACCTGGAAGAATGTGATTGGCCATTTCAAGGTCGTCTGAAGTTGGTGTCTATTCTTTACTGTTGCCCGAATATATAGTAATGAAATCCCATGAGTCATATTCATATTAAATTCCATTCATACTCATTATTACATATAATAATTCTTTGATTTTCAAAAGTTGGTTTGTAAAGATTAGAATTGTGTTTACGAGTTGATCACGGATTGATATCAGTTAGAGAACCATTGACAACGAGCAGAGAGTACTGGACAGCTGTTTCGTCCCAGTTTGGGAATCATCGGCAGTACACACACTGGGGTTTGAACCCAGGACCTCGCGGTTACAACGCAAGCTCGTATACTATTCAGCAACTGTGACCAGAGCTTGCGTATTTCCGGAAGGTCCTGGGTTCGAACCCCAGTGAGTATGTATTGCCGATAGTACCCAAACTAGGATGAAACAGCTGTCCAGTAATCTCTGCTCGCTTTAAGAGGTTCTCTTTGATTATTACAAATTTGTAACTGTAGAACTTAGTGAAGGAGTTATCGGAAAAATATTCTCTGTACAGTATTCAACATTTGAGGCTTCTGGTGGTTTGAATTAATCTAACCTAAATCTGATCAGGAACACTGGTGCATAGCGAATAACTTATGTACATAAAAAATCAATGAGATTAGCACTTTACCCACCTCTTGAACCGCCTCCTAAAATGATTTGTAGAAATATGTATGTGGATAATAATAATAATAATAATAATAATTTGCTTTATTCCAAAACAGTACATGTTATACAGAACGGAATTTTCAGCATTTTTACTACAGTATTGCATCCAGTTAGTACATTATCAATCAATAAAATTCTACATAGATTAAGGAAATCTCAGTTCATTATTACAACAACACATTGGCATGTCGGTAGCAAAGGTAAAGCTGAAACAGTGTTTGAAGGTGTTAGAAAAGTGAGAGCTGTCATATTTATTGGCGTAAGCGAGAGAAATAAACAAAGCAGCACATAACGGAAAAGAGAGAGAGAGAAAAGGAAAAGAAAGAAAGAAAATGTTGTACCTATAAATGATATGAGTTGGAAAGACAAGGTCCAGTTGTTCTACTGACTATTTAATAAGTTATAGGTGTCACGCTTAATGCTTTCTTTATCGCACAGAACACGAGCTAAGTAGGGTATGGTTGAGTTTTGTACTTGCTAGTGCGAGCGTATAGTTTTTTATATAGGCTTCTGGTTTTGCCTGATGAGATGCAAGGGAAGAGTAGTGTGTGAAGAGGGTGGTGTGAGTTAGATAAAATGGATTTGGCCCATTTTTCACATGAATCCATGTGCCTGTCAACCAGAATATTAACAAGCTGGTTAAGAGGCACATTGCTTACCCTGCTGACAACCTTTAACATCCTGCGTAATAAGGTATAGTCTTTGTTCAGTAGCCCGGGAAAAACTAAGGACTAACAATAGAGAATAATAGGCAGAATACGAGAGTTAACGAATTGTAGGAGTAAGGGTTGGGTTATACCAAAATGTCTTAACTTCTTGATGTAGAAGATAAGACGGAATATTTTCTTAGAAATCGCCAAGATATGAAACGACCAGGAGAGATCAGCAGATAGAATGACGCCTATTTCAGTGCCATCTATATTGCATACCTCATGAGAGGCAACCAGTTTTTTTAGGTCGGATTTATGCCTCAAGGTGAAATTGACTGTTTGGCATTTGGAGGGGTTTAGTGACTCGACGCAAATATCAGAGATATGGAAGATATTATTAACACCAGTTAAAATTTATTCGGTTCACATTACAACATTCTAACAAGTTATTTATTTATTTTACTATAGAAACATCTTATTTCCTATCTGATTGTATTTTATTGATGACACTAATATTCATTCCGAATGTACTTTGTCTTATATTTGATTTTATTCATATGTCTAACCAATCTTTACTCATGTATATAAATGAGGCGAGAAAGTTGTGTGATTACCTTGATATGATTATGAGCAGCAATAAATTGTGCAAATATTACTGTACAACACTGTGTGAGTTTATCAAAATAAAATTTTATCCATAATGGAGTTATACTCTATCACAGTGTTCAAATTTTATGCACCCAATTCTGAATGGCAAGCCTTCATAGGATCAAATATTCTTTACTGCATAGGGGAAATATCCAGCTTAATCTCCATATCTGTCACACAAACATTCAATTTTAATTACACTGAACCCCATTTGGATATGATTAAAAGTAGATTTTAAACCTGATCATAAAGTGTGTTGCACAGCGAATGACAAAATAAAGGAATCATACAAAAGATAAAGAGTTTAACTCACCAGCGGAACCACTTCCTACAATGATGAGATATACATGAACAATTAGAGAAAAAAGGTTACACCACTCACACATGAACTGGTCCCATCTCAAAATATTTTGTATAAGCCATATATCTACTATATTATTGTATTATCATTATTGTTCCCTTGGGTTCCTAGTGGAACATGGGGCTTCAGCTGCACGTCTCCACTTGCTTCTGTCTTCTGTTGTATTTTCCATCTGCATCCATATTAGTCCATACTGTTTCAACTCCTCTTCACACGATCTCCTCCATGTCACCTTTAGACGTCCCACTCAACACTTCCCTTTCTGGTTCCACTCGAGCAATGGCCTGATGCGCGATGTCACCCAACGACCTCCTCAGCGAGTGTCCAATCCATCTCCACTTTCTCCTGCATATTTGTTGGGCGATTGGTTCTTGTTTTGTTTGTTCACATAGTTTCTTGTTGGTGATTCTTTCCGGCGGCCATCTGATCTTCAGTATAGAGCCAGCGAAGACAGTTGTTGATAAAGGTGTGCAACAGGCTGTTGGAAATATTCTTTGTGACCCACCAAGTTTCTGATCCGTACGTATAGAAGAACTGACTTGATGTTTGTATTGAAAATCCGAATTTTGCTGTTGATGCTGAGTGACGAAGATTTCCAGATTGATTTCAGGTTGATGAATGTGTTTCTCGCCTTCCCGATTCATGATTTGACATCCTCGTCCGTCCGTTTCTCCTGTGGTTGAGACAATGCTCCCTAGCTGGATAAGTGAATGAAGTAACCTCTTTCAAATCCCTCCCGTTGATGGTGATTGGCGTTGGATGTCGTTGCTCTTGTTGTTGTTGTTGATTGGTTATTTTCATAACCTCCGTCTTGTCTATGTTCACCTGGAGTCCTGTCTTCTCTGACTGCTTCTTCGACCAGTTTGTTGGTTTTCGCTTGTAAGTCTTCGATTTTGTGTGACATCAAACATAAATCATCCACTCGCGAAATCCAGGTCTTCTAGGTTATTCACGTCAGTCCAGGATATCCCTGTCTTCTCGTTTCCCACTGTCTGACGCATAATCTAGTCCACCACAATTAGGAATATCATTGGTGATAAAAAGCACCCTTGTCTGACTGTTGTGTCTACTCCAAAAGTCTCGCTGAGTTTTCCGTCGTGGATCACTTGACATGTGCCGTTGTCTTACAGCTGTTGAATAAGGTTGATGAATATTTGGGGTAGTCCGTAGTACTTGAGTAGTTTCCAAATTACTTCGCGGTCAACGCTGTCGAAGGCCTTCTCAAAGTCTATAAAGTTGAGGTGGAGGTTTGATTGCCATTCCATGCTTTGTTCGATGATGATGCGTAGAGTTGCGATTTGGTCAGAACATGATTTGCCTTTCCTGAATCCAGCTTGTTCTGGTTGTCGGAGTTCTGTATCCAGTTCGTCCTTTATTCTCTCCAGGATGATGCGACTCAGGATTTTACTTGCCTATTCAAATAAGAGATAAATATTCCAATTTCTTCACTTCAGCCATGAATTCAATTGCATATCATTTGACCAAACTTACTGAGAAGTCCCAGTTTTGTGGAAAGTAAAAAAGGGATATAATCACTCAGGATATTGTAAAACTTACCATCAACAATGCTTCCAAGTAATAAGGTTGCAATAATGGTGACTACCAAATACACGGGTGCCATATTTTACACAGTAGAATAAGATGTTCAATTTGTCACTTTAAATAGCTTTTCTTATCACAGAGAAACAAATCAGATTTCAGAGTTCCTTTGGCGACAAACTCTATCAGAACAAAACAATCACTCATTGTACATGATAATATTCTAATCAGGTTCATTAACTGGCTCCAATAAACAATCTATTCTTGTCTATTTAAAGCAGCTTTTAAATTGATAATTTTTACTTTGGTCATTCTTTATGAGCATTGTGACAATAAAATGTGCCATAGTAAAATTGAAACAAAAACAACTTCATTACGAAAACTATTCACGTATCAGTAAAGGAGACAGTTGCCATTAAAACCTACTCACTGTGACGTGAGCGCAGAAAGCCTATCTATGCACCCTACATTATACCTGAAATAACTTCCTTAAGAGAGGGTCAATCATAAGACAGGAGAACAACAACCGTTCTTGTATGATTTCGCCGTTCTTATAAACAATAATGACATCAAAAACCCGAAGTTTTACTTCAGCTGTGCTGTGATTGAACTAAAGTGTGCAATTCAGGCACAAAACGATTATAGAAAAAATTCCCATTTAGACATTTAGAAAGCAGAAGGACTGAGCGAAGAAACATTCACTTTTCAATTACATCCTCATCTCTGACTCCACTCTCATATACACGTAGTTTGAGACCCCGGTGGGTGCGTACTGATGAAGCGTCCCAAACTAGGACGAAACAGCTGTCCAATACTCCCAGGTTTCCCAATGGCTCTCTAACCAATATCAGCTCATGATGAAATCCAATAGCAATTTTATTACAATACACAACAATTTACCAATCAGGTCGCGCTGATACGTTTGCTAACAATAATTAGTCAGTATCAACATGTCAAGACGCGAGTGGTAATTAATGGAGACAATTAATACACACACAGTTAAAAGGTAGAAATGTTTACAACAAGTGGACTGCATATTGCATAATTTTGGAAAAGTTAAGAGTAATTGATCAAATCGTCACACTATGGATCATCATTGAACAAAGCTTGGAATGGAAGTCACCTCTCTATCGCAAATTCATCGACTTTGAAAAGGCCTTCGACAGCGTCGATCGAGAGATGATTTGGAAACTAATTCGCTACTACGGGGTGCTGCCAACAATTATACATCTCATCCAACAGCTGTACGACAATGCTGCATGTCAAGTAATCCACAACGGGAAACATACGGAATCCTTCAAAGTGAGGACAGGAGTAAGACAAGATTGGCTGCCTACTATCGCCAATGATTTCCCTCATGGCAGTAGATTGGATAATGCGACAAACAGAGGGCAATGAGGAAACAGGCATAAAATCGACTCACACAAAAACTTGGAGGATCTGGACTTCGCCAATGATATACGTCTGATTTCTCACAAACTGGAAGATATGCAAGCGAAAGTCAACAAGTTGGTGATAGAAAAAGCATCAAAGATAGGACTTCAGGTGAACATAGAGAAAACAGAGGTGATGAAGATTCCTGAGCCACACCACCAACAGCAACAACAACAACAGACAACGATCAACATAAATGGGAGGAACCTGAAAGAAACCACCTCTTTTACCTACCTGGGGAGCATCGTTTCAACTACAGGCGGACGGAACTGACGAGGATATCAAAGCAAGAATCGGAAAAGCAAGAAAAGCTTTCACTACTCTCAAGTCTGTGTGGACGTCAACAGCACTACTCAGCATCAAAATTAAGATCCGGATTTTCAACTCCAATGTGAAGTCAGTCAGTGCTACTATACGGATCAGAGACTTGCACTGCGCGTCATAAAGAGCACCTGAAATAAACTACAGACCTTCATCAACCGCTGTCTTCGCTCAATACTCAAGATCGGATAACCGGTCAGAAAAGATCAGCAACAGAGATCTGTGGCAATGAGCGAACCAACCCAGCAGGAACCGATTGTGAAACAAATAGGCAGGAAGAAATGGAGATGGATTGGCTGGCCATACTCTGAGGAAACCATCAAGTGACATCACTAGACAAGCCATTTCTCGAGTGGAACCCGAAAGGGAAGCGGCGAGCTGATCGTCAGTGCAAGGGATACTTGTAGGAGGTCATGTGAAGAGGAGATGAAAACGTGTGGGCAGACTTGGAGCCAGGTGAAAACTCTATCAGAGAAGCGAACGCAATGGAGACGTGTGGCTGAAACCCTATTTTCCTCTAGGAACTAAAGGTGAAAATAATAATAAGAGAAATTAAGGAATAAGCGTCTGCTTAAATTGATTACGTAACAGACTGTTAAGGAAAAAATTAAACGATTTGAACAATGATAACTTGTAATTGAACATGAAATAGTCAGAAAAATAATTAAATAATTTGAACAATTATAATTTAGGAGAAGAGGTGGGCAAAGTAGTCCGGTTTATACACTCATGTAACGATGGCCAAGGTAAGGAAAGTGGCTGTACAAATTTCTTCTGAACAGACACAAGTTAGGCCTCTTCAGGTGGATTCATATTGATTCAGCTGTATGTAGAAGATGAACTCGTAAAGCAAAATTAATATTAAAAGGAATGAGATAAATAATTTTAAATGCTGTATTAACGTGAACCTTATGCTCACTATCTACAAGGTGTGATAAAATAGAACTACGAATAGATCTTGTTTGTCCCTTTCTTAACCACGCTGGATGATGTTCAGAAATACGGCGATGAAACTGCCTAATTGTACGCCCAATGTAGCTGGCTCCGCAGCTACAGTCAAACTGGTAGATACACATAGAGGAGAAGACAAGATTGGGTAGTTTATCCTTATTTCTCGAACATAGAATAGGGGTGGTTATGAGGAAACAACGTACCTCTGCTGCGTAGTAAGCTCTTTTAACTGCATTCTTCAGGCGGTGTGTAATTATTGCACTGATGTTGTCACCGAGGAACTGCAGTTTTATGAACAGTAGTTTTTTCGGAACTGTTGCCACACTGACTCTCCTAGGTGTTGAATTCATATTCTTCTCAATAAATTTATCCGGATAACCATTTTTTCTAAGTAATTCTCTAATAATCCTAAGCTCTTCATTGAGGCAGTCGTCTGAACAGATTAACTTAGCTCTATGAACCAGACACCTTACCAGGTTACGTTTATATTTCAAAGGTGCAAAACTCAAGAAATGAGTGTACTGACCTGTTGTTGTAGGTTTCTTATACACACTCCTTCTAAGTGTGCCATTTCCCTTCCTTGCCATGAAGATGTCTAGGAATGAGATACTTTCTTTCTCTATGGTAAAGTTTATTGCTGAATGGGCATTATTAAACTTCGCAATGATGTTCATTGCATCATTCTCACTTTTCATCACCAGAAATTTATCATCCATATATTGACAGTAGAAATCCAAGTCAGTTAATTACTGCTTTCAGTGGTCTATCCTCTAAATCAGCGAGGAAAAATCAGCTAGGATTGGGCGTAATGGGGAACCCACAGCCACACCATCAGTCTGTCAGGTAGAATATGCTCAACACGATGGGATTAAAAACTCTGCCTACAAGAATCACATTACAATGCTTTTCTCTGATAGTCCGAATTCAGAATGATTTGCATTTACTCAAACAAAACCACACACACAAACAAACAACATTATATGGATTTACACACAACCATAAAGGGAAGCATCAAGACCACACATTAAACGGAAACAAAGACTAATAACGAGGATCAAATCAGTATGATAAGCAGCCTAGTTGAAACATCCAGATAGGCCCAAATGTTGTGGTTAGTCTGTTCAGAATAGGAATTTCGGATAAAATCTTTGTGTTACACAGGTTTCAAAGTAAAGCACACACATCAGCTAACCATGGTAATACCTGACTGAACATGTCAAAGCCATTCACCTGTCGAAAATGCTCATCTTCAAATGTGAAGTGGATCTTATCAGCACGTATTTGTGATATATCCTCTACATATGCTATAGGAATCGGAAATGAAAGATAATAATAATAATTTACTTTATTCCAAAAACAGTACTTGTGATACAAAATGGAATTTTCAGCATTAATCACAATATTGTGCATCTAATTTCCTCAAATTATAAATAAAATTAATCACACAGAAAATTTTTCTACATTTACAATACATGCAGCATATAAAATGGAGATAATAATAATAATGTTAGCAGCTAAGGTAATGATGATAATAATACAAGTGGAAATTGCCGTGGGCTTGTTTCACACAGTATTGTCGATGCGGTATACAAATCCTTACATGATTAAAAATATTGAATATAATGTTCTCTTTACATGATATGGTGAGGGAAAAACAAAAATTACAGCTGTCATAGAGATAAGTTAGTGTTTGCAGTTATGAAATTGAAAACAAAGAATCAACAGGACCATAAATATAATAGAAATAATAAAAGTAAAACTTGAAGGTATATAAGGATTGATGGAGGAGATTGTTTATTTACTAGATGAAAAAAGGTTAGTCAATTCTCGCCTGACGCTAATTTCATCACATAAAATACGTGCCAAGTATGGTATCATAGAATATTTATACTTAGACGTGCGAGCAAACAGTTTTCTGAAGTTACTTCTTGTTCTACCTGAGGAGACGCAAAGTGAAAGCTGAGGGTGAAGTGGATACTCCAAGTCAGACAAAATCCCTTTAGCAAATATACTGCACGAAGTTAAGTGCTTATCGACAACGACGTTAACTATGTAGTCCACTGGGAAACCACTCACCCTACTGACAGTCTTCAGCATCCTACGAATGTGACATAGTCCTTTTTAAGCAAACCAGGAAAGAATAAGGGTGAACAATATAGAAGAATAGGTAGGATGCAAGAATTTATGAGCTGTAAGAGGAGGGGGGTTGAGTTATATCCGAGTGCCTTAACTTCTAAATGTAAAATGTCAGGCGGAATATTTTACTGAAGATCGCTGAGACATGGGAAGACCAGGAGAGATCAGAAGAGAGAATAAGTCCAAGATACTCAATTTCTGATTTAATTCCTATAACACTGTCATCAATCTTACAACTGTCATGAGAATCGACGGCTTCTTTTAACTGTCGTTTACATCTTAAGCTGAAATTAACAGTTTGACATTTAGAAGGATTCAGTTTAAGACCGTTAGACTCAGACCATTTACTGACTCCCGACAGAAAGCTATTTATTTTGTATAATCTAGCTGGGAGTTAACAGCCATTGAAGCTGTTAAATCATCAGCGTACTTCACAAAGTTTATTTCATCAAAGTGAGGCAAGTCATGTAAGAAGAAAGAAAAAAGAAAAGGAGAAAGGACAGCGACTTGAGGGACACCAGCTTCAGTAGACAATGAAGTGGAAGACTTCCCTTTATACACGGTGTACTGCCTTCTTTCTGAGAAATAGGAACGTAACGACGTGCAGTCCTAATCAAGGACGCAATGGTAACACATGGGCTAACATGAGAAGAATACATCTACAAAATAACTAACAGGTCGAAGAGTACTGCTCAAAGAGGACTTACATAGTTTATTGCATAACAATTTTGCCAGTAAATGTGTAGAAGAGTGACATATATTGATAGAATTGGGACAAAACGATTATCGACTTTATGAATCCTAAATAATCTGCAAATATTTGGAAGATCAGTGACACCCATACGTTTTCCTTCCAGTTTTCTGACATCATCCGCTATGAATTTATCCTACACGCCAATAATGCACACTATTTGTGTGTCAGGCTCTTCTAAAGGATAAATTTGATTCTTTGTCGAGTTTCAGGATAATTTTATCTCATTTCCCGCCTAATTCCTTTGGTGTTTTGAAGTGCGTTGACGTCAAAATGCTGTGTATTGTACCCTACTTGAAATACTGAATTTGTGTGCTACATCAAGCAGCTATGCTCCTATGGCATGGTAAGTACTGTGGAACTCAATAAATCATTCAACTTTTCATACATTTGTTCCCCTTAATGAATTTGAACAAAGCAACAACTACAGTTTTAGCAGAATAAAATGGTACCATCTTTTATTTCGTCGCCTTCTCTTCAGCTGCTTACAGGGCAAAAACATTATTCAATGTATCTACAAAAACAATTTATCATACTTACACAGAGTTCATTTTAAACAGAAATCAATTGATCAATATACACATACACTAATAGTATATACATATATATATGCAATATTGAACACAATCCCGAGCAATAATAATCATACAAAATGAAAACTTTTCAGTATCTCGCATTCGGATGAAAAATATCCAGTTATCAGGGCAAAGAAAGACTGATAACTGCTTCTTTCTGAACGCACAAATCAGGTTTTAGGCGCTTCATGGAAATGGCTTCAGCAAACGTAAGGAGAATTGAGCTCTTTTGCTTATTGATGATTTTGAACGACTTCTCGACGTCCACCTCATGACCCGTGTCGAGGAGATGCCTGGCAATGGCACTGTTTAAAGCATTTGTTCCCTTTAGACGTAAGCTTTTTGGTACATGTTCAGAAAATCGTAGATATGCTCTTCTTTCTGTAAATTTTTATATACAGTTGGAGTTCACATGAGAAGGGTATCTATCGATTTTTGATTGCACCAGAGAGCAAGTTGTTCGAAAGACGGGAACGAGCTTAGCTGCAGGATAGGCTATGGCTAGTGACGTACTCAGCCTTCTGTTGATCATTGCTGCAATGTTTTCGCCTTTATAATCAAGCTGAAAGTAGATTGGCTTTTTTCTTACTGTGATTTGTTTTTCATTTGCGACTTCAGATCTTCCATACTTGTTGATGAACCTTTGAGGGTACCCATTGCTCTTCAATGTCTTTTCAAGAAACTCAAATTCTTCCTCTAGTTTCTCTGTAGAGCATATTCTTCTCGCTCTATAGTAGAGAGTCTTGACCAGTGCTCGTTTTCATTTTGAGGATCGATGGTGAAGTCAGAGATATTGTTCAGCGAGATAGAAACATTTAAACCAAATGGTCAATTCAAATTTGTATGCCTTTACTCAAAAACATTTTGAGGCATGAAATTAGCGAAGTCTCTGACTTTATCTCTTAAGTATTTGAGACTAATTTTAGTAGTAAAATTATTGTGCCTATGGATGTACCAGCAGTATTCACGAATGTGCAAACTGTCGAAACAGTAGACTACATATGCCAAGAAATCACTGAAAGGTAAACGTACTTGGAAATTTCCCTGTCTAGCCTCCAAGAACTACTCCTAAAATATTCAGTGAATGTTGATCTGACTTAGGGAATTCCCCAAAGATAGGAGGCAGAGGGTTAGGATCGACTCGAAACTCTCTCCGTGGACACTAGTGCGTGGCAGACTGCCACAAGGCACGGTACTCGGACCTCTCCTATTTATTTTGTATATCAATGAGTTATCTCTGCTCACTGACTCCCCTATGGTCCTATACGCAGATAACTTAAAAATTTGAAAAGAGCTGAAGGCCAACAGTGATACGCTCGTGTTGCAAAAGCAACTCAAGAAGTTGTCAGAGTGGTTCAGAGAATGGATGCTCCAGATCAGAGTAGCAAAATATGCAACCATGCGCATCGGACAAGTAGGCATCAGCTCCTACGAACTAGAGGGATTAACACTCCTATCACTTCAGAGTAATTTGGATTTAGGTGTCATAGTTAGAAACGATTTAAAATCTACAGCACACTGTCACGCGGTGGCTGCATGTAGTTTAAGATCCTTAGGGGCCTTTACTAGAATCACCGGTGATATGTTCACCTCCTTACATACATCTCCGGTAAGGTCAAAACTGGAAAACTGTATCCAGGCAGCCAGTCCTTGTCATGAAGGGGACTCACACATTCTAGAAAGAGTTCAAAGGAAGGCAACACGTATAATTCTCTGCGTGACTAATTTATCATACGAGGAAAGAATAAACAGTTCAAATCTCTACTTCCTGTCATACCGTAGTCAGAGAGGAGATTTAATCACAATGTTTAAAATTTTAAATAACCACTAAGGATCTGACGTATTCTCTCTTTTCCTTCCTACCATGTCGGAACACCTTAGAGGACATTTCAGGAGAGTTCAAAAGCCAAGAAGAAATCATATTGCTGTTCAGTATTGGTTCTCACTCTCTCTCTCATAAACTCTTGGAACTGACTCCCAGAAGAAGTGGTGTCTGCAACCTCAACTGATTCATTCAACAGGAGTTTAGACAAGCACAGAAATTTACTGGAAAAGGATTAAAATAGGCTCCAAGCCTTCTATCCTCAACCAATAAATATGAAATCTGAATCTGAAACTTGCCTTCAGAAATTCTTATTCCCGCTATGACTAGGCCCAACCATAGCAGTCTTATTCCATGCAAACTTTGTCGTGGGCTGCTTAAATCCGTGGCCTCTCTCAGTTCTCTCCCCATTGAAACGCATAGTATTTTCTCCGTTTCATATCGTTTCAATTATAGATTTGCCACAATGATTCGGCATTTACACGTCAGCACAATTCCAAATAATTTTCAGCTTAATGCTGAGAAATTTGAGTATGAAATGGAGAAAGAACATTGCTAAGTAGTACTGCAATATGTTTCTAATTAAACTGTATTGCTTCTGACGACAGATTATCAGCACTAATATTATTTGAAGAATTTTTTTCAAGGAGTAAATACAATTCTGCAAAATCATGTGATTTCTGATCAGTACAATTTTTAGAATAAAGCTATTGTTTTTCCATATTAGTTTGTTTATTAGATGTGCCACACAGTGAAACAGTATTATTTACTGGATGACAAAGTTTCGAACAAAATTTATTGTTCATAATCATTTCATCAATTGTAATCACACGACTTTGAAACTTGAGTTTTATAGTTTTCTTTGTTCTCTCCTATTTGTCGTCGTTGGGGTGGTAGAATTTTCCAGATATCGGGGAAAGGTGTTGAATCATTCCTATCACATGTATTTGTAGTTGATTCGATAAACAAAGCTTCTGTTATCAATCTCTCCCTTCACCTTGGCGTTACATTAGATTTTAAAACTGTCATCCTATCCCATCCTATTGTATGGTTGTGTTGTGTGTAATTGCATGTATTGAGTGTTATAGCTGAACTATTCTCCAGATTTCTTATCTTATTTGGATCAACCAATCTAGATTTTGCTAAGTTTTTATGTTCAGCTAGTCTGACTGCCCCTGTTCTACTAGTTTGACCTATGTGTTTGACCTGACAATTATTGTAGGCTGGGTATTAGATAAACTAAATTGTTTTGTTTTAAAGGCTCCACAGGATTGATCCTTTAGCCAACAAAGCTTGTTTCTAATTGAGTTTGTGGGGGGTTTGAATGCCAGTCACTT
The DNA here is from genome assembly GCA_944472155.2 of Trichobilharzia szidati. Classification (NCBI taxonomy): domain Eukaryota; kingdom Metazoa; phylum Platyhelminthes; class Trematoda; order Strigeidida; family Schistosomatidae; genus Trichobilharzia; species Trichobilharzia szidati. The sequence goes on from OX235277.1 coordinate 9,537,460, forward strand.
TCATTCCTGCCTTGTTAAGAATTGTCCGTAAAGTTTCCGAGGTTCCTTGCTTGTATGGAATTACTACTGGTGATTTAGATTCCTTATTGTTGGTGTCGTCATTAATATTGCTATTATCATTATCACTATTAATATTATTGTTATTATTACTATCGCTACTATCATTATTTATTTTATTTTTACATTTCCTTACATATTTCCTGAATAATTTATCCGGGTAATTATTAATTTTGAAAGCTTCCTTTCTACTACCCCTATTACAAATAGGAGAGGACAAAGAAAACTATAAAACTCAAGTTTCGAAGTTGTGTTATTACAATTGATATGATTACGAACAATAAATTTTGTCCGAAACTTTGTCATCCAGTAAATAATACTGTTTCACTAACTGTGTGATATATCTAATAAACAAACTAATATGGAATTACTTACTACCACAGTGCTCAAGTTTTACACATAAATTAGCTATTGTTTTTGTTGGAGAATGATATCAAATATATGGATAGATATTACTGTTGTGTTGATGATGCGCTTATATTAGTTAATAAGAGTGTAAGAAATAAATGAGTTGTCTTACAGGAGTAAGAGAAGGCTGCCTACTATCGCCAATGATTTTCCTGATTGCAGTAGATTGGATAATGCGACAAACAGCGAGCAATCAGGAAACAGGTATAAAATGGACTCACTCAAAAACAACTTGGAGGATCTGAACTTCGCCGATGATATATGTCTGATTTCCCAAAAACTGGAAGATATGCAAGTGAAAAGCAACAAGTTGGCAGAAGAAGCATCCAGAGAAGATAGGACTTCAGGTGAACATAGATAAGACAGAGGTGATGAAGATTCCTGGACAAGAACAACAACAACAGACAATGATCAGCATAAATTGGAGGATCCTGAAAGAAACTGCCTCCTTTACCTACCTGGGAAGCATCGTTTCAACTACAGGCGGACAATACCGACGAGGATATGAAAGCAAGAATCGGAAAAGCAAGACAAGCTTTCACTACTCTCAAATCTGTGTGGAGGTCAACAGCACTCAGCATCAAAAATAAGATCCGGATTTTCAACTCTAGTCTGAACTCAGTCATTGCTACTATACGGATGGACCAGAGACTTGCACTGCGCGTCATAAAGAGCACCTCAAACAAACTACAGACCTTCATTAACAGTTGTCTTCGCCCAATGCTACTCAAGATCAGATGGCCGGCCAGAAAAGATCAGCAACAGAGATCTCTGGCAATGAGCGAACCAACCAAGCAGGAACCGATTGTGAAACAAATAGGCAGGAAGAAATGGAGATGGATTGGCTATAGTCTGAGGAAACCATCAAGTGAGTGACATCACACGACAAGCCATTACTCGAGTGGAACCTGGCCGAAAGGGAAGCGGCGAGTTGGTCGTCAGTGCGAGGGTGACTTTGAGGAGGTCATGTGAAGAGGAGATGAAAACGTGTGGGCAGACATGGAGCCAGGTGAAGACTCTAGGAGAGAACCGAACGCATTGGAGACGCATGGCTGAAGCCCTATGTCCCTCTAGGAACTAAAGGAAACAATAATGATAATAATGATAAAATTTAATAACATCCCCACCTGGGTCCCTTTCAATTATGGAGAAAAGCAGAATAGTGCCCTTCATTTCCTGGATATCTTGTCAAGTAAGTGGGAAGACGGGTTGCTTGACAGATGCGTGTATAGGAAAAACACAATGACTGCATAATACACAAACTTTCATGTTTGTGCGCTAATCAAATATAAATAACACCGTTCATACCACTTTTGAAAGTAGTTTGAATATATATTCATAATTCTTTAGCTGAAATGCAGTAATTCCACAAAGAAACATATGAAAACAACAAGTAGGAAATCTGAGGTGATTACAGAATGTGCTAAACCACTATTTATCATTTATAAAATTATATTTGTAAAATCTCAGCGAAATTGAAATGAGTACTACCAACGTTTCTTGTGTTCGGCAATCTGGCCCGAACTTCTTCAGGGAAATTAATCGAAATTAACATAACAGAGGTTTATATATAAAAAGGAACATCACTTGTTTTGAAAAATTTTGTCCAATCATGAGTCATTCAACAAGTATCAACAAGTATAATAAACAAAATTTTATGAGCTGTGATCAAAATTTGGCCTCGGACTTACAAATTTTGGTCTACCTTTGTGAAACACTTTAAACAGAGTGTGTTTGTGTGTGTGTGTAAACAGTTGTAAAACATTTCTTAACGTTTCCATAAGAAGATATGGACAGTCGAGAATTTTGACCAAGTATTAATATAATTAGTGATACATATCCACTTTTTATTTATTAATAAGGATTTCCTATGCATCAGCTAACACCACGCCTTCATGTCTGTTCAAACTGTTAGTATCTAGAATTTTATAATTAGACGTATTTTCAAAATTATGGTGTTTAAGATTAGAGTTTAGTAGAAGCACCCTGTCGGACTTATTGCTTTGTCTTCTTTCTGAAAGTGTGAGGACAGATTTTGATCACAGCTCATAAAATTTTGTTCAGTATACATGTTGATGCCTGTTTCATGACTCATGATTGGACAATGTTTTTAAAAAACAAGAGACGTTCCTTTTATATGTAAACCTCTGTTATGTTAACTTCGATTAATTTCCCTGAAGAAGTTCAGACCAGATTGCCGAACGAAACGTTGGAATTAATCATCTCAATTTCGCTGAGATTTTACAAATATAATTTTATAAATGTCTACTTCTCAATCAGCGCTCAATTATTTTGCTACTATCCAGTCAAATCTTGATCACAGTTCATATGCGCTATTTATCAAGTTGAAATTTAATGGGAACTTTTCGGGTGAGACGTTAATCCGGCGACTGTAGAGAAGTAAACGGAGCAGCAAACCTATGTGTTTGTGATTTCATAGTCTTTGAATGTTTGAGAGTCAAATGAAGAGCATGCTAGATAGTTTCGCCACATCAACAAGTATTTATCAGTTCATTTGCTCCCCTGTAGAGTTATGTTCGTCGTACTAATAGACACCTGAGCCAAGATGTTACTGAACGATTCCCACCGTGGTTGAGGACAAACAGAGACTATCTGAAGCTTCATTTTGTCACATTTAGTGAAAAAACAGAAGCATTCAAGGTGATTTATCGCATCTCAGTGAATCTTTTCATTGGACTTCGTATTCGTCTACTTTATATACCTGCGGTAGTTGGCATCTGAAACAGTAAGCATGAACCAACCATCTCGGAGAAGCCATTATCTCTGTTGTAACAAGACGAGATCTAACCAACTGATTATATCACTAACATCTCCTATATACTTTCATCCCCTTCAAACCAACCGTTAATCTTCTTACATATTGATTAAAATACAGTTTGGGTTCGTAAGAAAGTGACTAAAAATTTTAAAAGGAAGTGGTTTTGTCAGCTGGTTTGATGCTAATTGGCTGTGCTGATTTCTTTTGACCACACACAGTTTAGGTTTAATAGTTTCAATGACAGCTGACTCAGCAATAAATGAACTATATTCACAGAAGTCTTTTTTTATTAAATTACTTCCCTGATAATCTTTAACAAATAGTGTTTGCTTCAGAGCTTACACAACATTATTTTACCACTCATATTGTCGTTATTTGTTACCCCTTGTTTCTACATACAACAGACCCCATACCTAAGGTTGTTTCTTTATATTGTTCGTATTATTGCCCACGTCACCGACCACAGCTGCCTGAGTGACACCTCAGGGCACAGCGGTTTCATAAGGAAGCGCTCCACCTATTGGGTTATGGAAGCTGGTACGCTTCAAGTTGCTGTAGTTTCTCCGTTTGTTTGATTTTTCCTCATTTTTTGTATAACTTACCAAATTCTTTCAAAGCCTATTTGATCAAAACGTGTCGGTCACTTGGAAAAATCGGTTTCAGTAGATTTTACATTTGACTGTTCTTATGTGTGAACAATTTATTATCAGGAAACATTTATTTCCCGACACGAATTTAAAACAAACAATAAAGGTTAATAAAGCAGGATTTAATGAATTCATCAAATTTCGGTAGAACTCGTCAGCTGAATACTCTCCATACACCGATATATATACTTTTGAAATTACATTTTGAGATATAAGACTGACAAGCAAATAAACTACATTGAATTAGTCATGCAGAAAGACAGGTGCGAATGTTTTTCACGTCCTGTTCAGATAGATAAGGGGAGAGAGAGTATGAGAGATCAAAATTAAGATAAATTGCATTACGCTTCAATTACATCACTTAGATAAACAATTATACATTAGAGAATATAACAAGAATTGAAAACAGAGTGATGTCAATAATAATAGTGCGCGTCGGTGGCACAGTGGTTAGGACTCTCGCCGACCATGCATATGGTTCGGGGTTCGATCCTCTGCCGACGCACACCCGATATCTATGGTCGGCCTGCAAAATTGGGCTACCGATATCACATGCTGAAAATTCCATACTTGTACTGAAAATGCGGTGTGGCATCAAGCTGTAATCAAAAAAATAATAATAACAATAATAATAATAATTCTGAAGTGAGTTAAGATAATGCTAATGACAAAGGATAGTTTTAAGTGAATCAAGAATAATAATAATCATAATAGGTAGAATTACAAGTAAAACGTATTACCATGGTAGATACAGAGTCACAACCATCTCCTTTTGTACACAGAGACCTAGATTATAAACTCGAATTGCACAAGCCTCTGCAATTGCAAGCATCTTCTTGTTTCTTTGTCTGCTGACAATAGTGAATGACTTGACCGCGTCGATATCATGTCTGTAATCCATAAGATGCTTTGTTATTGAGGATTTTGGCACTTTGCACTCAGCTGTTTTCAACCATTTTGGCAAATGCTCCACCATGCGAGTAGACAATTGCCTTTCCATACGACCTATGTATCTGCTTCCACAAACACACTCAAATTGATATACACAGTTTGAAGTGTCGAGGATTGGCGATCGGTCTTTCCCAGATTGTTGAAGCACTCGCTTAGTAGTGTTAAAGAAAACAAGTTTTGCAGCATAATAAGTTCTCTTGATGGCTTTGTTGAGTCTTCGTCTGACTACTTCCTGTACATCACCTCCTTTGAACGGCGAACTGATATAGACGGGTTTCTTTGGAACTGTTTGGATTGTTTTGCAGGGGCTATTTTTTTCAAAGTATTTATTAATGAACTTCTCAGGATATCCATTCTTAGATAAGATATCCTTCAGGGATTTTATTTCATGCTCAACAGTGCTGTCAGAACAAATTTTTCGTGTTCTGTTGAACAGTGTTCTGACTAAGTTCTTTTTATATTGGATTGGACTTTATTATCTAATGCTAACTCAATGGACTCAAGCTTAATCGCAATAAATATCAGACCGTTAATTTTAGTGTCAAAAGTGAGCAGTACTTGCATGAACTAACAAAGTTTCACAGTTACTTTAATATCAGCAACACTATGGCAGGAAATATCGTATAACACCTATCCCGAAATCAATTTCTGTTATATTGTTCTTCATTGATCATGTCTTTGTTTCCTAAGAAAATCTTTCGACTGATTTATTCTGTAGTGATGGTGTTAATTCTTGGCAAAATTCAACGTCTTCTTTAACAATTTCTTAGTTAATACATTCCACGCATTCATCTTTATTGTTCCTCCTTATTATTCCATGGATTTTCCAAAAAGGACTTCTTTTTACCACGTGGAACATTGTAGGTGGTAACCAGCGTTAGTGATGTCTTCTTGACTTAAATAACTGATATTGTTGTTGATAGGAATTAAACTCTGTTATGTAACTGGCTAAAATCATTCTGTCTGATACTGAACACCCTCTCTGTTCTCATCTTTTTTCTTTTACCAACTCTTCAAGGAAAAGTGCAAGAAATTTCATAACAAATAATGCTTGAACGGTAAAATATGAGGATTCAACTACATCATGTTGGGCACGAGTTTTCTGCAAAGAAATAAAAGTCAAAAAGACCTAATAACCAGCACTACAGCCACTGCAAAAAGACACTGAAAGTGCTGTAAAAGATTCATATGATTTCAAACCACGGATAGAACACCGAGAAATTGATAAAGAAGACATTATGGTAAGCTATGATATTAACTCATTATATACTAGTATCCTTGTTACCGAAAGTCTTGATATCATTTCCAGTTTACTAGAATCAGATACAACCTTATCGCAAAGATGTCCACTGGACACCAGTGAAATATTAAGTACTTAAAATTCTGTCTAGAAAGTGATTATTTTACATTTGAAGGGAATTTATATGGATAGACAAGTGGTGTTGCTATCAGTTCACCAGTCTTCCCAATAGTTGCTGATGTTTTCATGAATAAATTCAAAAATAACATCTTTTCAAGCATACTCACCCATAAAATATGGTTAAGATATGTAGATGATACTTTTGTAGTGCTCAAACGAGATCTACACAGTTCATTCTTGGAGCAACTGAACAATCTATCTCCCAGAATCCAGTTTACTTCGAAAGCAGGAAGAATCAAACGTTGGTGAACTACCATTTCTAGACTTCCTAATTAAGAGAAGGGAAAACGGACACTTTATTTTATCTGTATTTAGGAAGAAAACCCACTCCAACAAATAAGTAGACTTCGGATCATCCCAACTCATTAGTACAAAGGTATCAGTTGTTTCAAGTTTTCTTAGACGAGCGCACTCCTTGATGTTAACGGATGAGAAAGAAAAAGAAGATGAAATATCAAGCATCGCTGAAACTCTCAAACAAAGTAACTACTCAAAGAAACTCATCAGCAAAAACAACAGTGACATTAAATATGGTCAAAAACACGTATTCCGAAGACGTGGGCCTCAACAATTGTCATTCCATTAGGACCAGAGACGTCAGACGATATCAGAAGAGTAATCAATAACCACAATGTCAGAGTTTTCTTCAAATTATCAGATACACTGCGAAATAACCTTGTCCATACAAAAGACCAAATCCCTAAAGATTCCCTATTTAATTGTGCTTGCTTGGAATACGATGCGATATGCATCTCACAAATATCTCAAGAAATCAAAATCAGAAGAAATGAACACCGTAGAGCATCTGTTCGACCAACGCGAAATCCAGTCGAACTAGAAAAGCTTGAAAAATCATCAGTCATAGGTCGTCTACATGCTATATAATCAGGCCACAAAATTGATTTTGACAATATTGAAATAATCCAGAAAAATTTCAGAAATCTCAAAGGACGTTTAATATTAGAAGCCAGCCATTTATATCAAATGGAATCCAGATTATCTTAAATGAGTGTGAATCATGGACTTAGACGGAATTTGACCTGTTATGCAACACCTCCCTCCCCAATGAAGTGAAAAAATCCACACGAATGTGATAAGCACTTTCATTATGTAAACACATGCTGCTATGCGTCGGTGGCGCAGTGGTTAGGGCTCTCGCCTACCATGCACATGGTCCCGGGTTCGATCCCCTGCCGACGCACACCCGATATCTATGATCGGCCTGCAAAATTCGGGCTATCGATATCTAAGCTGAAAATTCCATACTTGTACTTAAAATACGGTATGGCATCAAGCTGTAAATCAAATAAATAAATTATCGAATGCAACAATCTACACCTAGTTATGTTATCTTTACCAACTGGCCAACTTGACAACAAAGCACAAATGCCCCCATGCTGAGCAACGATGATTAAGTTGTTATACAATGCAAGCTGAGATTTTGTAAATTCTGGTTTAATAATACTACTTTGATAAAGCTATTTTAGCAGCATCATTAAATAGCGGAACGTCAGCAGAAACAACAATATCGTTTTGTTTTTCATTTATTGAGAAATACAAAAAATCTGTATTATAATGATCAACACTATTATTGTGTGTGTGATTCTTTCATTAACTCTCGGAATCAACCGTTTTGATTAGTTCTACAATTTATGTATTTATTTGCTCATAAAGTGGGATTTTTCAGCTATTATTATAATATTATTATTATTCCCCTGGGGCTTCAGCAACACATCTCCACTTCTTTCTGTTTGGTTCTGTTCTCTTCAGATGTGTCCGCGATTGCCCATAATCCATCATCTCCCCATCGAACGATCTCCTCCATGTCACCCTCGCACCGACGACCCACTCGTCGCTTCCCATTTGGATTCCACTGGAACGGTGGCCTTAATTGCATGTGATGTCATTTGACGGTCTCCTCAGTTGCGTGTATGCCCGAAACATCTCCATTTTCTCCAACAACATATTTGTTGAGCGACCGGCTCTTCATCGGTTGGTTTGTTCCCAGCCAGAGTTTATTGTTGCTAATTCTTTCTGTCCAGCCATTTGGTCTTCATTATGGAGCCAGCCAGCGAAGTGTGCAGTTGTTGATGAATGTCTGCAGTTACCTGTTGGAAATGCTTTTCGTGAGGACGCGCAGTGCAAGTTTCAAACCGTATAGAAGGACCGGCCGACTTGGCATTGGTGTTGAAAATGCGAATTTTGTTGTTTATACTGGCTAAGTGGGTGCAGAAGATTTCCAAACAGGTTTTATGCTGATGAAGACGTATCTTGTCCTTTCAATGGTGGCTGAATTATGTATTTAAGTGCAACTAATGATGAGCAATCATGGGAGCAGTAATACAGTCAGGTTTTGATGTAAACGTTTGTATGAGAAGTATGCGAAAACACATGATGAGTTCAACGCGCATAGTGCTATTGGCCAGAAGACACTGACGGCACTTATGAGTATACAGTAACGCCATGTAAATGACTCAATGTGATTGAGAAGAAAATAGTTAGTGTGCGCAGGAATTTTATGAATTGTCTTCAACATTTCCTTGATATGTGTAACAGTAATTTAAGTGATATTTCCCATCTACTCAAAAGCAATAGTCAGTAGTATAATAACACTTTTTTGAAAATTTACCGACGCACAGATTTCATGGCTAATAAATATTTCATCGGATTCATCTTCCTTGATTTAATTAGCTTGTTATCTTCAGTGTGTAGCTGACAACTTGATTTCAAAGCAGTATTCTGTAAATGACAAGTTAAGGCATTTAATAAATTAAGTTATTTACCGCACTGCTGTTTGGAATGAAGCTTTTATTATTGTACTATATCTCGTTTGATTTCTAAAACCCTTAAACAGAGTAGCCGAATAACATTAATGCAACCAACAGTGTTTTTAAGGAGTAGGTAAGAGTGGAGTGATTGCTTGAATAGTCTCGTGTTGCAAACATGCAATGGTTATTGAGACGTCAACGTTGGAAATTCAACGAGTGAATACTTATGTTTCGTTTACTGTTTAAATCTCATAATGTGTAGTGTACATTGAACCTTTGAACTTTTGTTTCAACGCACTCACCCACTTTTGGCACTTCTTCCTCTTTTGATTTGTGACTCTCCTGTACATACTCGGTTCGATCTCTCGTTGTGCTTTCATTCGGCGCACTCTTCGAGCCTACCACCAGTCAGGGCAGCAGATAAGTTGTATAACACCTTTATTTATTAAATTTGATATTTCATTTGTGTAAAAATGCAACTTCGTCCCAAACACATTTCCATCTCAAGCCTTTCTACTTTGATTCCGTTCGTCAGTACTTCCACGTCAGGTAGAGTACTGCTAAGGTTATAAAGTGGTGAAGTGTGGTTAGTTTGCAGTCTACCTTAAGTCTAGTCTAACACTTACAAATGCAAAAGTAACAGAAGTTTGTTAGATTTCTGGTTCTGCGATTTTACTTCTCTGGAGTGTTTAAATGTTTGGAAATCCATCCTGTCCTGGGAATGTAAGTAACGAATCGTACACTAATATGTGAACGCCGTTCGAGAGAAGTTTTCACAAACCAACCAGCGTCTTTATAGATGTGTTTCGACAGGTTAAATGGTTTCACAAATTAATCTTCAGTTAGCCTGTGGTGATCTCGTTATCTACAGATGTGATTAGCGACTAAGTTCAGTTTAGGAATTCTCGCGAAATCAGGGAATACTGGACAGTTTTCGTCACTAAAAGTTTAAACCAAAAAACTATAGTAACGTCTGTTTTTTTTTTTTGAGAGGCTGTCCGTGACCTATATTCTGCTGAGCAATTCATATGCAAGATAACTAGTGAACAAGGAGTTGAATGCATTCACTTTTAGTGTGCTCAGACCACCTGAAAATATATTTTATGCTGTCAGCCCTGTGTGCTTCTGACAGTGATCTGAACACATCCGGTCTATCCTCCATGGCTTTCTATGACATCTACATTATCAAACTTCCTCTTGGATATCCAGAAAGATATTCAGAAGGGTAACATTCAGCGCTTTAAGCTAAATCAGAAACATAGAATTTGTCAAAGTTGGGACAATAAGATAACAATTATACTACAAGCCTCTAATCGTGGGGTTTTAGACTCACTGTCATTGTAACTAATGTCACAGTAAATCAGAAAAACAAACTTTGGAGCTATGCGAAACGATTTTCAGTCCAAAAAAAGGATCGCGGGAACATACAGCGCAAGAGAAAGGCTACGGTGACAAATACGTTTGACAAGATATTGAAGCACAGATTAGACGTATGTTGCCATAGAAGTTTATTCATGGGATGAGGATTCTTAAAGAATGTTAGCATAGTAAACTGGAGAAAGGCCTAGGGAGATGAGCAACTGTGGCAACGCCGAAACACAGGGAAGGATGTAAATTTATACTACTTGCCACTAATTAGTGTCATAACATTGGGTGGAAAATGAAGGCATTGAGGGAGAAAAGTGACCACAGGAAATGAGATTAAGGTTATCTGTTAAGTTAACCTCCAAGAGTATTATCTGAATGGTACTTGATATATACAGAAAGAGAATTTGTTAACCAAAAGTAGACACTACGTTCACCTGGTAGTATTTTAAGGCTCACGGCATCGACGTTCGCGAATTGTACGGAGTATACTGACGCAAGATCTTATACCAACAATTTCTATAGTATTCGTTTCTCGTGTACCAAATACAAAGCAAAAGACCAGATTTAGTCGTCCAAAGTATAGTAGATATATTTCGGGATCAAATCGTGAACCGTGTTGAGTGCTTAGCTGGCTATTGATCGTGCACGCACGTGACACGGCGGAGTATCAAATGGCGGGGATGCTTGACCGGAAGCCTTCAGCTAAACAAGTCGACTTAAACAGTGAGTGTCAGCATCCAATGTTGAGTGGTAATTACTGTGGTCAATAATTTTGGGGAATTATTTACCGCTTCAGTATTTAGCATAATTTAGCAGTCCACTGATTATATGTTTGCGTTATTCAGTACTCTGATTGTTTTTGTTCAGATTTTGGAAATATTCGTCATGAACTGGTGTGATTCCAGCCATAAATGACATGTTTTCTCAGTCGTTCATGTAGTAAACAATCCAGGAAAAGTTCCATGCATGCAACAACGCGAGCAGTCTGTAGAAGTTAAGTTGTGTAAAGGTAGTACACATTTACCAGTGTTTAGAAATTGTTTTGTCTTAAAATAAGGACTGGTTCCCTAAACTACGACAGTAATTATTCACGGCCAGTGAAATACTCTCTTCTGGACTAAAGAAAGCTATCCTTATTAACCTATCATTCAAGGCTGATCAAATTATGTAGTTGACAGCTAGCTCAAAGACTTCAGTCAACCACCAAACGCACATTCTACACCGTATCTCTTTCCCTCACATCTCGAACATTTTCGATCCCTGTACCTACGATTTAAAGATGAAATTCCATGGACTCTACTTCAAACTGTATCTACAAGTTCACCTGCGGTTACGGCGAGACCTATATAGGCAGGACCAATAGAATGTTCCAATGTCGTCGAAAAGAACATGTTCAAAAATGGTTATTAAGAGACATAGAAAATCCCAATGCAATCAATCTGAATAGAAATCCATCATCATACATTGCGAAGCAATTATCAGTATCAGGTCACGAAATCAATATTAATGCCTGTTTCACAACTATTTCATCACATAACTCTAATTCAAGGTTGGTGATTGAAGGTGATGGAAGCACTTTGGATTAACTACATAAATCCTAAACTATGTGCACAGAAAACAACAGACTTCAACCCTCGCTTGCCATGGACTGAATACTTCACCTATTTAAATGTGATTGGCCATTAGTGTGCACTTTTTTTTTTTATAACGGAGTAATTTTCATGCATTTCATTTTATTATTGTGAAGCATGCTAGTTGTAAAGCTGTGATAATTATTTGTTATGGTAGTATTTGTATTCCGCAATGACCGAATTACAGGAATTCAACCAAAAACACAGAGAGGGATGAATTTAGGAATTTGTATTTGGCGGAATTATATTCAAATCATATAATAAATATATTAATAAATGACAGTAAGTATTTAAACAATACAGAGATAGAAATTGTCAATCACCACATCCGCCACATGTCGAATGTCTCCTTGCGTATTTATAATGAGGTCTCGGTTTGCTTGCAAGCCTCTGTGATCTTCTAACTGATTCTGTAATATTTTCATCAGTATCATCTGTACCTATTTCTGAATTATCTACAAAATCAGGATTAGTAGCGGAATCATTAAAATTATAATTGGAACGACCTACTTCATTTATTTTCACTTGATCCAGGTGTCTGTTATGAACTGAATGATCTTCGATGTCTAATATCTTCACCATTCGATTTCCCATTTTTTGTAGTATGATTCCAACAGAAGGTCTATAGTCATTCCCTCTGTAATAATGTACATCAGAAGTCGTGGACATTAGGTGCTTTCTGAGAATTCAAGATTTGAACAGTTTAGCAGGACTTTCCTGGGTACTTGTATGCTCCGCATTGCGATATTGAAGTAGGAAGTTATCTACACATCTCTCTAGCTCATCGAAATTCTTAGGACTCATTGATGCTATGGCACTCTTTAATGTTCGTACGAAGTTTTCTGCCAAACCGTTAGACTGAGGATGACGTGGTGCTGTGTACAGATGACGACAACCTATATGTTTTAGCCAATCATTGAAGTTCTTCTCAGTGAAATGAGTACCATTGTCAGTAACTAAGACATCTGGAATTCCTTCTCGACTAAAAGTCTTTCTCAACGCTCTGTGAGTAAATTTTGCATTAGGAGTGTCTGTAATTAGGACTTCTGGCCATCTAGAATAAGAATCCACAGTAATTAAGGCATAGTATGAATTTAGGAATGAACCCCATTAATCAGTATGAATACGCTGCCAACCCTCACAAGACGCAGGTCATAGTTTCCACAATGACTTCCCAAAGGACATTTTATGCAAACAACTGGAACGGCTCTTTGATCTTTTGTTAATGTCAGCATCAATTTCCGGCCACCGGCACGTTGGGCGTGCTAGTAATTTCATCTTGTCAGCTCCCAGATGAGCAGAATGAAGATCATCCAAAATAGCAGATCTTATTGTTGGAGGAATAATAATTCTGTCATTCAGACATAGAAACCCTTCAGGATGGACTGAAATCTCATCTCTTAGCTTATAAAAGTCCGGAAATCTTCGCTTACACTGAATATTCCAACCTCTTTTTGTTGCATTTATAATGCATCCGTAATATTTCCGAGTATCGTTTATACGTCGAACTCTATCCACAGGTAACGGCTCGCTAACAAACAGTCAGTGTCATCAGCAGATGTTTCAAATAATGAATAGTGAAATAAGAAGTTTGAATCTGTGTTCAATAGTGTGATCATATGCACTTAGTTCTAAATTCCATTTTTGTACCATAGTAGCAGACGATCTATTCAGGGATTTTTCTGGATTGTAAATGAATCTGAAAGACTGATGATCAGTAACTATGTGAAACTTAGTACCAAAGAGATACTTGTGCAAGCGTCTTATTGCCAATACAACTGATATAAGTATAAAACTTGGGCACCGTGGTAGAGTGTAACTCCATAATGGTTAAGATTTTATTTTGATAAATCACACAGTGTTGTACAGTTATATTAACTGATGACGTTTCGAGCACAAACTATTGCTCATAATCATATCAAGTTACTCACACAACTTCTTTCCTTCATTTATATACATGTGTGGAATCGATTCGATATTGGAATAAAATTCAATATGAGATAATGTACATTCAGAAATAATAGTACGAGTGTTATTAATCCATAACAATTATTTCTGAATGTACATTATCTCATATTGAATTTTATTCCAATATCGAATCGATTCCACACATGTATATAAATGAAGGAAAGAAGTTGTGTGAGTAACTTGATATGATTATGAGCAATAGTTTGTGCTCGAAACGTCATCAGTTAATATAACTGTACAACACTGTGTGATTTATCAAAATAAAATCTTAACCATTATGGAGTGCCAATACAACTGCTAGAGGCTCTTTCTGTATTTGAGAGTATCATTGTTCACTCTTACTTAGACGTTGTGAAATACAAATAACAGGTTGTCCATTTTGCTCAAGTAATAATAATATATATTTTCACATAAATTAGGCATTTACATGATTGACATACCGTTTGTACAGGCATGGTCATATTTGACAAGTGCAATTTGATATAGAACACTGTTTTTATGACGTTAAAAATTGGAAAGATGGAAAAAACCTCTAGAAACTTTATTAGAATAGATTACAATATATTGGTTCAAGTCTAAATTATAATCTATAATATACTTATAGTCAGTCAAATTCATGCGGGAATTACGAAATGTTGCGTTAATGGAAGGTGAGAAGAGAGGTGGTACACAGGTGCTAGAGTAAGTACTGCAGCTATACACATAGGAGAAGCGTCTGTAGTGAGAAAACACTTATCTTTCGACAGAAACGGTCTTAAGAGAGCTTGTTCATTAAGAAAATTCAAATTTTTTCGCAAGATATCTACATGTTGTTGTTCTCACTTAAATTGTTTACTTGAAACAATATCAAAAAGCGGAGATAACAGTGGGGATGAATCTGGAGTAAAAGTGAATAGTACCAATCCATGATCTCAACGATGACATATTATTAGGTGAAGGTGCTTGAATTAAAGGTGCCAAATGACCAGCATCGGGTCTGAAACTCTCGGAGTCTAGTGTGTTTCCTAAGCATGATACAGACGACAAAGTGAAATGACATTTAGATGGATTAACGAGAATATTTTCCCCACAGAAACGCCTGAACAGCTCTAAAAGACGTTCATTATGCAGTCCGATGTTCGGGCCATGAACCATAATTTCGTCCTGGTAAGACTCAACGCCATCTAATCCATCTATCATCTGATTTATTACTTTTTGAAATATTGCAGGTGAAACCTTTAACCCAAAAGGCAAGAACTTATACTTGAACAATCCAAGTGGAGTATTAATGGTTGTTGATGCACTAGAAGCTTCGTCAAGAGGAATTCGCAAATAAGCATCTTTCAGAACTATTTTGGAAAAGTATTTTGGGCTGTCTAGCTTGTACAGAATGTCTTCGCTTTCTAGAGTAGTGCAACTTTGCTGCAGTAGACGACTACTGAGTGTAAGGCGGTAGTCACCACAAATTCTCGGTGTTTTTCCATCAGCCTTGAGTGACGTCACAATGAAAGTAGCCCAATTCGAATATTCAACTGGTATAAGTATGCACTGCTCAACCAACTTGTTTAACACTTTCTTAACTGCCTCTTGCGAACTGTATTGAATTAACCGGCGCTTTAGGAAGATGGGATCACCCTCTATTTCAAGAAGGATAGGTTGGATCTTCATGCTACCTACACACTTTGAACGTTGGAGGACTAGTTCTCTGAACAAAGACTTATCGAACAACTCAGTGCAAAGTGAGATTTCGACGTTCAACAATCTGAGGGCTTTTAATCCCAATAAAGATGGACCATATTCACTTACAACCTCGCCTGGATTACTAGCTCACTAGTATTCTAGCTGGTCCCAAGCCCGGATAAAGAAGGAGGGTTTGGGCGTGGTGCTAGTAACTCCACCCCCAAAACTTAACGAAATTGCTACAGAAACTTCAAAGCATAAATATATTAAAATTCTACAAATATAAACAATAACCTTAATTTTCGCTGGAATCGGGGAAGTGAAATGACGCAGGCTGGTGAAAGCCTTCGGGATGCCAGTCAGCCGATATGCCTACTTTCGATGAAAGCGAAAAAAGGATGGGGACGTGGAATATTCGTACTACGTACGAAGTTGGAAAGACTGCCCATGTAGCCGCAGAAATGAAGAGATTTAAAATAGAAGTGTTGGAAGTCTGCGAGAGCAGATAGAACGGATGTGGAAGATGCCAGCTATCAATTGGAGAGACAGTAATCTATTCCGGTCACCAAGAGGACAACCACGAGCACACGGAGGGAGTGGCCATCACGATGTCACCAACAGCAACCAAAGCTCTCATGCAGTGGGAACCAATCTCCTCCATGATAATGACAGCCAGGTTCAACTCAAAGCGAAGGAAGGTTACAATCATTCAATGCTATGCGCCTACAAACGTCTCAGAAAAAGAGAAGAAGGAGGATTTCTACAGTCAACTACAAACAGTATTGGACAACGTCCCAAAGAGCGACATCCAAATCCTGATGGGTGACATGAATGCGAAACTGGGAGGAGACAATACAGGAAGAGAACTCACCATGGGTCGTGAGGCCCTCGGTGAAATGAACGACAATGGTGAGCTCTTCTCAGACTTCTGCGCCTTCAATGATTTGGTGATTGGTGGCAGTATGTTCAAACACAGGGATATACACAAGGCGACATGGATTTCACCAGATGGACACACCAAAAACCAGATAGACTTCATTTCAATCTCAAGGAAGTGGAGATGGAGCCTACTGGACACAAGGTCAAGGAGAGGAGCAGATGTGGGTTCACACCACTATCTAGTACAAGGGACTTTCAAGGTGAAGCTGAAAGCCTCGAGGATAGCTGGGGATAGGCAAGATCAACACTCAAAAACTGAAGGACACAACCACAAAGGACATTTTCACTGCAACTGTCAGAGCAAAGCATGAAACACTATGTGACATCACTGAGGAATCATGCGTGAAAGACCATTGGAACTCTCTGAAGGTAATTTTCAGCGAAACGTGTTCAACGGTTTTAGGAAGAAAGAAGAGACAAAACAAGGAATGGTTCTCAGCGGACACTTGGAAGCTAATAGAGGAGAGGAGAATGGTGAAAGAGAAAATGATTCAATGCGAAGACGGACAAGAGAAAGAGACGCTGAGTTCAACTTACACAGCACTGGACAAAGAAGTGAAGAAGAGTGCTAGGAAGGACAAAAGACAATTCTACGACAATCTGGCCACTGAAGCTGAGAAGGCAGCAGGCAAAAGGGACCTGAGGACATTATATCAGATAACCAAGTCTCTATCCGGGAGGAGATCAACACAAGTGGGACGTCCCCAACAGATAGGTTACAAGTCGTGAAACAAACACGGTTGTGTTTTACACGTTTGCAAGAAGTGCATGCAAAAGCGAACTGTGAAGCAGTGAGAAAGTTTAGTGGTAAGCTAAATGTGAAATCGGGTTATGACTCCACAAGTTTTCAAGGTATTACTAATCAGAGTAAAGGTATACAACCGTTAAGGATTCATGAGGAAGAACCCAAATCATTTACTGCTGTTATTAAAGAGGTTGAAAATGATAAAGTCGACCATATAGACCGCGATGAAGTGAGTATTTATGATAATGGTCATGAAGGTGCACATTTGTCTTTGGCTGATCATGATAAGACGAGCGGAATGCCTACTACTACTGAGTCAGACAAAGGTTCTGTACAACTTGAACGTGAAGTAGAATTAAGGGCAGATGCGGTTGCAGAAGGTATGGATACTCATGAGACCGTCAGTGTAAATGATCAGCGTGTAGCCCAACTGTCGACAGATGTCAAAGCTAAACTGGAGCTAATAATAAAAGATAGCAGTGGAGGTAATCTTGCAATTAGACAGCCTTCTAAAGGTCGAACAGTGATAGCTTCTGGTGCACCGTTAAGTTCATCAACTTGTATCAGTCAGTCGTCGTTGGTGTTGTCATCCACAATGAAAGGGATGTCCATGAACCCATGTGTCTTATACTGTGATTATGCTTGTATCGGTCCGTTTGAAAGGACGAAAGTCAATGGCCAGATTAGTGATGATAGGCCAACTGTGTATGAGAGTGTAATTGTAAAAGTGACTTGCACGAATAAAGACCTTTCAAGTTTCAAGTTACTATTTGAATGTTATCATCTTTGGTGCAAATTACTCTGTACCTTCGCTTGGTTGGTCAGATACGTCGTATGTTTGTTAGTCATCTACCTTCCACGATACAATGTCATGAACGTGTTACCATTCAGAGTTGAGGATATAGATGATGGAAGGACGTCAGCAAATGAACTCAACGACGATTTTCCAACTTAGGGCGTCAACCTGAGAAGGGTTGTAGGCGTACTGCTGTAAGTAATACAATTCTTCGAGGGTAGTACTTCGAAGCGCAGTCCAGTATACTTGGTGTGTTGTTTTGTACATATATTCATTTTTTATATATTGATTTGGTGTCACCTTTCATCTATTCGTTGGTTAATATTGTTTGTGTTCGGACATTTTCCACCTGAGAGGGGTTGCAGGCGTACTGCTGCAAGTCCTGCGATTCTTCAAAGGAATTACATCAAGACATGTTCTGCGAGGTTATGTGTACTGTTTGTATATATGCATGGTTTGTCGTATCAATTGGTGTTTTTGGATACATTGTGTTTATTTGATGTTTTCGTACTTTGTTGTATTGTATAATTTTGTTAAAATTTCGTCGCCCTTACTTCTGAAGTTGTTTCGAGTCTTCTACATCTGTGAATGAATTGATTGATGTTAAAGGCAGCAGATGGGTTGTATATGCCGGGGAGGCTGCTGCTGAGAATGACATGCACATATAGACAAGGATTAGCTGTGGAATCAGTGATTGAGAATGAATGTTTCGATTCAGGCTGGGGTCTCACACGCCGGGGAGCGAGAGTGTAGGCGACTGAGGCTTGCATGCGTCACCGTAACTAGAACTGAGGTAGAATGAGTGGCAAGTGATAGCAGTGGTAATTGGTGCTGAATAGATAAGAGGATATGTGAAGAGTATCATGAGGTGCTGCTATGATCACGTTGTTTTCTGCAAGAGTCATTCTAGCAAGTGGCGATTGTGTTGCAAGATTTCAAGACGATGCCTTTAACCGGAAGGCGTAGGTCGTCGTCGACGAGTGAGATTGTACCATGGGTATGGCTTTGTTGTTTGTTTTCCATTTCAGCTTTGTCCTTGGGGCCCAGGTTCTGGCACTGGTATCCAAGTCAACGTGTATCGGTGGTGATGGAAAAAAGGGATGTATCCCTTTTTGCCGGCGAGTGTCAAAGCAGTTGAAGAACGAACGATCAATTCATGGTTGTTTGCTCTAACCCAATTCCATATTTTGGCGGGAGTCATCGATACTGCAATCATCGTTCTATCGCTCACTGTTTGTTAGAAGACAGAGAAAAACTATCAGAAGTATTATTGTGATTAATTGTTATAACATTTATCCTTAGACTTTGTGTACAATAACCTTGTGGTTGGTTCTGTATTGGCGCAAGAATATAGGATTCTTGAATCACCAATTTGTGTTCTGGTTTTTCGCATTGGTTATTGACAATAGTTTCTGAAAGTCTTCTAAGAACAGTGTAAAGTCCAGGGTAGTTAGACCTGGACATTGACACCCTCATTTTATTTCCTTTATGAATGCATGTATTAATGATACACTGCATTTACCTATTTCATTACACTTTAATGATTCACCTTAGTACCGTTACTTTTCTAAAACAGCTTACTATCCCTTGTAAACGTTGTACTTACCTCAATATTGGTTGGTTATCGTATGCCTACAACCACGGGTTGAAAACGAAACGACGTCGATTTTCCCGCGCAACCTGGAGGACTACTGTAGAATTCAATAATCATACGGCCTGGTTCAGACAAAGAGTGTACTTGTATATATATATTTATATCAAATATTTAGCTGTTCAAACATTATTAACTTGTAGACAATCTACTATTTGACATTATATCATACTTGATCGTGCCTGTAAAAATGGCATTCATTTTCATGTAAATTTATGTTTATATGAAAATATACATTATTATCATTACTCTACGACGTTGTAAAGTTGCGCGGATCGATCTGTCTGAGGCTAGTACTGTGGATAGCAAACCTTCGTTTTCTTGGCTTACCAATGGTGACTGACACAGAACTTGGTCATCGAAGACTTCGTGGTAGTCCGGGCAAAACTTAGCACCTCACACGACACTACAACTGTTCCGCTCAGCATTTTTTCAGAGTTCCGAACGCGTTTTCATTGACTTTTCAAAGCCCCTCGGCAACACGCGTGAGATAACTGCGTTGATACTATAGTCAGATGTATCGGCTGCGAAGACAATTTCCAGCTCAGGTTATCCATCCTGAAAAATTCCCGTTCCAATATTAATAGAAAGAAGACAAGTAGTTCAGCGAAGAGTCTCTTTTCGACGGCGAATTCATTTTCATAGCTGTACAATAGCAAATATATATATGGTTGTTTTGTATGTGTGTGTACATTAAATTTGTCAAACGAAAATACAATTAGTAAGTTCAGATGAATTGGGTGTTGATATAAGAGGGTAGTAAAAAAAGTGATGAGTTGTCACAGACGTAGTTCTGTTGCCTTGTCCTTGCTTCTTGTCGTTACAACCTTACTCCATAATTCACTTTCTAATTATTAAGTTTCATTATCTATTTGCGTGGCTGTCCGTTTTTACTTTAGAAGTCCATATAGTTCTCACTAGTTAAATCACTGTCACAACAGCTGAATGCAATATGATGTGCTCAAATCTGGGAGAATCTACGAAATAACAGTGTAAGCCATGCAAAACCGTCACTGATGCTGCAATCTGTTTATCATGATCCTGTTGTAGCGGTAAATAATTTCCCAAAATTATTGACCACAGCAATCATCACTCAACATTGGATGCTGACCATCACTGTTTAAGTCGACTTGTTTAGCTGAAGGCTTACGGTCAAGCATCCCCGCCATTTGGTACTCCGTCGTGTCACGTGCGTGCACGATTACTAGCTAGCTAAGCATTCATCTCTACCCGTGATTTTGTCCCGAAATATTCTACGTACTTTGGATGACAATATCTGGTCTTTTGCTTTATCTTTGGTACTCGAAGAACGAACACTATAGAAGTTGTTGGTATAAGATCTTGCGTTAGTATACTCCGTACAATTCGCGAACGTCGATACCTTCAGCCTCCAAACTGTAGATACATTGGGCGTGTCAATAGGTGAATCAGAATAGGAAATGGGTGCAATCACACAACAGTGGGTTATTAAGTACTGGCAGCTACTTTTCTTCCTGGCTTCTCTGTTTATCCTAATGCATCAGATGTTTTTTATCCGTATTCAGTTTCATTTCTTCACACTGTGCAACTCTGCACAAATCCAAACACCTCTTTATTAATTGCGAAGTCACGAAGTCCTTGCTTTTTCTTTATCCTATTCCATGTGCGGTGATCACTGATCAAGAAAAAGTTGAAGCATAAATATTTATTCGATTTTTATAGGTCAACCCATGCAGTATAGGCCCACTATCAGTGGGTCATTGGTTAGAAATTCTCGTGTCAGCAGAATATAGTTTACTCATGACTGAAACACACATCCCAGGGAGAACAATATTTACAGACGGCTGACACTACTTACATGACAGCATAACAGTGAGCACGGTAGAACTTGTAGCATCCCTAAATTAACCCCAACTGTACGTTTATAAAATGATTTCATGTACTTTTATAATGCCAACACCAACAAAAGAAAATATAAATCATCAGTAGTTCTTCTATACAAAAAAGGAACCTCGGAAACCTGACGGGGAATTCCTAAAGATGCAGGAATAAAAGTATCTGGCATTGAAAACCACAAACTCAATTAGAAAGAGGCTTTGTCGGTTTGAGAACCTTGTGGATCCAATCAGACAACACAATTTAGATCATCTTATACCTTGTGTCACACCCATCATGGTTAAAAGCATGTGATCACTGTGGCAGAATGTAGTCAGCCAGACCACCTAAGCATAAAAACTAGAAAAAGCTAGACTATTTGAACCTAACAAGATAAGAAATCTAGAGGATAGTTCAGCTACACAGCACAACATACAGTTGCATACCATTATAAAAGAGGATGGGATAGAATAAGATGACAGTTTAAAGGTCTTATGTAGCAGGGCGGCGAGAGAGATGAATAATGGAAGATTAAATTGTTGAATCAACTACAACACCTGTTAGCCCGAACATCTGCACAATTCTACTCCCCCTACGTCAAATAAGAAAAAATTAATGAAACCACAAAATCAAGCTTATGATCGATATGATTATCAGCAGTGAATAAAATGTGATCAAAACTATATCATCCAGTAAATAATGCCAAATCATTGTGCGATAAGAGTGACATATTAGTTATTATGGATATAAGAAAAATAGTTTCTAAATCGCAAGCGTGGTTCAGAAGGCGCGGTTCTCAAAAAATTGGAATGTTGTTAGGCGGGATTTTTCTCCCTTAGACGGTCCAATTTTCAAAAAATGATCTCCTTGAATAGAGTTGGGGCAAACAATTTCAGGAATGGTCTATATCAACTTCTGTGTGAAGGGAGAAGGTAGCGCAGCGAAACACATAAGCAATACACTCCTATCCACCAATAACACTTGCCTCATGCAGTCTGGCCATAGTCCCACTGAAACTGTAGCCATAGTGACAGCTTCTAACCAGGAAAGCCCACTAGATCACCGAGATATGCGAGTCCAATCGTCAATTCAAAGTAGTAACTACCGGTCGGTTATGTGACGGGAGAAATTTACGAATGCCTTTCAGACACACGGGATTCAACAGGAAAATACGTACTATGTATATTACAGAAATATTTCTTAACTAGAACTGACGTCACAATTAGATAGCATAACAGTCAGTCACCAGTAAGCTGATAAGGAATTCATCCACTTGGAAGTATTAAAAATTGACGACTACTATGGAGCATTGTTATTCCTTACGCTATGTTAGCGGAATGCAAATTGAATACCAGTAACCCTTTTTTCTACTTGTATGTAGCGATAAGATCTGGGAAGTTAGTGACACGTTTATACTGACGCTGAAAACAAAATGCACTAGCGCGACAGGTTTTACTGAGATCAAAAGAATATCTTGGGGAGTTCCGAAACCATGCGGAATGAGCAGCATAAAATCACAGGGTTCGTACGAGTAAATCACAAAGCAACTTGATATTTGTTCATTTTAAGTCGGTATTCACGCTTAAGGAAGAAGATATGTACTTTCAAGTTGAATCCATGCACCTGAAATAGCGGATTCAATTTTGTTACGTTTCTTCTTTTAATGGATCGATGCACACTGAATTGTAAACGCGGGACAGACGATAGTGTTTTCTGATGGTGGGTTTTTCATATTTTTTTAGTAACTCTTTTATGCACTGTTGGGTCTCGTAACAACTTAGTATATTTCGAAACGCGAAGAAATCAAAATTTGTTTACCTATTATTATTGAAAGAAGGAATTCACGGTGCGACTTATTCATGAATCATGCCACATGACCACTAGGGTATTAATGGTTAAGCGGTGTGATTTCAGTTATTTGTTTCACACTGTTGTTAACGCCAGTTTATAGTTAGGGTTTCCACTGTGAGCGTCTTGTCCGGAATTGTTTGGCACTATGTGTCTAAGTAACAATGATGATGTTATATTTCCACATGGGACGTTTTCCTTGGATTTAGATGTCCTGTTAGTTTCCCTTTACGAGAATATTAATGATGTGCTTAGAAGTACACTTCAGTTCATACAGTCATGTCTAATGTGGAGCTCTGGTTGTGCTTTGTGGGATAAGAGAATTGCTGCAGAAATAATTCTGGCTCCTTCTGGGCGTTATTTTTATTTTATTATAGCTTGATTCCACGCTATTTTTAATACAAGTGTAGAATTTTCAAGATATAATACCAGTAGCTCGAATTCAGCAGGCCAAGACCATCAATATCAGGTGTGCGTCGTCTGGGGATCAAATCGCGGACCATGTACATGGTCGGCTGGCGTCCTCACCGCTGTGCCACCGACACAGACTTTCAGACGAAGGTATTCTGACCGCACTTACTGTGATTCCTTATGGTACATATAAATACTGTAGCTCTTTAACAGGCGGAAAATAAGTTGGCAATAAATTACAAATAACAAATGGGATTAAAATTCAACGACTAATTAAATAAGAGGAAAAGATCATAAAGGTCTTGTTGGTTTTCTAAAGAAAGCTGGTTTATCACTTGGATTCTGTACTTCATGTGAGGTCTAATATAATTTGGGTGTATAATCCGGAAGACAAAACTAATTGCATGTAGTTGTGTGGTCTATGCTTGATATGCATAACTCTTTCAAACTGTCGCGCTAGTGGATTTTGTTTTCAGCGTCAATATAAACGTGTCACTAACTTCCCGAATCTCATTGCTGCATGTAAGTAGAAAAAGGGGTGACTTGTATCCAATATGCATTCCGCCAACATAGAGTAGGGAGTAACAATTCTCCAGAATTGTGCAATAGTAGTCGGCAATTTTTAATGCTTCCAGGTGGATGAATTCCTCAGCTTACTGGTGACTGCCTGTAATGCTGTCTAGTTGTTATGTCAGTTCTAGCTGAGAAATGTCTGTGATATACATAATACGTATATTCCCGTTGAATCCCGTGTGTGTGAAAGGCATTGGTAAATTTCTCCTATCACATTACCGACCGGTAGTTACCACTTCGAAGTGACGATTGGGCTCGCATATCTCAGTGATCTAGTGGGCTGCCCTGGTTAGAAGGCGTCACTCAGGTCTCACTACGGTGACAGTTTCAGTGGGACTATGGCCAGACTGTATATTGCCTGAGGCAAGTGTAATTGGTGGATAGGAGTGTATTGCTTATGTGTTTCGCTGCGCTACCTTCTCCCTTCACACAGAAGTTGATATAGACTACTGCTGAAACTGTTTGCCCTAACTCTATTCAAAGAGTTCATTCTTTGGAAATTTGATTTTCCGTATGTGGATATGCAGTCAATCGATTAGATCCTGTCCCAGCTACCTTAGCGTGGGCAACTGAGTTGTATCATAAACCTTTTTATGTGTCGTTCATTCAGGTTCTGATTCTAATATGCAACCCTTCACCTACTCCTATTGTAAGGTGCACGAGCGAGATAGCTGAATATGTTGACCACTTGTTTGGAAGTTGTTTCAGGTCTACTGGTCTGGTTGTTGGAGGAATCTCAATGTGAATCCAGTAGGCTCGTAGGAATATACCATCTCCCTCATTTGTGTCACGGTAAAGCTCATGGGTACTAAAAATTTTCGCCTTTCAGTTTTGCAGAGCTTGGGTGCATAAGGTATGATAAGTGAAGAGACCAACGAATTTTGAGCCACAGTTGTCGTATTTCATTTGTTCACCACCTTATGTGCTTGATGACAATGCTAGAAATAAAGTTTTAGATAAGGTGAGGGGGGAATTCAGTCGATGCGACCTTAGAGTTCCATCAGGAGAAATGACTAGCACATGCGCTACGCATGCTGAGCCACTATGTATCTCGATTTTAGTTTTATTTTATTTAAAATCCTATACATTCTTGCTGGGACATAGGGGGCTTCAAGCTTAATCTTTGAAGTTTCAGTAGTAGTGGTGTTTATTTTCACGGGTTGAGGTTGCTAGTTTCACACCCAACCTTCTGTCTTTACCGGACTTATAGTCAGCTAAACGAGGTTTAGGAATACGTCTGCCGGGAATCGAACCCAAGACCACATGAGTGGTTGGCGAGCATTCTATCTCTGCGCTGCTGACGCAGTGAAATATGATTAGCTTGACAATTACACACATCAGTATGAAGCAACTTTGTATAGCAAAATTACTGCGTTGATTTTATATCAGTTGAGCTATCACTTGGGGTGGCCATTAGAACATGTCGCAACTTTGGGGTTCGATTCCCGGCCGACTTATTCCTAAAACCTCTTTTAGCTGACTATATATCTGGTAAAGAGAGAAGGTTGGGTGCGAAACTAGAAACTTCGGCCCGTAAAAAATAAAACCAGTGCTACTGAAACTTAAGCTTGAAGCCCCCTTTGTTCCAGTAAGAATGCACAGGATTTAAATAAATAAGAAGGCGAAAAGTTTTAGTACCCATGAGCTTTACTGTGACATAAATGAGGAAGTTGGTATATTCCTACGAACCTACTGAATTCACATTTCATATTCCTCCAACAACCAGACCAGTAGACCTGAATCAACTTCCAAACAAGTCAACATATTCAACTATCTCGCTCGTACAGTTTTAGAATAGGAGTAGGTGAAGGGTTGCATATTAGAACCAGAACTTGAATGAAGGACACATCGAAGGTTTATGATAATACAGTTGCCCATGCTTGGGTAACCGGGACACGATCTAATCGATTGACAGGTGGTTTTTCCATGATTCAACCTAATAATTTATAAAAATAAACTGTCGGTTTAATCGATTGAAACCATGTTATTGGTTCAGTCACTGAATAAGTTCTTGGTTACATTTCTGTCAACCATAAACTTAGCTTAGTGAAGCAGCTACATTTTTTGCAGTCAAATAGACTTTAGCGTATTCATACTCTGAAAATTGTTGTTTTTAATTATTTGTCCAACGACAGACTTAGTATAGCATAAAGTGAGCGTAATAGTTAGTTACCTTTTTACAGGGGGTATTTATTACATTGTATTATTTCCTATAGCAGAGAAAACAAGTAAGCAACAATATGATCGCCAGTCATATCTTATATAATGTATCGGACCAGCGAACCGCAATATCTCTCCGACATTTACTCAGAGATTTGTTATGAAGTAACAGATACTAACTAACTGTATGCTATCATCTGTCACCAGGTGGTGTAACACCCTAGGCTTTTTTAAAATAAATTCTGACAGTTCACCCGAAAGAGTAGCTGCAAACACAAACAGACAACTGTCAATCTTTCAACAGTACTTGTTTTTACGCCTCAAAGCATATACTCATGAATCACCAAACTGTTGAAGGGCAGTTTGTCAGCGTGTATTTTATTGTGTATTAGTTAGTTTAATGAAAACTCATTTATCCAGGAGAACTTCACATGGAATTATTTTATAAGCAACTTGAAAATCCCCATTTCAGAAAAGGCGTTCTTCAGTAAAGAGTTACTCTTCTTTTCCACAATATAATTTTCTTTGTTTTCGACATAGAACCTTGCACTGGTGTGCAGCAGTTCAAGTCGCCACACTCCCTCCATGTAGCACACAAAGCAAGAGAAGAAATGCATAATAGAGACAGTAAACAGAGGTGTGAGACAAAGGAATAGTAATAACGAAGAACAATATAGTTTCATTTGAAATCATAAGTCACAAGGAGTGGATGCATCTGCGCCATCACTGAGAACGATTTTGAGCCATATCACCAATTGTCTCCAGCCATTGGTTTTTACCGTCCCGAGGACCCCAACCAGGAAGTCTATACCTTCTTACGTGGCTTAAACTAACTGTTGTGGATTTCATTGACTCATGCTGCCATGTTTTGGTTTGACCACCGCTAGCTCTTTTCCAGTCTGACCCTTTATCAGCTAACATTGCCCATTGTCGAGGAAGGCGATGACTAGGCATACGTAACACATGTCCTAACCATCTCAATAGATGTAATTTCACAGCCTCGTCGATTGTTTTCCCCTTCCTTACCTAGCACTCGACGAGCCTAACCAGCTCAATATTGCTCACCTTATTATACCACTTCACACGGGAAAGCTGTGCAATTGCATATATTTATCGTAAATTTTCTTAGCAACGAAAGGAATATTTCCGAAACTGTGTCATTAAAACTGTAAACTTTAGATAACAATTTACGTGATGTAGAAAGCCTTAATCGGGTAGAAACTAAATAAAGTAAATTAAGTTATGTGATATAGTTGACGGGATTGAGTAGTATTCGACTAAAATTGGATGATAGTCATATTGACAAGAGTGGTAATAAGGGATAGAAATTTAATAGAGTCGGAATTAGGGAAGAAAATAATACAATTAAGAAACAAAAACAGCAATTACGTATTTGGTGTTAAGATAGATCAGGTCCACTGTAGATTTAATGACTGAACTAACTTCTTGTGTATGCAGAGTTCGGGATTTAACATATGCACTGTCACCACTGCATCTGCGTTTTGAAGACTGACTGACTCACTGACTGGTTTCAACATAGAACTTTGCACCATAATGCAGCAGTTCGAGTCGCCACACTTCACTCAGCGCACAAGGCAAGAGAAGAAAGTAAAAAGAAACGCAAAATAGAGACAGTAAACATAGATATGTGGCAAAAAGAATAGTAATATCGAAGAACATTATTGTATAGTCACAAGAAGTGGACGCATCTGCATCAGCCATTGAGAACAATTTTGAGCCATATCACCAATTGTCTGCAGTCATTAGTGTTTACTGTCCCGAGGACCCCAACCAGGAAGTCTACATCTTCCTACGCGTTTTGAAGAAGTTAGATTCGTACTCTTTTAACAAAATTCCCAGATATTCTATAGACAACTTTGAAGTTCCTTTGTGGGTTAGCTTTTCATTAGGTGTGTTCAGGATAGATCTGTGGTGGAGGGGGCCATCTTTTTTCTCCTTTATAAAACCACGAGGGTGTATTCTATAATACGTGTTTGGTTAGCAAACTCTGGGTACAGGGAGATACCTAGCTTCACTTGAGCAGGTGAATTAGTAGATGTACATTGAGGAGGCTGGCCAACAGTGGTAGCTTATCCTTCACGTTCATGCGAATCATTGGTTTCGTAGAGAGGGTTAGTCGAAGTTCAGCCGCAAAGAAGGTTTTCTTCAGTGAGCGGGACAGACGGTTTCTCAGTATTTCTGTCGATGAGTCTCCAGTGAACTGTAGATTTAAGTAGAGACGCTTTTTGGGAGCAGAATGTGTGGCAGCTTTAAAGGTTTAGATCTCATGGATTTTGTGAGGGTTCTTTTCAGTGTTCAGATTCTCTTCCATAGTGTCAGGGCTGCAAATGCTGCGGGTTCTATGTCTTAGTGAACAGATCAGGTTTCTACGAGTTGATGATGGATTGATATCAGTTAGAGAACCATTGAAAACCAGGGAGTACTGGACAGCTGCTGTTTCATCCTAGTTTGGGAATCATCGGCAGTACGCACCGACTGGGATTCGAACCCAGGACCTTCCGGTTACAAGGCAAGCTGGTATACCATTCAGTCACTGGGACCCGATTCAATGCTCAGGTTTCGTTTTGTAAATAGAGGTACCCAACTCTGAAAGTTAGTGAGTTGTTCGTTCAATGTTGGTTTTCTGTAGATGGATCTTTTTACTATTCCACCTTGTTGACATCTCGTTAATAGAAAGTTCAGGAAAAATATTTTTCTATCGGATTACTTCTCTAATGTGAACTGAACCGCAGGATGGCAACTGTTGAAAAAGTCCAGAACGTCCTGCAAATTCTCCTCATTATCTCTAGTAAAACCAAAAGCTATTAATTATTTTATACACTAAAAGAGTCACTGGCGTGTTTAACCTGCCACTGTCAACAAGGTAATACAAATGAACAAAAGGTGAGGAAGTCTCCGCAAACAACTGATCACTAGACAGCTGTTTCGTCCAGCTGTCCAGTACTCCCAGGTTTTCCAATGGTTCTCTAACCAGTGTCAGCTCATGATGAAATCCTGTAACCAATCAACCAAATCCCTACAAAGTACTTTGATTGGATATCGTAAATCACAGAGTGAGTGCATCTGCGTCAGCCATATCACCGAATGCCTCCACCTACAGGTTCCTACTATCCCGAGGACCCCAACCAGTCAGGAAGTCTACACCTTCCTCCGTACATGGCTTAAACTAACTGTTGTAGATTTCGTTGATTGATGTCATATTTTGGTTTGACCACCACCAGCTCTTTTCCAACCTGATCAATCCTATGTTGCCTAACATTTACCGTTGATGAAGGCGATGGCTAGGAATGTGTAAACCACTTCCTAAACATTTCAATCCATGTAGCTTCACAACCTCGTCGATTGATTTCCCCTTCCTCTTATCTAACAC
Organism: Trichobilharzia szidati; assembly: GCA_944472155.2. Taxonomy (NCBI): domain Eukaryota; kingdom Metazoa; phylum Platyhelminthes; class Trematoda; order Strigeidida; family Schistosomatidae; genus Trichobilharzia; species Trichobilharzia szidati. The sequence goes on from OX235277.1 coordinate 9,567,484, forward strand.
TCGACCAAGACCTAACCTCAACATTACTCACCCTATTACACCACTACCACCTAATACTGGAGACTGAAGGCGGATACGAATGATCAAAGACAGCTAGCCAGGCTTTCCCATTTTCAATAGCCACGTCTCATAGTCATAGAGGTTGACAGCCTGGTTATCACGTCTGTGCCAGAGATGGCGTAAGTTGGCAAATACCAAACGAACCTTTTGTATCTGTGTTGAAATTTCGTCAGTGATCAACCCCTTTGGGATTTATGTAACTACCCAAACACGTGAAGGAGTCAGAAGTCTCTACCATTTCACTCCCTAGTAGGAGTCGATGTAGTCCAGTCCAGTTCTGTAGTATCATCACTGCTACATTTGACCAAGACTCTTTTACCACCCAATAATAATTCTTCCTATAGAATTAAGTAATTAGCTTTCTTAGAACAAGACGTATAAGCGAACAATATTGTTTTCAATTAGATCTTCTTCAGGCTTTACTCTAATTTACATAGATTTATATATAAAAATTTTTAACCAATGACGGTGATTTTGTGGATCAAATAATAATAGTGTGGTAAATGTTTTGAACGTCATTAATAACGATGATTATAATGATAACAAAATATTGATAATAAGGTTTATGCAGGTGGCGATAAGAATAACAAAGGTAGTAATATATGTATATGTAGACAATTCAATAAATAAATTTGGTCAAATCTTAAAAGTTACATAATACTAAGGGTGAAGGGGACAGATAATCAGACTTTAAATAAATAACATAAAAATATGAAGGAGATGGGAAATAAGAAAGGGTGGGAGGGTTTTAAATAGAATTCACCTAGGCCAAGGGAGAGACAAAGGCTAGGATTGTTCTCTCGAATTAATACCCATAGCTTCGGTTATGTGTTTAGCAAGAGGGTTTGAATTCCGTTGGAAAAGCTCGATGGAATGTGAAAGATAACTTTGAAAGCACTATTTTTGTCCACTTGGTGACCGCTATCAATCAAATGAGCTAAAATAGAACTTCGTATGGATTTTATTTGACCTTTTCCGAACCATGAAGGAAGATGCTCATTAATGCGTTTGTTAAGCTGTCTAATTGTTCGCCCTTTGTAGCTTTCTCCACAGGAGCAACTAAATTTATAGATACACATCGAAGTGGTACAGCTAGGTAGCTTATCTTTCACTAGAGCAATCAAAATTGGTCGGCTGGAAAATGACAAACAAAGAGTGGCGGCAGTATAAGTCCTTTTTATCGCTCTCGATAATCTCAGATGTAAGACTTCGCTAGCCAGATTTGAAAGATTTGAAATTAGCTTTCTATTCATAATATATTTACACAACATATTGATTCATCGTAGACACTAAGAAAAAGTACTTATGTGAAAAATTTTTCCCTTACCTTATAGAGTAACATAAATCAAGATTCGTTGGATAATTACAACCCGTTTGACGATCCTGCTCCAAGTGAGTGTAATTCAGTTATACTGATTGTAAATTTTGTTCTTCCATTTCATTATTGTACTCACATTCTCCGATACTATTTGATGCGTACATTTTTTAATACTTATGTTTTATTATTATTATTATTATCCTTAATTACCCCTTGAAAGTCGTCTGTTTTTCTATTCCTTTATGTTTCTAGTGGAAAATAAGACTTCAAGTGGATTAAGCATGAAAGTTTCCGTAGCAGTGGCGTTATTATTGATATAAGAGTAGAAGTTGGCCACTATGATAGAGTATAATTCCATTATAGAGAAAACTTAATTTTGATAAAGTCTCACAGCGTGTTATACAGTAATATTTACTGATTACCACGTTTCAAGTACAATTTATTGCCACTCATAATCATATTAAGACAGTACTCACACAACTTTCTGACTTCGTTTATATGATTCCATTATTTTTCATCGCTTCACTGGATTGGTAGTAGTATTTTCCATATTTCCGGTATGAGTGATGTGTCATTCCTATTGCACGTGTTGGGTGTGTTGATTCGATGAACAAATATTCAATAATCAACTTCTCTCTCCACTTACCTATATTGCTTTTTAGAATTTTAACTCTATCCCACCACCCTATTGTGTGGTTGTGTGTTAATGCATGCAGTGCACTTGCTGAGCTATTTTCTAAATTACTTATCTTCGTGGGATCAATCATTCTAACCTTAGCTAAATTCTTATGCTCTGAGAATTTGACTACCCCCGCCCGATCTCGTAGTTTGACCTATGTATTTGACCTCAGTCACAGTCATTCCAAGATATTCCGCATGTTATATTATTTTGTCTAATTGGGTCAACCTGCAGAACTTGTCCTTGAGTGAGTTTTTAGGTTTAAATGCCACCCTAATTCCTGCTTTACTAAGAATCCTACGCAGGGTCTCAGATGTCCCCTCCTTATTTGGCATAACTGCAGATGCCTTACATTCTCTCTTATTTATGTTATTATTATTAGTTTCGCTACTATTTTCACAATTCTTTTGACCTTTTTTAATATTCGCGATGAATTTTATAGGATAGTTATTGAGCACTAACGCTTCTTTTTCTATCTGTTTCAATTCATCATTTAGGTTTTTTCTTGTACTACTTATTGTTGCTATTGCTCGGTTTGTTAGGTTACTTATAACTAAGCCTCCCTTCACAGATAACGGATCAGATGAATTAAAGTCTAAATATCTATTAGCAAAATGCGTTGGCTTTTTATAAACACTAGTATGCAGTCTACCTTCTTCCATTCGTTTTATTTTACAATATAATATCACAGCTAATTCTCTGTGTTCATTTTCTGATTCAAATGTGAATTTTATTCCCATTTACTAATGAGTTTATGTGTGTGTGTCAAGAAACTAGAGGTATGTTCTGTTTTTAAAGAGATGGTGGGGTTGCAGGCCTCACGCTTAACCTTCTTGCCTCTTTATCGGCCTTTCTCCCGGTTTAGTGAGGTCTCGGATTGTGTTCATAGCCGCGGATCGGACTCCGAAACCACGTGAGGCGCATGTGGAACCACCGCTGCTGTTGAGATATTGTTTTATGTGACAGTCTACATACACTGCTCGTCGTATTTTGTTTTTTACTGAATCGCCTTTGCAAACCTTGTGATTATGATGACGGTTTGTGTTAGTTACTTATTTGATGTAGTCAGTTATATACCTAGTCTTCAATTCTTTTGAGAATTTGATGGATTGTGTACTCAGGATAGTGTCAGAGTTACTCTACATTTTCTCTGTATGCACATTAGCTGTTTGGGTGACATGTGTATAGTTTAATGTACGAGCTAAATATCAGGGAAGGATGCTTTGATGTAGGGAGATGCAAATCTGAAAGTAAACGTGAATTACAGGAGATTAGTGGTTAGAAAATCGTATGTATCAAGAATATGTGGCTTTTACACTAGCCTTCACAGTTCAAGGGGATTGAAGCATCTAAGTATTAGATTTCCACTTCTAAGAAAGAAGGTTGAACTAATATGGTACGCATATATTATCTATAAAACTGGATCATAGGAATTATTAAAAAGACGGTTACAGCGAAGAAAATTTTCTTTTCAATGAAGTCATCAACTAGATAGCTGTACATTCGTGTATTTATAATAAATGGGTGGGAAAGTTCCAGAATAATTTCCAGTCAAGGGTCGAATTAATAAAATTACAATTAGGAATTAAAATACCATAATAAACAGGGGGATGGACGGATAAAACTCGAACAAAGTAGCATCATAATTACTGAGAAGATTGACATAGATTGTGCAATTAGGGGTTAGATATGTAGAAATAAGGATAATAGACTGGATGTTTGCATTAGAAAATCTAGTGGGATCATAGCTAATGTGACGAATAATTGTTTATGCAATTAGGGATTAAATATGTAGAAATAATAAAATAACAGTATAGACAGGAAGTTCGGATATGAAAATATGGTAGTGTAAATAGGGATTAAGAAAAACTTAAAAATAACATGAATAAACAGTAAATTTGGGTAAAAAAGGCGATGAGATTGTCATTACTAAAAAATTTTACCTGTTTATGATGACCATGGTAGGGAGAGGGGTTGGACGTAATTCTTTTGGATACATAGCGTAGGTTTGAGCTTTTGGATAGCTAGTGCCTCGGCTATGCCCAGATGTCTTAATTTCACTCCCTTTGATAGGTTTGATCGAATCTTTTATATGACTTTGATGAATTTTTGGAATGGCACTGAATGTCCTGAATTGACCAGATGTTCTGTCACTGAACTATATACACGGTTTCGTTCTCCTTTTACTAGCCAGACTGGATAGTGTTCAGTGAGCGCTTACCACTATCGACGAAAGAAATCACGGAATATACACATTTGATCATAGGGAATTCATGTTATTTTAAGTTTTCTTAATCCCTGTCTACACTACCATATTTTCATATCCACACTTCCTGTTTATTTTGTCATTTTACTGTTTTTACATATTTAATCCCTGATTGCATAAACAATTATTCATCACACTAGTTTTTTATCCAAACATCCTGTATATTTTGTTATTTTTGCATTTCCAACCCCCAATTGCACAATGTCAATCTTCTTAGTTATTATGCCACTTTGTTTGAGTTTTACCCATCCTCCTGTTTATTATGGCATTCTAATTCTTAATTGTGATTCTATTAATTTGACCCTTAACCAGAAATTATTCTGGGACTTTCCTATCCATATGATATAAATACACGAATGTACAGCTGTCTAGTTGATGACTTCGTCGAAAAGAAAATTTTCTTCGCTGTAACTGTTTTTTTATTCCCGACGGAATAAATATGAAAAAAATTGCCAAGAACAAAATAAAATAGAGGTGTGTTGTTGAAGCCCTTTAAAAAAATGTCTGGTACAGCCTAAGGCTGTTGGATAGACTTCCGTCTTCCTCTTGAAATGCTTTCAATGTGGCCTGGGCGTTCATCCCCTCTCCCTCTGTCGGACAAATCCTATTCATTGTTTTCATGCAGCATGAAGAGTGTTCCTCACAGAAGTGAAAAGACGATTTCAAAAGTCTTGCACTTACAAGCAGACTAGTGGATATTCAGGTCTACACATGAAAGCTGAAAATTCCTGATTCCAAGGCTATGGCCCACATGAGCTCCAGAATTTGAAAAGACTTACTGGTGTATGAACCTGTTTTGGTTACTGGAAGTCGTTGGAATCAAACTCCAAGTCAAAAGCTCACGGGATAGCCTCTTAAGACGTCTAGCTACTTCGGTCTGGGCATCCGGGAAGTATCTCAGCCCTCGGACAAACTGTGATTTTGCGTGATGTATCTCTTAGTGCCCATAATGTATTTAGTTTCAAAAGAATGGATACTGAACAAAGAGTACTCTTTTCGATAACCCCTTCATCATCAGGCTCTACAGTTATATATACATTATAGTGAATGAATGAATTAGTCTTATGAACAACATTAATGTTGTTTAAATAACATCGAATCAATAATATTGATAGATTACAGCTGAAAAGCATCAACATTAAAATAAACTGAATGTCAAAAAAAATTAGGAAAGATAATATTACAAATTCATGAATTTATAGTCTCTACTAAAGGCCGGCCAGGGCAATAGTATTGGCTGGGTGGACTTGTTTCGTTTGCACGCAGAGCACTGGTTGTTTGAGGCGAATTGCAATAGCCTCTGCTGTTTGGAGCATGCGGTGATTCGATGATTTTGGCAATTTATTAGGCACCCGGTAGATGATAGAGAAAGATTCTTCCACGCTGGCTGGCTTTGTGGTCGGTTTCCACCAGATGGTCCAGTATCGAACTGTTAAGGGTTTTCACTACACCTTTACTTAGCCATAGTGGGGAGATGTTCTCGAGTGAGGACGAAAAATCAAGTTCCTAGAGCAGCAACGGCCAATATAACTCGCTCCACCACAAGCGCAGTTGAATTGGTAGATACAATTCGAAGTGGTACTAGGTACTTCATCTTTCAGTCGAGGTTGCACTATCGATCGTGTAGAGAATAATACGTATAGTTCGCCAGCATTAAAAGCTCCTTGAACTGGTTTTCTTAATTTCCTCAGTTTCAGTTTCAATAATAGTAATAATAATAATACTTTGTAGCAGCATGTAGCAAACAGATTAACAGAATTGTGTTGGAGAAGATAGAAAATAAAATCAATTAAGATAATTATAATGTTTAGAAATTAAGTAATAAAAGGAAGTGAGTATATTCACAGCTTTGTGAGTGATGGCAATCTCTGAAATAGAAAGACTTGTTACTACCGATTCCTCGTATCTTAATGACTTGAGAATGTTCTTAAGAAAACCAGCAAACTGTCTGATAACACTGGCATCAAAGACAAGAATTCAAGTGAACCATAGAGAAAACGGAGGTGATGAAGATAACCAACCGACAACAACAACATCAAGCAGCAATCACTGCTTACGGGAGGAATTTGAAAGTGGTCGCTTCCTTCACTTATCTAGGCAGAATTGTTGCAACTACAGGTGACCCCAAGGAGGAGGCAAGACAGGCTATCATCACCAGTCTGAAATCAGCTTGGAAATCTTCTGCACTCACTTAGCATCAACAACGAAATTTGGATTTTCAACACTTATGTAAAAGTTAGTTGGAAAAGAGACAGTAGTGGTCAAAACATAACATGGCTACACCGTCAGTCAATGATGAAATCCACAACAGTTAGTTTGAGCCACCAAGGAAGGTGTAGACTTCCTGACTGGTTTAGGGTCCTCGGGACGGTAAGAATCAATGGCAATAGAGACAATCGGTCACATAGCTCAAAATAGTTCTCAATGGCACAGATGTATTCACTCTTTCTGACTTATAATATCTAGTAAAACTCCATGGTTCTTCGATATTACTATTCGTTTTTCCTTCACTCACACTTCTGTTTCTTATCTATCTTTTGAACTTCCCATTACTCTCTTCTCTTCCTTTGTGTGGTATATAGAGTAAGTGTGGCAACTGGAGCTGTCTCACATCTGTGCAAAGTTCTACGTTGAAACTACTCATTCAGTCATTTCTTCTACATAAGTCAGAAAATTGGCGTGTGTGTGTGTGTGTCACGAAAAGCATTTCGAACAGCTGCTTCTGCTGGTTCCATACTTAAGATCAGATGACCGTTGAGAAAGGATTAACTCTAAAGAAACTCTAAAGACTAACCAAACCAGAACTAGTTGGTCAACAGGGGAATATTCCAAAGCAAATGCAGGTGAGTCGGACACACGCTGAGTGGACCGTTGGATGATATCGCTCGAGTGGAACCCGAATGGGGGTAACGTGGAGTGGCGCATCGAAAGGTGACATAAAGGAGACGAAAGTTTATGCGGAGTCGTGGGGTGGCCGGCTGAAGAAGACTGCAGAGAACGAACAGGATGAAATGGTGATGGCCTGTTGAAGCCCTACGTTCCACTCGGAAATTATTATTATTATTGTTTCGTTTAATTCCTGGAGGACTTCAGCCGTGCGTCTCCATTGCATTCGGTTCTCTGCTAGTGTCTTGACCTGGCTCCAAATCTGCCCACACGCTTCCATCTCCTCTTCACACGACCTCCTCCATGTCACCCTCGAACTGACGGCCAATTCACCGCTTCCCTTTCGGGTTCCACTCAAGGGCTTGTCTAGTGATGTCACTTGATGGTTTCCTCAGAGTATGGTCAATCCACCTCCATTTCTTCCTGCATATTTGTTACACAAATGATTCCTGCTGGGTTGTTTTGCTCCCAGAGATCTCTGTTGCTGATCTTGAGTATTGAGCGAAGACAGCTGTTGTTTGTTTGTTTGAGGTGCTCTTTATGACGCACTGGCCAAGTCTCTGATCCGTATAGTAGCACTGACTTCACATTGGAGTTGAAAATCCGGATCTTATTTTTGATGCTGAGTGCTGTTGACCTCCACACAGACTTGAGAGTAGTGAAAGCTTGTCTTGCTTTTCCGATTCTTGCTTTGATATCCTCGTCAGTTCCGCCTGTAGTTGAAATGATGCTTCTCAGGTAGGTAAAGGAGGTTGTTTCTTTCAGGTTCCTTCCATTTATGCTGATCGTTGTCTGTTGTTGTTGTTGCTGTTGGTGGTGTTGCCCAGGAATCTTCATCACCTCTGTTTTCTCTATGTTCACCTGGAGTCCTATCTTTGATGCTTCTTCTGCCAACTTGTTGCTTTTCACTTGCATATCTTCCAGTTTGTGGGAAATCAGACATATATCATCGGCGAAGTCCAGATCCTCGAAGTTTTTTGTGTGAGTCCATTTTATGCCTGTTTCCTCATTGCCCGCTGTTTGTCGCATTATCCAATCTACTGCAATCAGGAAAATCATTGGCGATAGTAGGCAGCCAGCTTGTCTTACTCCTGTCTTTACTTCGAAGGATTCCGTAAGTTTCCCGTTGTGGATTACTTGGGAATTAAGGGGATAGTAATAATAATAATAAATGTATAATTTATATAGGGTAATTCACAGTTATTGATTATTCCCCCATTTTTATTTTGCTCCTTTTGTTGTTTCTTCACCAAAAAAACATGTAGGATATGAAACATTAACACCAACTAGTAAAGATTCAGCTCTGGATGATCGAAGTTCCAGTTATGCAGTGGATATTCCCCCACCACCACTTCCACAAATGGAACTCAATCCACCCTATACTAAAGCTACAGCTGGCAATGAAAGCATCTTGGCGTTGGAACGTAGACAAGCTGAACTTGAAGCTCGTGCAGCTGAACTGGATCGTCGGGAGAAAGAACAACAAGCTCGCATGAATTCTATCCAGGCGACTCCAAGTAATGTTTTATTCTTATCTATATACATATATATATATATTCTTCTCATGTGTATTTTCAAGTGTTGGCTTGTAGAGATTTAATAATTTTCTGACCACATGAATTGCAGTTCTACTGAGGGTGAGGGACTACAGCTAGACAACTACCACCGACTAAGGTCTTGGGTGCATCCTTCTGAGGACCCACAAACTAGAACTAAAACAAGTGTTCAGTAGTCTCTACCTCCCAGTGGCTCTTTCTCTCTCTTTCTGATTGACGTCATTTTGGTGATATGACTAGCAGTCAATTATTATGTGTTATATTTATGGATCCTTACTGAAGATCAGATGGCTCCCCAGAAACTCTAGTAAGAATCTTTCGTCCAGGAAATATTTCGATTTGTTGATTGACCATGGAAGGTTTGAAGCCTATGTTAATCCCATTTCTGATAAATTTCTGTGCTTGTTCAAACCCTTCTTGAATAAGTCAATTAAGGGCGCACTGACATTACTTCTCCTTCTTCTTTGGGGAGTAGGTTCCAGGAGTTGATGACTCAGCGATATGGTGGTTCCTCCTTGACTTTTGAACTCTCCTGCTATGTCCTCTGAAGTGTTCTGACTACCTGGTGTGGAGGAAAAGAGAGAATAGATCAGGCCCTTAGTCATTATGTAAAATTTTAAGCATTCTAACATTGTAAATCTCCTCTCTGCCTATGCTATGATAGTGAGAAGAGATTTAAACTGTCTAGTCTTTCCTCGTATGATAAAGTAGTCATGCTGAGAATCATACGTGTTGTCTTATTTTGAACGCTTTCTAGAATGCATGAATCCCCTTAAAGGCAAGGACTAGCTGCCTGGATAGAGTTTTCCAGTCTTGACCTCACCAGAGATGTATATGAGGAGGTGAACATATCGCTGGTGGTTGTAGTAAAGGCTCTGCGAATCGCCCATACAAGGTAGCTTGATATAACGTCTTTCTTAGAGACGAGTTGGAGAGTGGGTCTTGGTGTTTCACTGATGACCAACTTACTCCTCTTTATGAACTTGTTTGGATAGTTATTATCAACCAGAGTTTGTATCAACTTTCTTCCTTCCTCATCAACTGTGTCTTCAGTGAGTATTCGTTGTATCTTTGGTATCGAATAGGGCAAAAACTGTGTGGTAATTAAGATTCTGTCCTCTACAAATAGGTTTTCTAAAAATATACCATTTTATTGATCCATCAAACCGTCGACTAAGCAATATATCTGGGAAAGATGAACAATTATCTTCCCTTTTAATTGGTGGATGATGGTGACTAGCAGTGGAATCCACGAGGATGCGCATTTCGTCCTATTTGGGACTCGTCCTCCTGGCGGATGTACCTGCATTCCACAGTGAGTCAGTGATGATGTTCCCACCACGGAGGCTCGAACCCAGTGCCTATAGTTTCAAACGCTAAAGCGTTATCCACTAGACCACTTGGGCCACGAGAGCCACCTCTTGTGCAACTGGTCATATTAATTATTTAATTGAATTTTAGATTTTTCCGTTGATTGATTAGACCGAAGTAGTGCTCGGTCTCAGGTTGACATGTCGGCTTCTTGTGCTCAAGTGGTCTAGTGGATAACGCTTTGGCTTTTGAAACTATGGGCACTGGGTTCGAGCCTCCGTGGTGGAAACATCATCACTGACTCACTGGGGAATGCAGGTACATCCGGCAAGAGGACGAGTCGCAAATAGGACGAAATGCGCATCTTGGTTGGATTCCGCTGCTAGTCACCATCCACCAATTAGATTCTAAATTACATGCCTAGATATCGTCGAATCATCTGCACAAGAAGCCGACATGTCAACCTGAGACCGAGCACTTCTGTCCAATCAATCAACGGGTTGAAAATCTAAAATTCAAGTGTTGGTTTCTAGGGATTTGATTGGTTACAGGATTTCATCATAAGCTGACGTTGGTTAGAGAACCATTGGGAAACCTGAAGTACTGGACAGCTGTTTCGTCATCCTAGTTTGGGATGCCTCATCAGTATGCACCCACTGATAGGGTTCGAACTCCTGGACCTTCTGGTTACAAGGCTATTGAGCTCACAGACCATTCATCAGACCTTGGGAACTAATCCAATTGCCCATGAATTACAACTTCTCCCAATTCATGCAGCAGGTCGGGTGTGAGGACAAATACTCGCCCAAGACATTGGCTACTGGTCGCGCTATATCGTGAATTGGCAGAAGTTAGAATTCATGAGCCATTGGATCGAGTCTTAGTGGCTTTATGGTCTACAAGCTCTCTGGCCTTGTAACCAGAAGGTTCTGTGTTCGAACCCCGCGACGTGGGTGCGTAGTGCTGAAGAGTCCCAAACTAGGCTGATGAAACAGTTGTCCAGTACTCCCTGTGGCTGGTTTTCCAATGTTTCTCTAACCAATGTCAGCTGGTCATGATGAAATCGTGTAACCAATCTAAAATTCAATGAAATAAATTGTCTTCCCTGGTCTACAGGTATGAGTGATATACTATGGGGTATTGTTTAAAGGGATTAATTATTGATTGCATTTTGGGTGTTGGCATTAGTGTACATTTGTGCCGTGTAGATTACAGAAAGGAGGAATACTTTTTTTCTTCATAAATACCCTTGATAGATAGATAGATATTCAACGAAATATCATCAATACAAAAATAAAACAAAATATTTAGCGCGAACAATTGTTTTCAATAAATTCTCCTTCTTCAGGCTCTACAATTATAAATCCATTAATTTAAGCATACAATAGCCAGTAAAGGCAAATTAGAAACATATTAGAAAGTGTATTGTGGAACAAGTATTAGTGAGATGGGATGGAACAATAGTCAGATCGTTTTTCTTTAATATGCATGGTCAATGAGAACATGGGACAAAATCAGATGAAGTAATTTAATTTAATGATGTATATATATATATATATATATATATAAATATAGTCAACAGAAATACAGGTTTTGAGAGTGAGTGTAATCTGGGTGTGTGAGAGACAATATTAAAATAAACCAATGAATGGGGCGGACTAGACATAAGTTCAAGGTTGAAAATAACGACAGTAAGAATGATTGTAAAATAATAACGATGATATGGTGTAAAATTACAAGCACTATTGGTGAATGATTGTCAAATAATAATAATAATGAATATAATGAAGTGGAATGAACAGGATTTTGTAAATACGATAGCAAGTTAGAAAAGCACTACTTAAACCTAAGGTAATAAAATCATAAGAAAGGTCATGAAATCATAAAAGTCGAAAATGAACGATTGTCAATGAAACAGAGGAATAGAAGAAGAAAAGAAAAGAAAATTGTGAAAGGAATTTATAGTGTTAATGGAGGATTTGTTGGCTTTATTGTAGGCCAAGGTAAACATAGAGGTTGAACATACTTCTTCTGTATGCAAAGAGATGGTCTTCTGGTATTAATTGCAACCGCTTCAGCTACTGATAGAAGACGCAATCGAGCTCCTCTAGATAAATTACTAGGAACGCGGTAAATAACTGAGAACGCATGGTCAAGTTTTATCGAGTGTCCAGTATCTACCAAGTGGGCTAAGACTGCACTATTTACACATTTGGTTACCCCTTTACTCAACCATACAGGTACATGTTCACGCGCGCGCATGGATAAAGCCCTCTGAGTACGGCCAATGTAACTAGCTCCACATGAGCAGTTGAATTCATAGATGCACATTGATGAGGCCATCTTTGGTAATTTATCCTTTACTTGCTGTGTGAGTACTGGTTTAGTTGAGAAGTTGAGTACCAGTTTAGCTGCAGGAAATGTTCTATCTACTGCTCTATTAAGTCGACATTTTAGAATGTCAGCTGCAATTTCCCCTTTGTAACTTAACTCAAGATACCAAGGTTTCTTTTCTACGGTATCCACCTTTACCTTGTCTGTAGATATTGACATATACGCTTTTAGGAAGCTCTGTGGATATCCATTTTCTTGTAGTGTGAGTTTCAGTTTCTGCATTTCTTGCTTAATGCATTCCTCTGAACATATACGTTTTATTCTATAGCTTAGACACTTAACTAAGTTTCTTTTGTATTGAATCGGTGCGAAGCTATGGAAATGGGTGTACTGACCCGTCCAAGTTTTCTTTCTAAGTAGTTTCATTTGCAGATATCCGTCTGTCTTCATGGTAAGGAGGACGTCTAGGAAAGTTAAACTGTTATTGTCTTCTTCTTCACATGTAAACTGAATAGTTGGGTGAACACTATTAACAGCATTAAGAAGCTCTTGTTTATTAAGATTTATATCACAAACGATAAAGGTATCATCTACGTGTCGACAATATGTAATATAATGACAACGCATATTTCTAAGGTATACAGCTGGTTTTCTTTTTTTCCTTCATATATATATATATATATACATATGTTACGTTAACAATATTCTACTATATCATAGGTAAGAAGACGGAGAATGATCGAATATGTATGTTTATATATGTGTTTGTAGGTGTGCGTGTGCGTGTGTGCGCATTAACATATACTCCACTGTACTCAATCTAATATTCGTGTTTTACACAACTGTTACATGCCTGTGTGTGCGTACGTGTATCCATGTTAGTAGTTGTGCATCAACGAGATTGACGTAGAAGAAAAGAGAGTTGCCTTGCTTTGCCTTGTTTTTTTTTATGTGCAACTAAGTTAGGGTATATATGTGTATATAAGTAGTATTCTTAAGTAGTAAGAACAGCAGTGGAATTTTTCTTATCTTCTCTTTTTTTGTCTTGTTCAAATGAATGCGATTAGTTTGTCTATCAGAGAAACAGTGTTATTCATTATAAATTATCTAAATTAATCCCAGCGTGTTAAGAGAATCAAAACAAGATCTGTTTTCTGAACGTTTCGCTGTGTAAGCTATCACAGCTTCTTCAACAGATCTATTCGGATTTTTATTAATCATCAAAATATATAGTCAGAAAAGTTTTTTTTTACATAAATTGAAGTCAGTTTATTTGAAGGTCATTTGTCGATGGACACTTTTACCAATAGAAATATGTAGAAATAGTTTCCAAAATGTCACCCCTAGATTAGAAATAGGAAGTGAAGTGGTAGAGCACGTTGACCGCTTCACTTAATTGGGAAGTACCATCAGCCCCAACGGGTTGATCTCCGACGAAATCTCAGCACGAATACAGAGGGCTCGTTTTGCATATGCCAGTTTACGCCATCTGTGGCGTAGACGTGATATCCGACTATCGACCAAAGGGCGTGTGTACTGCTCAACAGTCCGCTCCGTCCTCCTTTATGGCTGTGAGACCTGGCCATTGAGAGTGGAAGACATGAAAAGATTATCTGTGTTCGATCATAAGTGTCTGCGTTCTATCTCCCGCGTGAAGTGGTATTATAAGGTGAGCAATATTGAGGTTAGGCGTCGAGTGCTAGGTAAGGAGGGAAAATCAGTCGACGAGACTGTGAAATTACATCGACTGAGATGGTTATGACATGTGTTACGTATGCCCAGTCATCGCCTTCCTCGACGGGCAATGTTGGCTGATATAGGGTCAGGCTAGAAAAGAGCTAGCGGCGGTCAAATCAAAACATGGCTTTGTCGTCAGTCAATGAAATCCACAACAGTTAGTCTAAGCCACGTAAGAAGATGTAGACTTCCTGGTTGGGGTCCTCGGGACGGTAAAAACCAATGAAGGCTGGAAACAATTTGTGACATGGCTCAAAATCGTTCTCAGTGGATGGCGCAGATGCATCCACTCCTTGTGACTTATGATTTCCAGTGAAATTGTTTTGTTCTCTGTTATTACTTTTTCTTTGTCTCACACCTCTGTTTACTGTCTCTATTATGCATTTGTTCTACTTTCTTCTGTTGCTTTGTGTGCTACATTGAGGGAGTGTGGCGACTTGAACTGCCGCACACCGGTGCAAAGTTCTGTGTCGAAAACTGACCGACCACAAAAAGTAATTGTGTCTACAAGATAAAGTGTTCAGAATGTGATGCATGCTATATAGGCGAGAGCAGTAGACAGGTGAACGTCAGAGTGAATGAACTTAGACTATGCACGAAACGTCCACCTAGAAATGAAGTAGAATTAAAAAGTTTAGAAAAAAGATCGGCTATAGCAATGCATGCTATCTATGGACAGCGGACATAAAATTGATTTCAACAATGTCGAAATTCTTGGAAGAGGATTTCATTCACATGAAGGAAGATTAACTTCTGAAGCCTTGCACATTTTAACCACATCGAATGCAGTGAATAGGAAAGAAGGGATAGACTTATCGCCTATATGGCAAACTTTTATGAAGCAAGACAGATGAAAAAACAATAAACACTCTATGAGCCTCCATGACCTTTTAAAACATGTAGTATCTTGTTTATCACATATGATTTCGGGACTCTAAGAATCAATGGCTGGAGACACTAGGTGACATGGCTCAAAATCGTTGTCAATGGCTTACGCAGATGTATTCAGTCTCTGTAATCTTTATTGATATTCCTTTCTACTATTACTCATTCTGTTTCACTCTTCTACTTGTCAAAACTCTATTGATTCTCTTCACTCATCTTGTTGTGTACCTTTGTGTGCTCTTTGGAACGTGGCAACTCGAACTGCTGCACTTCGGTGCCAAGTTCTTTGTTGAATCCAGCCAGCCAGCCAACATATGAATTCACGTATTTTCCACATGACAAATAACATACATACACACATACAAAACTAATCTGTACAAATCAACTTTAGAAGAGTGAACATAACTACAATTTGACATTAGTCATTACAAATATATGTGATGACTGCTCACTTATTTTTATTGGTACAATTGTCTATCGACAAGTGACCTTCAAATAAAGTGACTTCAATTTATATACAAATAATTTTTTGACTATATATTTTGATGATTAATGAAAATCCGAATAAATCTGCTGAAGAAGCTGTGATGGCTTACACAGCGAAACGTTCAGAGAAATCTTGTTTTGATTTTCTTAACATGCTGGGATTAATTAAAATAATTTATAATCAATCAATCTGACTCGGCGCTCAAATTATTCCAGGAAGTTCGTAACACCTACGACCTTGAAACCTATAAATAGTTTTATTGTCTACTGAATGACGAAGTTTCGAGCACAATTTATGCATTGTTCATAATCATATCACACCTATTATCTAACCACACAACTTTGAAACTTGACTTTTTTTTCTTTAGTTTTCTTTGCTCTTTCCTATTCGTCGTCGTAGAGGCAGTGTAGAATTTTCCAGATATCTGGGACAAGATGATTCGAAATCCACTAGTGTCTGTTTAACTCCCATCTTCTTTCCCTTTTTTATGTTTCAATCTAACATTAGAAACTCCCCTTCTTGGCTTTCCAATTGAATTGCCTCCACCTTTGAGTTAATGTGTTCGAAAAAATATATGTGTATGTTTTGTGTTCTAAGTGGGGTGGGGCTGAACATTTCAATCGCTAAGTTTTCCCATCTGTCCATGAATATATCTGCCACAATCGGAGATATTGGTGACCCCATGGCAACTTCCTCAGTTTGTTTGTAGATTGTTCCACTGGAATTTAAATGCTGTGGAAGTCAGGCATAGCTGAACTTCCAGCATTATGTCCTCAAGTGGCACTTTTGTCCTAAGTTCGAGTTCTTGGTCAGAAATGAGTTTGTTTCTGACTGCCTCTGTAGTCATATTTATTGGTATACGTGTATATAAACTGAGGATGTTAAAACTAACCATTTTTTTCCTTTATTATCTAACTTTAAATTATCTAATCTGTGTTTTAGTTCATAAGAATACGTTAGCTTAGATTTTGAGTGGCTTCTAAGAGGATTGAAAAAACTTCGCCCCACTCCAAAAGTATGTTGGAGGTATGTAGGTGACACATTCATCGTACTTAAAACATTAGACATTAATAGATTTTTCGAACACATCAATTCGAAGGTGGAGGCAATTCAATTGACTTATGAATTGGAAAGTCAGGAAAAGTGGGAGAGCTTTCAATGTTAGATTGTAGCGTAAAAAGAGAAGGAAGTGGGAAGTTAAACACACTAGCGTGTTTACAGGAAACTCACTCATTCAAACCGATATTTGAATTTCGGATGATTCCCACCCTATGTCAGTAAAAATAGGATTGGTGAAATGTTTAAGTCATAGGGTAGAGAAAATTGAATAAATATTAAGGAAAATCTCAAACAGGAAGTGAGGCATATAAGAGAAGCTTTGAAACTTGATAATTACCCCGATAAATTAACCAGCAATTATGGAGGAAAATGTAAAAATAAAATTAATAATAATAGGAGTAGTGATGGAGATAATAATATTATTGTTATTGATGTCATGCATGTCAGACATGCACAAGATAGTGACAACACCAACAATGGGGAATACAAATCATCTGTAGTACTTCCATACAAAGAAGGAACCTCGGAAACCACCTTACGCAGAATTCTTAACAAGACAGGAATAAAAGTGGCTGGCATTCAAACCAACCACAAACTCAATTAGAAACAAGCTTTGTCGGTTAACGGATCAGTCCTGTGGAGCCTTTAAAACAAAACAATTTAGTTTATCTCATACCCTGACTGCAAAGATTGTCATGTCAAATAGATAGGTCAAACTAGTAGAACAGGGGCAGTCAGACTAGCTGAACATAAAATCCTAGCAAAATCTAGATTGGTTGAACGGAATGAAATAAGAAATCTAGAGAATAGTTCAGCTGTAGCATTACATGCAGTTACACACAACCATACAATAGGCTAGATGGGATAGGATGACAGTTTTAAAATCTAATGTAACAGCAGGGTTGAGGGAGAGATTGATAACTGAAGGTCTATTTATCGAGTCAACTGTAACTACGTTTAATAGGAACCATTCAACACTTGTCCACCCGGACATCTGGGGAATTCTCCACTACCCCTACGGCGCAAACAGGAAGGTATAAAGAAAACTATAATCGATATGATTATGAACAGTAACAGATTGTGTTCGAAACTTCGTCATCCAGTGTTTCACTGAGTATGTGATATATCTGTCTAATAAACAAATTAATATGGAATTACATACTACCACATTGCCCAAATTTTACACATATATTAGTAGTTGGTACTCTATACTCAGTCGAAGTAGAATTAAAGTATTCGATCTGTGGATATGTTTGTACACACGCACACACACACACATCCATTATCTTTTTGATTACAAGTTTTACGAGTGATTTTTGTAAGATATATGGTCATTTGTGAGAGTAGAAGGTGTTTGCATGCGTTCTATCGCTCGCTTAAGTTATATTTAGCGTGAGCAGAATATGGTTGGGATAGGCGTAGAAAGTGTTAGAAAAGGAAGGGAACTTAATTGGTGATCTATCGCTTCAACAACCAGTGTTAGTCGACATAGTGTGTAGAGTGTACTACTGATAAGATTTATATCAGTAGTATGTATTTAAAGAGATGTTCATGGACAGAAAAACACCAAATAACCGGGAGATAGATTGTAATTCGGAGAAAGTAAATAATGCATGGTTGCGGGGAGATACATGCGAGACGTGCAAAGAACACAAAGAAACACACACAATATGAAGGAAGGCCAGAAGAAGCACAACACAGAAGATCTGTGCAGTTGGTGCGTTGAAGATAAGGTGTACGTAATTCGGCTATATACAGATACCAACTTTCGAATAAACACATTCTTTCGCCAAGTCTTTCGTTTTCTACCGTTACACTAGGGTTGAGTTGGAGAATGAGTTAAAAGTGATCAAACTAAAATTTGGCGTCAGTCGATGAGGTCATTGACAGTTGGTCTTAGGGAGCCATGTAGAGGAGATGTAGACTGCTAGGCTGGTTGGGGGAAGGGGAGGGTCGTCTGGATTCCAAAAATCAATGGTTGGAGACTATCAGTGGGGTATGGTTAGAAATCGGTGTCATTGCCGTAGATCCGCATTCACTCTTTGTGACCTCTTAAATCCAATAAAACCCTGTGTTTTCTTTTTCCATCCTACTATTCTTTCATTCTCCTGCACATTTATGTTTTTTCTATAGTTTTCTGATCCCCTTTTATCTCTTTTGTGTACCTATGTGGGCTAAATGGAATGTGGCAATTTGAATTGGCGTATATCTGTAGTTGAACAGGGTAAAGTGAAGATATACTTGTGAAGCGCACTATGTTCTACTCGAATCTCAAGAAACTAATAATAACAATAATACTGATTTAAGTAAGCATTTGAGTATGGTATGCTATTCTATGCTATACTGATGACACACTTGATTACAATCAATCAGGGCACTTTGATCAAACTCGCGCAGCCGTGTAAGAGCTAACGCGGAGAACTAGTGTCTTCTGAAGTGATGTGACAACCAGTGGTTTCTGTCAGGGATGCCCACTATCCCCCTCTCTGTTTCATTTCATCATTGAAGTACTCATGGAATTAACCCTGATTGAGTTCAGTGATTTAGGCATTGACCTGTTACCAACAGGATAGTGTCTTCTTGATTAAGAACACGAGGATGATAAAATGCAAATTTTCCCGAACACATTGAGAGGCAGCCAGCTATCTTCGAATGTTTGGAATGCGATTCGCTCTTGCTGTCAAATGTAAGATGATGATGCTACTGGACTGGACTACATCAACACCCAATTTAAAGATACGCAGTGAAGTGGTACAGCGTGTGTTGATCACTTCACTTATTTGGGAAGTTACATCAACCGTTAAAGGGCTGATTGCTGACGAAATCTCCGCATGGAAATGAAAGGTTCGTGTGGCGTTTACCAACTTGCATCATCTCTAGAGTGGACATGATATATCCGTATGGCTATCGACCAAAGGACGTATGTACTGATGAGCAGCACTTTGCTCCGTCCTCCTTTACGGCTGTGAGTGAGATATGGCCTTTGAAAGTAGGAGACACGAAAAGGCCGGCTAGCTGTCTTTGATCATAGGTGTCTACATCTTATCTCGTGTGTGTTAGGTGGTGGTGTAATAGGGTGAGTAATATGGAGGTTAGGCGTCAAGTGTCAGGTAAGCAGGGAAAGTTAATCAATGAGGTTACATTTGCCTAGCTATCACCTTCCTCGACGGGGAATAATAATAGCTGACATAGGATTGATCCAGTTGGAAAAGAGCTAGTGGTGGGCCAATTGAAGCTTGGCCAGTTATTCTGAGCCAGTCACGTTGGAAGGTGTAGACTTCCTGACTGGTTGAGGCTCATGGAATGGTAATAAACAATGGAGGTTGAAGAGAATTGGTGATATTGGCGGCTGGCTGAAAATCTTCCTCAATGACTGGCGCAGATGTATCCAATAAAACCCTATTGTTTTCTCCATATTACTATTCTTTCCTTCCTCCCCACATCTTTTCTTATTATCATTCTTTTGACCCTCTTCTGTCTTCTTTTGTGTGATAAATGCAGTGTGGCAACTGGGATTGGTGCCACTTCTGTGCAAAGTTCTATGTTGAAACCATTGTGTCAGTCAGTCGTTATGGCTAATTCAGTAGTATATGGGGTGAACACAGTGAAACATAACTCAATATATTAAGTATTCCCATAGTAAAATTTAGAACAACACATTTATGCGAACAATATTGTGGTTTCAATTAGATCTCAATAGGCTTAAATCTAATATGCATAAGTTTACAAACAAAAATTCAATTATAAACCAATCATGGTGTTTTGTCTATAGGATAATAAGATTGTGCACATAAATTGTGCAATTAGTCATAAAAGACCAAGGTAGAATAACCTCTTCACTAATCGTTCCTTGTAAATAAAATATATTTTGATTTTTTCTTTTCATTCTAATTTCACTTTTAGTTTGCTTTTGCTGTAATAATTAATTCACTGTTATCACTCTCATATGCTCCTTTTGTATATTTTCACACCCCCTTCACACTTGCTAAGTGGACACTCAACTACCACCTTTATTCTCACTCAATAGCAATTTCAACCTTATCAAATTTCTATCTTTGTGCCGTTGAGTACCATGTAATTTACAACTTTTAATTTTCACTTCTTAAGCCACTTCTGAGTAATTATATCAATTATGTCGCCCACCACCCTATTACTGAATAATAGACCACTATATATTTTTGTAAGTAGAAATACGACTGTACAGTCTCTGAAGATGATTTCGTCGATAAAGAAAACAAAAACAAAAAAATTGAGAGGATTATAAATATAAGAAATACAATAACAATAAAGTTTGATGCTTTAAGGGTGGAGGAAATGGTTTATTTAGTGGTGGAAAGAAGGGTAGTTAGTTCATGCCTAACACTATTTTCATCACATAAAAAACGTGCAGCGAAATATGGTATAGTGGAATTTTTATACTTAGACGTACGTGTTTCTTTATGAAACTACTTGGATAGCCCATCTCCGTCAAGGAATCATGAATATATTCAAATTCTTTTGGTAAGTGGTCATCCGTACATATCTTTCTTGCTCTGCTCGCGAGACATTTAACAATATTTCTTTTATATTTAATGGGCACGTAACTAAGGAAGTGTGTGTATTAGCCTTTATCGACTACTACCTCTACCTGAACAGTTGTTTGTTTAATCATGCTGTTTTCAATTATTCGTGTTATCACACATTACCTCACTTTTTCATCCTTATTATTGATAAAACCACTATTGTTATTACTATTATTATTATCAATACTACTATTATGACTAATTGCACAATTTATATTCACTATCTTATTATCCTATAGACAAAACACCATGATTGGTTAGAGTTAAGCCTGATGAGATCTAATTGAAAACAACAATATTGTTCGCTTAAATGTGTTGTTCTAAGCATAATTCAGACAAATTTGGTTTTCCTCCTATATATATCCCACACACACAGAAAAAAAAATAACACCAATATTAATAATTTAATTTTTTTAAAAGAATTAATTAAATAGCTTTAAATAATCCGTCATTAATATCAACTGTTTGTTTGATGACGACAAGAAAATCTTATGCCTTCAGACATTCTCAGTCATGTGCTACAAGGTAATTATGGTGGTACATGGATGTATGCGTTTAAAGTTTTACTTTGATGACTTTGCGTAATGTTGTCAACTGCTGACTTACTGCTATACACACACAAATGTGAGTGAAATTGACGGATAGTATATATATGAGGGGTATCATAGTTTCTCCCTCCTTCCCTCCCTCTCTCACTCTCCCTTACACTCCTCCCCACCCTGCTTATGATAGTAGAATTTCTGACGTAACTCTTTTTGGCTCAATTTACGATTTCTCTCACTGAGTGTGTGTGGGTGTGTTTGTGTGTCTGTTGCTGTGCACGTGGGTGCCCGTTTACTTGTATTGGATGTGCGCTTGTTTGCTTATGCACAGAAGAGACTACAAACATATATGTATGCCAACTGGATACCATTTACATTGTGCGTGTGTGTGTGTGTGCTACAAAAAGCACTGATGATACACCCCACTGCCCTCCCTCCATCAGTGTTGATTCTTTGGCGAGTAATTAATTATAAATTTTAGTTGGAAAGAAAGTTTGCCAATTTGGTAGATAAACTTGTGGAATTCTTTTTAAAGTTAGTAGAGAATTTGATTTTTTTTTTATTAAAAGAAAACAATTTACGTCGATAGGTAGAATTCGTCATAAGTTGACATTCAATTATGAGTAGATAGATAGATAGATAGATCACAATCATTTGAAGCTTGTTTATCATCTTTAATGGAACTGAGTAGAATATGGGGCTTCAACAGCATACCTGCACTTTGTTCTATTCTTTATGTGGTCCTCCTTATTTGGTCTTACGATTGCTCAACATTACATTAACTCCTCTATGTTACTCTCAGCACGAAGACATGAAAGGATTAGCTGTCTGCGATCATAGGTGTCAGCGTTCTATCTCCCGTGTGAAGTGGTATAATAGGGTGAGTAATATTGAGGTGGTTAGGCCTTGGTCGAGTGCTAGGTAAGATGGGAAGGGAAATCAATCGACGAGGCTGTGAAATTACATCGACTGAGATAGTTAGGACACGTGTTACGTATGCCTAGTCATCGCCTTCCTCGACCGATGGGCAATGTTAGCTGACATAGGGTCAGGTTGGAAAAGAGCTAGCGATGGCCAAACCAAAACATGGCACCAGTCAATGAAATCTACAACAGTTAGTCTACGCCACTTGGGAAGATGTAGACTTCCTGGTTCTCAGTGGATGGCGCAGATGCATCCACTCCTTGTGACTTATGATTTCCAATGAAACTATATTGTTCTTCGTTATTACTATTCCTTTGTCTCACACCTCTGTTTACTGTTTGTATTATGCATTTCTTCTACTTGTTTCTCTTGCTTTGTGTGCTACATGGAGGGAGTGTGGCGACTTGAACTGCTGCACACCTGTGCAAAGTTCTATGTCGAAAACAGACAGACAGACAGTCGGCACCAAGCCCATCTCGTCGTTTCCCCCTCGAGTCCTTGTCGAGGTTAGCTTGGCGCACGATGTCACCCGTTGATCTCTTGTGTTTCCGATCCATCCTGGTTTTTTTTTTGAATATTTGTTGATCAATAGGTTTTTGATTGGTTCGTTGCCAGAGTTTACTGTTGTTAATTCTTTCTCGTTAGCTATCTGATCATCAGGATGGATAAAACTCTACAGTAGCCTGTTGGAAATGCGTTAGCCAAGTTTCTGATCCATGTTGAAAATTCGAATTTTCAAGTATTGATTTGTAGGGATTTGATTGATTGGTTAAAGGATTTCATCATGAGCTGACATCGGTTAGAGAACCATTGGAAAGCCACTAGGGAGTACTGGAGAGAAGTTGGAATTCATGCGCTGGCCATTGGGCCGAGTCCCAGTGGTTTAATGGTCTACGAGCTGCTAGCTGGCCTTGTAACCAGAAGGTCCTGGGTTCGAACCTCTGGTGGGTGTGTACTGATGAAGAGACCTGGACTAGGCTGATGGAACAGCTGTCCAGTTCTCCCTGTTCCACCGTGTTTTTCCAAGAATCTAAGATACACGCGTCTTTCTGTCCTCCCGAATGTATCTGCTTTTGGGCAACTACTACACGTACACGTAAACGTTCATATTTCATAAAAATTCTCAATGGAAAACTATTTTTTTAACAACATTTCCCGAGTTTTTTCCTTCTACATTATTTCTTGTCTTGAGATGCGTTTTTATGTTTGTGTGTGTGTGTAGATCGATATAAGTCTGCACTAGTGTTAAGATACTCGATCGATTTCTACCAAACAACAACTAGTCAGCCTACAGTTTCGGTGTTTTTTTGAATTTCTCTTTCTTCAGTAAATAAAGATTATTTATTTATTGATTTATGTATTTATGTATCTAACTATTATTAGTATTCTATTTACGTAATCAAATCGATCGACAGAGCAATGTGGTGTGATGTAACTTAGCGTATGTTAGATTGAGTAAAGATAAATAACTGGTTTCCTTCTCCTTGAGAAATTGGTTTGGTTTTTCAGTTGAAGAATGAACCAAGATCAGGAATGTATATTGAATTATAAACATTTGTGTATCATCATAGATAGTCCTC
Source organism: Trichobilharzia szidati (assembly GCA_944472155.2). Taxonomy (NCBI): domain Eukaryota; kingdom Metazoa; phylum Platyhelminthes; class Trematoda; order Strigeidida; family Schistosomatidae; genus Trichobilharzia; species Trichobilharzia szidati. Next base: position 9,591,670 of record OX235277.1, read on the forward strand.
TCTCCTAGGTAGGTGAGGTGAAGACGCTGACAAAATAGACTAGAGTCCTCTGAACACCTTGAGGAGCAGCTAGGTATCTTCGAATGTTTTAGGATGCGACTTGCTCTTGCTGCCAAATGTAAGATGATGATGCTACAGGACTGGACTACATCGACTCCTAGATTAAGGAGAGAGAGAGAAAAGGGGTTGAATAGTAGAGAGTTTTGACTGCTTCACTTGTTTGCGAAGTTACATCAACCCCAACGGGCTGATCAGCAGCAGTTCATTCGGTCTTCCTCCTTTATGGCTGTGAGACATGGTGGCCGTTGGAAGTGGAAGACATGAAACGGCTAATTGTTTTTGATCAAAGGTATCAGCGTTCTATCTCCCATGTCATGGTGGTATTATAAGGTGAGTAATGTTGAGGGGGGAAATCAATCGACTAGGTTGTAAAGTTGCATGGATTGAGATGGTTGGGACATGTGTTACGCATGCATACCTAGCCATCACCTTCCTCAACGGGAAATGTTTACTGACATAGGATCGATTAGGTTGGAAAAGAGCTAGTGGTGGTTAAACCAAAACATGGCATCAATCGACGAAATCCACAACAGTTAGTTTAAGCCCAAACGTAGGGAGGGAGGTGTTGACTGCCAGACTGGTTGGGGTTCTCTAGATGGTAAGAACCAGTGGGTGGAGACAGTTGGTGATATAACTGGCTCAAAATCGTTCTTAATGGCTGGTGCAGATGCATTCACTATTTGTGATTCGTCATATACAAGTATATCAAAGTACTCTATTGTTCTTCCATTTTACTATTCTTTTCCAATTAATAGTGTTCTCTGAGCTGGTTGGTTTAGTTGCGAAGCTTTCGTCGTTCCTTCCTAGAGTCTTCCTCCCATGTGCTATAGCTTTACCGTTAATTGGGTATGACAAAGTAAGCAAGGCGTATGTATCTTCAGTCTTGAAGGAACTCATGTCCACTGTCTGAGATTCGAACCCGTATGTGTCACCCAGTACTGCCTGCAGTCAGAGACGCGTTACCACTGTGGACTGTATTGGATACTTTAATTGGACACTAGTTAGTAACTAGTTTCATTACTATCGATTGCCTCTAACCCCATCTATGACCACAACAACATCAATAGGTCAGAGTTCATCGTGATATCGAGCCACCTAACAGCATGGTGTCCACATTGCAAACTTGACTGACTGATTGACATCGACATCCCTACAAACCAACACTTGAATATCAATGAGATGCTCACTGGCGACTGACCCTATTCAGGTAGGTAGTAGTTACCTGGGGTTCTAGTGAGAAGTAGGGTGCAGCAGGTCGGGTGTGAGGACAAATACTCGCCACGGAAGACATCGGCTAGTGGTCGCGTTATGTCGTGAATTGGCAGAAGTTAGGATTCAAGGACCATTGGATCGGGTCCCAGTGGCTTAATAGTCTACGAGCTCGCAGCCTTGTAACCAGAAGGTCCTGGGTAGGAACCCCGGTGGGTGCGTACTGATGAAGAGTCCCAACCTAGGGTGAAACAGCTCTCCAGTACTGCAAGGTTTTCCAATGGTTCTCTAACCAATGTCAGTGCATGATACTCGTGGCTCTGTTTAATCTGTGTATTATACGACTAGTAAATAGCATTGAAAATCTCAATGAATATAATCATTCCGTTTTTCATGTTGTTTCTTGTTCAGTATTGGAAAATTTTTCTTATTGATTGGAGAGTGACTGTCTGTATGGACACACATGCAGAAACTTGTCTATGAGTTAATTTTTTATATAGCCATTATGGACATAGTCATCGAGTTTACTGTGTGTACTCATTGCAAAACTGATTGTCCTGTGTTTGTGTGTGTGTGTGTGCAGACTCAAGAGGGCTGGCAACTCTCGTTACTTATTCGTAAATAATTATTTTGTCTATGCTTAGAATATTTCAATAACATAACGGATAGTTTGTTACTTATTACTGAACAAAAAATATTCAGATTTGATGATATTAGATAGTTGGAGGCAATCGGCCAAAGGAAGCCCCTCCTGACCTCGGTTTCGTCCAAGTCGGCACCCACCAGTCAGCAAGGCATATCTGCGGTCACCTTGAAGGAACTCATGTTCCTTCTGAAGACATTCGAACCCGCATCACCCAGTGCTGCCTGTAGTCAGAGATGTTACCACTGAGCCATTCAGGCTCGCGATTGACCTCCTGTAGGACTGTAGTGGGTATATTTTGATTGGACACTAGTAATTAATGTGATGTGTCTAGTCCTTTCTTTGGTGCAGACTGAATTCTATCAGTCAGTGAGGTTTGCAATGTGGCCACCATTCTAGGTAGCTCTCCATCACTGTGCGCAGATTGATTTGATGATATTAGATAGTTGGAGGCAATCGGCGGGAAGCCTTGCCTAACCTAGGTTTCGTGCTAGTTGGCACTCATCACCAGCTTCTACAGTTTTATATCGATCCATAGTAATGAAAGAATTGGGGTCATTAACAACATTAATGTTTAAACAACATTGAGTCATTCAATAATATGAATCGATTACAGTTCTATAGCATCTGTTCCGAGTGGAACTTAGGACTGGCTTCAACAACACATCTCCACTTTATCCTATCTTCTGCCATCCTCTTCAGCAGGTTAGCTCCACGATTGCCATAATCCTTCATCTCTTCCATGTCACCCTCTCACTGACGACCCACTCGTCGCTTCCCACTTAGATTCCACTCGAGTTATGGCCTGCATTGAGCGTGATTTCATACGACGGTCTCCTCAGTTGCGTGTATTCCCCAATCCATCTCCATTTTCTCCTACATTTGTCGCCAGAGTTTCTGGTTACTAATTCTTTCTGGCTGGCCATTTGATCTTCAATATGGAGCCAGCCGGCGAAGTGGGCAGCTGTTGTTGACAAAAGTCTACAGTGACCTGCTGAAAATCCTTTACGTGACACACACACCAAGCATCTGTAAGTGTGAAAATATATGCATCACCATAACACCTGCATACTGAATATCAGAAAAAATTAGGAAAAATTATAACACAGAATTCATGAATTTATAGTCTCTACAGTTGGCCAAGTCAGTGTAATATTGACTAGACCTGTTATTTTTGTCTGCACACAGTGCTCCGGCTGTTTTCGGTGAATCTCAATAGCCTCTTCTGTGTTTGGCAGAGTATTCGGTATCTCCGGATGCCATGGACAATTTATTTGGTACCACCTGATTGATTATGATGATGATGATGGAGAAGGATTCTTCAATGCTAACTGTCGTTGTGGCAGGTTTGGACCAGGTGACCTAATATCGCGCTGTTGACGCTTTTTACTACACCATTTATTTAACCACACTGATAGATGTTCCCGAATGAGCACGAAAGATCAAGTTCCTGAGCATATAGCTCTGACCCTGTAGTTTAGGATCCTTGTTAAGCTCTTTTTGTACTGGAGGGAAACAAAGCTATAAAAATGTGTATATTCCCGTGTCCATGTGCTTTTCTTATGCAAATTTCTCTTTATACTACCATTTGGTTTTCTTGTAAGGAGAACATCTAGGAAGGCAATTGTATTTTGAGATTCCTCTTCACACGTGAATTTCATAGCAGAATGTACTTCATTGAATTGAGTTATTATTGTGTTCCTACCTGAATCATTATTACAAATAATAAAGGTGTCATCCATATAAAGGCAATAACATGAGAATATTCTGATAAGGGGTTGTTCAAAGGACCATTTTTCTAGTTTACTTAGAAAGAAATCTGCCAATAAGATACCCAGTGGGGACCCACTGCCTCCCCTTCCACTTCTCTGTAAAGTGTCCCATCAAATTTATCACACAGATGCCATTGAGTCCCAAATAGGACGACATGGGGATCCTAGATGCCCCTGCTAGTCACCATCTATTCACCGAAATTACTTCAAATTCTTATGTTTATAATAATGCTAAGACGTACAGCAGATTCATATTTTAAAGTCGCGCTAAAATCATGAATTGGTACAAGTTAGAATTAATGCACTACTCATTGTGAATCGGATCCCAGTAGCTGAATGGTCTACTAGATTGACTTGTAACCGAAGGGTGTTGGATTGGAATGTCTGCGGTGAGTGCGTACTTATGATGAGTCACGTACTAGGACGAAACAGCTGTCCAGTACTCCAGTGCTGGTTTTCAATGTCTCTCTTTCTTCCTCTCTGACTGGTATCAATCCGTGATCAAACTTGAAGCGCATTAAATACCTACAAACTAACTCTAAAGAAAGAATATTTATTTGTCAAACTAAATTTTAGCTGTGAGATGATTCCTAAATAAAGTTGCTTGAATGTCTGTACCTTCTGGTTTGGTTGTGTTTTGTGAGCATGGGGTCGTTGAATCATGATGCTTTCATCGCCTTTCTAGATGATTTCTTCAATTTTTACGAGTTGATCACGGATTGATATCACTTAGAGAACCATTGGCAGAACTCACCCACTGGGATTCGATCCCAGGACTTTCTGGTTACAAGGTAAGCTCGTATACCATTCAGCCACACAGGATGAAGTTTCCTGGAGTTCTAGTGAGAAGTCGTGACCAGTGAGGTCCACCCAGATGTCACGTGTGAGAATGGATGTCCCACCGACGACATTGGTTGGGGGCGCGCTAAATCACGAATCGGTAGGAGTTAGAATTCATGCACTAGCCATTGAATCGGGTCCCAGTGGCTGAATGCTATACGAGCTTGCCTTGATACCGGAAGGTCCTGGGATCGAACCCCACTGTGGTAGGTGCGTCCTGCCGATGATTCCCAAAAAAGGATGAAACAGCTGTCCAGTACTCCAACTCTGGTTTTCAATGGTTCTCTAACTGATATCAATCCGTGATCAACTCGTAAAAACATAACTAACCCTAACAAACCAAACTATAGAAGATTTCTTCAATGTTAGACGAAGCTCATAGATTTATGTCTTACAACTTATTTTGTCAATTCAGTAGACAAATATACACAGATACATATAGATAAAAAGAACACAAACGTAATTTTCCAATATATGAGCACATTTGTGAAGCTGTTAAGAGTAATTAAAGATCATAGATCTACCCAAAACTTGAACCATAAATGTCTGTATTGATTTTGGAATCGTTATTTATTAATCTGAATATGTCATTCAGGTGTGTGTGTGTGTAGCCAAGGCAAATCACATGCTGATCGAATTGTAACTCTACGCATCATCATCATCGAACAAAGCATAGAATGCCAGTCAAACTAGTGCCTTAACTACATTGACTTTGAAAAGGCCTTAGACAGCGTTGACAGCGTTCAACACTACGGTGTGCAGTGCCCAAGCCCTTATCAACCTCATTCAACAGTTGGGTAAATGACAGCGTCACGTGTCAGGTGATCCACAGTAGAGAACTCAGCGAAGTCTTCGAAGTGAATACAGGGATAAGACAAGACTGACTGCCTATTATCACTCACGATGATATTCTTAATTGTGGTGGACTGGATTATGCGCCGGACTGTGGGGGGGGGTGAGCAGACAAGAATACACTGGACCGATAAGACCCCATAAGATCTGTATTTCGCGTATGGATGATTTATGTTTAATGTCACTCACACAGACTCGAAGGCTAACTTACAGGCGAAAATCAACAAACTTCCTGAAGAAGTAGCCAGCGAAGACAGGACTCCAAGTGAACATAGGGAAGACAGAACTGATGAAGATAACCAACAACAACCAGCACCAATCACCAACAACGGGATAGATTTGACAGAGGTTACCTCCTTCACTTATCTAGGCAGCCAGCATCGTTTCAACTACAGGCGGAACGGATGAAGATGTCAAAGCCAGCCAACCAAAAGTGGAGAAGCAAGATACGCCTGCATCAACCTGAAACCAGTTTGGAAATCGGCAATCAGTCAGAATAAAGAACAAGATTCTGATTCTGTTCAACACCAATGTCAAGTTGATCCTTTTATACGGGTCAGAAACTTGCAGTGTGCCTCAGTCACGAAAAGGATTTCCAACAGGTTGCAGCTTCCTTCGCTGGCTCCATACTGAAGATCAAATGGCCGGCTGGCGGGCCAGAAAGAATTAACAACAAGAAACTCTAACTGGGGACAAACCAACCAAGAGCCTATTGCTCAACAAATATGTAGGAGAAAATGGAGATGGATCGAGCATACACTGAGGAGGCCGTCGAATGACATGATGCGCCATGCCCTCGAGTGCAATCCAAATGGAGGAGGTCGTGTGAGGAGGAGGAGATGAGAGACTGTACGCAATCGTAGGCCTGGCCAGCTAAAGAGAGCAACAGAAAATAGATGTGTTATTGAAGTCCTATGATCCACTCGGAACCCAAGGCACTAATAACAATAAAATAGTGGGTGTTATTATACCTAGGCTATTTTTGATTGGTTTATTTCCAGACTAGATATCGATCATTTATGCAAGCCAATTCTGATTGGTTTATTTCCAGTAAAGTATATCGTTACTGCTACTAAAACTATACACCTTGAAGTCTTATGTATCCATATATATAGAATGCAAGAAATGATAGACGCGGATTTATTGACTAGCTCACCAAGAGTGATCTTAACGGACCTCCAGTCAGTAGAACAGACAGAATTTACCGTCGCCATTATTATTTACTAGCAGACTTTAGTGTTTATACACTTAATCCATGCACACACATAGACTGATAGAAAAAATTCTTTATTTTTCTCCACACTTAACTGTAATATTTTTTTAGTATTTCGACTAAATGTGATAAGGGTTGGGTAACTTAGTGCCTAGACGTTTGTAAAGCAATGTTTATACAATGTTGTAGAAATATATATGCTCAATCTCAAGTATTATTGATTTAAGAACAAAACAGAACTCACTTTTATTTATGAATTTGACTTTCTTTTTATGTTTTACAGTAATTTTTGTTTTGTTTTGTGACATGAAGAAGAACCGTTAACTTTTAGATAGTATTAATATATATTAATATATTTTCTGCTGAAAACCACAAAGATTATCAAGGTTTTTACAAGAGAAAAAATAATAAAAAAAAGACCAAACTTTTTCTCTTTTTTGTTTTGTTTTGATGAACATTTTACTAACATCAGTCTTATTTTTCTATGTAGATTATGCTGTGAACCGATATCAGTTTCTTTTTTTATTTTATTCCTTCACGTTCCGAGTGGAACATAGGGCGCCTTCAAGCTAGAGAGGCCTGAAGTTTCTGTAGCAGTGGTGTTTTTTTTTTTACAGGATGGGGTTGCTAGCCTGCCTCATGCCCCCCAACCTTTCCTCTTTATCCAGTCTCATTACTGGCTTAGCGAGGTGGTAAAGGAGTGGGTCTGTGGCCAGGGATCGAACCCCGGACCACATGGGCGTGGTTGGCGAGCGTCCTAACCGCTATGCCACCGACGCCACCGATATCAGTTAGTAGACTAATTCATTGCATGCTGAGAAGTTACTAGACAAACAGCTTCTTCGGTCTTTTCTATGACTTATGCATAGTCCGCACTCTTGGTGTAGTCCTTTAGGTTTTGTATGCGAAGGAATTACCACTAAAGAGATCAGGTGTGTGTAACTGCATGTAGTGAGTGGTATAGCTGAAATATTCTCTAGATTTCTTATCTTATTTGGGTCAACCAATCTAGATTTCGCTGCTAGGTTTTTATGTTCGGCTAGTCTGACTGCCCCTGTCCTACTAGTTTGACCTATGTATTTGACCTGACAATCATTGCACGCAGGGTATTAGATAAACTAAATTGTTTTGTTTTAAAGGCTTCACAGGATTGATCTTTTAACCGACAAAGCTTGTTTCTAATTGGGTTTGTAGGTGGTTTGAAAGCCAGCCACTTTTATTACTGCCTGCCTTGTTAAGAATTCTGCGTAAGGTGGTTTCCGAGGTTCCTTTTTTGTATGGAATTACTACTGATGATTTAGATTCCTTATTGTTCATGTTGTCTTGCGCACATTTGACTTGCATGTTGTCATTGATAATATTATTATTATCACTATCACTACTATCATTATTTATTTTACTTTTACATTTCCTTACATATTTCCTGACTAATTTATCAGGGTAATTTTTAAGTTTCAAGGTTTCTCTTATATGTATCACTTCCTGTCATAGATTTTCCTTGTTACTACATAGTTTTTGTGCTCTATGACTTAAACATTTCACCAATCCTATTATTACTGACTTAGGATGGGATGATCGGAAGTCCAAATATCTGTTTGCATGTGTGGTTTTCCTGTAAACACTAGTTTGTTTAACTTCTCATCTTCTTTCCTTTTTATGCTACAATCTAACAGTGGACACTCCCCTTCCTGACTTCCCAATTCATAGGTGGTGAATTGAATTGCCTCCATGTTTGAGTTAATGTGTTCGAAAAATCTACCTATATCCTGTGTTCTACTACCACAGTGTCTGAGTTTTACACATATTAATAGATGAACAATTAGCTATCAGTGAGTGAAAGAACTTACATATATCAAGAATTGCGAACTGAGTAATAATAATAATAATGCTGAAACGACTTAAGATAATGTTAATGATAAAAGATAGTTTTGAATGAATGAGGAATAATAATAATAATAGGTAAAGTGTTAATAATAATAACAATAATAACAAGCATTTGTTTTGTAGGGATTTTGTTTGATTGATTGGAGGGTTTCATTATGAGCTGACATAATTTAGAAAACCAGCTGGGAGTTTCAGACAACTGTTTCGTCCTAGCCTTTCAGCAGTACGCACCCACCGGGGTTTGAACCTAGGACCTTCTAGTTATAAGGCGAGCTGGTAGACCATTAAGTCACTGGGTTTCCTAATGGTTCTCTAACTGATGTCAGCTAATGATGAATCCTCCAACGAATAATAATAATAACTGTTAATAAGTAAGACATGCTATCTATCATGTTAGATTCATAGTGACCACGATTACCTTTTGGACACATAGACCTGGTTGATAAACTCGAATTGCACAACCCTCCTCGAAAATTGCAAGCATCTTCCTGCCTCTTTGTCTGTCTCCTGAATGACTCGAGAGTGCGTAAATATCATGCCCGTGATGTCCACGGAGGTACTTTGATTCCAGCTGTGTTTCAACCACTTTGGCAAATGCTCAAACATCATGTGATGAGTAGACCAATCGCCTTTCTGTACGATCTATGTATATTTGCTTCCACAAACACACTCATCAAATTGATATATGCGGTTTGAAAGGTCTATCTATTTTAACATGACCTGAAAAGAAACATTCACAGGTGTCGTTTTACATGATAAATTCAATGTAGTTTATTTACTTATCAGTCTTATATCTCCCAATGTATTTCCAATTGTATATATGTATCCCTGTTTGTAGAGCAGTATTCAGCTGAGGAAGAGTTCTCGTGTTCTGTGCGATAAAGGAAACATTAGGCGTGACACCTATAATTTATTAAATAGTCAGTAGTACAACTGGACCTCGTCTTTCCAACTCATATCATTTATAGGTACAACATTTTTCTTTCTTCCTTTTCCTTTTCTCCCTCTCTTTTTGTTTTTCTTTTTTTCCGTTATATGCTGCTTTGTCTCTTTCTGTCGCTTACGCCTGTTAATAAGGCAGCTCCCACTTTTCTAACACCTTCAAACACTGTTTCAGCTTTACCTTTGCTACTGACATGCCAATGTATTGTTGTAATAATGAACTGAGATTTCCTTAATCTATGTAGAATTTTATTTATTGATAATGTACTAACTGGATGCAATACTGTAGTGAAAATGCTGAGAATTCCATTCTGTATCACAAGTACTGTTTTGGAATAAAGCAAATTATTATTATTACCGAAATTTCTTGACTGAACCCTAAGTTCCTATTATTTGCGAAGACTCTCCAAATCGATAGTTGTACTAGGTACAATTATCGACTTTAACTCCAAAACACTAGGATTTGCAATAATAAATTGTATTGTTCGCCATTTAAAGTCAGTATTTCGTACAAAATCTATAAACAAATGTGTTTTACAATGAATGTATATTGCACTTTTATTCGTATTCCTTCGTCTTCTTCTTCCAACTTTTGTACACGATTGAATCATTCGAGTTGCCCGCCAATCCAATGGCGACCAAGGTCAATGTACAAATGTTCAATGTTCACATTGATTTACACCTGCTTTATTACCCTAACCCCTTTGTTGTTGCTGCTTGTTTTAAATTCGTATCGGGAATTAATTGTTTCCAACTAATACTATAATGGTTTACACTATGTTTCTGTTAAAATAACTAATGTATTATAACCACTCGACTAAAATAGTTGTACGTCTACTCATCTTTTTGCAATATACTCAATGGTATGCAGTGCACGTGATGATGCCTGTCTGTCTGCCTGCATAATTGATCTGTGTTCACAAGTTATATAATCTCATTGGTCTTGTTGTTAATAAAAATTATCTATATGTGGATGCGTTAGATTATTGGCATAGCCCAATAATAATAATAATAGCTTGTTTTTCAAACTAACAATTTGAAAGTTTGAATGAGTGAACAGTGTTGTTAGACAATACCATTAATTAGTACACGTGTCTCGGATCAATTAATGGAGGGTGTTTTGGTATGTAAAGCACATGAGTCAGCTGCTCAGACTCAAGGGAATTATGAGTGGATAAGAAATTGAGTACATGTCGACACATGTCCCATTGACTCAATGGTCCTAGCTCCGATCACTAGTGTTGGGGCATGGGCGTACACTGATGAAAAGTCCCTAATAAGGACGAAACAGTTGTGCCTTATAGTAAGTAATAAGCTGATTGGGTAATTAGACTTTGTTGAGAACTAAGTGATATTCTGGTTACTATGGAGATGGAGAAGAGACACATCCTTATAAATCAGTGTTATCTAATGTGAGCAGTAGGCGAAACAATCGGTCTTGATGTAGATCAAAGATTGTCTGTCTGTCTGTCTGTTATCGACATAGAACTTTGCACCGGTGTGCGGCATTTCAAGTCGCCATACTCCATTTAGCACACAAAGAAAGTAGGAGGAATGCATAATATAGACAGTAAACAGAGGAATAGTAATAACGAAGAACAAAACAGTTTCATTTGAAATCACAAGTCACAAGAAGTGGATGCATCTGCACCAGCCATTGAGAACGATTTTGAGCCATGTCACCAATTGTTTCCAACCATTGGTTTTTACCATCCCGAGGACCCCAAGCAGGAAGTCTACACCTTCCTACGTGGCTTAGACTAACTGTTGTAGATTTCATTGACTGGTACCATGTTTTTGTTTGACCGCCGTTAGCTAGCTCTTTTCCAGCCTGACCCTATGTCAGCTCACATTGCCCATTGTCGAGGAAGGCGATGACTAGGTATATGTAACACATGTCCTAACCATCTCAGTCGATGTAATTTCACAGCCTATGCCGATTTCCCCTCCTTAACTAGCACTCGGCAGATCAAAGCATAGTTGTTTTACACGACCAACTAATCACATTTCTGGGTGATTGACAATGTACCGATATAAAATAGAATGAACCAATCTTTGATCTTTATTCGATTTTATATTGGTACATTGTCAATCACCCAGAAATGTGATTAGTTGGTCGTGTAAAACAACTATGTAAATACCTGTAATTTCATTATAGATATTTATCTTTTAACTAAAAAAATGCACACCCACTGGGGTTCGAACCCAAAACCTTCCGGCTGCAAGGCATGCTGGCCAGTGACTGGCTTCAGGACGAAGTTAATTGACTGGAGTTCTGGTGAGAAGTCATGACCAGTTAGTGGAGTCCACTGGTTGGGTCTGAGAACTAATACATGCCTGCAATGACATTGGTCACTGGTGAATGGTCCACTAGCTTGCCCTGTTTTGTAACCGTAAGGTCGTGTATTCAAACCTGTATGGTGTGTGCTTACTACCGGTGAGTGCTAAACCAGAATGAAATAACTATGTGCAGTACTCCCTGATGTTTTTCTACGATTCTCTTTCTAACTGATACCTATCCGTAGTTAAATTTGAAGCAAATCAAGTCCCTACAGAATAACTTTAAATAATACGTCTTGCCTTCTCAATTTGCCTTCAGTGTCTTTTCAGTATGAAAATGGTATTCAAGTGGTCATATAGTACCATTTGTTGAAGTACTATAGATGAGTATTAACGGTCTGCGTAGCTTTTCAACCAGTTATTTCATTTTCGATAAATGTACTGGTATCCCCCCGCCCACCCTAATGAAAGATTTTGATATATTTTGTTTCTAAAGCATTTAATTAACATAATATTCCTAATATATTTTTGATCGGAAAGCCTAGAAAAATTGAAAAGTTTAAACGGAATTTCACTGAATTTGTAAATTGATGATTTCTTGGTTCACAGTGTTCTGTAAGCTGATGTTTTTGAAATTAATTTTACTCCAACTGACAGTGCAGGGTTTTTTCCCATTTCGGCTATCACTAAGTATTCCTTACACATCTGAAGAGGGACACATCTATGACCAACTAATGACCTCCTCCATGTCACCTTCGCACTGACAACTAACTCACCGCTTTCAATTCGGGTTCCACTCGAACAATAGCCTGGAGTGTGATGTCATTCACTTGATGGTTTTCTCAGACTATGGCCAATCCATCTCCATTTCTTCTTGCATATTTGTTTCACAATCGCTTCCTGATGGGTTGGTTCGTTCATTGCCAGAAATCCCTGTTGCTAATCATTTCTGGCCGGCCATCTGATCTTCAGTGAAGACTACTGTTGATGAAGGTCTGTAGTTTGTTTGAAATGGCCTTCGTGATGCGACGCCAAGTCTCTTATCCGTATAATAGGTAGCACTGACTTCACATTGGAGTTGAAAATAGGGCTCTTATTTTTCATGCTGAGTGCTGTTGATCTCCTCACAGACTTACTTGAGAGTCATGAAAGCTTGCCTCGCTTTGATATCCTCATCACCTACCTCTCTTTTCTCTATCTAGGCTTAGCATATGAACGCAACCATACACCCAACTGACCAGTCTCAAAACAAAACGAAACGCGTACATTATGAATTCTAAATCCTACTCATAAATAAACTCAACTAAGTAATATCATGTTCATCCTAAGGCATTGTGTCGGAGCATATCGTCCCAATAATAAAATATTTTTTGATTTGACACTAGTAACTAGTGCGACGTGTCTAGTCCTTTCTTTGGTGCAGACTGAATTCTATCATTCAGTCAGGTTTGCAATGTGGCCACCATTCTAGGTAGCTCGCCATCACGGTGCACATTGATTTGGTGATATTAGATAGTTGGAGGCAATCGGTCAAAGGAAGCCTTGCTCGACCTAGGTTTCGTGCTAGTTGGCACTCACCAGTCAGCACGGCGTATCTGCAACCTTGAAGGAAGTCATGTCACTTCTGAGAATCGGACCCGCGTCACCCACTGCTACCTGTAGTCAGAGACGTTACCACTGAGCTATTCAGGCTCGCGATTGACCTCCTGTAGGACTGTAGCACTGGGTGACACGGGTTCGAATCTCAGAAGGGGCATGAGTTCCTTCAAGGTGACTGCAGATACGCCTTGCTGACGAGTCCTAACTAGAACGAAACCTGGGTCGAAGGCCTCCTGCCGACTGCCTCCAACTATCTAATACCAAATATCAACGAATATCAAGGAAAATGATGACTTTAAACAACAAATTGAAGACTTTATCTAACAGTCCCCGCCGTGCCCCGCCAATTGTGGCTTATATAACTTTCAATTGTTACTGAACTAGGCAGAATTCAACACATGTATAATAAATAACTGAACTGTTAAGAATTCTGTATAGATTGATAAGATTCTGTTATTTGTGCACAAATACGTGTGCATTTTATTAGAATGAAACGCTCTATCACCAAACCTTCTTTCAGTGTGTGTGTGTGTGGGTGGGTTGGTGCGTGTGTTCACATTTTTCACTCAAATTGCTCGTTGCGCTCCTGTCAATAAATACCACTACTAGTACTACTACTATCTAATACTTTGTGCTCATCACTAACCGATCGATCAATCAATCAGTTGTGCAGTTATAGGTAGATAAAATAAGAGACAATATGAAGGGGGGATAGGGTGGGTAGCAAGCACACATGGGGGGGGGGGAGCGATAGAGAGAGTAAAAAAATGCCAAACATTATTATCGCTCTCCTCTTGACGTCATCATTAACGATGACGCAGAGTAGATAGAGTAGAGTAGAAGACGAAGAATGTGTTGCTATTCTAAAATTGATAGCATACTTGGGGTTTGGCTTCTTTTTTCTCTTCTGCCTCTTCTTCATCCTTCTTGTCGCGTACAGTTAAGACTCACTTGGATTGACGCAAGTAAACGATTAGATTGTCATATGATTACAGTTATATTCGTTTGTTGTTGTATATATATGCTATACACGTCTCATGTGATAACTTACTTTGTAATGTGCCTTGAAGAAGACAAGAGATAGAAAGTCTGTGTGTGTGCCTTCAATTTATCAGAAAGCTGACAATTTATAACCGAATATAATATAGTAGTGTTAGTTGCATTCACAACACACTAAAATTCGAGTCAATCTATTTGTAAGTAAAAAAACTTATGCGATTATTGAGTTTAACAGACAGGGAGGGGGTAGTATTGTAGTAGTATTATTAATATTATTATTCCCTCGGGTTCTCAATAGGCATCAACAGGACATCTCCACTTCATCTTGTTCTGTCTGCACGGTCCTCTTCACCTGCCTGTCTGTCTGTCCGTCTTCGACATAGGACTTTGCCCATATGTGCGGCAGTTCAAGTCGCCACACTCCATGTGGCACACAAAGCAAGAGAAGAAAGTAGAACAAATGCATAATAGAGACAGTAAACAGAGGTGTGAGACAAAGGAATAGTAATAACGGAGAACAAAACAGTTTCATTGGAAATCATAAGTCACAACGATTTTGAACCATATTACCAATTGTTTCCAACCATTGGTTTTTACCGTCACGAGGACCCCAACCAGGAAGTCTACACCTTCCTACGTGGCTTAGACTAACTGTTGTGGATTTGATTGACTGATGAGGCCATGTTTTGGTTTGACCACCGCTAGCTCTTTTCCAGCCTGACCCTATATCAGCTAACATTGGCCGTCGAGGAAGGCGATGATTAGGCATACGTAACACATGTCCTCTTCATCTGATCCCACGATTTCCCACAAATTCTCATTTCCTCCTCACATGGTCTCCTATGTGTTTTCACCTTTCGAAGCTACACTCGTCGCTGCTCATTTGGGTTCCACTCGAGTAACCGCCTGGTGTTCAGTGGCACCTGACAGTCTCCTCAGGTTGTGTCCAATCCATCTCCATTTCTTCCTGCCTACTTGTTGGAGAGATAGGTTCTTGGTTGATTCGTTGTTAATTCTTTCTGACTGGTCATTTGTTCTTCATTATGGGATTTTGCTCCTCAGCATGTTACATAGTGCGAGGAAAAAACTATATTATTGTACTATTATTAATGTTATTATTCCCTCGGGTTCTGAGTCGACTCCAGCAGGACATCTCCACTTCATCTTGTTCTGTCTGCACTATCCTCTTCACCTAATCCCACGATTTCCTCCTTACATCGTTTCCTCTGTGTCACCTTTCGAAGCTACACTCGTCGCTGCTCATTTGGGTTCCACTCGAGTAACCGCCTGGCGTACAATGTCACTTGACAGTCTCCTCAGCTTGTGTCCAATCCATCTCCATCTCCTCCTACCTACTTGTTAGGAAACGGTTTCCTGGTTGATTCGTTTCCAGAGTTTCTTACTGGATATTCTTTCTGAACGGCTATCTGATCTTCGAAATAAGTATAAAACTTGGGCACTGTGGTAGAGTATAACTCCATAATGGATAAGATTTTATTTTGATAAATCACACAGTGTTGCACAAACTATTGCTCATAATCATATGAAGTGATTTCTAAGTAAGGAAGGTCTTTGTTGTCTTTCTGATTCTGCTTTTGACATCCTCCTCCTTGAGGTTGGCTGTAGTTGGAACGATTCTGCCTAGATAAGTGAAGGAAGTGACCACTTTCAAATTCCTCCCGTAGACAGTGGTTGCTGCTTGATGTTGTCGGTTGGTTATCCTCATCACCTCCGTCTTCTCTATGGTTCACTTGATGTCCTGTCTTTGGTACCAGTGTTATTAGCCAGTTTGCTGGCTTTCTTAAGAAGATTCTAAAGTCATTAAGATACGAGGAATCAGTAGTATCAAGTCTTTCTATAGCATAGATTGTCATCAGTCACAAAGGTGGGCATATACTCATTTCTTTCGTTCATCTAATTTCTGAACACATTATTATTATCTTAATGGAGTTTATTTTCCGTTTTCTCCAATAGAATTCTATTAATCTGTTTGCTATATGCTGCTACAAAGTATTATCATTACTACTATTGAAACCGAAACTTGGTACATTATGGGCGCCAGGAGATACACCATGCAAAATCACATAGTTTTTCCGAGGACTGGGATTCTTCCCGGATGCCCAGACCGAAGTAGGTAGACATCGTAAGGGGGCATCTCGTGAGCCTTTGATGTGAAGTCTGACTCCCATGGTTCGCAGGAATCAAAACAGGTTCATTCACTACTAAGTCTTTTCAAATTCTGGAGCTCGTGTACTCTCCATAGTCTTGGATTCAGGGTTTTTCAACTCTCTCGGGTAGACCTGAATATCCACTTTTGTGTTTTTAAGCACCAGACGCTCTCAATCCTTCTCTCACTTTTGTGAAGAACACCCGCCATGCCACATGAAGGCTGGCTGGATTCAACATAGAACATGGCACCGAAGTGCAGCAGTTCCAGTTGCCACGTTCCAAATAGCACACAAAGGTAGACAAGAAAATGAGTGAAAAGAATCAATAGTTTTGACAAGTATAAGAGTGAAACAGAATGAGTAATGGTAGAAAGGAATATCAATAAAGATTACAGAGACTGAATACATCTACGTAAGCCATTGACAACGATTTTGAGCCATGTCACCTATTGTCTCCAGCCATTGATTCTTAGAGTCCCGAGGGCGGGCCCCAACCAGGAAGTCTGCATCTCCCTACCTGACGCAGTTTAACTGTCAAGGATTTCATGGATTGATGAGGCCATGTTTTTGTTTGGCCACCACCACTTACTCTTTTCCAACCTGCGCCTATATCAGCTAGTAATGCCCGTCCGTCGGAGGAGGCGATGGTTAGGCATGCGCAGCACGTGACCTAGCCATCTCAATCTATGTAACTTTATAGCCTCTTCGATTGATTTTCCCTCTTTGCCCAACACTCTACGCCTAACGTCAACATTACTTATCTTATTATACCACCTGACGCGAGAAAGAGATCGTAAACATCTGTGGTGAAAAGCAGACAATCTCTTCATGTCTTCTTCTTCATGCGTCAACTCATCGTTTCCTATTCGGCTTCCACTTGAGGATCATCAGAAAGACGCATAAAGTCACTCATCAGTCTCTTCGGCGTACATCGATTCCGTCTCCATTAGCTTCTGCTTATTTATTATGAAACTGACTGTTAATTGGTATCGTAATGTTTTCTTTTAAATTTTATTTTCCAATTTTAGATCCACACAATTGGCCACCTTTCCCACCATTTTGTCCATGTAAACCATGCGTAAGACAAGATTTTGACAATGATATCCCATATGATTGTCGATGGATGGCTAAAACAGGTTATGGGATATGGTTAGGCTATGCTGCCTTGTTGATACTGAATATGGGTGGAACACTTGGCTATTTTATTGTTGGTACTGGAGGTGCTGAAGGACCATTATTCGGTGCATCTATCTTGTTAACGCTTGTTATGCCTCCGTTGAGCTTTTTCGGTTGGCATCGGCCTTTGTATAAAGCATTAAGGTAAGTATTAGTATGATTATTATTTTGTATCTATTTAATATCACCCCAGCCCCCATTATATTGATTTATCTCCAGCCGATGACTGCCAGCTTAATGCGGTCGCCGGGTTCCCCTATCGCAAGAATCCAACGAGCGCTACTATGGTTGGGACTAGTGTTCCTGCAGGTCCTACTATGTCAGAAAGCCAGTTTCGATGGTGGTTACGGTAAAGGTAGTTACCATTGTATGTTAGGGGGGGTCTGTCTGTGGGCTCAATCGTACTGCTGGCGAGAATAGGGATGTAACAGCAGTTTGTAACTGGCGATAAGATTTTCAGGCAGCCCTGTTTTTCGGCTCTACAGTCGCACGACACTAATGCTCCTTCTGTCTCTCAGGAGTACCTCGGGAAAAAATCAAATCCCATTTTATGAGCAGTTATCCTTGTTATTTGATCTTCTTTAAACGCTATTTAAAGAAATACTGGGTTTGTAGATTGGAGGAAGGCTTGCGTCTGGTCCTCGTTTTTGTAATCATTCAGTCAGGAAAGATCACTTGAATTCTTAGAGAAATTCGTTTTCTCTTCCCGATTCAAAATCACTTTAACCGTGTTCAGAATTTTAAAAAAACTTAATTGCTAATTTATTGAATCCACTTATAGAATGCCATTGATTATGTGTACATTGATCGATTACCGAATGACAGGCATAGTAGTTTGATCTCAGATTTGATCATGGATTGATATGAGTTAGATAGAGAACCAGTGGAAACAAGCACTGGAATACTGGACAGCTGTTTCGCCTCTTAGTGCAGGGCTCATCAGTCGAACCAACAACCTTCCGGTTACAAGGCGAACTTGTAAACCATTCAGCCACTGTGTGAGACCCCAACTCAATGACCAACCCATGAATTCTAACTTCTACCAATTCATGATTTTAGCGTGACGACTAGCGCCAGCCAATATCAACGCTGGTGAGTATATATCCTTACTCCCGACCTAGTATTTACGACTTCTCACTAGAACTCCAGCCAACTAACTTTGTCCTGCAAGCCAGTCATAAGCGAAAATGAGATTAATTTTCAAGAATTATAGAACATTGAATCTGGTCCCGGTGGCTGCTAAGAGGTCTACGGGCTTGACCTGTAACCAGAAGGTCCTGTGTGTTCAAACCTCTGAGGTGTGTGACCTGGCAAGGAGTCCAAAACTAGGCGGAAGAAACAGCTGTCCAGTGGTGGGGTATTTTGTGACTAAGATCAATCCGTAGTCACACTTCAAAAAAAATCAATTCCCTATACACGCTAACTTCTGAAAATTAAGCATAATAAGTTTATATGTATTATATAAATATGTAACAAGTAATTTCTACACCTATTCTCATTGATCGTGATATAAATTTCATGATCTGTGCCCCTCCCCCCATTGATTGATTGATTGACTGTCTGTTTGTTTGTGTGTTTGTTCCCTAGTGATCTGGTTTTTTTTATTAGATTAACCTCAGTAGTGCTGTTCTCTTATACAAAGTACAATGTAGAAGACACGCATTTTTCTGTACTCTAATTAAAGCGCGCATATAAAACAGAATATACCTAATTGATTTAAATAATAATCACCAGTGTTATATCCACCCTAACTCCCCTTTCTTTTTCCTACTTTTTTTCTCTCTTTCTAATCAACTTCAATAGGTCAGACAGTTCAATTAATTATATGATATTTTTCATCTTCTTCTCTGCGCAAACAATTGTCATTTTAATCCAATGTCTTGGTATTGACTATCTTGGATCATGGTGAGTTTTTTGTTTTAATTTGTTTCGGTGTTTGTTGTTATTGACTCATGTTGACTCATGCGACCTACAATTTTACTATTTGGTTACAGGATTTCATCATGAGCTGACATTGGTTAGAGGGCCATTGGAAAACCACCTGGGAGTACTGGACATCTGTTTCGTTAGCCTAGTATGGGACTCTTCATCAGTACGCACTCACTGGGATTCGAACCCAGAACCTTCTGGTTACAAGGCTGAAGAGTCCCAAACTAGGACGAAACAGTTGGCTGTCCAGTACTCCCAGGTGGTTTTCCAATGGTTCTCTAACCAATGTCAGCTCATGATGAAATCCTGTAACCAATCAACCAAATCCCTACAAACCAATATTTGAATTTTACTATTATTATTATTATTATTATTGTTGTTATTGTTCCTTTGGGTTCTGTGAGTGGAGCATAGAGTTTCTCAGCATCGCCTCTCCACTTCATATATGTGTAAAACTTGGGCACTGTGGTAGTAAGTAATTCCATATTAGTTTGTTTATTAGATGTATCACACAGTCAGTGAAACAGTATTATTTACTGGATGACGTGATAATAATAATAATGACATGCATGTCAAATATGCGCAAGACAACACCAAAAATAAGGAATCTAAATCATCAGTAGTAATTCCATACAAAGAAGGAACCTCGGAAACCACCTTACGCAGAATTCTTAACAAGGCAGGAATAAAAGTGGCTGGCATTCAAACCAACCACAAACTCAATTAGAAACAAGTTTGTCGGTTAAGGGATCAATCCTGTGGAGCCTTTAAAACAAAACAATTTAGTTTATTTAATACCCTGCCTGCAATGATTGTCAGGTCAAATACATAGGTCAAACTAGTAGAACAGGGGCAGTCAGACTAGCTGAACATAAAAACCTAGCAAAATCTAGATTGGTTGACCCGAATAAGATAAGAAATCTAGAGAATAGTTCAGCTATACCACTCACTACATGCAGTCACACACAAACATACAATAGAATGGGATAGGTTCGCAGTTTTAAAATCTAATGTAACAGCAGAGTGGAGGGAGAGATTGATAACAGAAGCTTTGTTTATCGAATCAACTGCAAATACATGTAACAGGAATGATTCAACACCTGTCCCAGATATCTGGAAAATTCTACTACCCCTACGACGACAAATAGGAGAGAACAAAGAAAACTATAAAACTGAAGTTTCGAAGTCGTGTGATTATAATTGATGGAATGATTATGAACGTCATCCAGTAAATAATACTATTTCAGTGTCTTTGTGATATATCTAATATAAATAATAATAATATGGAATCGCCTCTCCACCTTGTTTAGTTCTATACGACCTTCTTTAGCTCACCACATGATTGCCCATAGTGTCTAATCTCATATTCCACTCGTATCCACTCTGTTTCTCTCTGGGATCAAAGCCCAACTCCTTGTTTCTCATCTGGGATCATTCAATCGAACGATGGTCTGGTGCGTGATGTCAGCCCCACTGCGGTTTCCATACCGCCTGTCCGATCCATCTCCATTTTCTTAAAAAAGTACTTGTTGTACAATGGGTTCTTGGTTAGTTCGTTCCCAGAGTTTTTTTTCTCACTGGCCATCTGAGCTTCACTATGAAGCCAGTGAAGAAGGCAGCTGTTGTCAAACGTTCGCAGTAGCCTGTTGGGAACTATTTACGTGACTCAAACGCCATATATATATATATATATATATATATATGTATATATATATATGTATATATATATATATATAAGATGTTTGTTCGCCTTTATGAATTTTAATAAAGCAAGAACGATATTGATTTGTGCAGAATAACACGGTACCTTGCATTGTTTATTCCATTGGCTCCTCATCAGCTGCGTGTACAGTCTTAAGAAATCAATATTAAGTCTATGTACAGAACAACTTGTTGACATAGTTGCAAATGTTACATGATGTCAATTAATGACTCCAAACTTAATGAACAGTGCTCAGAAAATTACATTTGGTAACAATAAATACTGAGTTCAACTAAAATTGAGGAAACATGCGACAGGAAAAATTATAATATATCAAAGTGGGGGGGTTAGGTTATGAAAATAACCAACCAACCAACAGCAACATCCAGCGCCAATCACCATCAAAGGGAGGGATTTGAAAGAGGTTACTTCATTCACTTGTCTAGGGAGCATTGTCTCAACTACAGGAGGAACAGACGAGGATGTCAAATCAAGAATCGGGAAGGCGAGAAACACATTCATCAACCTGAAACCAATCTGGGAATCTTCGTCACTCACCATCAACAACAAAATTCGGATTTTCAATACAAACGTCAAGTCAGTTCTTCTATACGGATCATAAACTTGGCGGGTCACCAAGAATATTTCCAACAGCCTGTTGCAGACCTTTATCAACAACTGTCTCCGTTCTATGCTGAAGATCAGATGGACGGAAAGAATCACCAACAAGAAACTATGGGAACAAACAAAACAAGAACCAATCTCCCAACAAATATGCAGGAGAAAGGCGAGATGGATTGGACACTCACTGAGGAGGCCTCTGGGTGACATCGCGCGTCAGGCCCTCGAATGGAACCTGAGAGGGAAGCGGCGAGTGGGACGTCCAAGGGTGACATGGAGGAGATCGTGTGAAGAGGAGCTGAAACAGTATGGATTAACATGAATGCAAGTGAAAAGTACAGGAGAAGACAGAAGCAAGTGGAGACGTGTAGTTGAAGCCCTATGTTCCACTAGGAACCCAAGGGAACAATAATACTAATATAGTAAAGTGGGGGGTTGCTTAGGCTAAAGCCGAAGATTACGTAACCAAACGGTGGAGAAAATAAAGATGCCGAGTAAACAGGGCAAACAAAGACTGATAACTGCTTTCTTCTGTACACATGAATCAGGTTTCAAGCGTTTGGTAGCGATTGTTCCAGTAAAACTGAAAATGATAAAAATATTTTGTCTATTGATAATTTTTAAGGGATTTCGTGATGTCCACCACATGACGTGTATTGATGAGATGTCTGGAAACGGCGCTGCTGTAAGCGATTATTCACTTGAGACGTAGGCTTTTTGGTACATGTTCAGCATATCAGAGGTGTGCCCTTCTTTTTTCTGTTCTCCCCATTTAACAACTGCTCCTGCAGATACACGTAGATTTTTATACACAGTTAGAGTTAATATGAGGAGGATATCTGTTGACTTTTGATTGCATCAAAGGGCATGTTGTCCGATAAATGGGACTTGGCTTAGCTTGTAGGAGAGATGGGTTCTGCTGACTATTCTTGCAATGTTACCACCTTTAAAACAAGTTGAATGAAGACAGGCTTTTTCGCCACTTTGATTTGTTTGATATTTGAGCCTTTACATCTGTACTTGTTAATGAACCTCTGAAGGTAATCGTTGTTTTCAACATCTTTTCAAATAGAATCAGAAATTCTTCCTCTGATTTCTAAATAGAGCATAGTGTCCTAGCTGTATAGTACTGTATAGGCTTGACTAGAGATCGTTTAAAGCCTTTTGAACAAAAACAATTAAAATGTTGGTATTGTCCATTCCATGCAGACCTTCGGTAAATTGACCTCTGGAGACTACCATCTTCTAGGCGTGGCATAGCAATGTCAAGTAATTGGAACTTTCCATCAGTTTTCTGTTGCATAGTAAATTCAATATTTGTGTGTGCGTTGTTGAATAATCTGAGTAGGTAGGAAGCATGACTTTCATTGCTGCACACTGCAAATGTATCATCAACATATCGAAAATAAGTTGTTTTGCTGACTGCATGCTTCAGGTTTGTTTTCTCAAGGTAGGACATGAAGATATCTGATTAAACAGAGCTAAGTGGACTGCCCATTGCTACACCTTCTGTATGGCTGTAAAGATTATTGTTAAACTGGAAATGCACATCGATGGTACACATTAGCAGTAAGCGTTTAGAATCCGGCACTGAGAGCGGGAGAAGATCAGACTGCTGACAAATGATCTCAATAATTTCATTGATTGAAATCCTTGTGAACAAGGAAGTTACATCAAATGATATCATTAACTTATTTGGGACGTTCATATCTGGTTCACACTTTTTTTGTTTTATCTGTGTCTTTGGAAGATTGTACATAAGCGGCAAACGAGATCCTCGGCATCTTAAATTATTGTAAACATTGTTGTTGTCAGTCAATATTTCTTCTTCAGAGGATCTCTCAACACGTTTGTGATGCGTTTTTCAGTTGTATCTGTCTTAACTTTCCCGCAATCGTTAACTTTAGACTTCGACAGGTCATTTAACATAGTTTTCATCTTTATAATGCAGTCATCTTTGTTCATCGGCACCACCCCTTAGCCTTTGTCAAGTCACAATATGAAGAGTTTATCGTTATTTTTGAAAGCTTTCAATTCTCTTTGATGCTCCTTAGAAAGGATTTTGGAATATGACATTGGTGAAGTGAGATATTGATTTGCGACGTCGAATAGATTTTTCCTTATTTTTACTCTAAGCTGGAAACTAATGCTATTTAAATCGAAGAAATTCAAAAATTCCAGTTTTCGATTATAATCACTTTGTGTGTTTGTAAAAGCAAGTTGGGGAGAGGGGTCATTTCTGGGTGTATACTAACTATTGTTGTTTTGTTGTTTATTTCCTCCTTTTTTTGCTCAAGTGGTTGGATCAATGGGATAAAAACTTTGAATCATCATGATGGTGTTGGTGTTTTTATGCTTTTGATCGCTACAATGTTCTCGGTTCTTGCTGGATGCTGTGCCTTCTTATTGTACAAGGTAAGAAAAATAAAAAGAGGATTATTTATTGTTCTACATACATACATACCAAAAGCGAAATAAAAATAATTGTGAAACTAGTAATGATAATATAAATAGGAGAGAATATAAGTCATCTACTGTTATACTATAACGACAGAAGGCAAGAGTCAGGCAACAGATCATTTATTAAGGAAATCAACGCATATTTATATATTTGCATGTACATTACTATGGTTATTTAAGCAAACAAACACAGTCTTCCGATTGGTTGTTTCTCACTTAAAGTTAATCTTTCATCTATTTGTGACTGTTTCTTGAATGTCAAATCCTCTATATGTTAACTGCATCCGCCTACGCAAAGTCTGCTGTGGTCGGTTTTGAATCAATCTTTGTTCACATTTTCTCACGACAAATCTTGGGAACGTAAATATTGACGTAAATTACTGTCTACCAATTTGGCTAGTAGACAGCTCTCACCACAATCCCTTATAAGGAGGGGAACATCTGAACCCCTCCCTACGTAGTATTCCGACTAAAGCAGGAATTAGAGTGGCATTCAAACCTACAAACTCACTCAGCGAGGACAAGCTCTGCAGGTTAAAGGACCCGGTTGACCCAGTTAGACAGAATAATAAATTTACGAAATACCTTGCAATGACTGTGAGTGAGGTCATCTACATAGGTCAAACTAGTAGATCGAGCGGGAGTAGTCAGATTGTCAGAACACAAGAATTTAGCTAAGGTTAGAATGATTGACCCCGAGAAGATAAGTAATTTAGAAAAAAGCTCAGCACTACATTGCACTGCATGCATTAACACACAACCTCACAATAGGGTGGGAGAGGGTTAAAATTTTAAATAGTATTGTAGGTAGGTGGGGAGAAAGGTTGGAAAATACTACTACCAATCAAATCAAGCGATGGGAAATAATGGAATTATGTAAACGAAGTTAGAAAGTTGTGTGTTAGTACTGTCTTAATATGATTATGAGCAGTAATAAATTGTGCTTGAAACGTCATCAGTAACCATTACTGTATAACACGCTGTGAGACTTTATCAAAACAAATTTTACCCATAATATTCTACATACTTATTTTCCTCAACTGGATTATTTTTAGCTTAGTTGTCCGCAGTTAGTTCTAGTGAGAAGTTATGACCAGTTGGGTTAACCAGATTGGGTGTAAGGACCACATACTTGCCGATAATAATGGCTAATAGCTTCAATAAAATCCTCGGTGGCAGGATGGTCAGCGAGGTCACCTCGTAACCTGAAGGTCGTGGGGTTCGATCTCCCAGTAACTAGGACAGAACAGTTGTCAAGTATTTCCTGGTAGTTTTCAATGGTTCTCTCTCTAACTGATATCAATCCATGATCAAACCTCGAATCCCTACAAGCTAACTCTTAAAAATTAGTTTATCTTTGTTTCACCGACTACTTATTTCACCTATCAGTAGTATATATAATGCAGTGCATTTTATCACCGTTTTTTGATCTTGTTCATTATACGATCAAGTAGAGCACATATCATGCACTGATAATTTTTTCATTTCCAATAAGAAATCGCTGTTGCATATTATTTAATTCAATTTGAACTCTCTCATTGATTGATCGGATCGAAGTGCTCTAGCTATCTAAACTTTGGTTGAGTATGACTCAATCAACACTAACAAAGCTCATCTTGTTGTTGTTGTTATTTTTTTTCTAAATTTTTGTGTCACTAGGTGCATAGATATTATCGATCATCAGGTGCAAGTTTACAAAAAGCTAAATTAGAAATGACCAACGCAGCAATGTATGAACATGCTGCTGCAGGATTCGGTGCAATGCCATAAAAATTCTGATCATGACGAACAGAGGAAGAAGAAAAAGAAGCAGAAGAAACCGGGTCAAATTTCACTTATCACTACTATTACTACCCTTGCCCCCAATCCACCTAAAAAACAAACATTTTAATAATACGTGATATATACTACTTATATATTCGTATATAAGTAGTATATATGCAAAGTATCCAGTGACATATCATTCAGCTAACCTTCCCCAGCCACCCCCTTTTTTTCGTATGACATACCATATACACTGTTCTCTTATTTATTAGCTGACAAAAAGAGAAGCAATTTATATATACTATGGCTGTGAAATGTATTCAACCTCTGTTTTGTTTTGTTATTTTCTCTATTCATTGTGATAACCAGTATCGTTTTTTTCTCATTTATGACGTGTTTTTGATACTGCACAAGTTGATTCTTCGTCAAGATGGCGTGTTTGTTTGTTTGTCTGTGTGTGTGTGACAGGAACTGCTCCAAAAAAACACAAAAGCTCATCATTCCATATATTTCCCACTTTTATTTTTATTTTTTCCTGAAAACACATAAATACTGCCTTCTATGCGCGCTAACTTTTTGTTTTCTACAGTAAATTATGACGTCAACAACATCATCTCATCATCAACATTCCAATATGACACTGAGAATTTCTCTGTTTTAATGTTATGTAACTTTGTTTGTTCTTATTTTATTTATAATTTAAAAAAGAAACAAGTTGAGTTTTTCTTTCCCCCCCTCTCTCTCTCTCTACGTGTGTGTTTGGGGGAGGGTTGCGTGTTGTTTTACTTGTGTGTTACCCTTTTGAAAGAAAAGTACTCATTTAGGTTGTATCATAGGCAGTTACATCGGTGGTATAGCGGTTATTAGGACGCTCGCCGACCATGCACATGGTCCGGGGTTCGATTCCCGGCCACAGACGCACTCCTTTACCTCGTTGAGCCAGAAATAATGCTGGTAAAGAGGAAAGGTTGGGGGGCATGAGGATAGCAATCCCATCCTGTAAAAATAATCACCACTGCTACAGAAACTTCGAGCCACTAGCTTGAAGCCCTATGTTCCACTGGGGAACGTGTAGGAAATAAAAAAAATAGGCAGTTGAAAGTAACAATGAGGTTTCTAAAGAAAATTAACGATTATGACCACGGAATCCACTGGCTGATGGTATGTAATCGGGTATCACAATTACAGGGAGTACTATTGTAACAACAGAACACAAGGGCCAGGCAACAGATCGTTTATTAAGGAAATCAACACACATATTTATAGATTTCAGTGTACATTATTGTAGATTATTGTTAGCAGACAAACACAGTCTTCTGATTAATTAACAGAAGACAAGTAGTTCAGCGAAGAGTCTCTTTTCGACGGCGAATTCATTTTCATAGCTGTACAATCGCAAATATTGTATATGGTTGTTTTGTATGTGTGTGTGTACATTAAATTGGTCAAACGAAAATACAATTAGTGAGTTCAGAGGAATTGGATGTTGATACAAGTGGGTAGTAACAAAAGTGATGAGTTGTCACAAACGATTGTTAAAGAAGAGTTACGTAATAACATGAATAGTTTAATGAAAGAGTTGTACTCAGGGTGTACATGGAAACAAAATAACATACGGAATTACAGAAGGATTTTAAGTAGTTAGAAAAATAAGCATGCAAACAAAAGTTAAGTCAAATCGACAGAGTTGTTACCATTGGAGTAGAAGTGGTTGAATAATTTTCTTTTGTACGCACAGTTCTGGATCCTCTAGCTAAATGGCTAGGGCTTCTGCGATGCAAAGAAGATGGAATCGTACTGTCTTTGGAAGGTTGTTCTTCACTTTGTAGATTACTTTGAAGGAGGCGTTTGTTGAGATGGAATGATAAGTGTTGACGAGGTGTTCTATTATTGCACTCCTTATGCAGCCATTACTTCCTTTCTGCAGCCACACTGGATAGTGTTCTTTGACCCTTTTTGACAGGATACGCGTTGAACGACCGATGTACCTGGCTCCAAAGCAACAGGTGAACTGATATATACACATAGAAGTGGTCAGGTGTGGGATCTTGTCCTATGGGCTTCTGCAGATCAGCGGGCGACTGGAGAACACTATTCTCAATGTTGCCGTAAAGAAAGTTCTTCTTGAAGAGGTGGAGATTCTCCTTCTAAGGACGTCACTGAGTAGGTCTCGTTTGAAGTCGAGGTTCATATAAAGTATCTTTTTGGCACGGATGCTGTTTCTTGCTTTTGGATTTTTTGTTTGATGTCTTCGTCTACGAATCTTGATGGGTAACCGTTTTGTATGAAGGTTTCTTTCAGGAAGTTTAGTTCTTCTTCCATGCTATCAGAAATGCAGATGCGTCGGACTGATTGATTGTTTCTCAATGAAAGTTAGTCTTCCATCTCTTTGTGGCTGTTTCTTGAATGTCAGATCATCTATCTGCTAATTGTATCCGCCTACGTAAAACCTTTGTTCTCATTTTTCTCACGACCGATATTTGGTGACATAAACATTGACGTAAATTACTATCCACCAATTTTGGCTAACATCCAGCTCTCAGCACACTATTATTAGTATTCCCTTGGGTTCCAAGTGGAACATAGGGGTTCAACAGCATCACATTTTCTCTCTGTTCTATTTTCTGCTGTACCATTTAGCTGGGCTCACAATTTCTCATAATCTCTCTCATCTCCTCCATGTCGCCATCTCACCGGCGACCCACTCCTCATTTCCTATTGGGATTCCACTCGAGCGGTAGCCTGCATTGAGCGCGATGTGTCATTCGACGGTCTCCTCAGCGTATGCCCGATCCCTCTCCATTTTCTCCGACATATTTATTGAACGATAGGTTTGTGGTTAGTTTGTCCCCGGAGTTTCTTGTTGCTAATTCTTTCTGGCTGGCTGGCCATTTGATCTTCAGCATGTGGAACCAGCGAGGGAGGCAGCTGTTGATAAAAGTCTATAACTTGTTGGAAATCCTTTTTGTGACACACTAGCCAAGGTTCTGACCCGTATGGATGAACTGACTGACGTCACATTTGTGTTGAATAGAATCCGAATCTTGTTGTTTATGCTGAGTCGGAGTGCAGAAGATTTTGCAAACTGATGCAGGTGTCTCTTGCCTTTCCGATTCTGACTGGCTTTGACATTTTCATCCGTTCCTTCCTAGATAAGTGAAGGAGGTAACCTCTGTCAAATGTCTCCCGTTGATGGTGATCGGTGTTGGCTGTTGTTGCTGTTAGTTGATTATCTTCATCTTCTCTATATCCAGCGGAAGTCCTGTCTTCGCCGCCACTTCAGCCAGTTTCTTTTTTGGTTTTTGCCTGCAAGTTTTCGAGTTTGTGTGACACTAAACATAAACCATCACCGGCAAAGTCTAGATCTTCTTACCGGCGGTCCAGCGTATTCCTGTCGCCTCGCTCCCTACAGTCTGACTCATAATCCAGTCCAGCACAATTAAGAATATCATCATGGGTGATAATAGGCAGTCAGTCATATCTTACTCCTGTATGCACTTCGAACGCCTCGCTGAGTTTTTCTGTTGTGCATCACCTGAAACGTGGCATTGCCCCATATGACCAGCTTTTGAATGAGGTTGATAAAGCTTTTGGCACTACATGCGGTAGTGTTTAAATAGTTTCCAAATTACTTCTCGGTCAATGCTGTCTGTCGAAGGCCTTTTCGAAGTTGATGAAGTTAAGGTAGAGAGACGTTTTACCTTGTGTCCAGCAGGCTGCGTCTCCGTAAGCAGTATTGCACATTACTTAATTATTACACATCGACATATTCTGATTACTGTGATTATTGACCGTATAAAATTATCAGTTTAATCTAAAGATACCGATTCAAAATTTGTATTGACAATAAGATAGTCAGTCTCATTTCTATTTTGCTGTATTCTGTCTGTTTTCGACATAGAACTTTGCACATATGTGCGGCAGTTCGAGTCGCCCGCCACACTCCGTATAGCACACAAAGCAAGAGATAAAAGTAGGAGAAATGCATAATAGAGACAGTAAACAGAGGTGTGAGACAAAGGAATAGTAATAACGAAGAAAAAAACAGTTTAATTGGAGATTATAAGTCACAAGGAGTGGATGCATCTGCGCCTTCCACTCAGAACCATTTTGAGCCATATCCCCAATTGTTTCCAACCATTGGTATTTACCGTCCCGAGGACCCCAACCAGTCAGGAAGTCTACACCTCCCAACGTGGCTGTCTGGTTTAATCTAACTGTTATGGATTTCATTGACTGATGCCACCATGTTTTCGTTTGACCACCACTGGCTCTTTTCCAACCTGATTAATCCTATATCAGTTAACACTGGCCGTCGAGGAAGGCGATGACTGGGCATACGTAACACATGTCCTAACCATCTCAGTCGATGTAATTTCACAGCCTCGTCGATTGACTTCCCCTCCTGTAGGTTTATAGAGTGTGTGCTAACCTACTTCACAGCAGACTTTATGCTTTTACAGAACAATTAGGCGTTCCTCATGTAATTCGAAGAAATACCTCCTCTGAGACAGTCAATATGACTATAATTTTAATAAAACGAGAACGACAAATGTACCAGGATAATCTGAGCTCATGTTTTCACTTTTATTATTTCGTGGATTCTTCTGAACTGCTTACAACCTGAACAATACCAAAATTGTATGAAATTAATAAATAGTTAAGAGGTGAGAAAATAGACTACTTAGGTCAAGTTGAAAGGACGTATTGAAGGTCGAAATAACAATGAAGATCACTAAAATAAAGCTCCTAACAATTACTCAGTTAAATAAAACAAACAAAAGTACATACTAATAACCAATCATATTTAAAAGGTCATGTAGTCCACATTAGGCGAAGATTGAAGTCTATTGTTTTTTGTACACACAGTTTAGGCGGTATGTGATTAATCCAAGGTGCTTTCATCACCTTCATTAACATTGAACTAGAGCTATGTGAAATAATTGTGAAACAGTCATTAATATTGATTTTGTGACCTGACATTAATAAGAGCTTTGCAATGGATGATGATGGATTTCTATTCAGATTACTGGCATTGGGATTTTCTATATGATTTAGTAACCATTTTGGAACATGTTCTTTCCGACGACATTGGAACATTCTGTTGGTTCTACCTATACAGGTGTCACCGCAGCTGCAGGTGAACTTGTGTATACAGTTTGAAATAGAGTCCACAGAATTTCGCCCTTTAATCGTAGGTACAGGGATCAAAAATGTTCGGCAAGTGAGAAAAAGAGATGCAGCGTAGAATGTGAGAAATTTGTCTTCTAAATGACTTATTCAAATTTATCAAAGGGACTAATTGTTTTAATGAAGATCACTAAGCCAAATAAGAGAGGTAATAGTACATCCTATTCTGGTTGGTATCAAAACAAAGTTTACCAAAGATGGTTTAGTATGATTGGAGAATTGTTTTTGATGAACGCATAAAGGTGGTTTCAGCTCCCAGATTGCCGGCTAAGGCTTCTACAAACTTTAGGATACGCTCCAAACACGTTCTATAGATACATTTTAAAGGTGTGTAAACATCAATTGTATGTCCTGTCTCCTCTATAATATGTTTCGCAATAGAAGTGCTAGATCACCTGTTCTCATCATTAATGGGTTCCGGAGATTTCATTTGCTTGTGAAGCCCTTACTTGCAGAGGTAGATGAATCTTCCCTATGTATATTTGGCCAGACGTATATTCACTAAGTCAAATAAGGTAGGTAATGTAAAGAAGAAGAGACCGAGGAGGCTGAAAGGAATGTTTAATTGGTGAAACGTATTGTACATAGGTAAATTTGGTGTGCCATATTTTCAAACTGCCATTTGCACATCATTTACCACATCCTTGACGAGTTGGTCGAATATCGTCACATTCGATAGCTTCTTGAATTCTGCATCATATGGCAACATTCTTCTCATGGTTCTCTTCTTTGATTGCTCTTTCCTGTGTGGCGAACATATTGTTACTTTTCTGAATTCCTTTCTGATATACTACTTATATCGGATTATAAGTAGCACACACCACTGTAATAGTATATCTGCCTCTTAACTCTATATTAATACCAAAATTATAAATTGAATTAAAGATCTGAACATACTTTTTTATACGATGATAAGGAGTAATTGATTGGAACTGAGAGAAAGCAACATTGTTCAGGAATGATGTATTAAGTTGTTAAATAATTAGGAGAGTGAAAAGGATCGACTATTTATAGAAGAATTGTATGACTAAGCTTACAGACAAAACGAAAGAGTTCAACAAATAAATGTTTGAATAAATTAGTCTTATGAACAACAGCATTATAGTTTAAATAACATCAATTCAATAAAATTGATAGATTACAGCTGAACAGCATCAACATAAAATAAGCTGAATGTCAGAAATATTAGGAATGATAATAGTACACATTCATGAGTTTATAATCTCTACTGAGGGCCAGGGCAGTAGTAGGGACTGGACTTGTTTCTTTTGGACACAGAGCAATGGTTGTTTGAGGCGAATTGCAATAGCCTCTGCTATTTGGAGCATGCTGTGTTTCGACGATTTTGGCAATTTATTAGGTACCCAGTAGATTATACAGAAGGATGCTTCTACGCTGGCTTTGTGGCCGGTTTTCACCAGATGCTCCAATATCGAACTGTTAATAGTTTTCACTACACCTTTACTTAGCCATAGTGGGAGATGTTCTCGAGTGAGCACGAAAAATCAAGTTCCTAGAGCAACGGCCAATATAACTCGCTCCATTAGAAGCACAGTTGAGTTGATAGATAAAATTTGAAGTGGCTAGCTAGTCTAGGTACTTCATCTTTCAGTCGAGGTAGCACCATCGGTCGTGTAGAGAATAATACGTGTAGTTCGCCAGCATTAAAAGTTCTTTGAACTGATTTTCTTAATCTCTTTGTAATTATCTCGCTTGGTATATCGCCCATGAATTGTTGTCGTATATATAAAGGCTTTTTGTTTACAGACAGTGAGTAGTCCTTTTCCACTTGCTTTGTCATGTGTTTCTTGATAAATTTTTCAGGATAGCTATTTTCGATCAAAGTATCATATACAATGCTTAATTCGTCTTCAATTACTTCTTCTGAGCATATAGCTCTAACTCTCTGGCTGAGGGTCTTCACTAAATTTCTTTTGTAATTGATAGGAACGAAGCTGTAAAAGTGTTTATATTGTCCTGTCCAAGTGCTTTTTGTATGCCAATTTCTTTTTATGCTACCATCTGCTTTTCTTGTAAGTAGGACGAGGATCCAGGAAGGCAATTCTGTCTTGGGATTCCCCTTTGCATGTGAATTTCATAGCCGAATGTACTTCATTGAATTCAGTAATTATTGTATTCCTATCAGAACCATTATCACAAGAAATAAAGGTATCATCCATATATCGGCAATAAAATGAGAGCTTACTGATAAAGTTGTTCAGAGGTTCATTTTCTAGCTTACTTAGAAAGAAATCAGCCAGAATGGGACCCAATGGGGAGCCCATCACCAAACAAAGTTTAACTAGAAAGAGTATAAAAAGTAATAAGTTACGTAATCACAAATAAACACGTTTTATACAATAGACAAGAAAAATCCGGGTAGGATGAGTCATGTTGAGACGAAAAAAAATCAAGTTTTCTAAACAGGACAGAAGATGGCATAGTGTGAAATCTGTATTCTTTGTTATTATTACCAAGCTAGTGCTACATTCCCCACTGTCTCTTTCTGCGTACATAGATTTGGTTGGCTTCAGCTGTTTGATGGCGATGGCCTCAGCTAAACAAAACAGACTAGGTTTCTTTTGTCTGTTGATTTTATTTTGAACGCCTTCAGGTTGTCCACAACATGCCCAGTATCCAGTGGATGGCGTGTAATCGCACTGTTTAATGCTTGTGGACCCTTTAGTCTCAGGTTCTTCAGTATGTGTTCGGAGATGCGGACAGTAACTCTTCCAAAGTATTTGCTTAGGCACGTACATGTAAATTGGTAAATGCAGTTGGAGGTAACATGAGGTGGGAGTTTGACCCATTTTGACTGTCTTAAACAACTAGTCATTTGATAAACATAAACTGGTTAAGCGTTCTACATCGATTTCCAACAAGGCCTCCAGAGGAAAGGGTGGTATACTGTATTTCCCGGTTAACCCATTGTTCCCCCCAGAGTCAGTATCCCTGCTGAGCAGACAACACCTCAGTGACTTTGCAGCATGAAAATGAGCACCCCATTAACGCTCCCGCAGCGGTAGGTATTTTCCCACCCCCCCACTGTCCAGGTCTCAACACAAACCGTGGCTGCTTCTCAGATGGTACATATTGCCCCACCTCAGCGGGTCATGACAACTCACACTGTCTGGTCACATAATCGCACTTCCACCTTGCAGAAAGCATACAACCACCGTCTTGCATTGTCCTTCTGCTAGTTATATTGGCCGCCCGCACAAAGCGCACACTTCC
Organism: Trichobilharzia szidati; assembly: GCA_944472155.2. NCBI lineage: Eukaryota > Metazoa > Platyhelminthes > Trematoda > Strigeidida > Schistosomatidae > Trichobilharzia > Trichobilharzia szidati. The sequence continues at coordinate 9,626,207 of OX235277.1, forward strand.
CAAACGCATCTCTGAACATTATCCGGCATGGTTAGCAAACGGACAATGCAAGACAATTACTAGCTCAATTCTAGAGCATTTGGTAAACTTAGGTCACGTAGCTCCACCAGAATCGTCTTTCAAGATCATCTACAAGGTCAGGCTAAATGTTACAAATGGCATCAAGTTTCGGCTTTTGTGTATGGCGGAGGCGCTGACAATTCGTCAATACAACCCTGAACTCTGTATACAGAAAAGTTTGTGCAGTCTCTTATTCTACCTTGGCCTTAAGCTCTTCACTAGTCGTTCCCTGTAAAAGAGAATTTGATTTTTTAAATTTTACTTTTAGTTTGCTTTTGCTTCAATAATTAATTCACTTTTATCACTCTCATATGCTCCTTTTGCAAATTTTCACACCCTCTTCACACTTGTTAAATTGACACTCAACTACCACCTTAATTCTCACTCAATAGCAATTTTAACCTTATCGAATTTCTCTCTGTGTGCCGTTGAGTACCACGTAATTTACAACTTTTAATTTTCACTTCTAAAACCACTTCTGAGTAATTATATCAATTATGTCACCCATTCCCCTATTACTCAATAATAGACTACTATATATTTTCCTCTGGTAAGTATAAATACGACTGTACAGCCAGCCTCTGAAGATGATTTCGTCGATAAAGAAAATTTTCTTCGCTGAATTTGTCTTTTCTTATTTTCTTCATAACGGAAGCTTTATTTTTCGAATCAACTGGAAACACGTGTAATAGGAATGATTCAACACCTGCTCAGACGCACATCTGGAAACTTAAACTACTCCTACGACAAATCGGAAAGAATAAATAGAACTACAAAACGAAAGTTTTGAAGTCGTGTGATTATAATCAATATGGTTATGAACAATAAATAAATTGTGTTCGAAATCTTGTTATCCAGTAAATAACATTGTTTAACTGACTGTGTGATATATCTAATAAACGAAATAATACGGAATTTTCATCATTGGGCTCTACAATTATATATACACACATTATAGTGAATGAATGAATTAGTCTTATGAACGACATTAATGCTGTTTGAATAATATCGAATCAATAAAATTGATAGATTACAGCTGAACAGCATCAACATAAAATAAGCTGAATGTCAGAAATATTAGGAAAGATAATATTACACACTCATGAGTTTATAATCTCTACTGAGGGCCAGGGCAGTAGTAGGGACTGGACTTGTTTCTTTTGCACACAGAGCACTGGTTGTTTGAGGCGAATTGCAATAGCCTCTGCTGTTTGGAGCATGCTGTGCTTCGACGATTTCCATAATTTGTTAGGCACCCGCTAGATGATAGAGAAGGATTCTTCTACGCTGGCTTTGTGGCCGGTTTGCACCAGATGGTCCAGTATCGAACTGTTAATAGTTTTAACTACACCTTTACTTAGCCATAGTGGGAGATGTTCTCGAGTGAGCACGAAAAATCAAGTTCCTAGAGCAACGGCCAACATAACTCGCTCCACAAGCGCAGTTGAATTGATAAATACAATTTGAAGTGGCTAGCTAGTCTAGGTACTTCATCTTTCAGTCGAGGTAGCACCATCGGTCATGTAGAGAATAATACGTGTGTAACAACAGAAGACAAGGGCCAGGCAACGGATCAGTTTTATTACGAAAACCAACAGGTATTTATATGTATTTTACGTACATTAATAGGCTTCTGCCCGCAGAAAGAAGGCGGTCTTCTGATTGGTTGTTTGCAAACAAACGCAGTCTTCTGCTTTCTCGTTTTCGATATTTCTCGGAAATGCGAGCCACTTGTCTGCGAATCATATTTGTCCACGTCTAGGTCAGCTGTGATCGGTTGTTGAATCAGCCTAGATTAATTTCTACCAATCAGCGTAGATCAATGTCTACCAATCGGCTAGCAGCTTGCTCTCACCACACGTGTTGTTCGCCAGCATTAAAAGTTCTTTGAACTGATTTTCTTAATTTCTTTGTAATTATCTCGCTTGGTATATCGCCCATGAATTGTAGTCGTATATAAAGAGGCTTCTTGTTTACAGACAGTGAGTAGTCCTTTTCCACTTGCTTTGTCATGTGTTTCTTGATAAATTTTTCAGGATAGCTATTTTCGATCAAAGTATCATATACAATGCTTAATTCGTCTTCAATTACTTCTTCTGAGCATATAGCTCTAACTCTCTGGCTGAGGGTCTTCACTAAATTTCTTTTGTAATTGATAGGAACGAAGCTGTGAAAGTGTTTATATTGTCCTGTCCAAGTGCTTTTTGTATGCCAATTTCTTTTTATGCTACCATCTGCTTTTCTTGTAAGTAGGACGAGGATCCAGGAAGGCAATTCTGTCTTGGGATTCCCCTTTGCATGTGAATTTCATAGCCGAATGTACTTCATTGAATTCAGTAATTATTGTATTCCTATCAGAACCATTATCACAAGAAATAAAGGTATCATCCATATATCGGCAATAAAATGAGAGCTTACTGATAAAGTTGTTCAGAGGTTCATTTTCTAGCTTACTTAGAAAGAAATCAGCCAGAATGGGACCCAATGGGGAGCCCATCACCAAACAAAGTTTAACTAGAAAGAGTATAAAAAGTAATAAGTTACTTAATCACAGATAAACACGCTCTATACAATACTTACTTACTTTACTTCGGCTATCTCCTACGGGAGGATGAGCCGGCTTCATGAACATCTCGAATCATCGATGCCACAGGCGCGGCGATCTGATGAAGAGAGTTCATGAAGTTTCATGGGAATTTGGTACGAGTGATGTCCCCAGAATCGCTCGGCCTTTTGTTTGAGAGTGCAGATCTAGCCTTCACACAACCACGTGTGACCTACAAGGCAGTAGGAGTGGAGTAGGGAGTCCACTATCCATTGGCAGCCGGTGCCCGGAGTTCGGTTCATACGCCTTTTTGAATGGGGCCAGACATCCAGGACATCCAACAAGCCCTTTGTCCATACGTTTGCCGGTGAGCTCCAGTGAGCTTCATACGCCAGTCGTTGGAGGTTTGGAATCAGGGTTTAGCCATCTCCCCTAGACTGTCATCCAATGGACAGTGAAACCGGTGAAGAGCGCCGGGCATCCGCTTTCGCCCTCTCACGTTGGTGAAAAAACACCTCCGCCACGTGAAGGCAGTGAGTAGGACTTCCTCAGGAGAGGCTATGTAAGACGCCCGGTCATATACAATAGACAAGAAAAATCCGGGTAGGATGAGTCATGTTGAGACGAAAAAAAATCAAGTTTTCTAAACAGGACAGAAGATGGCATAGTGTGAAATCTGTATTCTTTGTTATTATTACCAAGCTAGTGCTACATTCCCCACTGTCTCTTTCTGCGTACATAGATTTGGTTGGCTTCAGCTGTTTGATGGCGATGGCCTCAGCTAAACAAAACAGACTAGGTTTCTTTTGTCTGTTGATTTTATTTTGAACGCCTTCAGGTTGTCCACAACATGCCCAGTATCCAGTGGATGGCGTGTAATCGCACTGTTTAATGCTTGTGGACCCTTTAGTCTCAGGTTCTTCAGTATGTGTTCGGAGATGCGGACAGTAACTCTTCCAAAGTATTTGCTTAGGCACGTACATGTAAATTGGTAAATGCAGTTGGAGGTAACATGAGGTGGGAGTTTGTCCCATTTTGACTGTCTTAAACAACTAGTCATTTGATAAACATAAACTGGTTAAGCGTTCTACATCGATTTCCAACAAGGCCTCCAGAGGAAAGGGTGGTATACTGTATTTCCCGGTTAACCCATTGTTCCCCCCAGAGTCAGTATCCCTGCTGAGCAGACAACACCTCAGTGACTTTGCAGCATGAAAATGAGCACCCCATTAACGCTCCCGCAGCGGTAGGTATTTTCCCACCCCCCACTGTCCAGGTCTCAACACAAACCGTGGCTGCTTCTCAGATGGTACATATTGTCCCACCTCAGCGGGTCATGACAACTCACACTGTCTGGTCACATAATCGCACTTCCACCTTGCAGAAAGCATACAACCACTGTCTTGCATTGTCCTTCTGCTAGTTATATTGGCCGCCCGCACAAAGCGCACACTTCCCAAACGCATCTCTGAACATTATCCGGCATGGTTAGCAAACGGACAATGCAAGACAATTACTAGCTCAATTCTAGAGCATTTGGTAAACTTAGGTCACGTAGCTCCACCAGAATCGTCTTTCAAGATCATCTACAAGGTCAGGCTAAATGTTACAAATGGCATCAAGTTTCGGCTTTTGTGTATGGCGGAGGCGCTGACAATTCGTCAATACAACCCTGAACTCTGTATACAGAAAAGTTTGTGCAGTCTCTTATTCTACCTTGGCCTTAAGCTCTTCACTAGTCGTTCCCTGTAAAAGAGAATTTGATTTTTTAAATTTTACTTTTAGTTTGCTTTTGCTTCAATAATTAATTCACTTTTATCACTCTCATATGCTCCTTTTGCAAATTTTCACACCCTCTTCACACTTGTTGAATTGACACTCAACTACCACCTTAATTCTCACTCAATAGCAATTTTAACCTTATCGAATTTCTCTCTGTGTGCCGTTGAGTACCACGTAATTTACAACTTTTAATTTTCACTTCTAAAACCACTTCTGAGTAATTATATCAATTATGTCACCCATTCCCCTATTACTCAATAATAGACTACTATATATTTTCCTCTGGTAAGTATAAATACGACTGTACAGCCAGCCTCTGAAGATGATTTCGTCGATAAAGAAAATTTTCTTCGCTGAATTTGTCTTTTCTTATTTTCTTCATAACGGAAGCTTTATTTTTCGAATCAACTGGAAACACGTGTAATAGGAATGATTCAACACCTGCTCAGACGCACATCTGGAAACTTAAACTACTCCTACGACAAATAGGAAAGAATAAATAGAACTACAAAACGAAAGTTTTGAAGTCGTGTGATTATAATCAATATGGTTATGAACAATAAATAAATTGTGTTCGAAATCTTGTTATCCAGTAAATAATATTGTTTAACTGACTGTGTGATATATCTAATAAACAATAATAATACGGAATTTTCATCATTAGGCTCTACATTTATATATACACATTATAGTGAATGAATGAATTAGTCTTATGAACGACATTAATGCTGTTTGAATAACATCAAATCAATAAAATTGATAGATTACAGCTGAACAGCATCAACATAAAATAAGCTGAATGTCAGAAATATTAGGAAAGATAATATTACACATTCATGAGTTTATAGCCTCTACTGAAGGCCAGCGAGGGCGGTAGGAGTGGCTGGTTGGACTTGCTTCTTTTGCACACAGAGCAATGGTTGTTTGAGGCCGATTGCAATAGCCTCTGCTGTTTGGAGCATGCTGTGCTTCGACGATTTCGGTAATTTGTTAGGCACCCGCTAGATGATAGAGAAGGATTCTTCTACGCTGGCTTTGTGGCCGGTTTGCACCAGATGGTCCAGTTTCGAACTGTTAATGTCTTTAACTACACATTTACTTAGCCATAGTGGGAGATGTTCTCGAGTGAGCACGAAAAAACCAAGTTCCTAGAGCAACGGCCAAGATAACTCGCTCCACCACAAGTGCAGTTGAATTAGTAGATACAATCTGAAGTGACTAGCTAGTCTAGGTACTTCATCTTTCAGTCGAGGTAGCACCATCGGTCATGTAGAGAATAATACGTGTAGTTCGCCAGCATTAAAAGTTCTTTGAACTGATTTTCTTAATTTCTTCGTAATTATCTCGCTTGGTATATCGCCCATGAATTGCAGACGTATATAAATTGGCTTCTTGTTTACAGACAGTGAGCAGACCTTTTACGCCTTCTTTGTCAAATGTTTCTTGATAAATTTGTCGGGATAACCATTTTCGATCAAAGTATCATATACAATGCTTAATTCATCTCCAGTTACTTCTTCTGAGCATATAGCTCTAACTCTCTGGCTGAGGGTCTTCACTAAATTTCTTTTGTAATTGATAGGAACGAAGCTGTGAAAGTGTGTATATTGTCCTGTCCAAGTGCTTTTTGTATGCCAATTTCTTTTTATGCTACCATCTGCTTTTCTTGTAAGTAGGACGAGGATCCAGGAAGGCAATTCTGTCTTGGGATTCCCCTTTGCATGTGAATTTCATAGCCGAATGTACTTCATTGAATTCAGTAATTATTGTATTCCTATCAGAACCATTATCACAAGAAATAAAGGTATCAACCATATATCGGCAATAAAATGAGAGCTTACTGATAAAGTTGTTCAGAGGTTCATTTTCTAGCTTACTTAGAAAGAAATCAGCCAGAATGGGACCCAATGGGGAGCCCATCACCAAACAAAGTTTAACTAGAAAGAGTATAAAAAGTAATAAGTTACTTAATCACAGATAAACACGTTTTATACAATAGACAAGGAAAATCCGGGTAGGATGAGTCATGTTGAGACGAAAAAAAATCAAGTTTTCTAAACAGGACAGAAGATGGCGTAGTGAAAGGCAGTGCTACATTCCTCACTGTCTCTTTCTGTGTACATAGATTTGGTTGGCTTCAGCTGTTTGATGGCGATGGCCTCAGCAAAACAAAGCAGACTAGGTTTCTTTTGAACGCCTTCAGATTGTCCACAACATGGCCAGTGTCTAGTGGATGGCATGCAATAGCACTGTTTAATGCTTGTGGACCCTTTAGTCTCAGATCCTTCAGTATGTGTTCGAAGATAGGGACAGTAACTCTTCCAATGTATGTGCTTGGCACGTACATGCAAATTGTTAAACGCAGTTGGAGGTAACATGAGGTGGGAGTTTGTCCCCTTTTGACTGTCTTAAACAACTAGTCATTTGATAAACATAAACTGGTTAAGCGTTTTACGTCGATTTCCAACAAGGCCTCCCGAGGAAAGGGTGGTACTGTATTTCCCGGTTAACCCATTGTCCCCTCCAGAGTCAGTATCCCTGCTGAGCAGACAACACCTCGGTGACTTTGCAGCATGAAAATGAGCACCCCATTAACGCTCCCGCAGCGGTAGGTATTTTCCCACCCCCCACTGTCCAGGTCTCAACACAAACCGTGGCTGCTTCTCAGATGGTACATATTGCCCCACCTCAGCGGGTCATGACAACTCACACGGTCTGGTCACATAATTGCACTTCCACCTTGCAGAAAGCATACAACCACTGTCTTGCATTGTCCTTTTGCTAGTTATATTGGCCGCCCGCACAAAGCGCACACTTCCCAAACGCATCTCTGAACATTATCCGGCATGATTAGCAAAGGGACAATTCAAGACAATTACCAGCTCAATTCTAGAGCATTTGGTAAACTTAGGTCACGTAGCTCCACCAGAATCGTCTTTCAAGATCATCTACAAGGTCAGGCTAAATGTTACAAATGGCATCAAGTTTCGGCTTTTGTGTATGGCGGAGGCGCTGACAATTCGTCAATACAACCCTGAACTCTGTATACAGAAAAGTTTGTGCAGTCTCTTATTCTACCTTGGCCTTAAGCTCTTCACTAGTCGTTCCCTGTAAAAGAGAATTTGATTTTTTAAATTTTACTTTTAGTTTGCTTTTGCTTCAATAATTAATTCACTTTTATCACTCTCATATGCTCCTTTTGCAAATTTTCACACCCTCTTCACACTTGTTAAATTGACACTCAACTACCACCTTAATTCTCACTCAATAGCAATTTTAACCTTATCGAATTTCTCTCTGTGTGCCGTTGAGTACCACGTAATTTACAACTTTTAATTTTCACTTCTAAAACCACTTCTGAGTAATTATATCAATTATGTCACCCATTCCCCTATTACTCAATAATAGACTACTATATATTTTCCTCTGGTAAGTATAAATACGACTGTACAGCCAGCCTCTGAAGATGATTTCGTCGATAAAGAAAATTTTCTTCGCTGAATTTGTCTTTTCTTATTTTCTTCATAACGGAAGCTTTATTTTTCGAATCAACTGGAAACACGTGTAATAGGAATGATTCAGCACCTGCTCAGACGCACGTCTGGAAACTTAAACTACTCCTACGACAAATAGGAAAGAATAAATAGAACTACAAAACGAAAGTTTTGAAGTCGTGTGATTATAATCAATATGGTTATGAACAATAAATAAATTGTGTTCGAAATCTTGTTATCCAGTAAATAATATTGTTTAACTGACTGTGTGATATATCTAATAAACAATAATAATACGGAATTTTCATCATTAGGCTCTACATTTATATATACACATTATAGTGAATGAATGAATTAGTCTTATGAACGACATTAATGCTGTTTGAATAACATCAAATCAATAAAATTGATAGATTACAGCTGAACAGTATCAACATAAAATAAGCTGTATGTCAGAAATATTAGGAAAGATAATATTACACATTCATGAGTTTATAGCCTCTACTGAGGGCCAGCGAGGGCAGTAGGAGTGGCTGGCTGGACTTGCTTCTTTTGCACACAGAGCACTGGTTGTTTGAGGCGAATTGCAATAGCCTTTGCTGTTTGGAGCATGCTGTGCTTTGACAATTTCGGTAATTTGTTAGGCACCCGGTATATTATAAAGAAGGATTCTTCTACGCTAGCTTTGTGACCGGTTTGCCCTAGATGGTCTTATGTCGAGCTGTTAATAGTTTTCACTACACCTTTACTTAGCCATTGTGGGAGATGTTCTCGAGTGAGCACGAAAAATCAAGTTCCTAGAGCAACGACCAAGATAACTCGCTCCATTACAAGCGCAGCTGAATTGGTAGATACAATTTGAAGTGGCTAGCTAGTCTAGGTACTTCATCTTTGAGTTGAGGAATCACCATCGGTCGTGTAGAGAATAATACGTGTAGTTCGCCAGCATTAAAAGTTCTTTGAAATGATTTTCTTAATTTCTTCGTATTTATCTCCCTTGGTATATCGCCCATGAATTGTAGTCGCATATTTAGAGGTTTCTTTTTTACAGATCGTGAGTAGACCTTTTCCAGAATTTGCAATAAGGTCAGAATTTATTCCAGCTTTTTTGTATTCAACAATGGAATCTCACCTCCATCTGCAAAACCGGTCAGAGATAATTCCTCCAGATCGAAGGATCATTCAGTTATGTCATACTTTGTCAGTTATGAAATCCAGCCGTTGCTTCTGTCTGGACTCTTGACTGAGTAATTTATAATCTTATATGTTGTTTATGCTACCTGACAAAATGGTGAATGGCCGTAATGGAACTGAGAGAGGTCTAAAGAAACATAACGTTCACTGGTGAGACATTCTTCCATGTCCTAAGCGACTCTACTCACCAACTTCAATACAGTTTTTAGGCAATACCACTATCTATCTATCTATCCCTTTAGGCCGATTGTCATTGATAATTAGGTAAGCTTCATGTACTCAGGAAAGTGGGAAGGCAATTATTGCTTCCCGGTTGATAACGCGGTAGTTGATTTCTTCTTAAAATACCTAAAGTAGAAAGACCGTTAGTATTTGTGTGAACCCAGAGCGCAGGAGACAATTTCTGATTGGTTTATTTCCAGATTGGACATTGATTGACTATATCAAAATCTTACCACCGGCTACAGACAACCCCAACGTAAGTCAGAAATGTGCAGACTTTGAGACTGGCATTTTTTTAACCACCTCGCCTTACTTCCCCAGAGCGAAGAATGAGCATACCTAGCTAGTCGGTAATCTGACAGAAACTCCTTATAGCTGTTACATCCCTATTCGCCGGCAATACAACTTCGCCTTCAGAGTAACTTACACTAACAGCTCATCAAGCGACCTTTCGGGAAGGATAGGGCCAACAGAAACATTCGTTCTACCATCTATGGATCTTTGGATCACTGGGATATACAAACCTGATCACCACACCATGTAAGCAGTCATTGGTCGCGTGCGGCATCGTTATTTATTTCATTAACTTCAGTCAAGTAAGAACGATAATTACGATGGCTCAAATACACGATTAACTTGATTATATAGGTTTCGTCCAGAGTTGACATCAGTTAGAGAACCATTGGAAAAGCACCAGGGAGTAATGGACAGTCAGCTATTTCGTCCTAGTTTGGGACTCCGCCTCAACAGTACTCACCTAGTGTAGTTCAAACACAGGACCTCTCTCTCAAGCTGCTTTCGCTAACTTACACCATCTCCGGCGTAGGCATGACATCCGACTATCAACCAAGGGACGTGTGTACTGCTCAGCAGTTCGCTTCGTCCTTCTCTATAGCTCTGAAACATGGCCAATACGAGTTGAAGACATGAAAACGTTAATTGTTTTTAATCATAGATGTCTACGATCTCTTTCTCGCGTTAGGTGGTATAATAAGGTAAGTAATGTTGACGTTAGGCGTAGTGTTGGGCAAAGAGGGAAAATCAATCGACGAGGCTATAAAGTTACATAGATTGAGATGGCTAGGTCACGTGCTGCGCATGTCTAACCATCGCCTCCCCCTCCCGACGGGCATTACTAGCTGATATAGGTGCAGGTTGGAAAAGAGTAAGTGGTGCCATGCCAAACAAAAACATGGCCTCATCAATCCATGAAATCCCTGACAGTTGAACTGAGTCAGGTAGGGAGGGAGATGTAGACTTCTGGGTTGGGGCCCGCCCTCGGGACCCTAAGAATCAATGGCTGGAGACAATAGGTGACATGGCCCAAAATCGTTGTCAGTGGCTTACGCAGATGTATTCAGTCTCTGTAATCTTTCATATTCCTTTCTACCATTACTCATTCATTCTGTTTCACTCTTATACTTGTCAAAACTCTATTGATTCTCTTCACTCATCTTGTTGTCTACCTTTGTGTGCTATTTGGAACGTGGTAACTCGAACTGCTGCAATTCGGTGCCAAGTCCTATGTTGAATCCAGATAGACAGAGTTACAAGGTAAGCTTGTAGACCATTAAGCCACTGGGATTCGATCTGATGGCCCATGAAATCCAATTTCTGTCCGTGGCTGAATAGTCTACGAGGACCTTGTTTTAAACCCCAGTAGGTAAGTACTGCTGAAGCAGAGTCCCAAACTAGGACGAAACAGTTGTGTACAGTAGTCCTTCCTAGTTTTCTAATGGTACTCTAACTGATGTCAACTCGCGGCCAAACAGATGTAACCAATCAAACCCCAGCTAACTACTGACACTTCGTAGACAAGATCACACACATATATGAATATAAATATATTAATCTTTTCATAGAAAAACCACACAGCAAAAATATTTTCTTGTTATAAATAATAAAGGTATGCAATATCAAACACAGGGTGGAAGAAAAGTTTTTGTTAAAATTTATCCAAAGCTGGATGATCTGGTAAGTGTATTTTGGTCATATCTCTAACTAAATCAAATTGTGGCGATTCTTTTGTTTTAATAATTTCAAATAATAATGATTCTGTTGTTGTGATTATCGCCCCAGTTGAACTTAAACGCTGAAAGCAAAAACATTAAAGGGGAATAATGACAAGAATGATAAATGACCCGCCAAATTATGTAGTGACGCATTTAAACAAATAGTTTATAATTCCCGCTATATTTAAAATTTGTTTTTTAATAGAGAAAGTAAATGGATAACAATAAATATATAACCATATCTAGCATATTCGTACATACACAAACGTATGTATAAGATGTATAATTGTTTTGGGGGTTTGACATTATTGAGTCGACTGTTCAGGTAACTAACTAGGTCACAGCTTCATATTGATTTAATGATATACTACGTAAATAAAATACATTGATGTTTATTTGATATTTATATTCGGGGATTATGTTGAGATATGGATTAGTTTCAATGCTGATTTCATCACGAATTAGTACCAGTGGTGTGCACTAATGAAGAGTCTCAAAATAGGCCGAAACAACTGTCAAATGCCTACTGGTTTTCAACGACATATACACCAAGTGATCCATAAAGGCAGACTCAGTGAAGAAGCCTATCTATGAAGTGAAGACAAGGCTGCTTACAACCCCCCCCCAACGATATTACCAATTGTGGTCGACTGGATGGATTATGCAGAATATTGTAAGTGGGGGGAGCAGGAAGACAGAAATACGTTGGACTAACCGATAAGAAGACTCTAGAAGATCGCAACTCCACGGTTGATTTGTATTTGATGTCACCTGAATTCGAAGACAGGACTTCAGTTGAACATAGAGAACATGGAGGTGACAAAGATAACCAACCAACCAACCAACAACAACGAGCCACAATCACTATCAACCGGAGAAATTTGATAGAGATCACTTTCATTTATATAGGCGTCATCGTTCCAACTACAGGTGGCTGGTACAGATGAGGGTGTCAAAACTATAATCGGAAAGGCAACGCAGGCCTTCATCACTCTGAAATCAGTTTGAAAATCTTCCACACTCACTCAGCATAAAGAAATAAATTCGGATTTTCAACACCAATGTTAAACCAGCCAGTCAGTTCTTCTCTATATGGGTCAGAAACTTAACGTGAGCGTCACAAAAAGCATTTCCAACGGACTACTGCAGATTTTCATCAACAGCTGCCCAATTCCCTGGCTCCATACTGAAGATCATATAACCCGCCAGAAAAAATCACTAACAAGAAACTGTGGGGACGAACCAATCGAGAACCTATTCCTTAACAAATGTTTAGAAGTATATATTATATGAGGACGGATATTCAGAAAAAAGTTGTTTAAGTCCCCATGACTGACTGACTGACTGACTAACTGGTTTTAACATAGAACTTTGCACCGATGTGCAGCAGTTTAAGTCGCCACACTCAATGTAGCACACAAGGCAAGAGAAGAAAGTAAAAAGAAACGCAAAATAGAGACAGTAAACAGAGATATGAGACAAAAAGAGTAGTAATAACGGAGAAGAATATAGTTTTACTGGAGACATCTGCACCATCACTTCGATCGATTTTAAGCCATATAACCGATTGTCTCCAACCGTTGGTTTTCACTGTCCCGAGGACCCCAACCATGAAGTCTACACCTCCCAACGTGGCTGGCTTAAACTAACTGTTATGGATTTCATTGACTAATGGCGCCATGTTTTCGTTTGACCACCACTAGCTCTTTTCCAACCTGATTAATCCTATATCAGTTAACACGCCGTCGAGGAAGGCGATGACTGGGCATACGTAACACATGTCCTAACCATCTCTCTCAATCCATGTAACTTCACAACCACCTCGTCTATTGATTTCCCCTCTAATTCACCTAGCACTCTACCGATGGCATAACCTCAATATTGCTCACCTTATTAAACCACTTCACACGGGACATAGAAGGCAGGCACCTATGATCAAAGACAGTTAACCTTTTCATGTCTCCATGATGAGGACAGATGGTAAGAAATCCCTGTGCAAACAATACAGGAGAAAAGTGTAAATACTCTACTATTCAAAGGAGACAAAACTATCGAATTGCAGGCATCGAAAATCCCGAAAATAATAGCTAGAACATTTTTTGCCACACAAAAAGCTTTCATCTCTCTGTTGCATATGTTTTCTCTCTTTCGGCCTGTTTTAATTGATTAAGATATGACCTCTGATGGTATTATCTACTCTTACGTGTATCTAAAATGTTTACAAGCTCGTGATTCGCAAAATCCTACTAAACTTGAGGAGAGGCCTGATGATTGTGGATGACAATGTGTTCCAATACATCGGATAACTGTTCTTCAGTTATGTTCTTGGGTCTCAAAATGTTTGATTACAGCTTGATGCCATACCGTATTTTCAGTACAAGTATGGAATTTTCATCATGGATATCGGTAGCCCAAATTTTGCAGGCCGACCATAGATATCCGGTGTGCGTCGGCAGGGGATCGAACCCCGGACCATATGCATGGTCTGCGAGAGTCCTTACCACTGTGCCATCGACGCACACCTTACAATTGGCTTTCAACTAGATATCATAGACTACTTCTTGAAGAAGACAAAGCAGATATATCATAATGGAATGGTTTGTGGTTCATCAGCTCAGAGACCATTGTGTATCACAGAATATACTCTCAATTATTATTTTGTAAATTTATCCACTTCAACTCTACCCCTTATAACACTTTAATTATCGTTATTCTTATCAGTTGTATATGTATATTGACTGAGGAATTATTTAGTGCCACTTAATAACCTTTTTCTCTAATATAAATACGAATGTACAGCTTGAAAATGAAGTCGTTGAAAAGAAGTTTCTTCGCTGAACAAAAAAAAATTTCAATATAGAAAAAATCCCCATTTAGACATTTGGAAAACAGAAAGATTGAGCTAAGAAATATTTACTTTTCAATTAGATCCTCATCTCTGGCTCTATTAGAGTAGAGTATATTATATTAGAGTATATTAGAGTAGAGCCAGATATGAGGATCTAATTGAAAAGTAAATATTTCTTAGCTCAATCTTTCTGTTTTCCAAAAAAAAATTAATATTTTGACGAGTTGATCATGGATTGATATCAGTTAGAGAACGATTGAAGGCCATAGTAGAGTACTGGACAGCTGTTTCATCCAACTAGTTTGGGAATCATCGGCAGTACGCACCCACCAACAGCGTTTGAAACCAGGACCTTCCGGTTACAAGGCAAGCTCGTATACCACTCAGCCACTGGGACCCGACTCAATGGACCATGAATTCCAACTTCTACCAATTCGTGATGTTAGCGCGACCACCAACCAATGTCATCGGTGGGACATCCATCCTCACACGTGACATCCTCGGCCGATGCACATCTGATATCAATGGTCGGCCTGCTAAATTTGGGCTGCCGATATCACATGATGAAAATTCCATACTTGTATCAAAACTAATGTGTGGAGTCAAGCCATAATAAAATAAAATTAATTCACTTCAATTCAATGGTACTCGAACTGAATTCCCTCGGTAACCAAACTTAAGACCAAATTTCATGTAGTTTTTAAAAAAATACGAAAAGACTTCATCACGAACCAACATCAATTAGAGATGTACTGAAGACAAAGTAATAGTTGTTTCTTCCTAGTTCCGACTCTTCAGCAGCGCATTCCAACCCTTAAGGATCCATATCTCCACAAAACTCATAGATTAAATATACAGATGTTTATTAAATGTCCTTAAACCTAGAATTTTTCTAAATATATACTCAATATCAGCAGAGGAAAATGAAACGAAAATATTGAAAACAAAAATAAAATTCACCTTTAAAGCGATCCGCATATCGACAGCACTTTGAGAACTACAGGCATCAGCTACAATGACAACTTTGTATTTATCTTCGATTAATTGTAAAGCTGTTTGAAGAACACATATATGCGTCTGAATAAAAAATAATGCGGGAGAGAAGACAAAAGCACAGGAGTTTTAGTAGACTGATGAGTGATGGTGACGAGCACAGATAAGAGAATGAATGGTACAATATCCTCCAAACCCATCTCTTACTTAATTATGCTTATTCGATTTGAATCAGACGAGACAGTTTTTGACTGACAGGCAGTACAACCTGAGATGTGCACTTCCTCCTATTTCGGACTCATCAGCGCGGGATGTATTCGAAATCTCCAATGAGTGACGGTTTTCCCCTCACACACTGAGACTGAAACCCAGTCAAAGCAGTATCCACTCAGTCAGTCACTTGGACTGTGTGTGAGTCGTCTCTTGTGCAACGAGTATTAGTTATAATTATTTCCCGTTGATTGGTTGGCCTCTGTTGATGAGTCTCAAACAAGACGAAATGTGCATGCTAGATTCCAATGCTAGTCGCCATTCACAAAATATTATTATTATCTCCTTGAGTTCCGACTAGAGAATAAGGGGTTCAGCAGAACATCTCCATTTTGTCGTGTTCCCTGATGTACTGTTTAGCTGGCTCCACTATTGCCTACAAGCTTTCATCTCCTCCTCGGACGATTTCCTTCATGTCAACCTCCAAAGTCGTCATTTTCCACTCGGTTCCAAAACTGGCTTTAGGTTGATGAACATCTTCCTTATCTTTCCGATTTTCGCTTTGAAATCCTGCAGTTGAAACGATTCTACGCAGATGAATGAATGTGGATTCATATTCTTTCCGTGGGTAATGATTGTTGGTGCTGGTTGTTATTGTTGTTGATTGGTTATCCTCATCACCTCCGTCTTCCCTGTGTTCAGCTGGCGTCCTGTCTTTGCTGGCTCTGCAGCCACTCTGTTGGTTTTCACCTGCAATTCTTCGAGTTTGTGTGAGTGACATCAGATATAAATCATCTGCGAAATCGAGATCTTCTAGAGACTTCTTATGCATCCAACGTAATCCTGTCTTCTGGCTCCCCATTCATGGTGTGCTGCATAATCCAATTCACCACAATCAGGAATACCATTGTCGGTGATAATAGACAGCCAGCTTGTCTTACTCCTGTATTCACTTCGAACGCCTCGCTGAGTTTTCCGTTGTGGATCACTTGACACATGCCACTGTCATATAGCCAGCTATTGAATGAGGTTGATAAAGATTCAGGCAATGCATGCGCTAGTGTTGAAGTAGTCTCCAAATTATTTCTCGGTCAACGCTGTCTGTCAAAGACCTTTTCGAAGTCGATGAAGTTGACGTACAGCTTTGACTGCCATTCTATGCTGTGTTCGATAATGATGATGCGTATAGTTGCAATTTGATCAGCACATGATTTGCCTTTTATGAATGGAGCCTATGCCGATCGCAGTTCTGCTTTCCGTGCACCTTTTATTCTCTCCAGGATGACGCGACTTGATATTTTATTTGGCATGGATAAGAACATGATTCCGCGCCAGTTCTTTCAGGGGTCTAAGTCACCCTTCTTCGGTAGCTTGACGAGGTAGACAATGTTTCTTCCACTAAGTAGGCACCTTTCACTCTTTCCATACATTTTTGCAATAGTGGCATCAGCACATCCACTGCTATCTCTGGATCCATTTTCAGTGTTTCAGCATGAAGGAATTCCATCTAGTCCTGTTGCCTTTCCCGCTGACTTTCAGTAGCTTGATTACACTCAATACTTGGAGGATTGGTATCCACTGGCAGTTCTACAAGTTGCACATGGTAGTCGATTCACAAGCATCTTTTGAATGAAGTGATCAGTCTATGACTATCTTTCATTGATTTCATCAGTGTTAATCTCCTCACCAAATGACATCATGTTAATCCTCAGAATATCGTAAAAGTGTCTGCCTTGCTGGGAGCCAATATGTCAATGAAAATCAATTAACTAAAAGTATGTCCTTCTCCCAGCTTAAATATTAAAATACACGCTATTTGGTCATAGTTTTACACTAGTAACTAGTGCAACGTGTCTAGTCCTTTCTTTGGTGCAGACTGAATTCTATCAGTCAGGTTTTACAATGTGGACACCATTCTAGGTAGCTCGCCGTCACAGTGCACATTGATTTGATGATATTAGATTATTATTATTATTGTTTCCTTTAATTCCTAGAGGAACATAGGGTTTTAGCCGTGCATCTCCATTGGGTTCGATTCTCTGCTAGAGTCTTCACCTGGCTCCAAGTCTGCCCACACGCTTTCATCTCCTCTTCACATGATCTCCTCCAAGTCACTCTTGCACTGACGACCAACTCGCCGCTTCCCTTTCGGGTTCCACTCGACCAATGGCTTGTCTAGTGATGTCACTTGATGGTTTGTTTTCTCAGAGTATGGCCAATCCATCTCCATTTCTTCCTGCCTATTTGTTTCACAATCGGTTCCTGCTGGGTTGGTTCGCTCATTGACAGACATCTCTGTTGCTGATCTTTACTGGCCGGCCATCTGATCTTGAGTATTGAGCGAAGAAAACTGTTAATGAAGGTCTGTAGTTTGTTTGAGATGCTCTTTATGACGCGCAGTGCAAGTCTCTGATCCGTATAGTAGCAATGACTTCACATTGGAGTTGAAAATCCGGATCTTATTTTTGATGCTGAAGTAGTGCTGTTGACCTCCACACAGACTTGAGAGTAGTGAAAGATTGTCTTGCTTTTCCGATTCTTGCTCTGATATCCTCGTCAGTTCCGCCTGTAGTTGAAACGATGGTTTCCAGGTGGGTAGGTAAAGAAGGATGTTTCTTTCAGGTTCCTCCCATTTATGCTGATCGTTGTCTCTTGTTGTTTTTCTTGTCCAGGAATTTTCATTACCTCTGTTTTCTCTATGTTCACCTGAAGTCCTATCTTCTCTGGATGCTTCTTCTGCCAACTTGTTGCTTTTCGCTTGCATATCTTCCAGTTTGTGGGAAATCAGACATATATCATCGGCGAAGTCCAGATCCTCCAAGTTTTTTGTGTGAGTTCATTTTAAGCCTGTTTCCTCATTGCGCGTCGGTGGCACAGTGGCTGGGATGTTCGCCGACCATGCACATGGTCCAGGGTTCAATCCCCGACCGACGGACTCCTTTACCTCGCCAAACCAGTAATAAAAAGCCGGTAAAGAAGAACGGTCAGGCATGAGGCTAGCAACCTCATCCTGTAAAAAATAAACACTGCTACAGAAACTTCAAGCCTCTAGCCTGAAGCCCTATTTCTACTGGAAACGTGAAGGAATATATATATATATATATATATATATATATATTTATAGAGAGAGAGAGAGAGACAATCAATAGTTTCGATTATCAAAAGTAAATGAAATATTATTACAATTTAAAACTTACTTCTAATCCAAATAAAACAACAACATAATCCCGAAACTCTTTCATTTTATCAGCAATTAATCCAGGACACATGGAGAATGTTTTCTTGTCAACCACGCATAGAGCATGTGAAATATCTAAATTGTTGACTGTATTGCCAAGACCTTTCGAATACTAATTAGCAGTAGGGATGAGGGGGAGGGAAAAAAATCAATAATAATATATGTTTAGATGTATATGTATGTAGACTACCTGTTCTGTCACAATCAATGGGATTCCAATTGCTTTACCTAAACTCAACTGGATTCAATATCATCATCAACCGTTCGGGTTGATATTAGGAAGAATAAAAAATAACTTACAAGATTAGAGATACGTCGAGTAACATTTTCTGAGTCCAAGACAACATTTAACAGACTTTTTTGTACATCACACATAAAGAATATTGTACGTTTTGGATCCAACATTGTTTTCGGTTTTGTTTTGCTAAGAGAATCTGATAATTAGTCAATCGATTCTGTGAAGAACCTGAAAGAAAAAGAGGAAGAGTAATTGGTGAGTCACGAAAAGCACTTCTGATAGGCTTTTACTGCAAACTTTTATCAATAGCTGCCTTTGTTCTCCATACTGACCGACTAGTTTCAACAGAGAACTTTGCATAAAAGTGCAGAAGTTACCACTCTCTAGGTAGCACACAAACCAAGCGAAGAGACTAAAGAGAGATTGGGGAGAAAAGAATAGTAGTAATATGGGAGAACAATAGAGTATTATTGCATTCAACTGACAAATCACAAAGAGTGAAACAATCTGCGCCAGCCATTGAGAACGATTTTGAGCCAGTCATATCACCAATTGTCTCCAGCCTTCATTGGTTCTTACTATCCCAACGACCCCAACTATACTGGCAGTTTACACTTCCCTATGTGAATAGCCCAAAGCAACCTTTAGCGGATTACATGGATTGATTTCACTTCTTCGTTTGGCCACCACTAACCCTTTTCCAACTTGACTAATCCTACGTTAAATAATATTGACTGTCGAGGAATCCGATGGATAGGCAGGGATGTGTAACACATGTCCTAAGCATCTCAATCGATGTAACTTCCCCCCGCCCCCGAATACCTCCATAATGAAGATCAGATAGGGGGACAGAAAGAATTAGCAACAGTGAACTCAGGCAACGAACCAATCAAGAACTCATCGACCAATTGAGATAGATTAAATATAAGCTGAGATGACTGTTGAATGACAACAAGTACCAGACTGGCACTCGAGTGGAACCCGAACGGAAAACGACGAGTTGGCTGTGAGTCTGGGAGGAGCGACATGGAGGAGATTGTGTGATGTGCAAGAAATGAAAGCTTATGGGCAGCTATGGAGCCAGCTGAAAGAGACTGCACAGAACACAGGGAATCATGGATATGCTGCTGAAGTCGGAACCCAAGAGGATAATAATGACAAAATAACGATTCTTTGAAGTCAAATGTCGACGTCTTGAAAGATCACTGCTTCAAAAATCAGAGTTGTAAAATCACTTAAGCCACACTAAAAAAAACTGAAACTGTTAGCAATTATCTTAGCATATCATTAAGGAGAGTCAGGAAGCCCCTTTATAAATGTTTCCGCATCAAAGCAGAATTAATTAGGACAGGAAACAAGCTGTTTCTCCTCTAAATGAACATTTATATAAGGCGAAGACACTAATACTTGCTTATAAGTACCAAAAGAAAGCCCTTTGAAAATTATAAACCTTGAAATCTCTATTTTTCATAATTGTAGAGTCATTTAATACCACTTACAGGAACTCTTTTACGATTACTTAGTTAGCAGAGGGACAGAATAACAAAACAGCTCAGACTCAGTACAAGAAGGACTGTATGAGGACAGCACCTCCTAGATACTAGGTAGTATAATTGCATACCAGTAGAAACCGAGAACACTGGTTCACTGAAGTCAAAACAACAGAAAATTCAAAAACCTGAACAATAATTGACTCCTATGCTTCATTATCCTA
Organism: Trichobilharzia szidati; assembly: GCA_944472155.2. Lineage (NCBI taxonomy): Eukaryota > Metazoa > Platyhelminthes > Trematoda > Strigeidida > Schistosomatidae > Trichobilharzia > Trichobilharzia szidati. Next base: position 9,646,757 of record OX235277.1, read on the forward strand.
TAAGATAATGCTTTGATATGTTAAGCAACTAGTTCTGAACTCCAGTGCCAGTGGGAACAAAATCAATCACTGGAATGCACATGCATCCAGTCGATAGTCCCGAATAGGGCAAGACAAGTGAAACACCTTGGATTTCACCGCTGTTAGTCATCACCGATTAAAGAAATACAATAGATTTCTGTTGATTTCAATGACTACTGACTCAACTGGATATTCAGCGCTAAATTTTACGATTACACGAACACTGGCACTATGTAATGTTTGTTTCCTATTACTGTATTTGCGATTCAGTAATTTCATTTTTTTTTTTTTGATAAGGCCTTTAGTGTCAAGAGATATTTCTCATGAACAAAGTACTTTAGTGAGTCATCTAGAGTATAATTTTTCAGGTACAGAGTTCAATGATGCTATAATCATTATCTAGTGATAAAATAACATGATACAAAAAAAGTAATAACAAAGTTAAGAATCGATTGAGATGTGGAAGGTAAGCCAATCGATAAGATTGTCAAGTTTTATCGATTAAGATGGCTAGAATGTAAACTATATTTGTCATTTACTCTCGCAGCATTGTTTGTATCTTGAATGCAAGTAACACTTACCTGACATTGTACGGAATATGAAACATAGAAAATACTAAAGTGTAGTAATCCGGTGACCATTAGAAAACAGGCTAAGAGCGAACACATAAATAATACAGGAATATTTCTGTTATAAACTGAACAAATGGAGATGGAGCTTGCTAATATTTTGGAGCAGTTTTGGATAGAACATTGTCACATTTTTATGATGGCACTACTTCACTCAGCGAAAGTCAGTAAATTAACATTCTTTAAGGTTTAATACTGCATTACACAAGAACCTTTTGTATTCAAACTACGGAAGTTATTTCCTTGCTCGTACGAATAATTAGAGTACTTAGTAAAACCGGAGATTAAGTGAACGCCTATATTACTCGCTTCAGCTTGCGTGTGTACTGAAGTACTAGAGCATAAAATTTTCATTACCCGCGAATTCTGACAAAGGTCAAAGCAATCCTAGATTGCACTATATCTCAGTTGATGAGAAGCTGTTAGCTGAATTCTACAAATATTTCCATAAAATTCGACGAGATACAGGAGCAGTGAAAAGTTCCCAAAAGACACGTCATACTCTACAGACGACTGAAGAATATTTAAATATTCAAGTGAATGCGTTGAATTCATAAATGGAATATGTGCAGACTTCATAAAAGAATATTGGATTCAACTAAATAAATGTATCCGTGTCATAGATTGGGTCACCAAGTGAATTTATAAAAAGTCACCTGTAGGAATTTATGCCGATGTCCTGCTTCAAAATATTTGCAAATTCTTTAATGAGGTACCAAGACTGCTTGGATTCTACAGAGATCCTAATATCCAATTTTGACGTACTTTGATGGGATCTCAGTTTAATTTGGCGACTCTAGGGAAGGTGAAAATATTTTGAAGCACTTTCCGAAAATTATTAGGTTAAGCTGCCCAACACCATATATATATATATATATATATATATATATATATATATATATACAAAATATAATTACTCATATATTTAAAGGTGAATAAGTATTACATAATTAAAATTATAGTTTGATCTTAATGTACCTATGAGACATTAAATATTCTGTAAATCAAACATACTGTGGGTCAAAAGGAATGAAACTTTGTTTCCGAGCAATTTGACTAGTTGTCGCGGTTATTTAATGAGTTGTTGTCAATATCGCCTAGCTAGATATGTTTTACCATAGCAACCACCAGCCATAAGCTGACTGGAAACCCTTCAAAAAGATACTGCAGCAACTAAGTACATCCATTTAAATGCACCGATTTCCCCTCAAAACCCCCAATTTCATTCTGGATAGGATAATATGTAGAGATAACTTGGAAAATCTGCTAGATCTAGGAATTATAATTCCTAGATCTAGCAGATCGTGGACATGTCTCTCTTTCGAAGAAAACTGAAGCACAAGGCTATATTAAAAGGAATAGAGTACTTCTAAGACGTCTACGGGGATTCACATTACTAACACCAGTTCACTTTCAGTATCCATTTAATTAGCTTAAAGGACATTACACTATAAACACACAACTTACCAGGTTAGGAGTCGAGTGAGAATATACGTTATAGAGTGTTATATCTTACGCGCTTAAGGGCTTTCTCAGCTTTGATTGGCTAGTACAGTGGCGGAGAGTTTCACATTAAATTTGTCCTCGGTAGGTCATGCCGTGTGCAGGTTTGCGTGGTTGCGGCATGCGTTGTTTGCAAGCATGTTTGATGAATATAAATGTAAAATGTTGATATTCTAACGTTTTCTTTTACTTATTTTGTGCATGCACCAGGCTTGGTATAATAGAGAAGATTTGTAGCTCAGGTGGATGATTTTGGTGTGGTTGTGTTCTCTGAGCTGGATGGTTTGGTTGCGAAGCTTTCATTGCTCTACTGAGCAACATCTTCAGCGCATACTTCGATGTGAAGTGAGCTTTTAGAATTCTCTATGAGTTTATTAGTCATCTCTTCTAGTAACCTTGAACGTGATTGGTTGTTTTCGTGTGACATTTCACCCCCTAGTTTGCTTGTCTCGGTGCTGGTTGCTTCTTTGGTCTGAATGTCGTTAGTCATTCCTTCTGCTAACCTTGAACGTGATTGGTTGGTTTTGTGTGACTTCTCACTTTCTAGTTCACTTGTTTTGGTGTTGACTGTTTCCTTGACCTGAAGTTTGACTTTGTTTTTGTGTGAATTTCTTCGTATGGATTGGTATATTTTGTCAATCTCTATGTGTCTATTGATTGCTGATTCATTTGAATACCAGGCCTCTAGGAATTCTCTGGCATTTTTGCAGTTCCCTTTGTCTAAGATTTGAACATTGTCCCAGTCGAATTGGTGCCCGTGGTTGTCTGCATGTAGTGATATGAGGGAGTGTATGTCGTGTCTTTTGACAGCTAGTTTGTGTTCGTGAATGCGAAGACGAAGAGGGCGTCCACTTTGACCAATGTAATGTTTGTCGCAGTCGTTGCAACTTATCTTGTAGATGACGTTAGTTTTGTCTTCTTTTGCCGTTGAGTCCTTTGGTTTACATAGAACTGAGTGTAGTGACTTTGTTGGTTTATGAGCGACATCGATTCCAAAAGGTTTGAATAGTCTTGCAGTGATTTCGGAGATATCTTTTATATATGGTAGGACGACTTTCTTTGTGTTTTCGCTGGTGGCCTTTGATTTGGTTGGTTGAGCTGGGGGTAGATGTCTTTTGATGAACCAATCACGTTCAAGGTTACTAGAAGAGATGACTAATAAACTCATAGAGAATTCTAAAAGCTCACTTCACATCGAAGTATGCGCTGAAGATGTTGCTCAGTAGAGCAATGAAAGCTTCGCAACCAAACCATCCAGCTCAGAGAACATAACCACACCAAAACCAGGCTTGGTTTATCATACACTCGGTTTGTTGGCCTATCGGTTGCTGGCGATGTCAAGGAATCCGTGAGTTCTAGGGCTTTTCTCGATTTTAGGTTATACATGTAGCATTTTATTGATGGATATTGCGACACAGATGGATGCTAATTGACAACGCCTTTTTAGTTTATTGCAGGTAGGCAATGCGGGTGAAAGTACTGCTGACGTCAGTGGAATTTTCGATGAAATTATGCTGGGAAGGCGTTTCTTGAGTTGGGAGGAATTTGAGAATTCCTTAGGAGAATTTCAACAAGTGAGGAAGTCATTTAATGCTAACAACGTAGTTGTCCTGCACTCACTATGTGCATATTCAAAGCAAAACAACAGGGGACGACAGATATAAGTAAGCTTACGTTTATTTTAAATGCACTTTTGGCGTGAACCGTGGAAAAGCTGGCCTGAAATTGCGAAACAAGTCGTAAGAGGAATTGTATTATGATAATATGTATGTTTAAGGTCTAAATGTTGCAACTGTCTGTCTGCATTTCGCGTAATTTTGCGTTATAGTGAATACGTGATAACATCCCACAAAATGGTCCACAACCATCCATGCACCAGGGTGTATATGCAGAATGATCCATGGTCTAGACGGCTGTCAGCGGAAGAGAAAGAAAATGTAGAACCACTTCTTCACCAATCACACTCATCAGATGAAATAATTATGCATGTTAAGGAAACATTCCACAAGGACATAACTCTTAATGACGTTAGAAATCTGAAAACTTCAGTTAATAAAGGTAACGCTTAATTCAGTGTAAAAGGAGATCTGAGTAATGCCTTTAATATTTTCATTTTTCCAGATTTAACTTCTATTTCAGAGTTATAAGCAGATTGGATGTTGGTGTTAGTCAGTATTTACAACGTCGTTGGATGAGCCGACGACACTTGTGGGCAGCAGCTTTCAGGGAGCATGTACTGACTTTGGGTAATGATACCAACAATCGAGTAGAAAGTTCTCACAAGCAGATGAAGCGGTACTTGCTTAGATCAGGTAGTCTGCATAAAAGCATGCTGAAGGTTTACAAATGGTTTCAACTAAGTAATTCTAGAATAGAGCAGGAGTCCATGATTGCTCAGTCGCGTTCCCTCAAGTATTCATGTTCCGAACGCATAATACCAATTTTACGCCAGCTGACGCCATACACTGCGAAGAAAGTGATCGCTGATTATGCAAAGCGACGATGGACTTCTTTTCAGTTTGAAGCTTTTGATTATATCTTCTTGGATGACAATGGGAGACAAGTAGAGGTGGATCTGCGCGCATGCACATGTACTTGTATGACGTTCCAGACTTGTCGGTATCCCTGTCGACACTTGCTGATGGTGCATTTAAAAACGGCGTGTTTCACAGGTAAAATACCCTTTTTTGAAACTTGTATATTCATTTACACGTAAGATATACTAGATTGCCACCTGAAGTATTCCCTATTTTATGTCTCCATAGTTAATGCATATTAACCTACTCCTAACTGACTGAAATTCGTAGATACTAAAATGTATATATATTTCATAAGGGTTTGTCTTAACTGAAAACAGGACGTAAGCACTGTCATTATTTATCCTTTAATATTGTGTGCATAATTCTATTTCCGTTTACCGTTCCACCTTTTGTAGTTAATCATGTGCTGCAGAAGTGTAAACGATGGACATGGTCTCGCCACTCGTACGCAATTCCAAGCACGTCAGCAATTGTGCCGCGAAATCAATGTGACTTATACGTAACCAATAGGAGGCTTATTAATGCGGGCCTGACGCGAATTTGTGACAAATATGGACGGAGGTTTGCCGCAGAGTTCGCTGGAGAAGTAGTCGCTCAAATCAACAATGTTCTTGATGTGTAAATTAAATACTTTCGTATTACAATAAGAATAAACTTTTCGTATTAAGATTGTTGCCTTTCTGTTCGTGTGTTCGCGTTGGGAGTACGGCATGCTAGACCGGTGCTCCCTAGGATATGAATTCCTTACTATACGTAAGTGCTATTCTGTAGGAACACTTTCCACCGATATAAGTCGTGAATTATAAGTACTTCAGTCACGTCGAAAAATAATCTGAGATTACGTCTCCTAGTCATAGATAAATCTGTAGGGACCAATGACAAAAATACCTAACTTCAGTGTTTGACAAATAAGAATAGAACTTAGGGCCCTGCATTTGACTTCGATTTCGTATGAAGTTAAGTGTAATCGAAAGTACTGTGTTACTACTATTTCACTTAAAGCAAGATGTCAATCCATATGACTACGGGTGTTAACATACAGTGTAAACTGAAGTCTACACGAGAGGAATAATGTAATAGGTTGGGATGTAGCAATGTTAGTACGATTTCGCCGACGTTGAATTGTGCCTACAATTAGTTTCTCAGGCCTACATCCTGTCATAATGACAAATTTAGTTTCACTGAGATAGAATAAGAAAAGTATGGTAAGCAGGATGTTAAATATATTTCATGAAAAATATTAAGCGAATGTCTTCACACAATTGTTTTTTGTAATTACTGCGGGGATGCGTAATTGCTGTGACCTGGTTGACTGACTTGACCGAACATCTACAAGTAAGTGAATAAAGTATAATTTTTAAATCGTTGAAGTTAGAAATAAGTAATGTAAAAGTGAAACGCTTTATATTCTCCTACCTTTGCTGAAAAAAGGTTCATTCTCCTTTCTCATTCTTTGGTCATGACAGCATTCTTCTGCGGTTTTCACTGTGACATACATTGTTCTTCTTCTAAAGTATAGCACCAAGCAAATAATAACTTAACATACTGTATAAATGGGTGTTTACAAGGAATGCATGACATCTCTACAGGTACAATAACTTAGGCTATAAATTACAATCGTGAAGTATCGTAAATTAAAACTTTTTCAAAAGCTTAGATTGCTCATTTATTGTACAAGCAATTACAACAGATTACAATAAAAGTTAAACTCCGGACCCTTCACAATGAACACTGCATATATACCGGTAAGTGCTATTCCCTCACACAATTAAAAGGTATTCCAGGAGGAGAACAGCATCCTGAGAAACTGCATTAGTGTTTTCTAGCTATTCGGAACTTATTCCTTTGATGCTGTTTCTTAGCAACAGTTTGCAGTATTCATAGTGACTTTAGAGAAAAGTTTATCATATCTTCACTTTCACCAACTGTCCCTTCAAGTACAATAGCATGCAGTAACTACATACACACAAGCATTGTAACTTAAACATCACAAAATCCCTACAGATAACTTGTTTCATAATAAATGCTTCAGAAACATGAGCCATAAGTACACCTTCCATGTCATTCATAGTCACAAGTAATTCATTAAGCATCTCAGAATATGTTAGTGATGTGAACATGAAAAATTAAGACTGATATAACTGAAGTAACACGTTTAGTAGTTGTAGGACATATCTGCGAGCTACTATTCTACAGAAAGGTGATTCCAATTTGAAGCAGTCTGGCATTTTAGAAGCACCATCTATACTATTCTTCTGGCACAAATGCACAATGATATCGAGATAATCTGATGCAATGTAATGCACTCAGCAATTACGGTCTCCCGAATTTCTATGTGACAATGTAAATTAAACTAGTATCACATCTTCAACTGAGCCATTTTAACTAGGAACTTCACAGAAGTGGGTAAGATCACCAGGAAATTCAGCAAATTGCCTCATTCATCGCATACTCTCTTCGATGTGTTATGGAATGTTTCAGTCATCACGGATGATGATAAAAAAGTGTTTGGTATCCTCAAAACGTATATTTCACTTGTGTCTGTGGGCTAGTTCTCCTTCAAATGTCTCGTTATCATAGAATAACTGCTATGAAAACAACCATTGTATATACCTAATTTTCAACCTATATTTCCTCAAAAACCTAGCAAATAATACACCATTAAGGCTCTAAAACGCGAAGAATAGTCTTTTTTTGCTAAATTTCTTATATACGATGAGGTATTGAAGTAATACATACTCTGGGATATCATGACAGGTTCTTCCATTAATACGAACACAATACTGGAAAATGTTGCTTTTTCGGTTATAGAAGCCTGAAACCAGTTATATATTATCTACTTTACAAAAGTAAACGCTTATAACGCCTCTATAGGCTTGAACACGATAACCCATACATTCCGCGATGATATGTCACTATAACGTTTATTGTCACCCGACTTAAATGAAATAGTCAAACTTTGTCTTAATGTGACTTCCCAATGATAAAATGCAAATTGCATAATATTCACGCAGAAATCTGCTTCACCTAATGCATTTCAGATGTAATTACATACGTGGATATGTTTGCGCTACAAAAATGAAATCCCACCATTCTTCCCATTTTTCCCATATCTCCCACGTTTTCCCACTTCGCCCATGTCATTTTTGAAAATAGCCCGCTTTTTCCCACTTTACCCATGTTAGAAACGAAAAAGTGCCCACGTTTTTACCCACATATCCCAGGTCCAAAAAAAATAACCGACTGGGTAGAATTCCTACGGAGAAATAAAACTATCCATATATGTAGGAATACAATATCCTACTAATAAAACCAGAGGGAATTTTCAGCGTATTTGTGGAGACTTAGGAGTTTTGGGGGAATTTAGGGAAACTGACAGGGGGGAATCGCTGAGTAGTGTCTGGGACATCTTTATCCCAATCGAGATTTCGGGGAAGTGGGATGTGTATCCACACAATTTTTCCGCGGAATTCCGTATTAATCTACCTCGAAATTATTCTAAAATCACCCTGACTACCTCCCTATTCGTCAAACTATTTCGGGTTAAATAGCGGACTAATCACTTTTAATGCCACATGATTACGATTGATTTTTCAAATTAACCCAGAAAGTAATTTGTGTTGGCTACTGTGGTTCATTTTCTTCAGGAACACAAATCAGCTTAAAGTATTATCGCATACGACTCTGATAAGGCAACCAACGTGTGCAGCGACCTTGAACGCCGACCTTGAAACTGTAGATGTTTAAAAGGTTCCGTTTCAATATCCAAAATCCTTTTTGCGAGCTAGTGTAAGCTGATTTGCCCTCTTCGTGCTCGCTTTCAGGTTTTAAGGGATGAAGAAATCAGATTGGGGTGTCTCTGAACTACATCAGTTCGAAACGAAACTACCTAATGAACGGTTTGATGACCTTGACGAATTTATTTACAGAAATTGGTTTAAGCTGACTATGAAGACTCCTGTGAGAAATTAAGATTATTTCGAAACTTGTACAAGAATAGTATCCTTTGTAACTAATTTCAATCGTTGTGTTACTTGTATATAGACGTTTATTTTAAATTACTCACTTCTGTTCCTTACGAATCTGTTTGATCGCTAGAGGCGGATTCGTTTTGGGTTGCTTTAATTTAGAATAACTTAGATTGGCTGACACATTGAAGAGACAAGTCTAAAAGGAAATCCGTTCCTAAAGTATATGTGAGTTGCATCCTTTAGCGGATTCTTATCATTGATTTTACCCTGTTCGTATGTTGCTGAATGATTTTTCAGTCACATCTGAACGTTAACCATTATTGCCTGGGTCTTTTTATTATCATTCCCTTAGTTTCCCAGTGGAAAAACGGGGTTCAGCAGCACACTTTTATTTCACTCTGTATTCTGTAGTCTCTTTTAGCTAGCCCGCAGGCTCTCATCCTCTCCAAGTCAACCTTAAACCCACTCAAAGGGCAGCCCAGATCGTGGCGTCACCTGGCAGTTTCCTCAGTGTATACCACATCCATCTGCATTTCCCTCTGCATGTTTATTAGGCAATAGTTTCTTGGTCGATTCTTCGTGTGATTGAGTTCCCTGCTGCCCACCGATTCCAGTTGGCCATGTGATCCTGAGTACCCAGTGAAGACAGCTGTTGATAAAAACCTACGGTAGCCAGTTGGAAATGCTTCTGGGGAAGTGTCAAGTCTCTGAGACATGAATGAGCATTGACTTGACAACAGTGTCATAAAGTCATATCTTGTTCTTTATGCTTGGTAGATTGGGTCCCTAGACCGATTTCAGAGTGATGACAGTCTGCTGTACATTTCGGGCCCTGACTTTGACATCCTCGTCCGTGTGGCGTGCCTGCAGTTGAGTGTATTTTGTCAGGGAAGGGCTGAGGTTGTATAAAAATGTTTCAAGACTGCAGACCTTTCAAACAACTGTTTGTCCTCCTCCTGTCTTTTTTGATCAACATCATTGGCAATAATTAAATAGACCAAACATCCTAAATTCATTTGAATCCATGAATTTCTTTGACCTCCTACAGATTGATGAATACACCACATTTTTGGATGCCTCTGTTCGATTCCGATCATTCTATCTTGATGGAGTTAACTCCATAACCGACAACGCCTACTTTTGAAGGCACTCATCTTTCGAAGGCGTATCGGCCACTCTGCTGCCTCTCTTAGAGCTCTATACAAAAGGCAGGTGCCTCTTTTAAGCTCCGATGGATAGATGATCTTGCCCACTCTTATTTGAAGTCACTTACAGGTTGTGATCACCTGTGATGTAAACCCATATATATATGCCCTGGCTGTGGCAACTGGGTATTTGGTACTTTTTTCTGTATTTTCGTCTTGAATGGGATCTAAGTTGCTCCAAAAAGCTGTGCTGTACAAGCTATAATCACTGAGGTTTAAGTCTCCCTTCAGGGTGTTTGAGTGCATTGTCAGATCACTTCCCACTCTTCGAGGCCGATATACATTCCACTGCTCCTAAAGTTCATGCAGATGCGCATAACACACTACTATTTCACGGTCACTATCTGGAAATTCATTTCCACATGTACTGTAGATGGTGTTGTGTTGTTCGTGAAAACAAGGTCTAGGATATCTGTAAATCTAGTGGGTAGTTTTACGTTCTGTGTCCTTCAGCCAGTGAAAATGGAATTCAGGAGATTATCATACCTTTGAGGTCATCGGAGTGAAGGCCATTATACTCCTGGTATGTTGAAATCACATCCAATAATTTTATAACTGAAAGGAAGATTGGTTGCAACAATAAAAATCTCACTGAGCAAGTTATCATACTCCCTGCTGGATGGAATGGTTGGTACACTATTTATACTTCACAAACCAGTCTACTCTCCAAAATGAATGCGGTGACGTTTTATTCACAGCTACGAGGAGTTATATAAATTCACAATTCCCGTTGGTACAACTCATTATCGAGTATATATTCAGCGGTGGTAGGAGTCCATGCACTGATACAACATATGCATACGTATACTTCCAATGATCACAGAGATACTTTGCGTTATATATCGAAACTGTAGGGTAGTCAAATCCAATACGAAGTGGAAGCAGCGCAGGGAACAAGCTGTAATGCACATCTGGATATTCATCCATATGCTGACTGTGCTGACAAACCCAGATCACTAACTATGTAGGGCCAATAAATCAGGATATCTAAGAAATAATGATACTTCAGAATTCATTTTGCATGGACTATTTAGCAATTATTCTGCTTTCTGACAGCATATGAATTTAAAAAACTCACCGGTTGCTGATTACCGTTGATTTAATAACACTTCTTCACATTTTCATTGAACACTGACTGCTCTGGTGAGCCGCTTGTAAATGGTATTGCTGAAGACCTGTTTGTCGGTAAACTAACCAGCGTTTTACAAGCGATTTTTATACTTTTGTGAGTAGCCTACCTTATCCACCACAGATAACGCAGCCTTCAGTTGTTATGTGCATTTTGCTGAATTCAAGCAACAACGATGACTTAGATGATATCATGTAAATTGCTCTTACGTATGTAAAGTGACCTAACTGACATTTTCCATTACCTTTTCTTATATATTTTCTATAATTGGATAAATACATACATATATTTACTCAGTGAACACATGATATATTACATTTGTGATGCCTGTAAACTGGCCTCCCTCGCGTACAAATTTGGTGCCTAGAATATGCAGTGTCTAAATAGACAAAATCGTCTGAAGTTGTGTACTTCGAAGCACGGTCATCAGTAGTAGCAGATTCCCTTTTATTTATGTTTTCATATACATACTTAAGAGCCATTAGTCAAAAGTGCGTTTTTGAATTATTCGTAAAATTAATGGTCGAGCATTACATTTTTGAAAAGACTTAAAGTATGACTGAAGGCGCCATAGCTCGACGTATGCAAAACGAATAAAACAAAGAGAATTTTTCCCACCTATCAAGTTGCATACCGTAGGTATATCTAAGAAGCTGATGACTGTGTTGTACTACCTTTGCAGATGTAGCAGAAGAAATAGTAACTAAATAAATGATTCAGGCAATGTTCGCCTCAGCCGTAGGCAGATCAAAGTCACAGGTCAATGTGTCTAGCCAGTGACCTCCTACATTCGTCACTGCTGGTAATTTGCAGTGACGTAATTTGTGTTCCCAACGTAAAACTCGTAATCTAGACATCAAACGTTTATGTTGGCTTCTGGTAAAGCATAAAGGGAGTTTGAACTTTATTAATCACTGAACAACACCAACAGGAGTACAGCAGTTTATTATTTCTCTCGTCGATTACAAAATGTGGAAAACTCCCTACCTTAACGTGCTTACTTTTCGGTTATTTGAAGGCTTTAATATAACAAAGAATCCTATTCGCCCGCCGATAATGCAGCCCAACATCTGGAGAAAGTGATATCAACACCTTTCCGCGCGGCTCTATTTCTCGTTTTACTTCACACCACACTTTTCCTTGATCGGTTTGTGAGTTTACTTAGTTATGTGCTGGTTAACTACTTAGACCGACTAATTTAAGCCATTGATATGAGTTGAAAATTTTGGCACTGTGGTAGGGCATATCTCTATTACAGATAAGATTTTATTTTGATAAATCACACAGTGTTATGCAGTAATATTAACTGATGATGTTTCGAGAACAGACTGTTTCTCATGATCATGTCAAGTCGACTTGATATAATTATGAGCAATAGTTTGTGCTCGAAACGTCATCAGTTAATATCACTGTACAACACTGAGTGATTTATCAAAATAAGATCTTGTCTATTATGGAGTTACACTTCGCGCGCGCTTCGAATACGACGTGCATTTTCCTCCCTAACAGGAAATATCCATTTTTGTGAATAATTCGTTTGGGGAACCTGATCTTCCTATCCGGCGAATTTTATTCAACCATTCATTCTTCACCGAGCCTGTGTTTGGCACTTCCCACTGTCTCGAACTACTGCCTAAGCTTCAGGTGCTAATTCTGGAGCAACATCCCCCTCACTCTTTCAAATATACAGGACTTGTTGGTCTGTTACGTGATTGTTGTGAAGCCGAATAACCCGAAAGTTACAGGTAAAGTCAAAAGCTTTTACTTATATACTTTATCTTTCTGTTCTATGCTTTCTATTGTCTTTTGCTGTCAGTCTATTGGACAAAACTCCACTGTCTTTTATTATTTAATCATCGGTATTAATTTAGGAGTAATATGACTATAGGTTCTCACCCTAAGATAAGCAATGGGAGACCATACACCAGGGCTTCAGCCAAATTAGGCAAACAGGTGAAGGTGATGGACTCTCGCATACCGGTCTTGAAGACCAGGGTAAATATTCCCTGCGTGGACAGATTGCCCATGTCGCCACAGTCCTACAGTGAAACTGTGAAAAGTCAACTAAGCGGATGTGGCTCCATCCCTGTTAACACGACTAAGTTAATAGAGCCGAGTGGTAAATCTGCACAAAGTGAGAATAGAATAACATCCATCTCCATAGTAGGCCTTGAAACAAACAGGAGGGCCGAAAAGAAACGTTCACGACGTTGCAAGACGACAAAAACGTTCCCCAAAATGGCAGACGATTGCAAGGTCTGTGATTCTGTTGTCGAACAAGTAGACTCTACCTTCGAATGCAACTTTTGCAAGCAATGGGTTCGTTGTAAATGCGACACCGGGGTACCAAAAGTATATTACGATTTTATGCGTAAGAACCCATGCCCATAGTTCTGGTACATATGCCTAAGTTGCCGCCCTAACGCAGTCTTGTGTAGTTCCTTGAAAGCTAAAGATGGCATAGAGGTATCAGGGAAAACGTGAAACGTTTTACTCCCATCAACTCGGAAAACAGCACAATTGCAGGTAAATTGGTGATACCGAAATCCACACCGGTTAAACTTGCAATTCCTGCCATAACTGCCCCAGACACATAGGTCGAAGCACCAAGGGTATCTGTCGCTAGGAAAAGACCCTTACCGTCCACTAGTAAAAGTGGCCACGACACTGTGACACACAATAATACCCAGTTGCACCAGACGAAACAAAACGGTCTTAAGGGGGATGACAAATGTGCGAGGACCGAACCTAAATCCGCGGTTAGTAGATCAAACTGCGTTATCCTCTTTAATGTACCGGACTGTAGCAATAGTCTGCTGGAAAGCAGGGCCCTGTTTGATCAGAAACAGTGGTCCAACTTATGTAGCACACCGGGTCTGGACATCCGACTACTAAAATTATTATTTCTTCATTCAAATATTTTAAAAAAATTTTTTCACATATCACTGATAACATGGTATTATGAGTATTTCAGCATGCTAAGAGTTCAGTCTCAAGTTCCAGATGCAAATCAACTGAAGACGACTGGTATTAAAATGTCTCTGGAGACTGCCTAATGCTACTTGTTAGCACTGTCTGCCTATACGCAAATTAAGGCCCGAATGTTGGTAGTCTAAATAATCAACTATACGGTGAGTCCTAAATAGTAATGAATCCTATCTTACTGTTCTATAACTATAATCTTGTGTAGTCAAATCTTTCGGAACAAAATATTATAAATTACTACTACTTATATGTTTAATGCTGCATGATTATGCACTGTTTTCCGAAATTACATTTGTTTATATCGAAAATGTAGACTTGGATAGTCTATTTTCCTTATACTTTTATTATTGTTCCTCTCCAAAATACTGTAACAGATGAAACATACATGACGGTCTTCTGAAAGTAGTCACTCATGCCATGACTTCGAATGAGTTGACAAATAAATATTTTTTTTAAAAAGAAAAGTTTGTGGCATATTATAACAGAAATTAAAAGGTATATAAAAAAAATGAAGCATTTTGCCAGGGCCTTGCACAAAAAAGGTGGGAGGGTGGTGATTGCTAGTCAGCGGATATGATGGTGGGGACATATGAGAACCACCCTTATCTGTGGGACAGCACTCTATTGCTAAGGCTCCTGAGTTCGAATGGCTTCTGCAGAATAAGAGAATAAATAAAATTTAAAAAAAAAGACAACAGAAGTTGAAAATTTGCCTAAAGCTGAAGTTTAAATAACAAACTCCTCGAATGCAAGTACATGGTATGAGTCCCCTACTTCAGAAGGACACCTAAATGTATACTTCAGAAAAACAGTAGTTATTATTAAGCCCTCGCTTTTCTTCTACATAGTTCACGCACTTTGACTTTTGTGTTTAACTCATATTCAACCTATATAAGTAGGTAAAATTATCATCTTTTTTTTCACTTAAACTTTTTTTTTCTTTTCGCAAGAAAGACCAGAATTCCATCACTAGAAAATCTCAGGGGGAAATAGTATTTTTTAAATGAAAAAAAAAACAAAAAAATGATGAGCCCCATGTTTTTTTTTACATATGTTTTGAATTATTAACACCTATTATATACTTCTGCACCTCTCTGTCGGTTTCCTTGTGTCTTCTTCTCTTTTCAAAGGTACTGCCTTAAACGAAGGCACTGAAACATTGCCGCTATCCTCGGAATATTGCTAGCCCACCTGGTGAATAACGGAACCACCTCTATCATGAAATCTGCTGACAAGTTCAAAGTTGGTCTCATATACAACTGGAAATGTCACAATTATGGTGTACTTACCGGTGAATTTGAAGTTTTATGGACTTTCAAACACTCTATGAATCATTTAATTACAATTACTGTTCATTCCGCATCTCTTATATTTCGCGTCAGCACCTGTACGAAAATGCTACTTACCTTCCACAATTAGCGTAATCGTTTATAATTCCCGCGTGAAATTGACATACCGTATTTTTTTTTTCAATTACAGTTTTGATTTGATGCTATATCTCATGAATTATTCAGTTGAAAGCATATCTCGAAAATTACCTATTGCCTTATTTGTACATTTCTTTTTAAATATTTCTCTCAAATTTACCAGTATTCAATCTATTTCTAGATTAACAAATCATATATATTCTATGAGTTCTAATTAGTGTACATTTGTTCATGCCTGTAAAAATGGCTGGTTTCTGTTCCAGAAATAAATTATTATTATTATTATTATTATTATTAAAACTATGCGTCCCCACTGAGGGTAACACTGGGCTCTACCGAGGATGCCAAAAAAGTTTTACTGACTTCTCAAGTCCTTTTTATAGGGAGGACCTGCAATATACGTGTTAGGCCAGATAGGCCATGGAAGGAAAGACGGATGGCTAGGTAGTCGTCAGAGCTTATTCCTTCTGCCTCCATGGTTGTTCACGGCATTCCCGAACTGGTAACTGGGAACGCTTGTGAGAAGCACTGTCACGATGTACAGCAACGGAGATGTTTGGCATCCCAGATGGCTCTGGGAAGTTCAGGGGCTGTCTCTATTTATAGACTGCCTCGACCCACTCACCTGATGTCAATTAACACGCCATGTCTGTTAGCTGTCAAGTTCAGCTCCCGAGACCACTTGACTACTGCTCTCCAGAGATGGTACGAGACCAAGGACAAGGTCAGCAGACACATTCGCTGCTGCGAGAGCCGTCCTCGTACCCAAAGGAGAGAACAAAACGTTGTCAAGGAACATCCCCAACCCCTAGTCACAATATAGCGGTGCAGCACGGACGATGATAGCCAGTGTCATCCAAGTGCTCTGGTTGAACCAGAAGAAAAGAACGCCAACAGGCCGGTTCCAGGGGAATCGGCCAACTAGTTCGTAGGATAACTCCTCAACCGACAGCCCACATCACTTCAACCACTCCCAATACGGAGACGTGGTGAGACTGACTACCAGTTGCCTGTACAGTAATGTGAGAGGGCTAAGAGGCAAAATAGCTGAACTTAGATACCTACAATCACGGCTGAACTCCAAAATCATAATACTGACGGAAACCTGGCTAACCCCTACGGTGGCAGACAGCGAAGTCAGTATAAATGATATGGTCCTAGTCAGGCGAGATAGGGACCTGAAAGAAAGAGGTGGAGTCGCCATATACGTCGACAAACAGCTCAGATGTGTTCACGCAATGGACCCTCCCCTCATTGAGTTCCCTGAGTCCATATGGTGCTATTTCACCGTTGGGTATTGTAAATATCTAGTGGGCAGCATTTATAGATCACCTTCATGTGGAGCAGACCACAGCCAGATACTGGTGAATACAATTTCAGCGACACAAGACATGGATTATGATCAAATTGTCATAACTGGCGACTTCAATGCCCCATCTCTTAACTTGATGACGGGATATGCCCATGATAGATTTGATCGAAATATGCTGCACACCATCAGGGACGCCGGATTCACTGAAAATGTCAGAATGGATACTAGCAAGGGTCCAGGTGGGAAGTCTTCTAGACTATTTTTTTTTTGATTGAACACTAGTCAGTAACTAGTGTAATGTGTCTAGTCCTATCTTCGGTGCAGACTGAATTCTATCAGTCATGTTTGCAATGTGGCCACCATGCTAGGTGGCTCGCCATTACGGTGCACTGTGAATTGTTGGTATTAGATGGTTGGAGGCAATCGGCAGGAAGCCTTGGACCTAGGTTTCGTGCTAGTTGGCACTCATCAGCAAGGCGTATCTGTAACCTTGAAGGAACTGATGTCCCTTCTGAGATTCGAACCCGCGTCACCCAGTGCTGCAGTCAGAGACGTTACCACTGAGCTATTCAGGCTCGCGACTGACCTCCTGTAGGACTGTATTGGATATTTTTTTGATTGAACACTAGTCAGTAACTAGTGTAATGTGTCTAGTCCTATCTTCGGTGCAGACTGAATTCTATCAGTCATGTTTGCAATGTGGCCACCATGCTAGGTGGCTCGCCATTACGGTGCACTGTGAATTGTTGGTATTAGATGGTTGGAGGCAATCGGCAGGAAGCCTTGGACCTAGGTTTCGTGCTAGTTGGCACTCATCAGCAAGGCGTATCTGTAACCTTGAAGGAACTGATGTCCCTTCTGAGATTCGAACCCGCGTCACCCAGTGCTGCAGTCAGAGACGTTACCACTGAGCTATTCAGGCTCGCGACTGACCTCCTGTAGGACTGTATTGGATATTTTTTTTTGATTGAACACTAGTCAGTAACTAGTGTAATGTGTCTAGTCCTATCTTCGGTGCAGACTGAATTCTATCAGTCATGTTTGCAATGTGGCCACCATGCTAGGTGGCTCGCCATTACGGTGCACTGTGAATTGTTGGTATTAGATGGTTGGAGGCAATCGGCAGGAAGCCTTGGACCTAGGTTTCGTGCTAGTTGGCACTCATCAGCAAGGCGTATCTGTAACCTTGAAGGAACTGATGTCCCTTCTGAGATTCGAACCCGCGTCACCCAGTGCTGCAGTCAGAGACGTTACCACTGAGCTATTCAGGCTCGCGACTGACCTCCTGTAGGACTGTATTGGATATTTTTTTGATTGAACACTAGTCAGTAACTAGTGTAATGTGTCTAGTCCTATCTTCGGTGCAGACTGAATTCTATCAGTCATGTTTGCAATGTGGCCACCATGCTAGTTGGCTCGCCATTACGGTGCACTGTGAATTGTTGGTATTAGATGGTTGGAGGCAATCGGCAGGAAGCCTTGGACCTAGGTTTCGTGCTAGTTGGCACTCATCAGCAAGGCGTATCTGTAACCTTGAAGGAACTGATGTCCCTTCTGAGATTCGAACCCGCGTCACCCAGTGCTGCAGTCAGAGACGTTACCACTGAGCTATTCAGGCTCGCGACTGACCTCCTGTAGGACTGTATTGGATATTTTTTTTTGATTGAACACTAGTCAGTAACTAGTGTAATGTGTCTAGTCCTATCTTCGGTGCAGACTGAATTCTATCAGTCATGTTTGCAATGTGGCCACCATGCTAGGTGGCTCGCCATTACGGTGCACTGTGAATTGTTGGTATTAGATGGTTGGAGGCAATCGGCAGGAAGCCTTGGACCTAGGTTTCGTGCTAGTTGGCACTCATCAGCAAGGCGTATCTGTAACCTTGAAGGAACTGATGTCCCTTCTGAGATTCGAACCCGCGTCACCCAGTGCTGCAGTCAGAGACGTTACCACTGAGCTATTCAGGCTCGCGACTGACCTCCTGTAGGACTGTATTGGATATTTTTTTGATTGAACACTAGTCAGTAACTAGTGTAATGTGTCTAGTCCTATCTTCGGTGCAGACTGAATTCTATCAGTCATGTTTGCAATGTGGCCACCATGCTAGGTGGCTCGCCATTACGGTGCACTGTGAATTGTTGGTATTAGATGGTTGGAGGCAATCGGCAGGAAGCCTTGGACCTAGGTTTCGTGCTAGTTGGCACTCATCAGCAAGGCGTATCTGTAACCTTGAAGGAACTGATGTCCCTTCTGAGATTCGAACCCGCGTCACCCAGTGCTGCAGTCAGAGACGTTACCACTGAGCTATTCAGGCTCGCGACTGACCTCCTGTAGGACTGTATTGGATATTTTTTTTTGATTGAACACTAGTCAGTAACTAGTGTAATGTGTCTAGTCCTATCTTCGGTGCAGACTGAATTCTATCAGTCATGTTTGCAATGTGGCCACCATGCTAGGTGGCTCGCCATTACGGTGCACTGTGAATTGTTGGTATTAGATGGTTGGAGGCAATCGGCAGGAAGCCTTGGACCTAGGTTTCGTGCTAGTTGGCACTCATCAGCAAGGCGTATCTGTAACCTTGAAGGAACTGATGTCCCTTCTGAGATTCGAACCCGCGTCACCCAGTGCTGCAGTCAGAGACGTTACCACTGAGCTATTCAGGCTCGCGACTGACCTCCTGTAGGACTGTATTGGATATTTTTTTGATTGAACACTAGTCAGTAACTAGTGTAATGTGTCTAGTCCTATCTTCGGTGCAGACTGAATTCTATCAGTCATGTTTGCAATGTGGCCACCATGCTAGGTGGCTCGCCATTACGGTGCACTGTGAATTGTTGGTATTAGATGGTTGGAGGCAATCGGCAGGAAGCCTTGGACCTAGGTTTCGTGCTAGTTGGCACTCATCAGCAAGGCGTATCTGTAACCTTGAAGGAACTGATGTCCCTTCTGAGATTCGAACCCGCGTCACCCAGTGCTGCAGTCAGAGACGTTACCACTGAGCTATTCAGGCTCGCGACTGACCTCCTGTAGGACTGTATTGGATATTTTTTTTGATTGAACACTAGTCAGTAACTAGTGTAATGTGTCTAGTCCTATCTTCGGTGCAGACTGAATTCTATCAGTCATGTTTGCAATGTGGCCACCATGCTAGGTGGCTCGCCATTACGGTGCACTGTGAATTGTTGGTATTAGATGGTTGGAGGCAATCGGCAGGAAGCCTTGGACCTAGGTTTCGTGCTAGTTGGCACTCATCAGCAAGGCGTATCTGTAACCTTGAAGGAACTGATGTCCCTTCTGAGATTCGAACCCGCGTCACCCAGTGCTGCAGTCAGAGACGTTACCACTGAGCTATTCAGGCTCGCGACTGACCTCCTGTAGGACTGTATTGGATATTTTTTTGATTGAACACTAGTCAGTAACTAGTGTAATGTGTCTAGTCCTATCTTCGGTGCAGACTGAATTCTATCAGTCATGTTTGCAATGTGGCCACCATGCTAGTTGGCTCGCCATTACGGTGCACTGTGAATTGTTGGTATTAGATGGTTGGAGGCAATCGGCAGGAAGCCTTGGACCTAGGTTTCGTGCTAGTTGGCACTCATCAGCAAGGCGTATCTGCAACCTTGAAGGAACTGATGTCCCTTCTGAGATTCGAACCCGCGTCACCCAGTGCTGCAGTCAGAGACGTTACCACTGAGCTATTCAGGCTCGCGACTGACCTCCTGTAGGACTGTATTGGATATTTTTTTTTGATTGAACACTAGTCAGTAACTAGTGTAATGTGTCTAGTCCTATCTTCGGTGCAGACTGAATTCTATCAGTCATGTTTGCAATGTGGCCACCATGCTAGGTGGCTCGCCATTACGGTGCACTGTGAATTGTTGGTATTAGATGGTTGGAGGCAATCGGCAGGAAGCCTTGGACCTAGGTTTCGTGCTAGTTGGCACTCATCAGCAAGGCGTATCTGTAACCTTGAAGGAACTGATGTCCCTTCTGAGATTCGAACCCGCGTCACCCAGTGCTGCAGTCAGAGACGTTACCACTGAGCTATTCAGGCTCGCGACTGACCTCCTGTAGGACTGTATTGGATATTTTTTTGATTGAACACTAGTCAGTAACTAGTGTAATGTGTCTAGTCCTATCTTCGGTGCAGACTGAATTCTATCAGTCATGTTTGCAATGTGGCCACCATGCTAGGTGGCTCGCCATTACGGTGCACTGTGAATTGTTGGTATTAGATGGTTGGAGGCAATCGGCAGGAAGCCTTGGACCTAGGTTTCGTGCTAGTTGGCACTCATCAGCAAGGCGTATCTGTAACCTTGAAGGAACTGATGTCCCTTCTGAGATTCGAACCCGCGTCACCCAGTGCTGCAGTCAGAGACGTTACCACTGAGCTATTCAGGCTCGCGACTGACCTCCTGTAGGACTGTATTGGATATTTTTTTTTGATTGAACACTAGTCAGTAACTAGTGTAATGTGTCTAGTCCTATCTTCGGTGCAGACTGAATTCTATCAGTCATGTTTGCAATGTGGCCACCATGCTAGGTGGCTCGCCATTACGGTGCACTGTGAATTGTTGGTATTAGATGGTTGGAGGCAATCGGCAGGAAGCCTTGGACCTAGGTTTCGTGCTAGTTGGCACTCATCAGCAAGGCGTATCTGTAACCTTGAAGGAACTGATGTCCCTTCTGAGATTCGAACCCGCGTCACCCAGTGCTGCAGTCAGAGACGTTACCACTGAGCTATTCAGGCTCGCGACTGACCTCCTGTAGGACTGTATTGGATATTTTTTTGATTGAACACTAGTCAGTAACTAGTGTAATGTGTCTAGTCCTATCTTCGGTGCAGACTGAATTCTATCAGTCATGTTTGCAATGTGGCCACCATGCTAGTTGGCTCGCCATTACGGTGCACTGTGAATTGTTGGTATTAGATGGTTGGAGGCAATCGGCAGGAAGCCTTGGACCTAGGTTTCGTGCTAGTTGGCACTCATCAGCAAGGCGTATCTGTAACCTTGAAGGAACTGATGTCCCTTCTGAGATTCGAACCCGCGTCACCCAGTGCTGCAGTCAGAGACGTTACCACTGAGCTATTCAGGCTCGCGACTGACCTCCTGTAGGACTGTATTGGATATTTTTTTTTGATTGAACACTAGTCAGTAACTAGTGTAATGTGTCTAGTCCTATCTTCGGTGCAGACTGAATTCTATCAGTCATGTTTGCAATGTGGCCACCATGCTAGGTGGCTCGCCATTACGGTGCACTGTGAATTGTTGGTATTAGATGGTTGGAGGCAATCGGCAGGAAGCCTTGGACCTAGGTTTCGTGCTAGTTGGCACTCATCAGCAAGGCGTATCTGTAACCTTGAAGGAACTGATGTCCCTTCTGAGATTCGAACCCGCGTCACCCAGTGCTGCAGTCAGAGACGTTACCACTGAGCTATTCAGGCTCGCGACTGACCTCCTGTAGGACTGTATTGGATATTTTTTTGATTGAACACTAGTCAGTAACTAGTGTAATGTGTCTAGTCCTATCTTCGGTGCAGACTGAATTCTATCAGTCATGTTTGCAATGTGGCCACCATGCTAGGTGGCTCGCCATTACGGTGCACTGTGAATTGTTGGTATTAGATGGTTGGAGGCAATCGGCAGGAAGCCTTGGACCTAGGTTTCGTGCTAGTTGGCACTCATCAGCAAGGCGTATCTGTAACCTTGAAGGAACTGATGTCCCTTCTGAGATTCGAACCCGCGTCACCCAGTGCTGCAGTCAGAGACGTTACCACTGAGCTATTCAGGCTCGCGACTGACCTCCTGTAGGACTGTATTGGATATTTTTTTGATTGAACACTAGTCAGTAACTAGTGTAATGTGTCTAGTCCTATCTTCGGTGCAGACTGAATTCTATCAGTCATGTTTGCAATGTGGCCACCATGCTAGGTGGCTCGCCATTACGGTGCACTGTGAATTGTTGGTATTAGATGGTTGGAGGCAATCGGCAGGAAGCCTTGGACCTAGGTTTCGTGCTAGTTGGCACTCATCAGCAAGGCGTATCTGTAACCTTGAAGGAACTGATGTCCCTTCTGAGATTCGAACCCGCGTCACCCAGTGCTGCAGTCAGAGACGTTACCACTGAGCTATTCAGGCTCGCGACTGACCTCCTGTAGGACTGTATTGGATATTTTTTTTTGATTGAACACTAGTCAGTAACTAGTGTAATGTGTCTAGTCCTATCTTCGGTGCAGACTGAATTCTATCAGTCATGTTTGCAATGTGGCCACCATGCTAGGTGGCTCGCCATTACGGTGCACTGTGAATTGTTGGTATTAGATGGTTGGAGGCAATCGGCAGGAAGCCTTGGACCTAGGTTTCGTGCTAGTTGGCACTCATCAGCAAGGCGTATCTGTAACCTTGAAGGAACTGATGTCCCTTCTGAGATTCGAACCCGCGTCACCCAGTGCTGCAGTCAGAGACGTTACCACTGAGCTATTCAGGCTCGCGACTGACCTCCTGTAGGACTGTATTGGATATTTTTTTGATTGAACACTAGTCAGTAACTAGTGTAATGTGTCTAGTCCTATCTTCGGTGCAGACTGAATTCTATCAGTCATGTTTGCAATGTGGCCACCATGCTAGTTGGCTCGCCATTACGGTGCACTGTGAATTGTTGGTATTAGATGGTTGGAGGCAATCGGCAGGAAGCCTTGGACCTAGGTTTCGTGCTAGTTGGCACTCATCAGCAAGGCGTATCTGTAACCTTGAAGGAACTGATGTCCCTTCTGAGATTCGAACCCGCGTCACCCAGTGCTGCAGTCAGAGACGTTACCACTGAGCTATTCAGGCTCGCGACTGACCTCCTGTAGGACTGTATTGGATATTTTTTTTTGATTGAACACTAGTCAGTAACTAGTGTAATGTGTCTAGTCCTATCTTCGGTGCAGACTGAATTCTATCAGTCATGTTTGCAATGTGGCCACCATGCTAGGTGGCTCGCCATTACGGTGCACTGTGAATTGTTGGTATTAGATGGTTGGAGGCAATCGGCAGGAAGCCTTGGACCTAGGTTTCGTGCTAGTTGGCACTCATCAGCAAGGCGTATCTGTAACCTTGAAGGAACTGATGTCCCTTCTGAGATTCGAACCCGCGTCACCCAGTGCTGCAGTCAGAGACGTTACCACTGAGCTATTCAGGCTCGCGACTGACCTCCTGTAGGACTGTATTGGATATTTTTTTGATTGAACACTAGTCAGTAACTAGTGTAATGTGTCTAGTCCTATCTTCGGTGCAGACTGAATTCTATCAGTCATGTTTGCAATGTGGCCACCATGCTAGGTGGCTCGCCATTACGGTGCACTGTGAATTGTTGGTATTAGATGGTTGGAGGCAATCGGCAGGAAGCCTTGGACCTAGGTTTCGTGCTAGTTGGCACTCATCAGCAAGGCGTATCTGTAACCTTGAAGGAACTGATGTCCCTTCTGAGATTCGAACCCGCGTCACCCAGTGCTGCAGTCAGAGACGTTACCACTGAGCTATTCAGGCTCGCGACTGACCTCCTGTAGGACTGTATTGGATATTTTTTTTTGATTGAACACTAGTCAGTAACTAGTGTAATGTGTCTAGTCCTATCTTCGGTGCAGACTGAATTCTATCAGTCATGTTTGCAATGTGGCCACCATGCTAGGTGGCTCGCCATTACGGTGCACTGTGAATTGTTGGTATTAGATGGTTGGAGGCAATCGGCAGGAAGCCTTGGACCTAGGTTTCGTGCTAGTTGGCACTCATCAGCAAGGCGTATCTGTAACCTTGAAGGAACTGATGTCCCTTCTGAGATTCGAACCCGCGTCACCCAGTGCTGCAGTCAGAGACGTTACCACTGAGCTATTCAGGCTCGCGACTGACCTCCTGTAGGACTGTATTGGATATTTTTTTTTGATTGAACACTAGTCAGTAACTAGTGTAATGTGTCTAGTCCTATCTTCGGTGCAGACTGAATTCTATCAGTCATGTTTGCAATGTGGCCACCATGCTAGTTGGCTCGCCATTACGGTGCACTGTGAATTGTTGGTATTAGATGGTTGGAGGCAATCGGCAGGAAGCCTTGGACCTAGGTTTCGTGCTAGTTGGCACTCATCAGCAAGGCGTATCTGTAACCTTGAAGGAACTGATGTCCCTTCTGAGATTCGAACCCGCGTCACCCAGTGCTGCAGTCAGAGACGTTACCACTGAGCTATTCAGGCTCGCGACTGACCTCCTGTAGGACTGTATTGGATATTTTTTTTTGATTGAACACTAGTCAGTAACTAGTGTAATGTGTCTAGTCCTATCTTCGGTGCAGACTGAATTCTATCAGTCATGTTTGCAATGTGGCCACCATGCTAGGTGGCTCGCCATTACGGTGCACTGTGAATTGTTGGTATTAGATGGTTGGAGGCAATCGGCAGGAAGCCTTGGACCTAGGTTTCGTGCTAGTTGGCACTCATCAGCAAGGCGTATCTGTAACCTTGAAGGAACTGATGTCCCTTCTGAGATTCGAACCCGCGTCACCCAGTGCTGCAGTCAGAGACGTTACCACTGAGCTATTCAGGCTCGCGACTGACCTCCTGTAGGACTGTATTGGATATTTTTTTGATTGAACACTAGTCAGTAACTAGTGTAATGTGTCTAGTCCTATCTTCGGTGCAGACTGAATTCTATCAGTCAAGCTTGCAATGTGGCCACCATGCTAGGTGGCTCGCCATTACGGTGCATTGTGAATTGTTGGTATTAGATGGTTGGAGGCAATCGGCAGGAAGCCTTGGACCTAGGTTTCGTGCTAGTTGGCACTCATCAGCAAGGCGTATCTGTAACCTTGAAGGAACTGATGTCCCTTCTGAGATTCGAACCCGCGTCACCCAGTGCTGCAGTCAGAGACGTTACCACTGAGCTATTCAGGCTCGCGACTGACCTCCTGTAGGACTGTATTGGATATTTTTTTGATTGAACACTAGTCAGTAACTAGTGTAATGTGTCTAGTCCTATCTTCGGTGCAGACTGAATTCTATCAGTCATGTTTGCAATGTGGCCACCATGCTAGGTGGCTCGCCATTACGGTGCACTGTGAATTGTTGGTATTAGATGGTTGGAGGCAATCGGCAGGAAGCCTTGGACCTAGGTTTCGTGCTAGTTGGCACTCATCAGCAAGGCGTATCTGTAACCTTGAAGGAACTGATGTCCCTTCTGAGATTCGAACCCGCGTCACCCAGTGCTGCAGTCAGAGACGTTACCACTGAGCTATTCAGGCTCGCGACTGACCTCCTGTAGGACTGTATTGGATATTTTTTTTGATTGAACACTAGTCAGTAACTAGTGTAATGTGTCTAGTCCTATCTTCGGTGCAGACTGAATTCTATCAGTCATGTTTGCAATGTGGCCACCATGCTAGTTGGCTCGCCATTACGGTGCACTGTGAATTGTTGGTATTAGATGGTTGGAGGCAATCGGCAGGAAGCCTTGGACCTAGGTTTCGTGCTAGTTGGCACTCATCAGCAAGGCGTATCTGTAACCTTGAAGGAACTGATGTCCCTTCTGAGATTCGAACCCGCGTCACCCAGTGCTGCAGTCAGAGACGTTACCACTGAGCTATTCAGGCTCGCGACTGACCTCCTGTAGGACTGTATTGGATATTTTTTTTGATTGAACACTAGTCAGTAACTAGTGTAATGTGTCTAGTCCTATCTTCGGTGCAGACTGAATTCTATCAGTCATGTTTGCAATGTGGCCACCATGCTAGTTGGCTCGCCATTACGGTGCACTGTGAATTGTTGGTATTAGATGGTTGGAGGCAATCGGCAGGAAGCCTTGGACCTAGGTTTCGTGCTAGTTGGCACTCATCAGCAAGGCGTATCTGTAACCTTGAAGGAACTGATGTCCCTTCTGAGATTCGAACCCGCGTCACCCAGTGCTGCAGTCAGAGACGTTACCACTGAGCTATTCAGGCTCGCGACTGACCTCCTGTAGGACTGTATTGGATATTTTTTTGATTGAACACTAGTCAGTAACTAGTGTAATGTGTCTAGTCCTATCTTCGGTGCAGACTGAATTCTATCAGTCATGTTTGCAATGTGGCCACCATGCTAGGTGGCTCGCCATTACGGTGCACTGTGAATTGTTGGTATTAGATGGTTGGAGGCAATCGGCAGGAAGCCTTGGACCTAGGTTTCGTGCTAGTTGGCACTCATCAGCAAGGCGTATCTGTAACCTTGAAGGAACTGATGTCCCTTCTGAGATTCGAACCCGCGTCACCCAGTGCTGCAGTCAGAGACGTTACCACTGAGCTATTCAGGCTCGCGACTGACCTCCTGTAGGACTGTATTGGATATTTTTTTGATTGAACACTAGTCAGTAACTAGTGTAATGTGTCTAGTCCTATCTTCGGTGCAGACTGAATTCTATCAGTCAAGCTTGCAATGTGGCCACCATGCTAGGTGGCTCGCCATTACGGTGCATTGTGAATTGTTGGTATTAGATGGTTGGAGGCAATCGGCAGGAAGCCTTGGACCTAGGTTTCGTGCTAGTTGGCACTCATCAGCAAGGCGTATCTGTAACCTTGAAGGAACTGATGTCCCTTCTGAGATTCGAACCCGCGTCACCCAGTGCTGCAGTCAGAGACGTTACCACTGAGCTATTCAGGCTCGCGACTGACCTCCTGTAGGACTGTATTGGATATTTTTTTTGATTGAACACTAGTCAGTAACTAGTGTAATGTGTCTAGTCCTATCTTCGGTGCAGACTGAATTCTATCAGTCATGTTTGCAATGTGGCCACCATGCTAGGTGGCTCGCCATTACGGTGCACTGTGAATTGTTGGTATTAGATGGTTGGAGGCAATCGGCAGGAAGCCTTGGACCTAGGTTTCGTGCTAGTTGGTACTCATCAGCAAGGCGTATCTGTAACCTTGAAGGAACTGATGTCCCTTCTGAGATTCGAACCCGCGTCACCCAGTGCTGCAGTCAGAGACGTTACCACTGAGCTATTCAGGCTCGCGACTGACCTCCTGTAGGACTGTATTGGATATTTTTTTTTGATTGAACACTAGTCAGTAACTAGTGTAATGTGTCTAGTCCTATCTTCGGTGCAGACTGAATTCTATCAGTCATGTTTGCAATGTGGCCACCATGCTAGGTGGCTCGCCATTACGGTGCACTGTGAATTGTTGGTATTAGATGGTTGGAGGCAATCGGCAGGAAGCCTTGGACCTAGGTTTCGTGCTAGTTGGCACTCATCAGCAAGGCGTATCTGTAACCTTGAAGGAACTGATGTCCCTTCTGAGATTCGAACCCGCGTCACCCAGTGCTGCAGTCAGAGACGTTACCACTGAGCTATTCAGGCTCGCGACTGACCTCCTGTAGGACTGTATTGGATATTTTTTTGATTGAACACTAGTCAGTAACTAGTGTAATGTGTCTAGTCCTATCTTCGGTGCAGACTGAATTCTATCAGTCATGTTTGCAATGTGGCCACCATGCTAGGTGGCTCGCCATTACGGTGCATTGTGAATTGTTGGTATTAGATGGTTGGAGGCAATCGGCAGGAAGCCTTGGACCTAGGTTTCGTGCTAGTTGGCACTCATCAGCAAGGCGTATCTGCAACCTTGAAGGAACTCATGTCCCTTCTGAGATTCGAACCCGCGTCACCCAGTGCTGCAGTCAGAGACGTTACCACTGAGCTATTCAGGCTCGCGACTGACCTCCTGTAGGACTGTATTGGATATTTTTTTTGATTGAACACTAGTCAGTAACTAGTGTAATGTGTCTAGTCCTATCTTCGGTGCAGACTGAATTCTATCAGTCAAGTTTGCAATGTGGCCACCATGCACTAGGTGGCTCGCCATCACGGTGCACTGTGAATTGTTGGTATTAGATGGTTGGAGGCAATCGGCAGGAAGCCTTGGACCTAGGTTTCGTGCTAGTTGGTACTCATCAGCAAGGCGTATCTGTAACCTTGAAGGAACTGATGTCCCTTCTGAGATTCGAACCCGCGTCACCCAGTGCTGCAGTCAGAGACGTTACCACTGAGCTATTCAGGCTCGCGACTGACCTCCTGTAGGACTGTATTGGATATTTTTTTTTGATTGAACACTAGTCAGTAACTAGTGTAATGTGTCTAGTCCTATCTTCGGTGCAGACTGAATTCTATCAGTCATGTTTGCAATGTGGCCACCATGCTAGGTGGCCCGCCATTACGGTGCACTGTGAATTGTTGGTATTAGATGGTTGGAGGCAATCGGCAGGAAGCCTTGGACCTAGGTTTCGTGCTAGTTGGCACTCATCAGCAAGGCGTATCTGTAACCTTGAAGGAACTGATGTCCCTTCTGAGATTCGAACCCGCGTCACCCAGTGCTGCAGTCAGAGACGTTACCACTGAGCTATTCAGGCTCGCGACTGACCTCCTGTAGGACTGTATTGGATATTTTTTTTGATTGAACACTAGTCAGTAACTAGTGTAATGTGTCTAGACTGGATTATGTGCTCACTAGTGACCAGCTGCTGGTGGAAAACTTTCAGATCACGACTCCCATAGGTCATAATATTCGACACAGTCCTCCGCGAGCGTTTACAGTGGGACAATACACAGCCCTATCTGTGTTATAACAACGCCAATTTCACCGAAATGCAAAGACTTTTGTCTGAAGCAAATTGGCCAAAAAATTGGACAGAGCTTACAGTAGAGGAACACTGGGGAGTGGTAAAGGAGATCATTCACCAGGCGGTCTCAGACACTGTTCCTTTAGTCACAACAAAAGCTAGGAAGCAACGTTCATGGCTAAATAGGGGGAAACAACGCCTTCTGCAGGCAAAACGAAAAGCCTGGTTTGTGTGGCGACTATCGAAGAGTCAACCCGAACATGAAGTGTACCTTGAACTTAGGAATCGATGTAACATACGAGTCCGGAGTGATAGAAGGACATTTCAGAGAAACCTCGCCAAAAAGCGTCTCGTGAACCCCCAAAAGCCTATACAGGTTTATGTCTGAAAGAAAACCGACCAACCAGGGAGCTTGCAATCTAGTGGGTTCTGATGGGAAATCTCTTGCTAGTCTTGAAATGGCAGAGACATTCAGTCCAGCCTTTCACAGGCAACTGAACAGTAACGAGGATTTCGCCCCCACAAAACATCAAGATTACAATGCAAAACCAACGTGCGAAAACCTGCTGGGTACATTTAAAATTACCTCAGCTATGGTACTCGTAAAATTGGGAAAGTTGGCTTCGGGAAAGTCTGCAGGTTGCGATGACATAAGACCATCCGTCCTGAAGCAGTGTTCAGAAAGTCTCTGCCAACCCCTAAGTGATCTGTTTCAACACTCCTTTGATGTAGGGAAACTTCCATGTGAATGGAAACGAGCCATCCTATCCCCTATCTTCAAGGGTGGTGACCGGCAGAACGCGACCAGTTACAGACCAGTTGCGCTACTTCCAGTGATATCGAAGATATTGGAAAGTCTCATTGACGACCACATGGGAAAATACTTCGACGGGCCTAACCTACTCCATGAAGCACAGCAGGGTTTCAGGAGGGGAAGATCCTGTGTGACGAATCTTCTACTAGCTTGGAACGATTGGACACTATCCTGGGATGTAAAGGTACCAGTCCATGTGATCTTTCTCGACTTTGCGAAAGCATTCGACATAGTTCACCATGGTCTGCTCCTCCACAAAATAAGCAAGGCGGGTGTTTCTGGAGCACTTCTCGCATGGCTGAAAGATTACTTAGGCGAGAGAGAATTCTGCACCAAAGTCTACCGCATCCGATCACCCTGGCACACCTCGGCATCAGGGGTTCCTCAGGGTTCTATCTTAGGGCCGTTGATATTTTTGATTTTTATCAACGACCTGCCCTGTCAACTGAATTGCTCTGCGCTTCTTTACGCTGACGACGTAAAGATTTGGAGAGCAATAAACTCATCGGAGGACATCGACAGATTGCAGGCTGACCTGCAAACTCTAGGAGACTGGGCTCTGGCTAACGGAATGCCTTTCAACCTAAAGAAGTGCAAAGTAGTGCAACTTCATTCCGGTAGGTCACAGAGTGTAAATTACACCCTTGGTGGCTAGAACTTGAGTTGTGTGCCATCAGAACGCGACCTAGGTCTCATTTTAACAGAAAAGCTAGACACCAGTGTAAATTACACGAGGGACGTCGCCAAAGCTTACATAACTTTAAACTTTATGCATAGGCAGCTGGGAGCTCTTCCTCCCTAACTATTCTTAACTTTGTATACGACATACGTGAGGCCACTCCTTGAGGTGCATAATATCATTGCTCCTCCGCTACTCAAAAGGGATGCTAACATTCTGGAAAGTGTCCAGAGACGAGCGACAAAATGGATGATCGGCCTCCGCAACAAATCATATGAGGAAAGACTGAGGAAATTAAGTCTTTTCACACTTAGTTATCGTAGTCACAGGGGAGACCTCATCACCGTCTATAAGATCTTAAATGACCAGACCCACCCTAATAAAAGCATCCTGCCATTAAGTGATTATAGGCTTCCATGAGGTAGCCCGCTAAGGATAGCACAGCAGAGACCAAAGACTCGAATGTGTTCACATTTCTTCTCGCTTCGAGTTTGCCGTCTCTGGAACGCTTTACCGGCGGCCGTAACTACAGCGCCATCTGTGGAGACTTTCAAGCGGAAGCTGGACAATCATGCAGAAATGCATGGTTTGTGTCTCAATGGCTTATCCTCCTTAAATTTGAAACCAAATTGTCAACGGATAAGCATACAAGCTAAATCCCCACGACCCGTCCTGTCTTCTCTCACTGCACCGACTACTCTATCTTTTCCTTAGGTCACCTTTATTATTTCACTTTTATTATTTCACTTATCTCAACCTATATAATCTACACTACAACCTGTTATTATTATTATTACTGTTCTGCTTTTATGACTACACCGAATGACCAACGGGTGTTAGGTCAAACTCCATTCACGGCAGCAACTGAGTCCTATCATACTGCACACTACAAACCACATCTTGACCAATCCTCGCACCACTCCTCTTGGAGTCTACCAGAGCTAAAGCAGCCGAGTGGCGGGATTTACTACGCATAAGTTCACCGAAGATCTGGAACCTCTACCTTACAATCAAGAAGCGAGCTCAAAGAAATCACTGGTTTATACTAGCTCGTAATCAGGATATTGGATGTGCTAAAGGAATCACGATCAGCCGTGGAGAAACCATTAAATGACTTTCTAAAGACTGGGTTAAGACTTACCACAGGCGTGGGAATAAAGGTAAACAAGAATACACTGGTTGGCTTACAAATTGAATATTGGATATTGGCAATTATTCAAATTCTGACGTCTGGTGGGTGGTTTGGATTTCTTCATATGGTATTTTGGTTTCATGGTATTTGACGTATTTCTAGGCTACCTAGTATTTGGCATTATAAAAAAGCCGAAGTTGAAACACACTTAATCCAATATATTTGCTCAGGTGGACTAGACACCAAATACAATCAGCCTTTATTTAAGTGTTCTTATGTTGTTGACTACCTTCTGAGCCACTAGTCTTTGCGAGTAGTCAGGGATAAATCTTTGCAAGCTTTTTTATTATTTCCAGAAGTTTTACGAATATAGCTGTGGCATATGTTACTATTCGTCGTCCTACTGAGTGGTCACCCACCCTATCTCCACATGTGAAATTAGTTCTTATATTGAAATTTTAATTATCCCCATTAAAGACAAAGCTAAAATGGCCCACAAAACTCATACTTGTTCAAGTATCTGTAGGAATTTGTTTTCAACGTATGAACCAATGAATAGGTAGTTTGTTTGTTGTATCTTCTAAAACGTGTCGATATGAACGAGGCCGTCTTCGATCCAATCGTTTTTGTTTCCTTGATCCATAGTACTACGAAATTTGCATATCCGATAAACATAAAGAGTGACATTCCCAACTGGTGTTAGTCAAAATGATGCATTAAAATCAGTTAAAATATCTGAATAGTAAATACACTAAAAAGATGCTTGTGCTTAACGAAATGATTGTGGAAAAATTGTTCAAATGTGTATAGTTTTGTCATACTAAACAAAATTATTTGTGAATCTATCCATTACGGTAGTTGTTGTAGTTATTGCTTTTGATTGGAAGTTTCGTCGATTTACAGTTTAAGTTAGTTTCTAATGTTTTCTAAAATCTGGTAGACTACCGTTTGAACTCAGGTCAACAGACACGTAACAGTCAAGTATTTTGACTGGGAATTTTGTAGATTGCCCTTCTAAAAAGTGACATCCTAACAAGCCTCAACAATAAGTAAAACTGCAATCTGTTCTGATAATTTCATTTGAGTTCGTTGGTTTCTTGTTGTGCTAACTACTAGTAAAAAGCTTGTTACGTACTTGGTAGTTTTCTTTGAAATCATATTAGTGTTGGCTCTAAGTTTGTTGTGCATAGAATGTACATCGAATAACACATTACCCATATTAATAATAAGTGGACGATAGTTGGTATAACACTTAGAGATGCTCGAAATATTACCAATCAGATAGCTCGGCATTACCAATGCTTGCTAATCAAAATCCTCGTTGAAAATGTCTCCTAGATTTGGTTTTTGACTTCTCTGTGGAAAATGGGTTGATAGACAGGAATAAAACATGCATATGTAAAGGCATAATGACTCTACAAAAGTACTGCCGAACTATTTATGGTTATACATTCAGATGCAACCACTATATTACATGAGGAAGTCTGTACAAGTTGGTAAGTCGTACATAAGTGGTAATTTTTTTTAGACACTTTCGTCTCGAAATCAAAGCTCTCCCTGAGTAATATATCGCGTATATGCAACCAGTATTTACTACAGCTGGAGAAATAGAGAATACAATGGTTTGATATGTCTATAACCACTTCTATGAGAATCCGGGACCAGTTTTTGCAGCATATTAGAGATATATACCCTATATGATTCATTTTTATTACATGTATCGTAGATACGCTTCTTTGTAAATTAAGTACCACTTTCACGTAAAAGAATCTGATTGGCTGTTTCAAGGTCGTCTGAAGTTGATGTCTATTCTTTACTGTTACCCCAAGAACAAAAATTTATCACTGTGTATAAACTACTGAAATATAGCTATAATTTAGTTTGAGGTGCAGACAGAATTTAATTGAAACGGTGCTACGTTTTATACACCTGAAAATTGTGTAAAATAATTGTCGTTGGTCACATTGACTTAGGTAGTTTATTTAATCGACAAAGGAAAGGGAGTGAGATGAGTTTAAACTTATTTATTTACCGCTGAAATGGTGTTCAAAAGTCAAGATCACAGCAAGAAGTCAACTACAATCTAGCAACAGTAATTTATTATTTTGATGCAATTTCAATCAGTATAAAGCCAGATGAATTTTAAGCCTAGGACTCTTTAGAACGTGCCTTCATAAACGATAAAATAACAGCTAGTTAGTTTTAGCTGGAGCTCGTTCAAATTAGACGCCCATTACTTAAATTTGTTAGTTTTTTGTATCCGAAGTTATACTGCTTCTTCAGCACACAGGCCTTGATCGGCTGTCACAACTTACTGGTAAGAATGTGTAAACCACTTTTCGTTAATCTTTCAAATATGGATATGAATATATATGAATACTCTGCCTAATTAAGTAGAAGAGTGCATAAGTAATCTTCATTGTTAATCTTGAACGGGAATTAGTTTGTTTGTCAGACACCAACATTTCTGTCGAATGACACCACATTCCTGAAGTTTTTGATTGTGTGCTATCGATTCGAGTTAAAATACAGATAAATCAAGCCATCTTTTCAAATCCACTTTCTGTTGCAGGTCATTAAGTATGTCTTGTTATATATAGTGCTAGTTTATTATTTTTGGTGAGCCGAATTTTTACAATATTGATAAGCTATGGTACACTTTTATATGAAGAAATGTGGTCTTGATAGTGCTGAAAGAGAACCGTTGATCTTCAACTCACATTAGTTATTATATGTGTAAAACTTGGACACTGTGGTAGTAAGTAATTCCATATTAGTTTGTTTATTAGATGTATCACACACTGAAACAGTATTATTTACTGGATGACACAGTTTCGAACAAAATTTATTGTTCATAATCATATCACCAATCATAATCATTGTAGAATTTTCCAAATATCTACCCCTACGACAAACAGAAGACAAAGAAAACTATAAAACTCAAGTTTCAAAGTCGTATGATAATAATTGATATGATTATGAACAATAAATTTTGTTCGAAACGTCATCCAGTAAATAATACTGTTTCACTGTGTGATACATCTAATAAACAAACTAATATGGAATCACATTACTTATGTCTGTATTAGATGCTTAAGAGATGTTTAGTTCGTGCGATTGTCCTTTCATCCCTGCTGTTACTGACTTATCTTACTGTTTAACTCATCGAACAAATAAGGAGCTTCTCTTCAGCGCTTTCTAAAGATGTTTCATTATTTTATATAGGATTATCGTTAACTACTGTTAAAATATGTTTGCTTTTCACAAGTATCTCTGCATACTTAACTTTGATTTTTTATTTCACAGACCTACTTATCCCAATGGCTACTGTGATCAACGTTGCTGATAAAGAACAACTTGAACAAATTTTACAAGAGGCAGCAAATGTTGCCAATGGTCCAGCTATTGTAGTTATAGATTTCTATGCTACATGGTGCCATCCTTGTTCTGAAATAGCACCCATATTTAAAGAATTAAGTACTAGGTACACGAAAATGAAATTCCTCAAAATTGATGTTGATAAACTTGAGGTAAATGTTAAGTGTTTATTAATTGACTTGTTTGAAACAATCACTATTAGGCGATTTGAGTTTTTACCAATTGGTATTAGTTCAGAGGGTTAGGTCAGTGTTAATAGTTATTTAAAGTGGAAACCCTTGAGTGCAAGAGTTTCATTGACAGGTCACAACACCAGCTGACGTTTTCTTTTGCTTTGTACAAATCCAAGTTTTTAATTCTCCTGGTTTTGTTGATGTTTCTACGAATACTGACTGTGAGATATGGTCGGTGAAAGTCAGAAACTTTTAGGAACTGACTTCGTTTGACCATAGGTGTTTGTGTTCGGTTTTCTCTTGTTAAGTAATATAATATGTTTGGCTCAGCACGGATCCAAAAAGCTTGAGCTGCTTTCGCTAACTTACGCCATCTCTGGCATAGGCGTGACATCCGGTCATCAACCAAGGGACGTGTGTACTGCTCATCAGTTCGCTCCGTCCTTCTCTATGGCTGTAAAACATGGTCAATATGAGTTGAAGACATGAAAAGGTTGACTGTTTTTGATCATAGATGTCTACGATCTCTTTCTCACGTTAGGTGGCATAATAAGGTAAGTAATGTTGACGTTAGGCGTAGAGTGTTGGGCAAAGAGGGAAAATCAATCGAAGAGGCTATAAAGTTACATAGATTGAGATGGCTAGGTCACGTGCTGCGCATGCCTAACCATCGCCTACCCCGACGGGCATTACTAGCTGATATAAGTACAGGTTGGAAAAGAGTAAGTGGTGGGTGCCAAACAAAAACATGGCCTCATCAATCCATGAAATCCTTGACAGTTAAACTGAGTCAGGTAGGGAGGGAGATGCAGACTACCGGGTTGGGGTCCGCCCTCGGGACTCTAAGAATCAATGGCTGGAGATAATAGGCAACATGGCTCAAAATCGTTGTCAATGGCTTATGCAGATGTATTCAGTCTCTGTAATCTTTCATATTCCTTTCTACCATTACTCATTCTGTTTCACTCTTATACTTGTCAAAACTATTGATTCTCTTCACTCATTTTCTTGTCTACCTTTGTGTGCTATTTGGAAAGTGGCAACTCGAACTGTTGCATTTCGGTGCCAAGTTTTATGTTGAATCCAGACAGACAGAATATGTTGAGTGTTATTAACGTCAGAAGTAGATTGTTAATCTAGAAAGGAAAGTCCAGTCGATGTGGTGGTTGTGAAGCTTCATTGATCATGGTGGCTACATGTGGTTTCACATGTAGATTAAGTGGTGCTCGAGGGAAACAAATGCGAGAAAACCAGGCAGGAAGAGGATGTATTTATCATATATGTATATATTGACCCTTCGACATATTAGTGAACGCAAGCATACTTACCAGCGTCTAACAATTGCCGTATTTTTTGACGTGAAAGCGGGATTTGACACTGTGTAAAGTTCTACAGTAAAAACTCAGTCAGTTAAATACTCTTCATTTTCATCTCTGTGAAATTGTTCACTGACACATTAAGATATCAAATAGTACTTCTGTCGTAGAGGCTATTTCACTTGGCTTTGAGGAAGCATTTTATAAGACTTAAGTCAGCAGAATAATGAAGATGAGTATTGAGAAACTGATTATATGTTACAAGGGTGATAATATCGTATTTTTTAAGAATAAAAACGTATAACAACCTACTTTCTTGTACTCCTGTTAGTTTTCTTAGAGTACTGACTGACTGACTGACTGGTTTCAACATAGAATTTTGCACAAAATTGCACCATTTCGAGTCGCCACACTCCCACCATGTAGCACACAGAGCAAGAGAAGAGAGTAAAGATAGATTCATCGAAATAGAGATAATATAAAGAAGTGTGAGGGAAAAAATAGTAATATGGATATGACAAATGACAAAGAGTGAATGCATGTGCGCCGTCCATTGAGAACGATTTTGAGCCAGTTATATCACCAATTATCTCCAGTCTTCATTGATTCCCACCATCTTGATGAGCCCAAATAGGTAGACAGGCAGTCTGCACCTCCCTACATGACTGGCTTGAACTAACTATTATGGATTTTACTGACTGATTACATGTTTTGGTTTGACCGCCACTAGAGATGTTTTCTGATCTGGTCCTATGTCAGCTAACATTTCCCATCTAGAAAGGCGATGGTTAGTCATGCGTTACACATATTCTTACCTACCGCTCGACACCAAACCTCGATACTACTCATCCTATTATGCCACCTAACATGGGAGATAGAACGCAGACACATTTGATCACAGATACCTAGCCTTTTCATGTCTTCCGTTTTCAATGACCATTTCTCACAGCTCGTCATAAAGGAGAACGGAGCGAACCACTGAGCAGTATAGACGTCCTTTGATCGATAGCCAGCCGGATATCACGTCTACTCCAGAGACGGCGTAAGTCTGCAAATACCAAACTAGCCTTCTCTACCCGTGTTGAGGTTTTGTCAGTAATCAATGCGCTGGGACTGACGCAACTTCCCAAATAAGTGAAATGGTCAACACACTCTACCACTTCACTCTATCTCCAAGCTAGGTGTCGATATAGTCCAGTCTTGTAACATCATCTAGCATTTAACAGAAGAAAATCTCATGCCTAACATTTGAAGATTCCCGCTCCTCAAGGTGTTCAGAAGATTCTGAATTTTACCAGCGTCTTCACCTAGGAGAATTGCATCATGCGCATATTCAAAGTCAATAAGACGGTTTCCTGGTGACAAGTCATTCTCGAAGTATTTGAAGCCAGTTAGGGTTAAGTCCCTTAGTAAATCAATGATGAAATTAAACAGAAATGGGGACATTGGGCATTCCTGACGGACACCACTGGTTGTCATCACTTCAGATGTGTGGTATATTTAAATGTTGTGTTCTACTTTATTTTATTTCGGTGTAGTCGTGTTCTCCGAGCTGAATCGTTCAGATGCGAAGCTTTCATTGCCTTACTCTGGGCAACGCAACATGGTCAGCAGCACTTCTCAACTAAACTATCCAGCTCAGTGAATACAACTACACCAAAGTCATCTCACCTGAACTACAAATCTTCTCCATTATACCTCTATAACTTTATTTTGTAATTATTTCCTAGGATGTTGCACAACAGTACAATGTTCGATCATTGCCTACATTTGTATTTCTACGTGGCACTTTACCAATCGACCGTATTACAGGTGCATCTGCTCAAAAGTTAAGAGATAAAGTTCAAGAGCTTGCTACTGCTGCAGCAGATTCACAGGAGGGTGGTTCACAAAAAAGTACACAGTCTTCCAAACAAGTAGGTATTTTTCATTTTTTTTCTTTTTATCTTATTAAATTTTCAAATTGTGGGAAGTACCCATCTGTATTTTGATTGGACACTAGTAACTAGTGTGGTGTGTGTAGTCCTTTGTTTGGTGCAGACTGAATTCTGTCAGTCAGGTTTTGCAATGTGGCCACCATTCTACGTAGCCCGCCATCACGGTGCACATTGATTTGATGATATTGGATAGATGGAGGCAATCGTGTATCTGTATGACGAAATGACAACAGTACAAATTGATGAATCTTTATGTTTATGTTATGTTATGATCGATATAATTGACCTAACTCACAGTCATTGCAACACTTATAACAACTCTCTCAGATATGAGGTCGGTATTCCGATGTTCAGATTCATAACCTCCATATACAATTCGCACAAGAAACAAATTATTTCTGTTAGCGGCAAGCTGGTCAATCGAGATTCTACGTCCAGTGATGACTTACGGTTGCCATGTACAGCTGCTTTTGTAAATGAAATCGCCAAAAAGACGGATATCCAGTTTACTGAACGTCTTGTTCTTTTTTTATGATAAAGGTTTTTATTTTGTATTTCCCAATGAATGAATGAAAAACAAAACGATATTGTCGTATTTACTGACGTTTTACTATTTAATGCTATTAATAGCTTTATCAAAGTAGTGATATTAAATAAGAATTTACAAAATCTCAGTTTATACATAACAACTTAATCATCGTTCCTCAGCATGGGGTCATTTTTGCGGTGTTGTCGAATTGGCCAATTGGTAAAGATAATCAAACCAGGTGTAGATTGTTGGATTTGATAAGTGTATAAAACTATAGAAGCAGCGTGCGTTTGAAACTGCTTATCACATTCATGTTGATTTTATCATTTCATGGAGGAGGGAGGTATTGTAACCAGGTCAAATTCTGTTTTCGTGCATCATTCCTATTCAGACAATTTTGACTCTTTTGATATGAAGTGCTGCTGATATTAGACGTTCTTTGTGATATCTGAAATTTTTCTATATGATGATTTCAATATTGTCAGTATCAATTCTGTGGCCTGATTCCACCACAGCGTGTAGACGAACTATGGCTGATGATTTTTCAAGTTTTTCTAGTTCACTAACTGGATTTCGCGGTGGTCGAACAGATGTTTCGTCCCACTAGTTTGGGACTCATCGGCAGTAATCACCCAATCTGTGGTCAAAATTGAGACAAGTCAAATCCCTACGACAAACTGACTCGTGAAAATTAATCCAATGCTGGCTAGTGAGTGGCTACAGGACTATGATATTGGCTGGTGCCAGTCACGCTGAAATCATGAATTGATAGAGGTTAGAATTCAAAGGCTGATCATTGAGTTGGATATCAATGAGTGAATGAATGGTCAACGAGCTTGCGTGGTAACTGGGTGGTATCGGGTTCGAAAGCTGTTGAGTGCGTACTGCTGGTAGGTCCCTAAATAGGAAGAAACATCTGTCTAGTACCCCCCACTGGCTTTCAGTGGTTCTCTAATCGGTATCACTCTTCAAGTGTTGGTTTGCATGAATTTGATTTGATTGGTCACAGAATTTCATCATGAAGTGACATCAGCTAAAGGACCACTAGAAGACCTGTGGTTACTGGACAGATCTGTCTCGTCCCTCTAGTTTAGGACTCTTCAGCAGTACGCACCCACACTGTGGGGTTCGAACCCTTCTGCGAGCTTGCTTCGTAACTGTAATATCCTGGGTAGTTTATCTGAAACGTGTAATGTATTTGTGCAACACATTTTCGACATTCTGATCATATAGAAGACCAGACAGCATGAGTTATTACAATACAGGTCAAGGTCGACCGTGCATATATGGTGAATGCGCATCTGAACAACCGCCAAACCAACGCCTTTTTATACTGTGTATTAGTGGACAGGAACTATGATGATTTAGATACTGTTCCGTTCATGTGGACTTTCTGTAGACAGATTGTTTTATTGACCCACCTTGTCGGCGGGTTATGTGTACATCCAAAAATGACAAGCCATCATTATTCTCTTTTATATGTGTTAGCGGTGTGCTGTTCTTTTTTCACTGTGTTTGACTGGTATTTCCGCTTCGTCTATTTTACTGTTTTTTTGACTGTCGTTTCATTGCCTGTGTGTGTGTGTGTGTGTAAACTTTTGAAACATAAGTATAATTTATTTGATCTATTCCACAATGCCTAAACTTTTTACTGATATTATTTTTTCACCTCATTTATTATCTTTTTAATCAAGTATTGGTTTAAAGGGATTTGATTGGTTATAGGATTGGTCACTAGCTGATATCAGTTAGAGTACCATTGGGGAACCAAATGGAGTATTGGACAACGACTTCGTCCCTGTTTGACAATCTTCATCAGTACTCACCCACCACTGAAGTTTGGATCCAGGACGTTCCGGTTACAAGGCGAGTTCATAGACCATCAAGCCACTGGGACACCACCGAGTAGTCCGTGAATTGAAGCACGAATTTTGCAGAAGTTGGAATTCACTGGCTTTTGGGTCGTGTCCCAATGACTGAATGGTCTACGGGCTAGCTCACCTTGTAACTGGAAGGTCCTGGATTCAAACCCCAGTGGTGGGTGTCTACTGCTTACTAAAGAGTCCACAACTAGGCTGAGGAAACAGCTGTCCAGTATTCCCCTGATGGGTTTTACAGTTGTTCTCTAGCTGACATCAACGTACGATCAATTCTATTATATATTTTGGTTACTAAGTTGAATTGTGTTTCTCTCTTCATTTTCGCTCACCATATTTTATTTTTTGGTATTTTCTTTTACACATGTAAACAGCTTGAATTAGATATACTCCTGTCAAAAAGTCAATGTGAATGTTTAAATGAAGATGATTCACATTCACTGTCACAATTACTCAATTCACCAGATGATGAGAAGACGTATTTACTCTCTGATACAGATGAACAGGTTAGTTATTATAGAGGAATGAGTTTATATATCTCTTTATTATTATTATTATTCCCTTGGGTTCCTAGTGGAACATAGGGCTTCAACTGCACGTCTTCACTTGCTTCTGTCTTCTGCTGTACTTTCCACCTGCATCCATGTTATTCCATACTGTTTCAACTCCTCTCCACACGATCTCCTCCATGTCACCCTTGGACATCCCACTCGCCGCTTACCTTTCGGGTTCCACTCGAGCACTGGCCTGACGTGCGATGTCACCCAGCGGCCTCCTCAGCCAGTGAGTGTCCAATCCATTTCCACTTTCTCCTGCATATTTGTTGAGCGATAGGTTCTTGTTGGTGATTCTTTCCGGCGGCCATCTGATCTTCAGTGTAGAGCCAGCGAAGACAGTTGTTGATGGAGGTCTGCAACAGGCTGTTGGAAATATTCTTTGTGACCCGCCAAGTTTCTGATCCATCCGTATAGAAGAACTGACTGACTTGACGTTTGTATTGAAAATCCGAATTTTGTTGTTGATGCAGGCTGAGTGACGAAGATTTCCAGATTGGTTTCAGGTTGATGAATGTGTTTCTCGCCTTCCCGATTCTCGATTTGACAACAGAGGGGGAGTATAGTTCTGTTCAGGAGGTGTGCTATTTTTTAGAATTTTATTTAGTTATGTTCTTTGAACTACTTGGTTGATTTAATTGCGTAGCTTTCCTTGTCCCCCTTCTAGACAACATCAATTCAGTCCAGGTTTCAGCATGAAATGAATTTATTTGAATTCTTCATGCGTCGTCACTTAGTAGTCCCATGGACATAGACAAAATTTATCAATCGATAAGAAGAAAATCTCATACATAAAGAGTCAACCTTCAGGTCACGGAAACAATCAGGACCAATACAAGTAGCCTATAGGGTGTGAAAACACATAGAAACAACCAGTCACGGTCAAGGTCACCAGGAGAGATGACTTATAAATGACTTATAAATCTAAAAGCTCGCTTCAACAAATTGAAGTATGCACTGAAGATGTTGCCTGGTAGAGGGGGCAATGAAAGCCTCT
Source organism: Trichobilharzia szidati (assembly GCA_944472155.2). Taxonomy (NCBI): domain Eukaryota; kingdom Metazoa; phylum Platyhelminthes; class Trematoda; order Strigeidida; family Schistosomatidae; genus Trichobilharzia; species Trichobilharzia szidati. The sequence continues at coordinate 9,689,481 of OX235277.1, forward strand.
CAAATAAACCACCCAGCTCAGAGAACACAACTACATCAAAATATTCTTTATATGTAAAAGAGGTGAGAGAACAGTACCTTGATGGAACACCGGCTTCGGTAAGCAAGGCAGAGGAAGATTTGTCTTTATATATAGTATACTGCATTCTGTTCGAGAAATAAGAATGCAACCAGTTAACAGCTCACGACTTCTCGGTCTTTGTCAGGGAAAGAGTATATAACAAAAGGCATCCTGGGCACAGAGTCAAAAGCAGATTTGTTGTCTTGGTAGGTACTTTGGACATATTTGGCTCCTTTGTCTAAACAGGAAACAATATTACGATGTAAGTCAACAGCAGCATCTAAACTGCTTCTGCCCTGTTTATATGCAAACTGTTTGGGATCACTACTGCTTTTCGAGGAAGGTTCAAGGTCGGGTAAAAGCAATTTCTCTGTTATTTTCAAAAAAGGAGAAGTAATTGCAATAGGTCTAAATTTAACCTTAATACGATTGTATGATTTAAGTATTGTGATAATTTTGATGTCTTTAGATGCTATGAATACAATATTATTGGAAAAAGAAGCATTGAAAATATTGAAAAATCCAGGTCTTCTAGAGATCTGGATTACGCGGCGGATGATTTATGTTCAATGTTACACAGACTTGAAGGTGAAAACTAACAAACTGCTTGAAAAAGCAGCTTGGGAAACCATAACTCCAGCTGGACATAGAGAAGACGGAGGTGATGAAGATAACCAGCGAACAGCAACAACAACCAGCAACCATCGCCATCAACGGGAGGGATTTGACAGAAGTTACTTCCTTCACTTATGTAAAAAACGTGGTTTCAACCACAATTGTAACGGATTAAGATGTCAAATCCAGTAACGTACACCTTCATCGATTTGAAAATCTTCTACGCTCACGATAAAGAAAAAGATTCGGATTTTCAACATCAATGTTAGTTAAGTCAGTCGATTCTTCTATGTAGCGTGTGCGTCACGAAAAGCGTCTGAAGACTTTTATCAGCAGCTGTCTCCCCCGCTGGCTCCATAGTGAAGATCAAATAGCGTGCCAGTTGACCAGAACGAATTAGCAACAGGAAACTCTGGTTGGGAACAAACCAACCAAGAGCCGATTGCTCAACAAATATGTAGGAGGAAATATGTGGATATGGGTCGGGCATACGTTTAAGAGGCCGTCGAATGACATCACGCGCCGGACCATCACTCGACTGGGAGACGACGAGTGGGTTGTTGGCGCGATGGTGACATGTAGGAGGTCGTTTGGGGAAGAGGACATGAGAGAGGACAGCAGAAAATAGAACAAAGTGGAGATGTAGTGCCCTATGTTCCACTTGGGACCCAAGGGAACAATAATAATATCATTATAGTTTTGTGTTCAGAATAGATCAAATAAAAATAAACTGATGGTATTTTTTAATGTCTATATTTCTGTCTTATTTACAGCTTATTATATATGTTACATTCTCTCAATTTGTTCGAGTGCAAGCAGTGCAGATCAACGGACCTAAAGGTACATGTTTTGTTAGTATTTATCGCTATTATTGTTGATATTACCGTTATTATTATTATCGTTAGAAAAGAATATCGAAATTTGACTAAGGCAGAATATGATAATATTTCCCCTCCACAAATAAAGGTTCAGACAGCCGCATTGACTGACTTACTGACTGATTGGTTTCAACATAGAACTTTGCACAGATGTTCACCAATCCAAGTTGCCACACTCCCTTCATGTAGCACACAAAGCAAGAAAAGAAATTAAAGAGAGATAATAAACAGAAGTGTGAGTGAGGAAAAAAGAATAGTGATACGGAGGTACAATAGAGTACTTTGATTGGATATGATAACTGACAAAGAGTGAATGCATCTCCACCGTCATTGAGAACGATTTTGAGCCAGTCATATTACTAATTGTCTCCAGCCCCTTCATTGGTACCCACCATCCCGAGGAACCCAACCAGGTAGGCAGACAGACTACACCTCCCTACATGACTGGCGCAAACTAACTGCTATGGATTTCATGGACTGATTGCATGTTTTGCTTTGGCCACCACTAGAGATCTTTTCAGACCTGGTCCATCCTATTTCAGCTAACATTCCCCATCTAGAAAGGTGATGGTTAGCTATGCGTTACACATATTCTCGTCTGCTACTAGAAACCGAACCTCAATACTACTCATTCTATTGTGCCACCTAACATGAGAGATAGAACGCAGACACCTTTGATCACATATACCTTAGCCTTTTCATGTCTTCCATTCTCAATGACCATTTCTCACAGCTAGTCATAAAGGAGAACGGAGCGAACTGCTGAGCAGTATAGACGTCCTTTAGTCGATAGCTGGGTATCATCTCTCGTAGATGGAGAGAGGAACAATTGGTAAGGTCACCACCTAAGTTGCCCTATCATATTCAGTAGGTGGAAATTTAGTCACCTCTCCTCTTTCGATACGATAATAATAATAAGAGGTTCAAATGTTCTGACCTCTTATCACAAGGGACTTGGGAGATATACCACCGTCTAATCTGGTTCCTACAGTTTGTGCTTTTTCTGACATTCGTGTCTTCTTCCTAAAGCATGGGCCAACTGCTTGTGTACTACACTATTCCAGATAAGTACTTCGAAAACGTTGACCCATCGAAGTGTTTAAAAAACCCCCTCGACGTGTCCATAGCATTTGAAATGCCGTAGCTATAACGCTATTACAATGTACAGTTGTTTTCAAATTGTGGCTTGCAATAATTTCTAAATCCTTTTATCCCTTAACATCAGGCAGTTTTGTATCCCCTTGGAATTACGCATTTCCACTTTTTTTTTATGGAATTAATCTGCAAGCTGCAGAGGCTGGAACGTTCAGTGAATTTATCTAGATCACCCTGTAAGACTGACCTGTCGTCATTAGTATTTAGAGTTTTCTAGATCTTAACGCCATCCGAAAGAATGAGTAATTAGATCGGAGATATAGGAATAGAACTTGGTAGAGTATAATTCCATTATGGAGAAAGATTTATTCTGATAAAGTCTCATAGCGTGTTATACAGTAATATTTACTGATGACTACATTTCAAGCACTATTTTATTGCTGCTCATAATCATATCAAGACATTACTCACACAACTTTGTGACTTCGTTTGTGTAGTTCTACCATTTCTCATCTGTTGATTTGATGATTGGTAGTAATATTTTCCATATCTTTGGTATTGGTGATGAGTCATTCCTGTTGCATGTGTTGGGTGTAGATTGGATGAACAAGGATTCACTAATCAACTTCTCTCTCCACCTACCTAGATTACTTTTTAGAATTTTAACCCTCTCCCACCCTATTGTATGGTTCTGTGATAATGCATACAGTGCAATTGCTGAATTTTTTCCTAAATTACTTATCTTCTCGGGTTCAAAGATTCTAACCTTAGCTAAATTCTTGTGTTCCGACAATCTGACTACCCCCACCCGACCTACTAGTTTGACCTATGCAGTTAACTTAACTCACAGTCATTGCAAGGTATTTTGTGAATTATATTGTTTTGTCTAATTGGGTCAACCTACATGGTCCTTCAGCCTACAAAGCTTGTCCCTGCCTAAGGGGGTTTGTAGGTTTGAATGCCACCCTAATTCCTGCCTTATTAGAAATCCTACGTAGGGTCTTAGATGTCCCCTCCTTATATGGTAAAACTGCTGCAATCAGGAAAATCATTGACGATAGTAGGCAGCCAGCTTGTCTTACTTCCGTCTTCACTTCGAAGGATTACGTAAGTTTCCCGTTGTGGATTACTTGACATGCAGCATTGTTGTATAGCTGTTGGATGAGATGTATAATTGTCGGCGGCACCCCGTAGTAGCGAAGTAGTTGCTAAATCATCTCTCGATCGACGCTGTCAAAGGCCTTTTCAAAGTCGATGAAGTTGAGATAGAGAGGTGACTGCCATTCTAAGCTTTGTTTCTCCTAAAGCCAGCCTGTTCCGGTCGAAGTTTTTCATCCAGGGAGGCATGTTTGATTCTCTCTAGGATGATGCGGCTTAGTATTTTGCTTGGGATGGATAGGAGCATAATTCCGCGCCAGTGCTTGCATTGACTTAAGTCTTCTTTCTTTGGCAGTTTGAATAAGTATCCTTTCTTCCAATCCTCGGGTACCTTGCCCTCTTTCCACACCTTCTCCAGTAGTGGCGTTATCAAGTCCGCTGTTGTCCCTGGGTCCATTTTCAATGCTTCTGCTGGGATTCCATCTGGTCCTGCTGCTTTTCCAGCTTTTAGCATCTTGATTGCCTTCAGGACTTCAGTTCTCGTCGGAGGGTTGGTATTCACTGGTAGCTCTGCCTCCGTTGTTGGTATTGTTGGGCGCGTTGAATGTGGTGGTCGATTTAGGAGTCTTTTGAAGTGTTCAGCCCAGTGTTACCTTTGCTCCACTTCTTTGGTGAGTGACTTTCCATTGTCATCCTTCATCGGCTTAATTTGTGTCAAACTTTTGCCCGATAGGTACCTAGTTGTTTGGTAGAGTGTTGCGAGATCTGCTTTGCCTACAGCTTGTTCTGCTTCACTTGCCATGGCTTCATAATACTTTCTTTTGTCTTCCCTGACACTCTTCTTTACTCTTTTGTTCAGTGTATTGTAGTTTGCATTCAAATCCTGTTTTTGTTGCTCGTCGGTGCACTGGAGAATCTTTTGTTTCACCATCCCCCTCTCTTCTATCAGTCTCCAAGTGTCCGTAGTGAGCCACTGTTTTTCCTGTCTCTTCTTTCTGCCTAGAACTTCCATGTAGGTTTGACTCCACACTGTTTTCAAGTTGTTCCAGTGCTTTTCGACGCTAACCTCTTCGCTAGTGTTGATTTGTGTCTCGCCTTTGTCCTTCTTGCTTGCAGTGAAGATGTCCTTTGTATCCTGGTCCTTTAGTTTTTGAGTGTTGAACTTGACTTGTGGTCTATCTGCAGCTCCTGTTTCTCTGAAAGCTTTTAATTTGATTTGGATTGTCCTTTGTACGAGATAGTGGTCTGAGCCAACGTCTGCTCGTCTTCTTACTTTTGTGTCGAGTAGGTTGCACCTCCACTTCCTTGAGATTGAGATGAAGTCAATTTGGTTTTTGGTGTATTGGTTATCATTATTACTTTCACCATTATTTTTATTTTGGTTTCGACCTTTTCTAATCTTCCTAATGAATTTTATGGGATAATTATTTGATACCAACACCTCTTCTTCTATCTGTTTTATTTCATCATTTAAGTCTTTTTTGCACTACTTAGTGTTGTTATTGCACAGTTTTTTAGACACTTAACTAAGCCTGCCTTGACAGATAATGATGGATGAGATGAATTAAATTCTAGACATCTGTTAGCAGAATGCGTTGGCTTTTTATAAACGCTAGTATGTACAGTTTACCTTTTTCCATTCGTTCTATTTTACAATCCAGTATCATAGCTAATTTCCCTTGAAGAAACTGTGTATAATATATGCTGAAGCTGTGATCAAATTATCCTAGTAGATACAATGTATTTCACACTAGTTGAAAGTAGCGTGCATGTGTGTCTAATCTAACCCAACACACATATCTTATATTTTCAAGTGTTGGCCTGCCTGTAGGCATTGGTTTCAAGGTTGATCGTGAATTGCCTTCACCCACTGGGGTTCGAACCCGGAACCTTCCAGTTATAAAGTAAACCCGTAGACGATTCAGGTACTGAGATCCTATCCAAAGTGGTCCACAAATTCCAACTTCTGCCAATTCACGACACATATATGGCGTCATTACCAGCTAATCTGATAGGCGAGTAACTGATCTCTTACCTGACTTGGTAGATGCCGCCGATTATGACTTCTCACTAGAACTCCAAGTAACTTTTTGTTTACAGCCAATTACTGGTGAACATCAGAGTTATCACGAAGTGTTGGTTCGCAGGGATTTGGCAGGTGGTTACAGGTTTGATGATTGTAATATGCTTGTTAAAACGTAAGCAACATTAACATTCAGAACTGATGGTATCCAATTGACATCGGCTAAAAAAATGTGCCACTGAAATATCAGAAGAAGTAACCGAATTCTCATTTCACTCTTGTGTTGATGTCTCTCTACCTCTCTGGATTCAACATAGAACTTGGCACCGAAGTGCAGCAGTTCGTGTTGTCACATTTCAAATAGCACACAAAGGTAGACAAGAAGATGAGTGAAGAGAATCAATAGAGTTTTGGCAAGTATAAGAGTGAAACAGAATGAGTAATGGTAGAAAGGAATATCAATAAAGATTACAGAGACTGAATACATCTGCGTAAGCCATTGACAACGATTTTGAGACATGTCACCTATTGTCTCCAGCCATTGATTGATTCTTAGAGTCCCGAGGGCGGGCCCCAACCCGGAAGTCTGCATCTCCCCACCTGACTCAGTTTAACTGTCAAGGACTTCATGGATTGATGAGGCCATGTTTTTGTTTGACCACCACTTACTCTTTTCCAACCTGCACCTATATCAGCTAGTAATGCCCGTCCGTTGGGGGAGGCGATGTTTAGGCATGCGCAGCACGTGACCTAGCCATCTCAATCCATGTAACTTTATAGCCTCGTCTATTGATTTCCCCTCCTTACCTAGCACTCGACCGATGCCTAACCTCAATATTGCTCACCGTATTATACCACTTCACGGGGGATATAGAACGCAGACACCTATGATAAAAAACAGCTAATCTTTTCATGTCTTCCGCTCTCAATGGCCAGGTCTCACAGTCATAAAGGAGGACGGAGCGGACTGCTGAGCAGTACACACGCCTGTGTTGATGTTGGTTTTCTCAGCAGGTTATCACAATGTCCGCCTTAATACTTTCAGGCATAATAACGAGTATATATTCTAGGTGTTAACCACTGTAATTTTCTTATGTAAAATTTATAATGAAATTCGAAGGGATTTGATTTGTTTCTAGTTTGACTAAGGATTGAAATCAATTAGAGAGAGAGAGAACAATTAAAAACCATCAGGGAGTACTGATGAACAGTTGTTTCGTCCTAGTTTGGGACTTATCAGTACGCAGTACGCATCCATCTTCGCGTTTCGAACCCAGGTGCTTCTGGTTATAGGGCAAGACAAGCTCTTAGACCGTTCTCAACCACTCAGGTCCTACTCAATGACCAAGCTATTCATGATTTTTTAGCGCGACTGGCACCAGCCAGCCGGATTGAGCCAACTAATTGGCAGCAACTTCTCACAAGAACTCCTCCAGGCAACTGACTTCGTCCTGTAGACAGGTTAATTTGTAGAGATTTAATTTGTTTCAAGTTTGGCCACCACGGATTGATTTCAGTTTTTCTGTTTCTTTCCTGTTTTGAAATTTATTTTAGAAAATGCTCCAAAATTAGTAAAACTTTTTATCAATCAAATATCAACACCAGATTTTGATAGTTGTGAAGCTGGTGAAGCTGTACAAACATTAGAGTAGGTCTATTTTGTTGTTACTGTTTTTTTTAAAAATTCTTTTGCTCAATACAATTTTATTCATTTAATTTCCTTTAGAAATACGAAACATTTGGTAGAGTTTTTATGGTGGTTAAACATACTACTCATTGATTGATATAAGTAGTTGAAGACTGTATCACCACTTTTTTCCAGTCTTTTGATTTTCGCGTGGGTGATGTAGGCTTCCAAACTTGAGCTTTGAAGGTTCAATAGCTGTGATGTAGGTTTGCTAGTGTAACACTCAACCTCCTCTATTTACCGAACTTACTATTGGCTAAACGAGTTGGTTGAGGAGTGTGGCGGCATGGAATCGAACACCAGACTACGTGACTGCCAAGTTCCCCCCCTCTCTCTCTCCCGCTCATCTAGTTCACAGAGCACAACTACATGAATACTAATAAGATATGTATCTGAGGTGTGTGTGTAAGCTTGACAGTATTGACAGTATTCCTGAAACTTTTTCAACGATGATTTGATGGCTTTGTTTCATTCAAAGTGGGACATGAGAAAGGTGAATGTATATAAGCATGATAATAGAGAACATGAAACAGCAATTATTTGCTTTATTCCAAAACAGCAACTATGTGGAATCCTCAGCATTTGGGGTACATCAAACAAAACATTACACGGTATAGGTAATCAATTTGATTGGACACTAGTAACTAGTGTTATGCGTTTAGTCCTTTCTTTGGTGCAGACTGAATTCTATCAGTCAGGTTTGCAATGTCGCCACCATTCTAGGCAGCTCGGCATTACGGTGCACATTGATTTGATGATATTAGATGGTTGGAGGCAATCTGCAGGAAGCCTTGGACCTAGGTTTTGTGCTAGTTGGCACTCACCAGTCAGCAAGTCGTATTCGCAACCTTGAAGGAACTCATGTCTCCTCTGAGATTCGAACCCGCGTCACCCAGTGAGTGCTGCAGTCAGAGACCTTACCACTAAGCTATTCGGGCTCGCGATTAATCTAATATCATCAAATCAATGTGCACCGTAATGCTGAGCTCTACCTAGAATGGTGGCCACATTGCAAAACCTGACTGATAGAATTCAGTCTGCACCAAACAAAGGACTAGACACGTCACACTAGTTACTAGTGTCAAATCAAAATATACCCACTACAGTCATACAGGAGGTCAATCGCGAGCCCGAATAGCTCAGTGGTAACGTCTCTAACTACAGGCAGCAATAGGTGACGCGGATTCGAATGTCCTTAGAAGGGACATGAGTTCCTTCATGGTTGCAGATACGCCTTACTGACTGGTGAGTGCCAACTAGCACGAAACCTAGGTCAAGCACGGTTTCCTGCCGATTGCCTTCAACCATCTAAGGTGGGTAACCAAAATTGATAAAAGCAGCTTTTTTGGTATTAGGAGTGACAATAAATTTGAAAATGTACTAAAGCATAAAATATTTAAAGTAGAATCATCATAAATTAAATATAGGAGAAGACCAGAGAACCATTTATTTTGTGAATAACATATTAAGCTGTAAGTTTCTTGCTTAACACTCTCTCTGTCACATAGAACGTGGGAGGGGCAAATATGGTATTGTTGAGTTTTTGTAATCAGTTGTGTGCGAGAGAGCGTATAATCTTTTATAATGACCTCTAGTCCTACCTGATAAGATTCAACGGGAAGGAGAGAGTTGTGAATAGAGAGGGTGTTATCGACAGTCAGACAGTATGCATTTAGCCCCGCCGTTTCTCACAAGAGTTCAGGTGTGTACTGACTATAGCAGTAACGAGCAGGCTGACTTAATGGTATACTGCTCATCCTACTGATGACAACCTGATTGTGGTAGACTGGGTAATCTGGCAGACAGAGGGCAGCGAGGAGACAGGCATAAAATGCACCCACACGAAAAACTTAGAGGCTCTGGACTTCGCCAATGTGATATATCTGTGATTTCCCATAAACTGGAAGATATGCAAGTGAAAAGCAACAAGTTGGCGATAGAAGTTAGGACCTCAGGTGAACAAATGAAAGACAAAGGTAAGTGATGAAGATTCCTGGCCAACAGCAACAACAACAAAAAATCAGCACAAATGGGAGAAATCTGAGAGAAGCAACCTCCTTTACCTACCCACCTACCTGGGAAGCATCGTTTCAACTGCTGGCGGATGGAACTGACAAGGATATCAAAGCGAGGATCGGGAAAGCAAAAAAAGCTTTCATTACTATCTGATAAGTCTGTGTGGAGGTCAACAGCACTCAGCATAAAACATACGATCTGGATTTTCAACTCCAATGTGAAGTCACTGCTACTCACTATGCGGAACAGAGACTTGGCGCCGTGTCACGAAGGCCACTTCGAACAAACTACCTATCTTCATCAACAGCTGTCTTCGTTCAATACTTCACTCGAGATCAGATGACCGGCCAGGAAACATCAGCAACAGGGATCTCTGGGAACGAACTAACCCAGCAAGAACCAATTGTGCAAAAATATGCTGTTATTTTTTAATTTTTCATTTAAACACAGAAAAAACTTGGTACAATACGGCACCAAGAAAGATGCACCACACAATAATAATAAAACAACATAGATGAAAAGTAAAAATATAAGTAGAAAACGGATAAAGAACTTCATTTGGAAGGGAAACAGTCATGTTTAACAAGTCCAAACAGTATTCGTTAACTATCATCAGAAAGGGAAGAAAGAAGAAAATTGCAACACGTTCGCCATTGATTACGATTCTTGGCCATATCCGATAACGTTTCGAGCCATCGATTTGAGCTATCTCTCAGACCCCAACCAGGGAGTCGTGATGCACCAGCCGATGCTTATCTAGCACAAAAATCCCTCATCCCACGACGCCACGTCATGGACTGATCACCCCTCCACCTTTTCCATCCCGCCCCAGGGCTAGCGAACAGAGACCTGTACGGAAGCCTCTGGGATGACATTCGCACCACATGTCCAAGCCACCGGAGCCGGTGTTTCCACATGACAACACTCAATGAATGGTGATCTCCACTGTGTTCAAACACACGCCGCCGAACCTCAGAATTACTCACGCGATGATGCCATCGAACGCAATCAATCCTGCGGAGACGGCGATGATCGAACACGCAGAGTCGCCTCACATCCTCACCTCGGAGAGGCCAGGTTTCACAGGCGTAGAGCAAGACAGCCCGCACCGAAGCATTGTATACCCGACCTTTGACAGCTAGGCTAACGTCGCGACAGCTCCAGAGGTGGCTCAAGTTTATGTATGCCACCCTAGCCTTCATGATACGGTTGGAAATCTCATCCGTCACCCCTCCTCCAGCGCTTACACAACTACCCAGATACACAAACTTATGAACAACTTCAAGCGGGAAGATTTGGAGTTAGATTGGTGGCCATACTCTGAGAAAACCATCGAGTGACATCACTCAAGTGGAACCCGAATGGGAAGCGGTGAGTTGGTCGTCAGTGTGAGGGTGACATGAAGGAGGTCATGTGAAGATGAGGGGAAAGCATGTGGGCAGTTTTGGAGCCAGATGAAAATGTTGCCAGAGTACCGAATGCAATAGAGACGTGCGGCTGAATCCCTATGTTCCTCTAGGAATTAAAAGAAACAATAATAATAACACCCTTCAAAATGTGAAATAGTCCTTTTTGAGTAGTCCAGAACAGACTAAGGAGGAAGCGGTTAAGTAAAATAGCTAAGTTGCATGAGTTAACAAGTTGTAAAAGTAGTGGTTGAGTGGTTCCCGATTGTCTTAACAAATCGACAAGATATGGGATAGAACTATTTCTTGTGTGTGAACAAGTTTGTGTAGATCATGTTTATGCGTGAAGGTGAGTTTAACTGTCTGACATTTGTAAGGATTTAACTTAAGTCGATTTAGCTTAGACCACCACTGGCTTATGTCGGACAACAAAGTTGTAGTTGCCATTATCGTATATATATGAAATTAACTGATTATTTATTGATTAATTGTGGAACTACACTTTTGTTTCTTCTTCTTCTTGTGTTTTTAATCCTTCAAGGTTAACAGAGGATGATATTAAAGAGGGTGGAGTAACTCAATTGAATTTTGTAAAGTTCCAAAATGTCAACACTATAACAGTGAGTTTTCATTGGTTAAATTGTCAATCAATAAATCTTCTTTATTTTATTGATTGATAGTAGCTTACAGTAGAGTGTAGAACGTGTAGTTCCTCGCATTGGGGACTCATCAGCTCAATGTACTTGTATCCTCTCCCCTGCGTTGTTACCGTGGAAGATGGTAGACTCGGTAACGAACCTTTATTGAGGAAAAAAATCACAACATAGTTATACATTCTTAGTTACACTAAAGTCAGAAGAGAATAAATTGTTCTGATTGGCTAGCGATTTGCTCAAGGTTAAACAAGTTATCCAATGAGATTGTTTCATGCCCACAATTTAAACTAAATTGAAATTTAAGGAATAATCACTTCTATCTTTTTCGATAATTTCCTATGTTTATGTACATAGAATATTCTGGAATATTCGTCATTAACAATATTGGTGTTTTTTAAATAATATCGATTTTTTAAGTAAGCTCATTGGACCTTCTGTCCACGAAAGATGCATAAATCGTAATGAGCATTAAAGTTTAATAGTAAATAGAATATCGAATAAAATTGAAGAAATTTCTACAAAAACTTGAGGATCATAAGAACCTAGATGAGTAAGGTAAAGATAGTGTCTGGATCAACCAACTTCTTTTGGATACATAAGTAAGACTTCTTAATGTGGATCCCAACGGCCTCAGCAATATGTAGTAGACGAACTCTTAAGGAGAAATTAAGATTTGTTGGTATGCGGTAGATGACTTTGAAAGTCGCCTCGTTAACATGAATCTAGTGTTCTGTATCCACAAGATGAGATGGAATAGAGCAGCTACGAATGGATTTTGTTTGTCCTTGACTTAGCCTCTGCTGCTGCTGGATTCAACATAGAACTTGGCACCGAAGTGCAGCAGTTCGAGTTGCCACGTTCCAAATAGCACACAAAGATAGACAGGAAAATGAGCGAAGAGAATCAGTAGAATTTAGGTAAGTATAAGAGTGAAAGAGAATGAGTAATGGTAGAAAGGAATATGAAGGTTAAAGAGACTGAATACATCTGCGTAAGCCATTGACAACGACTTTGAGCCATGTCACCTATTGTCTCCAGCCATTGATTGATTCTTAGAGTCCCGAGGGCCACAACCCGGAAGTCTGCATCTCCCTACCTGACTCAGTTTAACTGTCAGGGATTTCATGGATTGATGAGGCCGTGTTTTTGTTTGGCCACCACTTACTCTTTTCCAACCTGCACCTATATCAGCTAGTAATACCCGTCCGTCGGGGTAGGGGATGGTTAGGCATGCACAGCACGTGACCTAGCCATCTCAATCTATGTAACTTCATAGCCTCTTCGATTGATTTTCCCTCTTTGCCCAACACTCTACGCCTAACGTCAACATTACTTACCTTATTATACCACCTAACGCGAGAAAGAGATCGTAAACATCTGTGGTCAAAAACAGACAATCTCTTCATGTCTTCCGCTCTCAATGGCCACGTCTCACCGCCATAGAGAAGGACGGAGCGAACTGATGAGCAGTATACACGTCCCTTGATTGATAGTCGGATGTCACGCCTACGCCAGAGACGGTGTAAGTTAGCGAAAGCAGCCCGAGCTTTCTGGATCCGTGCTGTGATTTCGTCACCAATCAATCCGTTGGTGCTGATACAACTTCCCAAATAGGTGAAGTGGTCAACATGTTCTATCACTTCACTCCCTATCACTAAGCTAGGGGTAGACGTAGTCCAGTCCTGTAGCAGCATCTTACATTTCACAGGGTGATGCTCGGAAATCTGACAAGAAACACGCCTAATTGTAAGGCCTATGTCACTGGTACGCGCTACAGGAGCCGCACAGCCTTATGCCCAACATTTCGTCTTTTCTAGACATATTGTCAGCTAGTAAACTAAACAATGCTTAAAAATGCATCGGCTGGGGATCGAACCCTGACCATGTACCTGTCTCCGCATGCTTATATATACATAACTTGCAGTATCATTCTGTTGTCAAGACAGAAGACAAGGGCCAAGCAACAAATTGTTTATTGAGAAAGTCAACAGATATTTATATATTTTTATGTAGATTATTATTCGTTATTACTAGCAGAGAAACAGCGTCTTTTGATTGGTTGTTTTCTCACTGGAAGTTAATCTGTCATCTCTTTGTGGCCGTTTCTTTGATGGTCATACCATATATATATATATATATATATATATGCGAATCGTACCCGCCCACGCAAAGTCTTTGTTCTTGTTTTTCTCATCAACCAGATTCGAGAAGTAAACATTGACGTAAATTGCTGTCTACCAATTTTGGCTAGCAGACACAGCTCTCACCACATGTTACTAAAATAGTATGTGCCGTTGTGGTGTTTGGAAACACGAACTGATGCTTTTTTTAGGTATTATCGCGAAGTGACTGTAGTTTGAGACCCCCATCTGTGACCTGAAGGCCTTGAGTTCGACTCTTGGTGAGGAGGGGGTCATGGATACGTACTGATGAAGAGTCCCAAACGAAGACGAAACAGATATCCAGTACACTTTGGTTTCTCAATAGGTTGAAATAAATCAAATCCCTGTAGACCACCACCCACACTTGTAGATTAATGCATTTTCATTCAAGGGGTTTACACTGATTTTTCATTATGCGTGTGTGTATCTGTACAATAAATGATCCAAGAATGTAATAGGTCATAGGAGTTAATGCGTAATTTGAATGCGTAATTTGTACTTCTTTTTATCTGATTAGGATGAAGGATTCGTTATTTATAATAACGATTTATTTTTTTTATTTTTATTTATTTATTTTATTAATCGTTATATATAGTGTATCGGTGGCACAGCGGTTAGGACGCTCACCGACCATGCACATGGTCCGAGGTTCGATCCCCGGCCGACGCACTCCTTTACCTTCCTAAGCCAGAGATAAAGCTGATAAGGAGGGGAGGTTGGGCATGAGGCCAGCAGCAACCCCGTCCTGTAAAAATAATCACCATTGCTACAGAAACTTCAAGTGAGACGCTTGAAGCCCTGTGTTCCACTGAGAACGTGAAGGAATAAGAAAAAATCGTTATTTACCATTTAGAATTTGCATTTTAGTGCATCTGTCTTCGTCTGAATAGTATGTCACAACAGAAATATCCTGTAAAAGATATTGGCTCAAATTCTATCAGTTTTCGTACATCAGTACTGATGATATGTTCCCCTGTCTACATTGATCTTCTTAGATTGTAAGACAGTGAAGGAAAGTGTGTGCGATTCGTTGCTTCACTGAGCCTTAGAGTCACACTACGTCGTCCCAATAGGCTATAAAACTAGTTTTAATGAATTATCTCATCTCTTGGGTACCAAATGAACATTGTCAAAAGTCCTTCTACTTAGCGGATACTCTACACATAGCAGAGGAGAATGTTGCGGTTCTCTTGAGGCAACTGGAACTCTCTGTGGAAAAAAGGGACAAGTCAAGTCACTGTCAGTAACCTCTGGCCTTCTGTGGGACCTACATGTCCTGTATTATGTCTCTTAATTTATCTAATATTCAGTTTTAGTGTCGTATTTTTGTATATTATGACGATAATTGTGTTATTCAAGGATTGGTTTTTAGGAATTTGACTGATTGGTTCCAGGATTTTATCATAAACTGACATCGGTTAGACAACCATTGGAAAATTTAGGAGTACTGGAAAGCTATTTCGTCAGCCTAATCTGGGACTCTTTGACAGTACGCACCCATCGGGGCTTCTTTTATCATTATGGACATATATAACTGTAGGAGCTGATGAAGAAGTTATGGGAAAAAATATTCTTGGTTCACTAATCACACTAAATCGTTGTAACATCCACTCCTTTTCTTAAGGCTGTAGACGGCAAACATAAAGAATAGCAACGACAAAGTGGGAACGCACCAATGAAACTTGAACGCATATCATTCATTGCATTATCACAGAACCTACTGTGTATTTCACATCAACAAACCCGTTTGTTTACCGGGAAAAATTAACATAATAATAATGATAAGAATATTGAAACGCATTAAAGACGATATTTTACCCTGGCAAGTAACTAAAATATAGTTCACAGTCACGTTGAAGGGTATCACTTGTTATTAGATGGTTGCAGGTAGTCGGCAGGAAGCCTTCCATCTTGTCGGCATTCGTCAGTCAGTAAGGCGTATCTACAATCTTGAAGGAACTCATGTCCCTCCTGAAATTTCGAACACGTGTCACCAAGTTCTGCAATCAGAGACGTTTGGATCTCAGGAGGGACGGGAGTCCCTTTCGGGTTCCACCGAGGGGCCTCCTCAGCGAGTGTCTCATCCATCTCCACTTTCTCCTGCATATTTGTTGAGCGATTGGTTCTTGTTTTGTTTGTTCCCATAGTTTCTTGTTGGTGATTCTTTCCAGTGGCCATCTGATCTTCAGTATAGAGCGAAGACAGTTGTTGATAAAGGTGTGCAACAGGCTGTTGGAAATATTCCTTGTGACCCGCTGGCCATGTTTCTGATCCGTATAGAAGAACTGACTGACTTGACGTTTGTATTGAAAATCCGAATTTTGTTGTTGATGGTGAGTGACGAAGATTTCCAGATTGGTTTCAGGTTGATGAATTTGTGTATCGCCTTCCCGATTCTCGATTTGACATCCTCGTCCGTTCCTCCTGTAGTTGAGACAATGCTCCCTAGATAAGTGAATGAGGTAACCTCTTTCAAATCGCTCCCGTTGATGGTGATTGGCGGTGGATGTTGCTGCTACTGTTGATGTTGTTGGTTTGTTATTTTCATAACCTCCGTCTTGTCTATGTTCATCTGGAGTCCTGTCTTCTCTGGCTGCTTCTTCGACCAGTTTGTCAGTTTTCGTTTGTAAGTCTTCGATTTTGTGTGACATCAGACATAAATCATCCGCGAAATCCTTCTAGGTTCTTCACGTCGGTCCAGGCTATCCTTGTTTTTCTCGTTTCCCACTGTCTGACGCATAATCCAGTCCACCACAATTAGGAATATCATTGGTGATAATAAGCACCCTTGTCTGACTCTTGTGTTTACTCCAGAAGCCTCGCTGAGTTTTCCGTTGTGGACCACTTGACACCTCGCCTGGATTACTAGCTGGCTAGTTTTTTAGCCGGTCCCAAGCCCGGATAAAAAGGGAGGGTGGGGGCGTGGGAATAATAAAAAACTCTAATCCTTACCTTAACCTTAAAGCTAACGTGCTATCAACTGATTGATTGTTCAAACGGTACTTATAAAGGAGTTCAGAATGAAATTTACACGTCATTTCGTACACAGTGTTCATAGTATCTGTGTAATAACCACAGGTTTTCTGTGATTATCCAGCGAATGGTATGCGTCTAAGGTCCATTGGTGTGTGCGTTCACACTCCAAGGTCACCATTCTTTACTTTGTTTGTTCAGTGCATGTATGGTATTTATGATGACTACTCACTCACTTTGTTTGTTTCTTCTATTGTCTATCCTCTTCCTTTCTTTTTTTTGTAACAATTTTTATTACAGCTTTTTGTGAAAAACAATCAATCGTCAACAGATCAAACACGAATTGATAAGCTGAGATTCTTTGGTTATCCAGTGAACACTATAAATATGAATGAATTTAAAAGGGTAAGTTTTTGGTATGCCTATAGATGCCTGTAGAAATAAGCTGAAGGTGGAAGCCGTTAATGGCAAAGTTAAACTTTCGACACCAGTAACAACCAATCAGCAAACGACCTTGAACGGACCAATCACGTGAAAGAGGCGTTTATGATAAGTGGAAACGTATATTTATAGGAAAATGCATAAAAAAAAGGATAAAACGGATACAATGGGTATCTTTCCCGAACATGGGACAGAAACATCTCCCAATTGAGCATGGGACTGTCAATAGAGAAGTCACACCACATTCATCTAAATGACTATAAATGAGATCCATTTATAGCCCGTATCCTATTTTTCAATCGACCCCAAAATCCTTAAGTGAAATTTGTATGAGTCCCTATAACCACCGAAATCACTGGAGTGGTTCACTCTGTGATGAATGTATCCGAGGGATGACAATGAATTGTAACCTTTCCACTCGTCGGTATGTACAATTGATCCCCGTTTCACAAGTCGCGTTATAATAGGTATCAGAGTAGTCGCCTTCCTGTCTGCTATTCTTTCAACAAATCCTTTTCGGAGGGACGTGTCGTATAAACAAACCAATGAGCCAAATGTTGTTCGCTCTCTGACGACCACGGTTATATTTCTTCTTGACCAACACTGCCTCATCCACATGCACTACTACGTCGTCCCCGCCTAACAACAAAGTAATTCTCTCCATTTTCCATGAGGCGATGTCTCTGCAGTGCTAGTACTACTGAACTGTTGAGACGAGACTGTTCTCTGTCTCGGCTGTTTCAATACTCAATAGTTGCAGATATACAAAATCTGGGTTACGGGGAGATGCGACCTAGCAAAAAAGGTTCCTACGAAATATTAAAATTAGCAGCTTACCCTCTCTAATACTAACTCGCTTCTAGCATATTCCACAACGATGGACAAATTCATCAGTTGACCTAGTATAGCTTTTTAGAGTCATAACACCACCACACGAACAACTTGTCCCCTTTCGAAGCAAGTCCAGGCAATGCTGAAAGACACTATCCTCCTCGAATTGCAAACGTAACCTTGTAAGGGCACGCATTGAAATGAATCAGGCGCTATACAACATTGAACTACGTTCATGAATCTCATTGGATAATTCGACGTTGTTCGCTGATTGGTATTTACTGGTGTCTAAAGTTTAACTTGGCCCCGTTGATTTTTATAAAAAAAATGACTAACTGGTTCCAACATAGAACTTTGCACAGAAGTGCATCAGTTCGACTTGCCACTCTCCCACTATGTAGCACACAAAACAAAAGAGAGTAAAGAGAGATAATAAACAGAAGTGTGAGTGAGAGAAAAAGAATAGTAGTAGTATGGAAGAACAATAGAGTATTTTTACTGAATATGACAAATCACAAAGAGTGAATGAATGTGCGCCAGCCATTGAGAACGATTTTGAGCCAGTCATATCACCAACTGTCTCCATCCTTCATTGGTTCTCACCATCCTGGGGGGCCTCAACTACACTAGCGGGTCTATGCGTCCCTTAAACCAACTGTTATGGATGTCGTTGGCTTATGTGATGTTTTGGTTTGACCGCTACTAAACCCTTTCCGACCTAATCGATCCTATGTCAGATAAATTTGCCCGTCTGGGAATGCGATGGCTAGGCATGAGTTGCATATGCCCCAGCCATTTCAGTCGATGTAACTTCACAGCCTTATCGATTCATTTTCCATCCTTTACCTAGCACTCGACCGATGCCTTAGCAACTCAATATTTTGTCTTGGTATTATACTACTTAACACAGGAGACAGAATGCAGGCAGCTAGCCTTTTCATGTCTTCCACTTTCAATGGCCATGTCTCACAGTAATAACGGAGGACCGAGTGAACTGCTGAGCAGTACACACGTCGTTGAGTCGATGACCAGCCGGATATCATTCCTGCATCAGATTTGATGCAGGTTGTATCCCTCATGAGATTTCGTCTGTGATCAAGCCGTTGGCGTTGGCTGATTCAACTTCCTGAATAAGCGAAGTGGTCAACATGTTCTACCACTTCACTCTGTACCTTTTCGCTAGGAGTCGATATAGTCCAGTCCTGTAGCATTATCTTACCTTTGGCGGGAGCGAATCACATGCCAAACATTCGAATATTGCAGCTCAAGGTGTTCAAAAGACTCTGCATTTTGTCAGCGTCCTCGCCTAGAAGGACTATATCGTCGGCATATTCTAAGTCGACGAGATTATTCCCTAGTAGCAAGTCAATCCCTGAGTCTCTGAAGTGAGTTAGGGTTAATTCCACTAGTATATCTATGATGAAATTGAATAGAAATGGGGACAGTGGATACCCCTGATAGACACCACTGATTATCACCACTTCATATGACAACTTTCCGTAGGCTGTCACTTGGCTTGCATGAGTTCGAATAGAAAGGGTACCTCGGTCAGTGTGACGTATTTTCTCATCATTCCCTTCACAGCCAAACGTTGCTATAATACTTCTCTGTCTACGGAATCGAATGCCGCTTTCAGGTCAAGAAATATGGTGATTGTTGGATGCTGGTGGTGAGTATGCCTATGTTCCAGAATTTATCGCAGGGTGAAGTTACGATCAGTACACCCTCTTTCTGGTCTTAAGCCTGCCTGGTTCTCTCGTGTTTGTTCCTCCCGTGCACCGCTTAATCTACGCATTATTATTGAGTCTAGAACTTAAGATACTTTATTGGTCAAATTGATCCCCCTGTGATTATCACAGGAAGACTTGTCTCCCTTCTTGTATATCGGGATAATCAATGACTTACACCAGCCCGACGGAACTATCTCTGATTCCCAAACTCTGCACAGTACCTTAGTTAACGCAGACGGTAAACTGTCTCCACCGTCCTTAAATTCATCTGTGATTAAGTCCAATTTTTAAAAAAACCCAACAATATAATTGGTGGGTAGTGACTGACAGTGGAATCCAGGATGCGCATTTCGTCTCAGTTGGGACTCGTCAGTCAACAATACTTCACCATCAGTTCACAGCCACGAAAGAAACCCAGTAGGAGAATAGTATTATTCTTAATTCTTTGATGTTTTGTCTAGTATTTTCTCTAATGTGAATTTCTGGGATTCAGTTTCTTAAAACAAGCAACAAATGTTTCGAATCAAGCAGGATTTAATGAAGTCGACGTCAAATTTCAGTAGAACTCTTCCACAGCTGAATACTCGACATTTAAGTTTATGAAATTAAGATACAAATGCATCACGGTTCAATTACACTACTTAAGTAAACAAGATTCACAGTGACTGCGACTTCCTTTTGTACCCAGAGACCTGGTTTATAAACTGTAACTACACAAGCCTCCGCAATCTCAAGCGTCGTCTTCCTGTTTATTTGTCTGCTGACAATAACAGTGAATCACTTGACAGCGTAAATATCATGCCCGTGATGTCCACAGAGATGCTTAGTTATGGAACTTTGTGGTGCTTTGATTCCAGCTGTGTGTTTCAACCACTTTGGCAAATGCGCTTCATCATGCAAGCAGACAATCGCCTTTCTGTACGACTTATGTATATTTGCTTCCACAAACACACTCATCAAATTGATAAACACAGTTTGCAGAGTCGAGGATTGGCTACAATCTGGTCTTTCCCAGATTGTTGAAGCACTCGCTTGGTTGTTGGTGTTAAGGAAGACGAGTTTTTCAGCATAATAAGTTCTTGTGATAGCTTTGTCAAGTTTTCGTTGGACTACTTCTTGTATACATCATCTCCGTTGAACGGCAAATTGATGAACTTCTCAGGATATCGATTCTTAGATAAAATATCCTTCAGAGCCTGCATTTCATGTTCAGTTGTACAATCAGAACACTTTTTTGTGTTCTATTGAACAGTGTTCTTACTAAATTCTTGTTATATTTTATTGAAGCAAAACTTTTAAAATGTATGTACACTATCCCGTCGTCCATAAAAACTTTCTAAATGTAGATCTTTCCATTGTCTGTCTGTCTGTTTTAGACATAGAACTTTGCACATATGTGCGGCACTTCAAGTCGCCACACTCCATGTAGCACACAAAGCAAGAGAAGATAGTAAGGAGAAATGCATAATATAGACATTAAACAGAGGTGTGAGACAAAGGAATAGTAATAACGAAGAACAGAACAGTTTAACTGGAAATCATAAGTCACAAGGAGTGGATGCATCTGCGCCATCCACTGAGAACGATTTTGAGCCATATCACCAATTGTTTCCAACCATTGGTTTTTACCGTCCCGAGGACCCCAACCAGTCAGTCAGGAAGTCTACACCTTCCTACGTGGCTTAGATTAACTGTTGTGGATTTCATTGACTGGCGCCATGTTTTGGTTTGACACTATATCAGCTAACATTGCCCATTGTCGAGGAAGGTGATGACTAGGCATACGTAACACATGTCCTAACCATCTCAGTCCATGTAATTTCACAGTCTCGTCATCTGATTTCCCCTGCTTACCTGGCATTCGACGCCTAACCTCAATATTGCTCACCTTATTATATCACTTCACGCAGGAGATGGAACGCAGACACCTATGACCGAAGACAGCTAATCTTTTTATGTCTTCTGCTCTCAATAGCCAGGTCTCACAGCCATAAAGGATGGCGGAGCGGACTGTTGAGCAGTACACATGCCCTTTGGTCGATAGTCGGATATCACGTCTACGCCAGAGACGGCGTAAACTGGCATATGCGAACCTAGCCCTCTGTATTCGTGCTGAGATTTCATCGGAGATCAACCCGTCCGGGCTGATGGTACTTCTCAAGTAAGTGACGCGGTCAACGTGCTCTACCACTTCACTTCCTATTTATAATTTAGGGGTTGGTGTAGTCCAATCCTGCAACATCATCTTACAAGAATAAAACTTGGGCATTGTGGTAGAGTGTAATTCCATTATGGGTAAATTTTATTTTGATAGAGTCTCACAGTGTTATACAGTAATATTTACTGATGACGTTTCGAGCACAATTTATTGCTCATATTCATATCAAGGTAATCACACAACTTCCTAAATTCATTTATATAGTTCCATTGTTTTTCACTTGATTTGATTGGTAGTATTATTTTCCATACTTCGGGTATGGGTGATGAATCATTCCTATTGCACGTGTTGGGTGTAGATTCGATGAACAAGGATTCAGTAATCAACCTCTCTCTCACTCCACCTACCTAGATTACTTTTTAGAATTTTAACCCTCTCACACCCACTACATTGTCTGGTTGTGTGCTAATGTATGCATTGAAATTGCTGAGCTTTTTTCTAAATTACTTATCATCTCTGGGTCAACCATTCTTACCTTAGCTAAATTCTTATGTTCTGACAATCTGACTACCCCCGCTCGATCTACTAGTTTGACCTATGTAGTTGACTTCACAGTCATTGCAGGGTATTTTGTAAATTATATTATTTTGTCTAATTGGGTCCACTGGGTCCTTTAACCTACAGAGCTTGTCCCTGAGTGAGTTTGTAGGTTTAAATGTCACCCTAATTCCTGCCCTACGTAGGATTCTAAATAAAGCAGGAATTAGGGTGGCATTTAAACCTCAGGGACAAGCTTTGTAGGTTAAAGGACCCAGTGGACCCAATTAGACAAAATAATATAATTTACAAAATACCCTGCAATGACTGTGAGGTCAACTACATAGGCCAAACTAGTAGGTCAGGGGTAGTCAGATTGTCAGAACATAAGAATTTAGCTAAGGTAAGAATGGTTGACCCAGAGATGATAAGTAATTTAGAAAAAAGCTCAGCAATTTCAATGCATACATTAGCACACAACCACACAATAGGGTGGGAAAGGGTTAAAATTCTAAAAAGTAATCTAGGTAGGTGGAGTGAGAGAGAGGTTGATTACTGAATCCTTGTTCATCGAATCTACACCCAACACGTGCAATAGGAATGATTCATCACCCATACCCGAAGTATGGAAAATAATACTACCAATCAAATCAAGTGAAAAACAATGGAACTATATAAATGAATTTAGGAAGTTGTGTGATTACCTTGATATGAATATGAGCAATAAATTGTGCTCGAAACGTCATCAGTAAATATTACTGTATAACACTGTGAGACTCTATCAAAATAAAATTTACCCATAATGGAACATCATCTTACATTTTACAGGGGCGAATCGCATGCCAAAGGTACGAAGATTGCTGCTCAGGGTCTTCAGAAGACTCTGCATTTTGTCAGCGTCCTCGCCCTGTCCATTAGAGAAACATCTAGAGGTTTTAAGGTATCATTTTTTCCTAGTGTTCTATTGCGTCAAGTTAAGATCCTTGTATGTAGATTAATCCAACTGGCGAAGAGTTTTGCCGAAATTCGTTGGTGAATTCATTAAATTCTGCTTTGTAACTAAATTCGTATCGGGAAATAAACGTTTCCAATTCAATTTCTTGTTCAATTGTTTTTTTTCAGGTCTCTGGTAAAAAGGGTGAAGCACACGGTTAAATAATAATATCTACCGCCTACACAATATGCATATATATACATACATATGACGTAACCGGTTCAGTTCTTACCTTTTTGTGGAACTTTTGGAAGAAAGCTTGAGCCGTACTCATTTCTAGGTTTCTCTATGTAAACTGTTTCTTCTTTTGTTTTGAGGGCGAGCACTCGTGTGTGTTTGTGCGTATGTGCATTTGTGTGTGTTTGTGTTTATGGGTTTATATATATGTGCATATCTCTTTGCTTGTACTTCAGAAAGCTGATTGATTGGATTTCTCTTCATTGTGATCACTGTTATTATTATTATTACTATTATTATTATTATTGCTATTCTCTTGTCCAAAGCCCTCTGATCCTTTCCGTGAAAAAAAGGAGAAATATATATATTCATCACATGGTTTCATCTGTTTGACCTTAAAATGTATTTTATGTATAGCTGTTGATCGTGGCTTTAGGAGACTATCGATGGTGGCTTTTTGGCTTCCATCGTTATCAGTGCACACAGAGTGAAGAGGAAGTGAAGAGCCATTAAGTAGAGGAGTTGCATTAGTAGAAGGAAGGTAAGATCATAGAGATGAAGATGAAGACAAAGGTGAGTGAGGATTAGAGAGGTTTCGCGTGCTCTTCGGGTAGTGAGGGCGATTGTTACTTCCCGGCTGCCCACACCGTGGAAGTTGGTTGCGTGACCGCAGAGCCCAGGGGACAACTGCTTGAGGCCGGTCACACACGGCCTGTTTTTGTTTGTTCTTTTTTATTTGGTGTGTCTCAGTAGCGTATTTATCACTTCTGCCCTGTGACACGGCAGCAGGAAGCGCGGTCGTTGTTAATCCGGGATCCGACCGATCCGGCATGATATTTTGTGATTTGTTTGAAGTCATAGGATTGGGTTGGGTAACTGCTTTTAGTCTAACCGCTATCCAAACAACCTTTCTGGTATGGTAAGACCTGCAGGAACATAAGTTCCAATACTCATTCTGTTTCACTCTTATACTTATCTAAATTCTATTGGTTCTCTTCTCTCATTTTCCTGTCTACCTTTGTGTGCTCTTTGGAACGCGGCAACTCGAACTGCTGCACTTCGGTGCCAAGTTCTATGTTGAATCCAGCAACCAGCAGCAGCATAGCTGTTGATCGTGGGGTGGAGGGGAGACGAGAGAAATGATATTAACATGGAGAAACAGAAGGGTTTAGTGAATATAGACGAGGTCACCAGAGAGTGAGTGAATGCACTTAGGCCATTCAAGAACGGTTTTGAGTCATATCAATAATAATAAGAATAATAATTTGCTTTATTCCAGAAACAGTACTAGCGATACAGTGTGGAATTTCCAGCACATATCTACAATATTTGCATCTAATTTTATCAAACATTTAAAAGGAGTATTTCAAAAAAATAAATATAAAGACACCAACAGCAAAAGAAAAAAACAGGAAAAACACAAAATAATTTTTAAAAAATGCGAAAAAATACCCAGAAGTAGAAAGGAAAATAAATAACATATAATAATAACTCAGTATTGGGTAGTGGAAGCTATGATATGATTATGCATGGGGACAGTAAAGCTCTAGTCATACAACAAGTTATGAAATGATATTTAAGAATGTTTATTGCCGAGATGATCAGTTAATTTGGTTGAAACAACTCCGAATACTCATAAAATAACATTTCAGGGTTGTTGTTTTGTTTTTTATTGTCAGGTCTAATGCAGTGTTTGTAGTGGTAGTGTGAGTAATCCTGAATAATACAAAATTTTAAGGTGGTGATAATGGCTTTCACAACCAGTGATTGTCAGTTAACATTGCCGAAAAAAATAAAAAATAAGAAAAAAACAACCACAAAACTAATAATTACATGATGTTTAATGACAGGACAGTTTTGTACTACTCATAGTGCTAATATGGTCGGAACCAGTAGATACACAATGGAAGGAATACAGTAAAGCACAAGAAAGTAAGCCAATGTTAATAATTTAGGTAGCTAAGTATGTTTTAGAAGGAGTTCACTATAGAATACAAAATAAGAGAGAAATAAAAGAGCCTAAAATTATGTTATTAACAACAAAGCAAGTCATAGGTTTCGCGCTTAACATTGTCTCTGTCACTTAGAACACGGGCCAAGTATGGTATCGTTGAGTTCCTGTACTTGGTTGTACGAGCATGGATTCTTTTATACTGATTTCTGGTTCTACCTGATGAGATACAAGGCCAGAGTTGGGGGTCGGTGAGTATGGTTTTAGACCATTTTTCGCATGTATTCAGAGGCCTATCAACTAGTGACGAGCTGACTAATAGTCTCCAGTCATTGATTCTTAAAATCTCCCCCCCTCTCAATGAACTCAACTAAGCAATTTACATCTTTCTACGTGGCTGGCTCACACTAACTGGGAAATATGCATTCAGGGATTGATGATAGGTTTCGGTATGATCACTCATAACTGCATTCCAACCAAATCCACTGTCAGCTGACACATGCTCGTTGAGGAAGTCCAGTTGCTGGGAAAGTACAACACGTGCCCTAGCCATCTCAATCGATGTAGCTTTACAACGTCATCAGTCTACACCTAGCTTGAATTTTCCTCACCGCTTAACAAAGGTAATAAAAAGCAGACACCTATGATTAAAGGCAACTAGCCTCTTTTCATGTCTCACAGCCAGCCATAAAGGAGGACAGAGCGAAATGCTGCTGCACAATACTCAAGTCCTTTGATCGCAAACCAGTCGGATATCACGTCTATGTGAGAGATAAGGTAAGTTGTGAAATACCAGTCAAGCCGTCTGTATGCGTGCTAAGATTTCGACAGCAGTTAGTCCATGGCGGCCGATGGGACTTCCCAAATAAGTGAAGTCGTCAAAACACTTATCCACTTCACTTTCTATCTTTAAGTTAGAAGTCAGCGCTGCCCTGTCATGTAGGATCATCTTGGATTTAACAAGAACAAATTTTATGCCAAACATTCAAAGATTTATGCTCCTCAACGTGTTCAGAAGAGTCGGAATTTGACCAGCGTCTTCACCTAGGAAGACACTTTCGTCCGCGCATACTTTAAGTTTTCAAAACTTTCCTCTGGTAAGCAGTTAATCTCTATTTCGCTGAAATCAGTTTGGATCAATGACTAAGGTTCATCTATGAGGAAATTAAACAAAAATTGGGGACAGTAGGCATCCCTGACTGACACACCACTGGTTGTCAGCACTACAGACGACAAGCTCTTAAATGACTGTGTGAATTCGATTAGAATACCCCGGTTAGTGTGACATATTTTCTCAGTACTTCCTTCACAACCAAACATTACCATAGTACCAGAATCTTTTGAAGGGTGAAGATAGGAACAATGCACCCTTTTGCTAGTCTAGAGCCTGTGAGGTTTATTTCTTCCAAGCACCACCTAGTCTGCACATGATTATTGCATATCAGAACTTTAAATGCTATTTCTACTGAGAAACAGTCGTCGGCTAACTGCTGTTTAGGCAAAGTACTCCATCTGTGTACTACTCTAATAACTGGTCTAACTCTGTCTGTCTGTTTGTTTTCGACATAGAACTTTGCACATATGTGCGGCACTTCAAGTCGCCACACTCCATGTAGCACACAAAGCAAGAGAGGAAAGTAAGGAGAAATGCATAATAAAGACAGTAAACAGAGGTGTGAGACAAAGGAATAGTAATAACGAAGAACAATAGGGTTTCATTGGGAATCATAAGTCACAAGGAGTGGATGCATCTGCGCCAGCCATTGAGAACGATTTTGAGCCATGTCACCAATTGTTTCCAGCCTTCATTGGTTTTTACTGTCCCGATGACCCCAACCAAGAAGCCAATCTACACCTTCCTACGTGGCAGGCTTAGACTAACTGTTGTGGATTTCATTGACTGATGAAGCCATGTTTTCGTTTGACCACCTCTGGCTCTTTTCCAGCCTGACCCTATGTCAGCTAACATTGCCCATTGTCGAGGAAGGCGATGATTAGGCATACGTAGCACATGTCCTAACCATCTCAGTCCATGTGATTTCACAGCCTCGTCGATTGATTTCCCCTCCCACTTACCTAGCATTCGACGCCTAACCTCAATATTGCTCACCTTATTATTACCATTTCACACGGGAGAACGCTAGATGGTCACATTTGAAATTCAGTTACATTAGGGAAGTAAATGAAATACTGCTACACTGGCTGGTTGATTCATCTTAGAGTTCTTTAATGAATAGAATATTCTCTTATTGAGTCATAAGAAAAAGAAGTAAACAGTGAAGAAAGTTTTCTTCTCAACGATTCATTTTCACATAAGCTGTACAATCGTAATTATTATATTTAACAAAGAATTCGTAAGACCAATCAGATACTGGTAAGATTTGTCCTCGAAAACGTATTACGGAATGCAAGGTGTAATTTAGGAGGGGATGACTTACTGGAAGTAAGAAAATGGGCTGAAGTTGGGATGATTTAATAAGTGTGAAAAAAATCACCAGTTAGTATATAATTGTGTAGAGTGGACAGAAACCAGTGGAAAGACGATGTAAGGTGTTTTTATAACATCTGTATGGAAATGCAACGTTATTAGTTAGCACTACTATCGTGGTAATAAAATAAGGATGATGAGAACAATAATAATAAACTTACGTAGTAGACTGAAGCAAAATTTAGAAAACACTCCTTCTTAGTGTGCCCTCTTCTTTCCTTGCCATGAAGACGTCTAGGAATGAGGTACTGTCATTACTTTCTTTCTCTATGGTAAAGTTTATTGCTGAATGTGCATCATTAAACTTGTCAGGTATGTTCATTGCATCATTCTCGTCTTTCATAACCACAAATGTATCATCCATATAAAAGAAAAGAAGGCGTTCAGCGAAGAGACTCTTTTCGGCGAATTCATTCACTTAGCTGTACAATCGCATATTTATACAATTTTGTTTGTGTGTGTGTACATTAGGTTTATAAAGTTTAGATAATTATGTAATATAAGTAATTTTTGGCTTGGAAACAAACGTTAAGATGGAAAATAAAATAGAATTGATTAAGTGAGTAGAATTCAGATGAGGTCAGGTTGGAAACAGTGTTAATGAATGGTGTATAAAATCAAGTAAGGGTGGGGTTAGAGAATAATACAGTTGAAAATAAGTAAGTTAATCGGATGACGTAACTCAGTTGACTAGAGATTGGACGTGGGTCAAGTTAGTAACATTGTTAATGAGGGTAGAGATTACAAAAGTAGAAATCCAAGTCATTAATTACTCCTTTCAGTGGTCCATTTTCTAATTTAGCGAGGAAAAAATCAGATAGGATTGGACCTAATACGGAACCCATAGCTACACCATCAATTTCTCTGTAATATTCCTTATTGAATAAGAAATGAACATTCATTGTACATCTTAAAATAAGTTCCTTCAAGGTGGATATAGAAATCCCGATGTCTATGTTTCGTGTAGTAATCTCCTCACATATAAAATCCACTATCTCCATTAACAGTACATTGGTGAACAAGGAGGATACATCAAAAGATATCATAAACTTGTCCCTCATATGAAGATCTCTTCTTTTTTCAACAAATTCAAAACTGCCATTTACGCCATGCTTTACCAATTCATTCATCCTAAGTCGTACCTTCTCTAGATGCTTCTTCTGCGAACGTGTTGCTTTTCGCTTGCATATCTTCCAGTTTGTGGGAAATCAGACATATATCATCGGTGAAGTCCAGATCCTGCAAGTTTTTTGTGTCAGTCCATTTTATGCCTGTTTCCTCATTGCCCACTGTTTGTCGCATTATCCAATCTACTGCAATCAGGAAAATGATTGGCGATAGTAGGCAGCCAGCTTGTCTTACTCCTGTCCTCACTTCGAAGGATTTCGTAAGTTTCCCGTTGTGGATTACTTGGCATGCAGCATTGACGTACAACTGTTGGATGAGATGTATAATTGTTAGCGGCACCCCTTGGTAGTAGCGAAGTAGTTTCCAAATCATCTCTCGATCGATGCCGTCGAAGGCATTTTCAAAGTCAATGAAGTTGAGTGAGTTATATAGCTGACTGCCATTCCAAGATAAATAACTCAATTTAATGAATGAGTTGTAATAATAATAATAATAATTAACTTTATTCCAAACAATAGTAATAATCATACAGAATGGAATTTTCAGCGTTTTTATGCATATTGCAGTAATTTAACTCCTTTTATGAACATTTACATACATGAAATTTAAAATTATTTTAGTAATGAAACCACCACTTTAAACAGAATGTTGCTGGAAACATAATGAAGTATAAGTAGATAGTATCATAGATAATACATACAATAATAATAATAATAATGGTGTTCGCTCATACTCTGCAGTTCAGGTTACTGATTTAAAAAGTTTATAAGTTCTTTCCTGATATCTAACTTACTCTTCACACAGAACCCTTCCTAAATATGGTTGGATGGTAGAAGTTTTTTGTTTTTCTGGCTGTTTGAGCATAAATTCTTATGAAGTTTCTTCTGGTTTTATCCCATTGAAGAGATACAAGGAGAAAGTTGAGAAT
Organism: Trichobilharzia szidati; assembly: GCA_944472155.2. Classification (NCBI taxonomy): domain Eukaryota; kingdom Metazoa; phylum Platyhelminthes; class Trematoda; order Strigeidida; family Schistosomatidae; genus Trichobilharzia; species Trichobilharzia szidati. The sequence continues at coordinate 9,719,513 of OX235277.1, forward strand.
AAGTAGAGAGGAGGTTCAGTATTAGACATTATAACTTTAGCCAGATGCTTGCAAGAATTGAAATGCTTATTGACAATAATGTCAGTTAGCTAAGAGTCAAAGGCACACCACTAACCCTACTTACAAACTTCAGTGTTCTATGCAATATGGCAAAGTCTTTTTTGAGAAGCCCAGGGAGGAATAAGTGGGGGGAAAAACAGAGGAGAATGGGAAGAATACATGAATTTACAAACTGTACGAGAAGGGGTTGAGTTATGCCAGAAAGTCTCAACTTCTTTATTTAATAAGTTAAGAGTTAATAGTGTGAAATATTCCCATATCCCATGAATTAAAAGTCAATCTGAACGAAGAATATTCTTTTCAATAATTTCTCCTCTTCAGGTTCTTACAATTATAAAACAATTATAATATTTGTTGTCGTTACAATAATGATAGCCAGTTATGCGACGGATACATTTTTTATGTAGAATAACAGATTAGTTATGGGGTGCATAAAAAGCTCGATCCTGTCACACTTGGTCGATACTACTGGACATCGCATCGATGTCAACACAGATTCAGCTTGTTTGCCGAATTCCGAAGTCGTTATCACGTACAGTTCACTTACGTCTCCTACACATACCTGAAGCTGTTGCAATAAGATCGACTAAACGGAAACTTTTTATTCAAAAAGAACACGTCCAGACGCTGTTCCTACCGTGGCCAAACTTGGAATGATCATTATTCGTCTCACCAAGAGTGCTCCTTCCCCTTAACCCTCTTGGCTTTTTTTCCTTTGCTTATTATTACAAATATTATTATTAAAATTATTATTATTATTCGTCATAATTTATGCCCTTCATGCATTCTCTCAATACTATCGAATTTTCCATTTATACTATCCGGAATTATTATTGGTGATATTATCTCTTTTCATTCGTGATTTCATTATGAACCTCTCATTGAAGTCTCACTATCTTCTGTTTAACACAGACCACTTTGTACTAGCCACTCACTCACCTGACACCTTTTATAACCTTGAACTGACTTGTCAATTTTCCTACCCCACACCATTCTAAAAATCTGTTATGACTAATCACCGCCATCGTCCTTCATTTTACAATATTTTGTAGTCGACTTCACCCTAGCACGTTTGTCACACAAATACGACTATTTATTTTGACACCCCATAACTAATCTGTTATTCTACGTTGAAAATGTATCCGCCGCATAACTGGCTATCATTATTGTAACGACAATAAATATATTGTATTTTATAATTGTAAGAACCTGAAGAGAAATTATAGAGAAAAGAATATTCTTTATTCCGATTGACTTTTAATAAGTTAAACCAAAACTTTTCTTAGAAACCAACAGGATATGAGACGATCAACACAGATTCTAAGAGAAACTGATACTGAGATGAGAGATAACCGATTTACTCCCTGTTGTCACAGTGTCATCAATATTACAGGAATCATGGGAGGACTGAATCAGTCCGTGCAAGTCTTGTTCGCATCTGAAACTAAAATCAATAAACAGTGTGTTATTTAGATGGATTTAGTTTAAAATCATTTAGGTGAGACCATTTGTTAAATTCAGATAAGAACATACTCATCACATCAGAGCAATCCAATGTAGAAACTATTGGAACAGAAATCGTTAGATCGTCTGTATACTTAATGAAGTTAGCTTTGGAAGAATGCGGAAGGTCATGCAAAAAGAAAGAAAGTAAAGAAGTGGAGAGAGTACAGTAGCGCCTTGAGGCACACCAATTTCCATAAGCAGAGAAAAAAGCGGAGCGCTCTCCACTTGAAACAGGATGTTATTTTCTACCCAAAAAATAAGCTAGCCAGCCACCTTGTGACCCAGCTGGACTCAGTGCGTCCCGAAATCAGCTTGCTTAGTAAATGTGCCTTAGGAGCTGCAATCAAAAGCAGCAGTGTAGTATGTCTAAAGAGGAGGATCGAGCAAACTTCGCTCCCTTATCAAGCCTTGAAACAATGTTGTATTGGAGTACAATAACAGCATCTATTGTGCTTCTACTGCATTTGTAAGCAAACTGTTTTGTAATCAAGAGGCACACAGAAAACGAAAGAAAATATGAAGTTACGCAAGAGTTCAGAAGAAATACAGGAGTTATAAAGAATTTTAAAAAAATCAACTTGGGATAAAACAGTTAGGTTGAATAATTTTCTTTTGTATGCAGAGCTCTAGTTTCTCTAACTTGATGGATATTACTGTAGCAGTGCAAAGGAGAAGAAAGCGTATCGTCTTCAACAGCTTGCTCTATGAAAGAGGAGTTTGTTGAGACAGAATGATCAATGTCGATAAGGTGTCTAATTATTGTACTGCTACTTTCTTCAACCATAAAAGATAGTCTACTTGAACCTTTTTAGACAGGATACTTGTCTAGTAACAAACATATCTGACTCGACAGGAACAGGTGAACAGATATAGGTATATGGAAGTGCTCCAAGTCAAGATCTTGTCTTTCAGGTTTCTACAGATCAGTAGATGACTGGATAACCCTACTCTTAGTTTTTCTGACTTCCCGAAGGCTTTCCCAAGGTGAGAAACACATTCATCAACCTGAAACCAATCTGGAAATATTCGTCACTCAGTATTAACAACAAAATTTGGATTTTCAATACAAACGTCAAGTCAGTCAGTTCTTCTATACGTACGGATCAGAAACTTGGCGGGTCACAAAGAATAATTCCAACAGCCTGTTGCAGATCTTTATCAACAACTAGCTGTCTTCGTTCTATACTGAAGATCAGATGGCCGTCGGAAAGAATCACCAACAAGAAACTATGGGAACATACAAAACAAGAACCAATCGCTCAACAAATATGCAGGAGAAAGTGGAGATGGATTGGACACTCGCTGAGGAGGAGGCCGCTGGGTGACATCGCACGTCAGGCCAGTGCTCGAGTGGAACCCGAAAGGGAAGCGGCGAGTGGGACGTCCAAGGATGACATGGAGGAGATCATGTGGAGAGCAGTTGAAACAGTATGGATTAACATGGATGCAGGTGAAAAGTACAGCAGAATAAAGAAGCAAGTGGAGACGTGCAGTTGAAGCCCTATGTTCCACTAGGAACCCAAGGGGACAATAATAATAATAGTTTTTCTGCGAAGAATGTTCTTCTTCATTGGAATGAGGGTATATTCAAAGTTTCCTTCGTTTTTTACAATGTGTAATGTTTAGCATCTGCTAAGGTTATGTAGTAGATGATTCAACTGATCATCGTTTCAATGTAGAACCTCGTACAGAAGTGTACGAATGTACCAGACAGAGAAAATGAAAATAAAAAGATTCATAAGGACTACAATATGGAGAAATATATGGCATGAAGAATAGTACTACCTGGAAAAAACATGAGGGTTAATTTCTTTCCTATTTTCCTCTTGTAATACCATCAAACGCACATTCTACGCCGCATCTCTTTCCCTCACATCTCGAACATTTTCGATCCCTGTACCTACGATTAAAGGACGAAATTCTGTGGACTCTACTTCAAACTGTATCTACAAGTTCACCTGCAGTTGCGGTGACACCTATATAGGTAGAACTAAGAGAATGTTCCAGTGTTGTCATCGAAAACAACATGTTGCAAAATTGTTATTAAGACACAGAAAATCCAAATACAATCAATCTGAATAGAAATCCATCATCATCACCAGCATCCATTGTAAAGCACTTATTAATGTCAGGTCACAAAATCAATATTAATGACTTTCACAATTATTTCATCACATAATTCTAAAGATGATGGAAGCACTTTGGATTAATCACATGCATCCTAAGCTATGTGTACAAAAGCAATACAATAGGCTTCAATCTTCGCCTACCATGGAATGATTACTTGACCTATTTAAATATGATTGGTCATTACTACATACTTTTGTTTTGTATAACTAAGTAATTGTCATGCATTTCATTTTATTATTACTGTGAACTATGTTACTTGTAAAGTGATTGTACAGAAACTACGAAATGACGATATCATCTCGAGGAATTTGTCTTCTACATGCCTAATTCAAATTTTTCTTTTGTTTTAATTTATACTACTTATCTCTACCAAGTAGTATGAGTGTATTTATTAATTCTTAACCATATGTTTGTCGGCTATTTAAGTTTAACTCACTCGATGTATTACTAATCTATTAGATATATCATAAGTATTTTCTTATAGTTGAACATTATTTGCTGTATATGCTTTGTTCGTGCACCCTTAACTGTTGAACATTGTTTATCCATATCCTTTTATTCTGTGTCTGGCATTCGCGCGCTATTTGAATAACATGTGGATCGTCTTTGATACACAGCTCTGCTCCTTTTACTTATTGACGCACATTAGTTGTGCTTTTTGAAGACATTCAGCCACAGACACCTCAAGATTGAGGTTTTTATATTATATTTCATATATTATGTTTAATATAGTACCGTATTTTAGACAAATCATGTATTTTCAGATTTTCCGCGTCACTCAACTTGTGGTTATAATAATCGTTCGATGGTCGTCCCGAATTTCTTCTGGAAGAAATTCACTATGAGAACCTAACAGATTTGGGAGATTACATAGAGTGAATCCATCAGCCCCAGTGAGAATGATTTTGATCGATACCACTGGTATTTTCAAGTCATGGTTTCTTAGAATCTTGAGGACCTCAACATTGTTGTGATCGCTTCGTCCGTATGTTTGTCCTTCATTCGATTTTTGTATGAAATGAAAAATCGGGGGACATATTTCATTCGAAGCTTTGTATTTCATACATTGTTCTTGTTTGTTTTGTTCCTAACCCAATGTGTCCTTATCTTGATAAGCGTATGTGAATTGAGTGTACAGTAATTGTACACCTCGGATGAAGTACTTTTCATAGCTATTCGTTAACAAAAATATCAATTGAAAAACTTTGTTTGCATAGAATTGAAAAGTCACAGTTGACAGTAGCTTACAACGATGGAAAAGAATATGTATTCAATAATACTGGGAAGGACAAGTTTGTGTGCGTGCGTGTGTGTGAAGAACATAGACAAGTGAGGGGATAATTTAATTTCTAACTAATGTACCAGTGACTAGAGATTGTCGGTAATATTATGTCGTGTGCTACTGATATACCGTATCAATAGTGTATATATATATATACATTTATATATATACTCGTTAATTTTTGAGTCGATGGTACAGTAGACACAAATCATCCACGAAGTACAAATTACTCGGAGTCTTTCTGTCGGTTCAATGTATGCGCGTCTTCTCACTCACCAGGCTGTGTTGCATGACCAGGCCAACGAGAGTCGCTGGAAGATCACCAGTGATGGTGGGGAGTCTTGTCTTACTTCAGTCTTCCTTGCAAACACTCCGAAAACTAGTGTTCAGTATTTAGAGGGTTTTGATAATTTATTCGATACCTGACACATATGATGGAGAAAGACTTTTCATTGCTAGCTAGCTTTGTGGGGGGTGTTTAGGCGAGATGATCTAATAGAGAACTGGTGATAGTTTTGGCATAACCTATGTCTAACACACGGTTAGATGTTTCTCAGCACGAAACATAAGGTTCCCAGAGGAAAGGCGAATTAGAGGTGGCTCGTTAGCGTGGTTACTTCATTTTTCAGTTTCCTGATGACAACCGGTGGTGTGGAAAATGTAGACTGCAGCTCACCACCATAAAGTGTTCTTTGAATTGATTTTCTCAACTTGTCGATTATTGATATTTCACTTGGATGTATATCATCTTTGAATTGTAGTCGTACCCTTATAGATAGCTGACGGATACCAAAGAATTCTTTGTTACTCACTTGGTCATGCGCTTAGTGATGAACTTTTCAGGGTTGCTGTTTTCATTATAATGAAGGTTTTTGTATTTCCCAATGACTGAAAAACAAAACGGTAGAGTTTTTACTGAAGTTTCGCTATTTAATACTGCTGCTAATAGCTTTACCAAAGTATTATTAAACCGGAATTTACAAAATCTCAGCATATATATAAAAAAGAGTTAAGAGGTGAGAAAATAGTCTTAGGTCAAGTTAAAATAACAATGAATATCACTAAAACAAAGAAGAAACGTAATTGTAGACATTTGTAAAAAATTATATTTGTCAAATCTCAGGGATATTGAAATGAGTAATTCCAACGTTTCGTTCGGCAATCTGGTTCGAACTGCTTCAAGGAAATTAATCGGAATTAACATAACAGAGGTTTATATATAAAAAGAACATCACTTGCATTTAAAAACTGTGTCCAATCATGAGTCATTCAACAAGTATAATAAACAAAATTGTATTAGCTGTGATCAAAATTTGACCTCGGACTTACAAATATTGGTCTACCTTTGTTAAACATTTTAAACAGAGTGTGTATGTGTGTGTGGGTAAGCAGTTGTAAAACATTTCTTAACGTCTCCATAAGAAGATATGGACAGTCGAGAATTTCGACCAAGTGTTAATAATTAGTGATACATATCCATTTTTTATTTATTAATAAAGATTTCCTACGCATCAGCTAACATCACACCTTCATGTCTGTCCAAACTGTTAGTATCTAGAATTTTATGATTGGACGTATTTTCAAAATAATGCTGTTTAGGATTAGAGTTTAGTAGAAGCACCCTGTCGGAGTATTTTGTCAAGTCTTGACGACAGTTCATTTTGAAGATAATAGTATGTCTGTTATGATTTCAAAATAAAGTTTACTAACTTGATCATTGTTCGTCAGTTTAGGGTCATTTGACAATATTGAAATAATCCAGAAAAATTTCAGAAATCACAAAGAACGTCTAATATCAGAAGCACTTTATATCAAGTGGAATCCAAATTGCCTGAATAGGAAAGATGGACTTGAATAGAATCTGACCTGGTTAAAACACCTCCCTCCCCCATGAAGTGACAAAATCAACACGAATGTGATAAGCAAGTTCACTATGTAAACATACACTGCTTGTATAATTTACACACTGATCAAATCCAACAATCTACACCTGGTTTTGTTATCTTTACCAATTGACCAACTTGACCTAAGTCTATTTCTCACCCCTTAACTCTTTGTTATATATATGCTGAGTTTTTGTAAATTCTGGTTTAATAATACTTTGATAAAGCTATTAGCAGCAGCATTAAATAGCGAAACGTCGGTAAAAACGACAATGTTGTTTCGTTTTCCATTCATTGGGAAATACAAAAAGAACCTTTATTATAATGAATATCACATATACCCAATGCCCAAATTTTTTCAAACTGTTAAAAGTGAAGTTGCTGTTTCCAGTTATTATTGTGTCATATACAGCTTCAGGTTCGTCCTCAATCCCTCTGATCCTACAGTTGACGGTGTTTACCGAGTTTCTTTTATACCGCAGCGTAACAAAGCTGTGAGAAAATGTTTGTACTGACTGGTTTTATACTGCCGTCTGATCTTCTTGTCAGTTCAACGCCTTAAAGGGCAATTTTACTTTGAGAATTAGAATACGAAAAGTACTTGCACCGATTGATTTGCCTATTTTCACAAGGATATTTCCTTTCTCCTCTTTGTCATCTAATTAATCTATAGCACTGCAATTCTATAATATTGAAGAAAACACCATACATACACAATATACTACTTAAATAACCACTTCAGTAGCACCAGCCACAATATCACATTGTTAATTCACTTAATAATTTAACAATGCCCATTGTAGCATTAAGAACACAATATTCAGCGAAGAGACTCTTTCCAACAACGAATTTATTATCAAGCTGTACAATCGTATATAAATGGTTTTTATAAAAATTATATCCGGTGAGGGAATTAGGTCAAAGGTGTGAATACATGAAATAGTAATAGTATGAAATGCATTTAAAATATTTGTGATTATAATCATAGTTTAATGTCAAGTGGCAAAATAATTAGCGTCGTATATAGAGTAATACATAAGGTGTATAGAATTTTGGAAAGGGGCACGTAATTATAAGATTAGTAGACGAATATAAAATGTTACATAACACGGTGTGAAATTTGATATGATAGAATTCAATATTGTAAAAATAAAAATTTAAAAATCAATAATTTTGGTTTAAAATGTCAAGTGGATCAAGTGGAAAAGATTCAGAGTGAGAATAGTAATAATGATAATAATAATAATCGTAGTAATAAGGGAAAAGTACACAGAATAACTAAATAAACAAAATAAATAAATGTCTATCCCTCTACGGCCAAGGCAGAAGTAGGAATTGTGCATATTTCTTTTGTACACAAAGGTCTGGCTTAAAGTCATGAATTGCTAAGGCCTCAGCTGTCTTTAGAAGTCTGTAATGAAGAAAACGCGGGAATTTAGCATGGATTCTATATATATGATCTTGAAATCATGGTCAGGGTTGACAGAGTGACAGAAGTTGATCAGGTGTTCCAAAATACAGCTTCGCACACACTTCCTTTCTCCCTTGTAAAACCATGCTGGAATATGTTCTCATATCCGTATGAGGAAACCGTCCTCTGACTACGGCCAATGTACCTTGCTCCACAAGAGCAAGTGAACTGATAGATGCACATGGAGGCGGCCAGATGGGGGAGCTTATCTTTTACAGACGTAGAGAACAACTTGCGGCTAGTGAACGTCATAGGTAATTTTGCTGCACTTAATCACGGTGTATTTCAGTATTGCTATTTAATAATCCTATTCTATAGTTTGATTATACGTCACTGGATGTATAGATTTCTTGCCTAAATGAGAAATACACACCATGCTTACTAATTAACTAACTAACTAAACTTTTCTGTTCTGATATTCAATTTTTATTTTTTGACTGACATTTATCGATCACTTTTCATTTTCTTAATGGTGACATAGAATTCTCTGTATTTTGTTAAAACAAAAGAGTTAAATGTCACATGTTCATGTGTTCACTTGCTGAAATCATCAAAAGCGGTAAAATCACATTGATGTAATTCTGTTTTCTGAACTGAATGATTTAATTGCGTATGTCTCATTGTCTTCCTAGGCAGCATTTTCAGTGTAGACTTCATTCAAAGTTAACTAATAACTTGGGAAAATCACTCAGTTCCACGATATGAACAACAAGAATGATAATGCCTTTATTCCAAACAGTACTTTTGATGAAAGCCGGAATTGTCAACATGCAGTTCAACAATATGGCGTCTAATTTCCTCTTTGCATTACATAGTACAAGTGCGTCGATGGCACAGCGGTAGAGTGCTGGCCAACCACGCATGAGGTTCGGGATTCGATCTCCTGTCACAGACGCACTACTTTACCTTGCTAAGCTAGTAATAAGACTGGTAAAGAGGGAAGGTCGGGCATGGGGCTAGCAACCACATCCCGTAAAAAATAGACACCATTGCTACCGAAACTTCCAAGCTGTAGCCTGAAGCAGCCCTATGCTCCACTAGGAACATAAAAGAGTAAAAAGAAATTATATAGTACAGGGGGCATTTACACTGATAATATTGTCCAGTAAGAATATAAATATAAAATTTAAATGAAGATACTATCGACAACGGAATAACGAAAGAAATAATAAAATTTAATATGTCACTGGCCGGAGTCTATCCTGCAACTAAGTTGGTTCGCCTCTATCGGACAGATATCCTTCTCATGTTAACTCCAGCTGTATATGCAAATTTACATGTTTCTGTGGGAGCAGTTACACTGGAAGAGAAGAAGGGCATACCTTCGATTTTCTGAACATATACCAAAAGGTCCGCATCTCAAGGGAATAAGTGCATTCAACAGTGCCATTGCTAGGCATTTCCTTTGATACATTTCATCCTGTAGACGTTGCAAGATCGTTTAAAATTAACAATAGGCAAAAATGTCCAATTTTCCTCAAGTTCACGGAATCACTTTCCATTAATTGACTGAAACCTGATTTGTGTGTTCTGAAAAAGGCGGTTATCAGTTTTTCCTTGACTTGGTATCTGTTCATCCTGTCTTTCATTTGATTACGTACAGCGAAAAATTCCATTCTGTATGATTATTATTGTTTGGGATAAAGTGATTATTATTATTAATACCAGTGTATGCATATATTGATTATTTGTTTAAACATGAACTCTCTGTGTAAGTATGTTAAAATAATGTCTTTGGGCTGTAAGTAGCTGATGAGAAGCCAACGAAAGAAACAATGATGATACTATTTTATTCTGCAAAGACCAACTTTGTTCTTGCTTTATTCAGATTCATAAAGGGGAATAAATGTATGAAAGCTTGTCAGTTAAACCAACAAACTGAGTGGATGCAACTACACCGAAATAATTCAATGTAATAACCATTTCAACGAAGTACCTTCAATGAGTAGAGGATAGTTTCTGAAACCGCAACTTGTAACCACTTCATACTGAATAAGTTTTTGCGAATCATTTCAGAAGCCTTAGAAAGTATTTCAGAATAGACTTCTTTTTAGAGAAAATTTGAGAGCTGTCGGTAGCTTGTAGGTCCTAACTTGAAACTCTTCTATAGTTCACGCATCCACAGCCTCAAGAGAATTTGAGTCCCAACACAGCAGTGTCTCTGCTGGATCACAATCCAACAGTACCAAGAACATCAACTGTCGAATTTGCTTTCCCTCCACATACAGATGGGGAATAATAGACTTAATCTATCACATTTTACCATTAAAGTACTGGGAAATGCAATTAGAATTTCGTCACAAGTATGCAGTGAAGCGATACACTGTTATGTCGGCACTGAACAGAATAATACCGTCGCCACCTGTTGTGATTGCATCCACACTTGATATGACCTAATGGACTTATGCGTGGGTATAATAATACTGACTCAATGAAAAACTCAACTAATAGGCTAAATACGCCTATTCGTCCGTGGTACCTTCCATTTCACTCAGTCAGGCAAATATCAAAAGACAAAGACTGGCGGATTTGCCTGTTAGGACGCAATTTGTATTAGGAAAAAGACATTATATTTATATGCATTTTTCATTAAAAATAGATTGTCCTGATTGGTAGACGATTCGTCTAGGTCAGTGAGAAATAAATATTCCGATTGGTTGACAATTGGACCAAGATCAAGGTGAGACAAAAAAAGATGATAAAATTTTAAAATCATCCAATCACACGATGAATCATACAATGATAACTGTTTTAAGCCGATTCCTATCATACACATCTGAGAGTGCTGTGAGGATATCGTCTAACTATTTAAACAGACTGCTTCATGACAAGCCTTGAGAACGGCCCACTCAAATCAACTATTGGTTATTTCCATTTGTATGCTAGATATGTGAACGACATCGTTATTATTTGTGATGTCGGTCACGATCTCAATCAGTTACTGCAAATATTCAACAAATGCCATCCAGCCACAAAGTTCAATCTTGAAATTGAAAACGAATCTAAAATCCCTTTTCTTGATGTTGAACTTACAGGGAGAGCTGACGGAACTTTAAGAAAGTCCATCCATAGGAAACTCACATGGAACAGCCAACTGACATGCTTCTACAGCTGGGTACCAATCAGTCGGAAGAGAAACCTAATTAGATCTCTTGCCACTCCCTTCCGACGCATCTGCAGCTCTGATACCATGGAAGAACTAAACTTCCTGAAAGAAACCTTCATACAAAACGGTTACCCATCAATATTCGTAGACGAAGACATCAAACAAAAAATCCAAAAGCAAGAGACAGCATCCGTGCTAAAAAAGATACTTTATGTGAACCTCGACTTCAAAGGAGACCTACTCACTGACGTCCTTAGAAGGAGAATCTCCACCTCTTTAAGAATAACTTTCTTTGCGGCAACATTGAGAATAGTGTTCTCTAGTTGCCCGCTGAACTGCGGAAGCCCAAAGGACAAGATTCCGCACCTGACCACTTCTATGTGTATATATCAGTTCACCAGTTGTTGTGGAGCCAGGTACATCGGTCGTTCAACGCGCATCCTGTCAAAAAGGGTCAAAGAACACTATCCAGCGTCGCTGCAGAAAGGAAGTAATGGCTGCATAAGGAGTGCAATAATAGAACACTTCGTCAACACTGGTCATTCCATCTCAACAAACACCTCCTACTTCAGAGTAATCTACAAAGTGAAGAACAACCTTCCAAAGACAGTACGATTCCGTCTTCTTTGTATCGCAGAAGCCCTAGCCATTAAGCTAGAGAAACCAGGACTCTGCATACAAAAGAAAATTATTCAACCACTTCTACTCTCATGGTAACAACTGTGTTGATTTGACTTAACTTTTGTTTGTTTATATGCTTATTTTTCTACTTAAAACCCTTGTGTAATTCCGTATGTTATTTCGTTTCCATGTACACCCTGAGCACAACTCTTTCATTAAACTATTCATGTTACTACGTAACTCTTCTTTAACAATCGTTTGTGACAACTCATCACTTTTGTTACTACTCTCTTATATCAACATTCAATTCACCTGAACTTACTAATTGTATTTTCGTTTGACAAATTTAATGTACACACACATACAAAACAACCATATACAATATTTGCGATTGTACAGCTATGAAAATGAATTCGCTGGCGAAAAGAGACTCTTCGCTGAACTACTTGTCTTCTGTCTATTAATGTTCGAATGGGAATTTTTCATGAATATCTGAGAGTGCCGCTGGGATATTGTCTAACTATTTGAACAGATTTCAACACTTTATCGCTTCAACACCTGTTAAAGTCTAAAACAATATATATAATCACATGTTCAGTCCTCATTTGATCACCAGTAGTTTTTAAAAGTGATTCCAGTTTGTCACACCATTCGCCTTTAAACCAATCAAATCATTCAGATAACCAGAATTTCAATATTCAACAGAAACTAAATTATCATAAGTAGATTACTAGGTAATTAGCATATATCACGTGAACCTATATGTGTATATACATTTATGGGTGTAGGCTTAGATGACGATAAAATTATTTCAAAGTTATAATTAGTTATAAAAATGACTAACGTTCCTTATTGATTATTTAAAGTTAATTATTATTCTTGACTGCAACTAAAGAGTATCTCAGTATGACACTAATTTGTCTTAGATATTCACAGAGGGCGATAAAGGGAAGGTAATAGACTTAATTTCCATCACATAATAATTTTATTTTTGATAAGAAACACAAATTGATACAGGATTAATATTTACTAATGACATTTCGACCAAAAATTATCTGCCTAGAGTCAGTCACATTAAAGTGAAGTGATGGGATTCTGCCAGCCTGTTTAAACCATTACTATAATATTATTATTGTTCCCCTGGTACATAGAGATTCAGGAGCACATCACCATCTTATCCTATTCTCTGCAGTCATCTTCAAGTGGTCCCATGGTTGACCATAGTCTCCGATCTCTTCCTCACATGACCTCCTCCATGTCACCTTCAGACCCACGACCAACTCGTCATTTCCCATTCGGGTTCCACTCGAGAGATAGCCTGGTGTGTGATGTCGTTGGACGGTCTCCTCAGAATGTGTCCTATCCATCTCCATCTTTTACGGAGTATTTGTTGAACAATAGGTTGTTGATTGGTTCGTTGCCTACCTCAGTTTCTTGTTTTTAATTCTTCTTAGCTGGCCGGATTGTGGCGAGTGCTACTGATAAGATTTATCAGTAGTATATAAAGAGACGTTCATCGGCATAAAAACAGCAAATAACAGGGAGATACATTTGATTTCAGAGAAGGCAAATAGTACAGCATTGTACTCCTGGTCAACAGCACCAGCAACCACAACAGCGGACAACAATCAGCATAAATGGGAGATATCTGAAAGTAGTAACCTCCTTTACCTACCCACCTACCTGGGAAGCATCGTTTCAACTACAAGTGGACGGGAGTGATGAGCATATGAAAGCGAGGAAGGAGAAAGCAAAACATGCTTTCATTACCATCAAGTAAGTCTGTGTGGAGATCATCAGCGCTCAGCATGAAACATACGATCTGGATTTTCAACTCCAATGTGAAGTCAGTGCTACTCACTATATGGATCAGGGACTTGGCGCAGCGTCAAGAAGGCCACTCCGAGAAAACTACATACCTTCATCAATAGCTGTCTTCACTCAATACTACTGAAGATCAGATGGCCGGTCAGAAAAGATCAGCAACAGAGATTTCTGGCAATGAGCGAACCAACCCAGCAGGAACCGATTGTGAAAGAAATAGGCAGGAAGAAATGGAGATGGATTGGCCATATAAATGTTAAACCTGATGAAGAAGGAGGTATCAACAATTAGAAATGCATTTATATTTTTAGAGTTTCTCTGTCTCTCTCTCTCTGGGAAATTAATTAATCAATAAACAACATGACAATAAAAAGAGCAAATATTATGTGTGAATGAAAACAATTCATCAAAGTCAAAATAAAGCAGACAAAGATAATTGAATAACAACGAGAAGTAAAATAATTAATATAATGATGATAATGGTAATCTTATCTTATTGTACATTACATAAACATACTACTAGTATCACAATGGTATCCTTGCAAACACAAACACACTTTATCTCTCTTTCTCGACGTGTCTCCGAGGTATAAAATATGTATATGTAAGGTACATAAAATAGGAGAAACTAGAGGAAAAGAAATAAAGTCAATCTGAACGGTGCAGTAGAAATAATAATAATCCTCGTAAATAAGCAAATAAGAAATTACTCAGGGTATGTGTGGTGAAGTTTATACGATTTGAATGTGTATGTGTGTGTGTATAGGCGCGAAAAGTATTGCGTCATCATCATCAATCATTGTGACTTTCTTTGTGGCATCATTCTCTCTATTCTGATAGATAGATATGAAAGACACAAGCACAAACAAATATGTGTGTATTGTAGAATACTGATGAGAACGGACAACAGTACAGGAGAAGCTAGAAAAAGAACAAAACAAGAAAAGTGTACTTAGTACTTAGTAGAGAGAGAGTAGGCTAAGGTTTCATTGTTGGGCATCAATTAGCGTTGAGTGGTGTCCCTCACGGATGACCAACTCACTATCCTCATTCAAGTGTTGGTTTGTAGGGATTCGATTGGTTACAGGATTTTCATCATGAGTTGACATCAGTTAGAGAACCACTGGAAAACCTGGGAGTACTGGACAGCTGTTTTGTCCTAGTTTGGGACTCTTCAGCAGTACGCACCAACCGGGATTCAAACCCAGGACCTTCTGGTTACAAGGCGAGCTCGTATACCATTAAGCCACTGGGACCCGATCCAATGGCCCATGAATTCTAACTTCTGCCAATTCATGACAAAGCGCGAACACTAGCCAATGTCTTCGGCGGGTATTTGTCCTCACGCCCGACCTGCTGCACTATCCTCATTTCTGTTTAATTTCAGCATACACATGTACTGTAACGACAGAAGACAAGGGCCAGGCAACAGATCGTTTATTGAGAAAATCAAAAGATATTTATATAACACAAAATAATCGAGCAAACAACATCCTTTTCGATAATTTCCTCTTCCAACTCTACAATTATATGTGCATGTTTATATACACAGAATATTCTAGATTAGTAGTTAATGACAATATTAGTGTTTTTATATCGATTTGTCAAGTAAGATCGCAATGGAATTACAGTTCATTAAAGATGCTTGAATAATAATAATAATAATAAAGATATAGTAGCAAATAGAATATCAATTGAAATTAGGCAAATTCCACAAAAATTCAGGATCATTCAAACCTGGATGGCCAAGGTAATGATAATGACTGAACTAACTTCTTTTGGACGCACAATTTAAGCATGTTAATATGGATCCCAACAGCCAGCCTCAGCAACATTTAGTAGTCAAACTCTTAAAGTAAAATTGAGATTCGTAGGTATGCGGTAAATGACCCTGAAAGCATGATTAACGTCAATCTTGTGTTCCATCTCCACAAGATGAGACAGAATAGCGCTGTGAATAGATTTTGTTTGTCCTTTACTTAACCACTAGGCAGAGTGATGTTCGGAAATTCGACGAGAAACACGCCTAATTGTACGGTCTATGCAACTAACTGGCTCCACACGAGCAGTTGATATTCTATTCGCTATTATATCTTTATTATTTTTATAATTTAAGCATTTTTAATGAACTGTAATTCCATTGCGATCTTACTTTACAAATCGATATTATTTAAAAAACACTAATATTGTTATTGACTGCTATTCTAGAATATTCTATGTATATGAACATATATGTAATTGTAGAGCCAGAACAGGAAATTATCAAAAAGGATATTCTTTGCTCGATTATTTTGTGTTTTATAGATGTCTGAATGAGTATTTTTACTATATTGAGATTTATATATATTTTTATGTACATTATTATAGGTTATTGTTAGCAGAGAAACAGCGTCTTCTGATTGGTTGTTCTCTCGCTGAAAGTTAATCTGTTATCTATTTGTGGCCATTTTGTTTGAAGGTCATACCATATATGTATATGCGAATCGTATCCGCCCACGCAAAGTCTTTGTTCTTGTTTTTTTCTCATGACCAAGATTTCGGATGTAAACATTGACGTAAATTGCTGTCTACCAATTTTGGCTAGCAGACAGCTCTCACCACAGGAATTAACTGTAACTGACTTCAACGACTTTGGGGATTAACTTGGTACCAGCATAAAACGGTCTTGTTCACTTAGAATATGCCGATGATATAGTCCTCCTAGGTGAGGAAGGCGCTGACCAAAAATGCAGAGTCTGTGCTGTGAACATCTTGAGGAGTAATCTTCGAATGTTTGGCATGTGATTCGCTCCTGTAAAATATATGATGTTAAATATATGCTAAAGGACTGGACTACAAATCGACTCCTGCCTTAAAGATAGGCAGAAGTGAAGTGACAGAGCATGTTTGGCATTTGCCAACCTGCATCATCTCTGGTGTTGACGTGATCAGCCGACTGGCTATCGGTCATAGAACGTATATGTGCTGTGCAACGGCAGTTCACTCTTTCCTCCTTCATGGCTGGCAGACATGACCATTGAGAGTGAAAGACATGAAAAGGTTAGCTATCTTCGACGATTGGTGTCCGTATTTTTTTCTCCTATGTCAGTTGGTATAACAGGGTGAGTAATGTTGACGTTAGCCGTCAAGTGCTAGGTAAGGAGGGAAAATCAATCGATTGAGATGGTAAGGACATGTGTTATGCATTGTCGCAAGCTATCTGATCTTCAGTATGGAGCCGGTAAAGGCAGCTACTGATCAAAGTCTGTAGTAGCCTGTTGGAAATGGTTCTCGTCACGCGAATGTCAACTTTTAATCCAGTCGCTACTGAAACTTCAAAACTCAGGATCAAGAAAATCTCCATTTGTCAACATTTTTACAGGTCGATTGGCTGGGGGGACTCAGTCCACCCAATGATACTGGGTTTCAAGCCACACTCATCATGCTAGGGCAGATGATATTATTATTAAGTTGCCCAGGTTGGAGTAGGGTGTAGTGGGGGCGACACTCGAACATGGAATCAACTAACTGGAAGCCGAGTATCCAAAGCCAATAAGCCATAATTCCACATCTTCATATGCCATGTCATTTGCGATTTCATTTAATTGGCTACAAGATTTCATCATGAGCTGATATCGGTTAGAGAGCCATTGGAAAACCAGCACTGGAGTACTGGATAGCCAGTTGTTTCGTCCCCATAGTTTGGGATTCTTCAGGTGTGTGCGCCCACCACAGGAGTCCGAATTTAGACAACTAAGCCATTGGGACCCGATCCAATAGGCAGCCCATGAATTTCAACTTCTACCAATTCGCAATATGGTCCGACTGGCACTAGCCAGTGTCATGCGCGGCGAGTATTTTTCCTCATACCCGACCCGCTGTACCCCGTTGGTCACGACTAAACTGATGCCAATCCATTATTATTAAAGTTTCCGAAAATTTATTTCAAGTTGATGGGCAAACAACAAGAAATAAGCCAAGAACAATTCAATATAAATAATAACTCTCAATTACGATATAACATAGAGACTTATACGTCAATAATACGCAAAAATGCATTTAAAAAAATAAAATACAGAGGCGTTCTGCTGTGGAGAGTTACTCCTCTTTTCGATGACATCATTCTCAACATGTACATTAGCACATATATATATATATATATATATATATATATATAGAGTAAATTTCTCTTTGCAACGAAAGGAACATTTCCAAAGACGTGTGAGTAGAGGAGAAGGCTTCGTGTGCTTTTGGAAGTGTGTGGGCGGTTGTTACTTCCCGACTACTCAAACCGTGGAAGTTCATTGGTTCTTCTGGTACCTGAAACAGAAAGAGAGTTAGTGTTGCATGACTGCAGTGTCCAAGGGACAACTGCTTGAGGCCGGTCACACACGGGTTTGGTTCCGTATTAGTAACTTACCGCTGGTTACGGACCACCGTAGGGTAAGTCGGGATGTACAATTGTTGGGGTCAACCTTTTCTAACCCCCTCTCTCCAGAGTGGAGAGACAGCATAGCTGGGTGGCATGCTGGTCATCTGAGGGAAACACACCTCACTGATGTTACATCCCTGTTCCTCAGCAGTACGACTTCCTACACTATGCCAGTAACTGCTTTTAGTCTAATCGTTATCCTAACAACCTTCCTGGCATGGTTGAACCTGCAGGAACAATAGTTCCAGCCAGTGTAGCTTGTTGGGTCATTGTGATGTACAAGCCAGACCACGACGTCAAGGTAGCAGCTATCGGTCGGGCCAAGGACGTGCTATTACAATGATTCACATGAACGTGAAGGATAAGCTACCATTGTTGGCCGGCCTCATCAATGTGCACCTACCAATTCATCTGCTTGTATGCGGCTAGGTACGTCCGCTGTGTACTCAGCGCTGACTATCCGAACGTTTCACTGAACACTTAACCTCATGGTTTTAAAAAGGAGGAAAAAGATCCTCCCACGCTACAGCTCTATCCTGGAACACTTGATCGGATAAGGACGCCAAGCTAACCTACAAACGAACTTCAAAGTTATCAACAGAATACGTGGGAATCTCGCTAAAAGAGTACAAATCAAACTTCTTCAAACAGCAGATGAATTGGCGGCAACGAACATGTTAAATCCTGAACTCTGCATACACAAGAAGTTTGTTCAGTCATTAAGCCTACAATGAACCTGATCAATCTTGACACCAAATACGTAATTTCTGCTTTTTGTTTCTCAAGTGCATTATTTTCTTCCCACGCCCCCGCTCCTATTAAGTTTCTAACCCTTATTACCACTACAGTAAAACTGACACTCGTTCAAACTTCAGTTGAATTCTACTCAATTATATTACGTCACTTAATTTATTTATTTAATTTAACGCTTTCTACATTACTGTCTGTCTGGATTCAACATAAAACTTGGCACCGAAGTGCAGCAGTTCGAGTTGCCACTTTCCAAATAGCACACAAAGGCAGACAAGAAAATGAGTGAAGAGAATCAATAGAGTTTTGACAAGTATAAGAGTGAAACAGAATGAGTAATGGTAGAAAGGAATATGAGAGATTACAGAGACTGAATACATCTGCGTAAGCCATTGACAACGATTTTGAGCCACGTCACCTAGTGTCTCCAGCCATTGATTCTTAGAGTCCCGAGGGCCCCAACCCGGAAGTCTGCATCTCCCTCCCTACCTGACTCAGTTTAACTGTCAAGGATTTCATGGATTGATGAGGCCATGTTTTTGTTTGGCCACCACTTACTCTTTTCCAACCTGCACCTATATCAGCTAGTAATGCCCGTCCGTCGGGAGAGGCGATGGTTAGGTATGCGCAGTACGTGACCTAGCCATCTCAATCTATGTAACTGTATAGCCTCGTCGATTGATTTTCCCTCTCTGTCCAACACTCTACGCCTAAAGTCAACATTACTTACCTTTTTATACCACCTAACGCGAGAAAGAGATCGTAAACATCTATGATCAAAAACAGACAACCTTTTCATGTCTTCAACTGGTAATGGCCATGTTTCAGAGCCATAGGGAAGAACGGAGCGGACTGCTGAGCAGTATACACGTCCCTTGGTTGATAGCCGGATGTCATGCCTACGCCAGAGATGGTGTAAGTTAACGAAAGCAGCCCAAGCTTCTTGGATCCGTGCTGAGATTTCGTCACCAATCAATCTGTTGGTGCTGATACAACTTCCCAAATAGGTGAAGTGGTCAACATGTTCTATCACTTCACTCCCTATCACTAAGCTAGGAGTTGACGTAGTCCAGTCCTGTAGCAGCATCTTACATTTTACAGGGGCGAATCGCATGCCATTACATTACGCAATTTACAATTCTAATAACACATATTTGGAAAGATTCCTTTTGTTGTTGCTACAGTAAATTTACTATACATATATGCAATTGTACAGCTTGAGAATGATATCGCCAGTAAAGAGGAGTAACTCTTCACTGAAGAACGGCGGCCTTTGGAGATTTGAAAAAACTGCACTTACTTACTTACTTATACACTCACACACTCACACAAATAAAGAAAAGAAAAGCATTTTTGTTTTTGATTTAATCAGACCAACTGAAACTGGACAGTGAACTCCAACTACCCCATCTTGGACCCATGAAACCATGACAACCACCTCCCCAACCTGAACCCCAACCGCCAAACAAACGACTTGCTAGATAACCACCAGCAACTCCAGTGGCTAGACCTGTAGAGAGAGAGATAGAGAAAAAATATATAGTCATGTTATAGAAAGTTAGGCCATACTTTTTTACTGATAACTACGTTCAAATTAATCTCAACAGAATACAATACAAAAAGTTGTTGAAATATGACTGTCTACTGAACGGTGAGGCAGTGGTGTAATGGAATAATTGTTTGGAAAATTCCTCTTGTGAACGACCTAATTACAATGTTGATATTTTCAAGTATTGGTTTTGTAGGCATTTTTGTTTGATTGGTTGGAGGATTTCATCATGAGCAGACATCAGTTAGAGAAACATTGGACAACCACCAGGGAATACTGGACAGCTGTTTGGCCAGACTTGCTTGGGAATCTTCATCAGTACGCACCCACTGGGGTTCCAACTCAGGACCTCATGGTTACAAGGCTCGCGAGCTCGTATACGATTAAGCCAGTGGGACCCGATCCTGGGGTTCTAGTGGGAAGTCGTGCGCAGTAGGGTACAGCAAGTTGAAGGTGAGGCAGTAACTCATCGAAGAAGAAATTGAGAAGTGGTCACACTGTCATGAATTAGCAGAAGTTAGAATTCATGGGCTGGCCATCGGATCGCGTCTCAGTGGCTTAATGGTCTGTGAGCTCGCCTTGTAACCAGAAGGTCCTGGGGTAGAACTCCTCAGTGTGAGTGCGTACTGATCAAGAGTTCCAAACCAGGCTGACGGCTGGTAGTTTTCCAGTGGTTCTCTAACCGATGTCAGCTCATGATGAAATCCTGTAGAAAGGATGAGTTCATATCTAACCATGAATTACGTGTTTCAGTGTGCATGTAGTCTCCACTAGACCTTCAGTTAATGATTCACATATTATGAACAACTCCCTAATATCTCGCTAACTCCCAAAGACAGTAAATCAATGTACTCATGAATAATAAGCTGAGTCAGTGTTTTTTCTCACTACTTCTTCTTGTGTTCCTAATGGAACATAGGGGCTTCAGTAGCAGTCATGTCGTTTTATCCCCGAGTAGGGTCACCGCTAGCCTGACACGCCCTAACCCCTCCCCTCCCCACTATTTATCCGGCTTCCTACCGGCTAGTACACTTGGTGTTGAAGATTAAGAGTGTATTGGTCGGGAATTATGCCCGGACCTTCTATATAACCTACTGCCAATCAAACACAAACAATACAAAGAGATGTCTAGCAACATGACAGGAGGAGTGGATCATTCAATAACTAACACACTTACCAACAGCAGCATTTTTAAGTCCACCGCCAAATTTCTTCTTTTTCGGTTTACCATCAACATAGACAACTTGATAGGGTTGACCATTCTGTCCAACATAATATTGACCTTGTTGTGGCGGACCATAAGAACTGGTACCTGGAACATAGGGATTACCACCCACAGGAGCCATTGGTTGTGTAGGAGGCGGCGCATAGTTTCCAGTTGGATACGGATAATTGGACGGAGGCGGTGGTTGTGCAGGCAGAGGGGCAAATCCACCTATATATAATATAAATAAAGTATTACAACAGTTTTTAAAAAAAAACTGCTCCTGTCAACGCCAAGTAAAATTCTGAGTAGCATAATCCTGGAGAGAATAAAGGACGCATTGGATGCAGAATTCCGACCAGAACAAGCTGGATTCAGGAAAGGCAAATCATGTTCTGACCAAATTGCAAATCTACGCAACATCAACAAACAAAGCATGGAATGGAAATCAAACATCTACTTCAACTTTATAGACTTTGAGAAGGCCTACGACAGCGTTGACCGCGAAGTAATTTGGAAACTATTCGAGTACTACGGCGTACCCGAAATATTCATCAGCCTTATTCAACAGCTGTACGACAACGGCACATGTCAAGTGATCCACAACGGAGAACTCAGCGAAGTGTTTGGAGTAAACACAGGAGTCAGACAAGGGTGCTTATTATCACCAATGATATTCCTAATTGTGGTGGACTGGATTATGCGTCAGACAGTGGGAAACGAGAAGACAGGGATATCCTGGATCACCAACATGAAGAACCTAGAAGACCTGGATTTCGCGCGCGGATGATTTATGTTTGATGTCACACAAAATCGAAGACTTGCAAGCAAAACCGACAAACTGATCGAAGAAGCAGCAAAGACAGGACTCCAGGTGAACATAGATAAGACGGAGGTTATGAAAATAACCAACCAACAATAACAACAGCAGCAGCAAAATCCAGCGCTAATCACCATCAACAGGAGGGATTTGAAAGAAGTTACTTTATTGACTTATTTAAAGTAACTTCTTTCAAATCCTCCTGTTGATGGTGATTAGCGCTGGATTTATTCACTTATCTATTCTATTGATTCTCTTCACTAATTTTCTTGTCTACCTTTGAGTGCTCTTTGGAACGTGGCAACTGGAACTGCTGCACTTCGGTGCCAAGTTCTATGTTGAATCCAGCCAGCCAGCCATTCACTTATCTAGGGAGCATTGTCTCAACTACAGGAGAAACCGACGGATGAGGATGTCAGATCGAGAATCAGGAAGGCGAGAAACACATTCATCAACCTGAAACCAATCTGGAAATCTTCGTCACTCAACATCAACAACAAAATTCGGATTTTCAATACAAACGTCAAGTCAGTAAGTTCTTCTATACGAATCCGAAACTTGGCGGATCACAAAAAATATTTCCAACAGCCTGTTGCAGACCTTTATCAACAACTGTCTTCGCTGGCTCTACATTGAAGATCAGATGGCCACCGTAAAGAATCACCAACAAGAAACTATGGGTAAAAACAAAACAGGAACCAATCGCCCAACAAATATGCAGGAGAAAGTGGAGATGAATTGGACATTCGCTGAGGAGGCCACTGGGTGATATCGCGCGTCAGGCCAACACTCGAGTGGAACCCGAATGGGAAGCGGCGAGTGGGACGTCCAAGGGTGACATGGAGGAGATCGTGTGAAGAAGAGTTGAATCAGTATGGAATAACATGGATGCAAGTGAAGAATAGAGCAGGAGATAGAGGCAAGTGGAAACGTGTAGTTGAAGCCCTATGTTCCACTACGAACCCAAGGGAACAATGATAATAATAATAAACATTGACGCGAATTGCTGTCTAACAATTTTGGCTAGCAGACACAGCTCTCACCACACAAACTCATGATCAAACCTGTAGCCACCAATCAAATCCCTGCAGACCAACACTTGAATAAATAATCTGATGCTCAACTAGCAACTGGATCTATATTCACCAAGTTACCTGGAGTTCGACTGAGAAGTTGTAACCAATGGCATCAACCAAGTCTGCTAAGAGAACAGTTACTCGCCGATGCCATTGGTTGAAGGTCGTCCTATATATCGCGGATTGGCAGAAGTTGGAATTCATGGGGCATTCGGATCAGGTCCCGGTGGCTTAAAGGTCCTGAGTTCGACTTCCGGTGGGCGCGTACTGCTGAGGAGTCCCGAACCATGAGGACGAAACAGACGTTCACTAAGTCCCTAGTGGTTTTCCGATGGCTCTCTAACTGATGTCAACTTGTGAACAAATCTGTCAGTTTATTTTTACTGGTAGTACAAATTGTCCTGTCATTAACCATCATGTAATTATTAGATTTTGTGGTTGTTGTTTTTTTGTTCGGCAATATTAACTGACAATCATTAGTTGTGAACGCCATTGTCACCACCTCAAAATTTTGTATTATTCAGGATTACTCACACTACACCACTACAAACACTGCATTCGACCTGACAATAAAAAACAAAACAACAAGCCTGAAATGTTATTTTATGATTGTTCAGAGTTGTTTCAACCAAATTAACTGATCATCTCGGCGATAAACATTCTTAAATATCATTTGATAACTTCTTGTATGACTATAGCTTTACTGTCACCATGCATAATCATATCATACCTTCCACTACCCAATACTGAGATATTATTTATTATGCTGTTTATTTTCCTTTCTACTTCTTGGTATTTTTTCTCATTTTTTAAAAATTATTTCGTGTTTTTTTTGCTGTTGTTGTCTTTATATTTATTTATTTTTGAAAATACTCCTTTTAAACGTTGGATAAAATTAGATGCAAATATTGTAGATATGTGCTGAAAATTCCACATTGTACCACTAGTACTGTTTCTGGAATAAAGTAAATTATTTTACAATTATTTTTACTCAATTCCTCTGTGTTCACGTGAGATACACATTAGACCATAGGGAATATTGAGAAGATAGTTGACTGCAGCGACGAAGGAAATTTTCTTTTCGATGAAGTCAGTATCAACTAGGCTGCACACTCGTGTATTTATGTGGTAAATGGGTGAAAAGATTGCAGAACTATTCCCGGTCAAAGGTCAAACAATAAAATTACTAAGTGTAATATAAATACGAAGTTCTGATAAAAAGACAGTAAAGCACATATGGATTTTTTTTTAAAACGTGGAAATTAACAGAAATAAACAGGAAGATTGGATAAGAAAAGTGATGGGATAATCATTATTGGATATAGAACTGACTTTTTTTATGATGGCCATGGTAGCAGAGACAATGATTGGACGTATTTCTTTAGTGAATACATACCATGGGCGCAAACTTTTGGATCGCTACTGACTCAGCTATTCCTAGATGCCCTGATTTCATTCCCTATGAGAGAGAGGTTTGGTCGGATCTTGTATGTGACACTGAAGGACTTTACATCAAATGGAGCTGAATGTCCTGAATTCACAAGATGTTCTATTACCAAACTAATATATACCTTTGCGTTTTCCCTTTGCCAACTACGCTGGATGACAGTGTTGTCGAGCACTTTTTACAAGCGGATGCAAGGTACAGACAATGTACTCAGCTCCACAAGAGCAAGTCAACCGGTATATATTCATGTCAAAGTGGACCAATGTTTTGCTAGTGGGATCTAGGGTTTCAAGATTTGAGCTTTGACATATCAGCAAAGGGTGGAATTACTAGTCTAACTCGCCCACAAGCCCAATCTTCCCATTTTACTGGGCTTACTACTGGCTGGTTGGCTGGCTGGCTAAGCGAGGCTTACGAGACTACAGCAGCAGAGAATCGGACCCTAGGCCACGTGAGTAGCACGGTTGGTGAGCATTCCTACAGCCAGCGAATCACCAACGACGCATCAAATTTTCTTATTACTGTGCATCAAACAAATATATACATAGAATGAATGAGATTTTCCATAACGACAACAATAAATCCGGTTAACTCACCAGGATTACCCCCATAAGCTGCTGCATCAGGCACTGAAAAATAAGAATACAAGTGCATGAATTAGTTGATAATTCAACTGAAAAATGAACTTGAATGTCAATAAATAAGAGTTGACGAGTGAATCAAGAATGGGTCATTATGAGATGATAATGTGTGCTCTTGGAAGTGAGCGGGCAGTTGTTACTTCCCGGCTGCCCACACCATGGAAGTTGATTGGTTTTTCGGGTACCTGAAACAGAAATAGAGTTAGTGTTGCAAGACCGCAGAGCGGAGGGGATAACTGCTTGAGGCCGCTAACACACGGCCTGTATGAACTGGCTTTTAGGTTTGGTTCCGTATTAGTAACTTGCCGCCGGTTACGGACCACCATAGGGTAAGTCGCGATGTACAATTGTTGGGGTCGACCTTATCTAACCCCTCTCTCCCACCAGAGTGGAGAAACAGCATAGCTGGCATGCTGTTACATCCCTGTTCCCCAGCAGTACGACTTCACCCACAGACCCCCAGCATAGTGTAAAATGAATTCCTACACTATACCGGTAACTGCTTTTAGGCTAATTGCTATTCTAACAACCTTCCTAGCATAGTTAGACATGCAGGAACAATAGTTCCAGCCAGTGTAGCTTGTTGGGTCACTGCGATATGCAAGCCTGACCACCACGCCAAGGTAGCAGCTATCGGTCGGGATGAGATGATAATAGTAATACCGATCGCAGTCTCCCTTCAGACACCCAGCTGCTATGATTAGCTTTTGAACAAAGCAAGAAAGGATATATATATATATATCTTGGAATAGGGAAAGATTTCATCCTGTCTATTTCACGGCGTTCCTCCAGTCGCTAACAGCTGAAAACACGGCATAAGTTATCATAAATGCAAAATATCACATATAACATAACTCGACAAATATTTCAACTCATACAGCATACACATACGGGAAATGAGACGTATACATAATATAATCAATGAAAAGTTAGACATGAGAAGATGGGAGTGGAAAGAAATGGTTAGGGAAAGTGAAATTACTATTTAAACAGGCCTCATGAGGCATCTTCCGACTGACACCATATCTCTAGTGTAGACGTGGTCAACTCGCTGGCCTATCGATCAAATGGACGTGTGTACTGTATGCAGGAGCACCAGTTCGCTCCATCCGCCTTTATGGCTATCAGACATGGTCATTGAAAGTGAAAGACATAAAAACGTTGGCCGCGTTCGAGCAGAGTTGTCTGAGTTCTATCTCCCATGTTAGCTGGTGGTATGGTACGGTGAATAACATTGAGGTTAAACGTTGAGTGTTAGA
Source organism: Trichobilharzia szidati (assembly GCA_944472155.2). Taxonomy (NCBI): domain Eukaryota; kingdom Metazoa; phylum Platyhelminthes; class Trematoda; order Strigeidida; family Schistosomatidae; genus Trichobilharzia; species Trichobilharzia szidati. The sequence continues at coordinate 9,746,553 of OX235277.1, forward strand.
TAAGAAGGGAAGGTCAATCGATGAGATTGTGAAGTTACATCGACTGCGCAACACATGTTCCTAACCATCACCTTCCTCAACGGGAAATGTTAACTGACACAGGATTAGATTGGAAAAGAGCTACTGGTGGTGGTGGTGGTGATCAAACCAAAACTTGGAATCAGTCCATGAAATCTCTGACAGTTGGTTTGAGCCAGCCACGTACGGATGTGTAAGTTTCTTGGTTGAGGTCTTTGGAGTAGCGGAAAAACAATGGCCGGAGACAATCGATGATATCGCTCAAAATCATCCCAAAATGGTGCAAAGACATTCACTATAATCTCTCTCCATGTTAGTAGTCTTTTTCCTACAAATGTTTGCTTACTATAGGTCCTTTTGAATTCTTTTTTTGTGCGTTTGTGTGTTACATTGAGTGTGACAACTTGAACTGCTGCACTTCTCTGGGTAAAGTTCTATGCTGAAACTCAGCCAGTCAGATGTAAACAAGCGATTACGATAAAGTCTGGAAGATTAAGAATGAGTTCAGGTCAGTAAGTTAAAATCCAAAATGAAGTGATACAAAAAGGAGACGTTGAGTTATCAGGGTAATATGCATGATTAATCACATTTGAAGATTGTTAGGAATAATGCTCAGTAAATCTACTAAATGTTCTCTACTCAGTGCTAAACAATAAAAGCCCTTTGAATTGTTGATATTAAATGGTTGGAGGCGATCACCCAGAGAAAGCCTTCGACCTAGGTTTCGTACTAATTGGCACTCGTCAGTACGGCGTATCTCAAACGTTGAAGGAAATTGTGTCCCTCCTTCTGAGATCCGAACCCGTGTCACTCAGTGCTGTAGTCAGCAACTGAGCTTCTGTAAGTGCATGAATTCCTTCAGAGTTGCAGATACGCCTTGCTGACTGGTGAGTGCCAACTAGTATATAACCTAGGTCCAAGGCTTCCTCTTGGCGGTTGTCTCCAACCATCTAATATGAATAATTCATAGTGCAATGCATCGTGATGGCGAGCCACTACGTCACATGGTGGCTACATTGCCCCGACCGATAGCTGCTACCCTGACGTAGTGATTGGGCTTGCATATCGTAATGACCCAACAAGCTATACTGGCTGGAACTGTTGTTTCTGCAGCTCCAACCATGCTAGGAAGGTTGTTAGGATAGCGATTAGACTAAAAGCAGTTATCGGCGTAGTGTAAGAATTCATTTTTCACTATGCTGGGGGTCTGTTGGCGAAGTCGTACTTCTGGGGAACAGGGATATAACAGCAGTGAGGTGTTTCCCTTCAGATGACCAGCATGCCAACCAGTTAGACAGCTATGCTGTTTCTCCACTCTGGGGGGGGGGAGAGAAGGGTTAGAAAAGGTCGACCCCAACAATTGTACATCCTGACTTACCCTACGGTGGTCTGTAAGCGGCGGCAAGTTACTAATACGGAACCAAACCTAAAAGCCAGTTCATACAGGCCATGTGTGACCGGCCTCAAGCAGTTGTCCGCTGGACTCTGCGGTCACGCAACACTAACTCTCTTCCTGTTTCAGGTACCAGAAGAATCAATCAACTTCCACGGTGTGGGCAACCGGGAACTAACAACCACTGACACACTTCCAAAAGCACACGTAGCCTTCCTGTCTACATTCCAAACTTGACAGATCGAATTCAGTCTCCACCAGAGGAAGAACTAGACACATTACACTAGTTACTACACCTGGTGTCCAATCAAAACACTCTTTCTGTTTAATTAATTTTTAAAAGCACATTATATATTTTCATTTATAAGAACTTATACAACGTTACACTGTAGGCAGTTGAACAAAACTCGTAAAATAAAAATTGAGCTCACTTTCGTCCTGCAAATAGATCCGTTCTTACTTTGTTCAGACAGTCTTTGATTGGACACCAGTTAGTAAACAATATCCAATACAGTCCTACAGAGGAGGTCAATCCCGAGTCCAAATAGCTCAAGTGGTAACGCATTTCTGATTGCAAGTAGCACTGGGAGATTCCTATTTGAATCTCAGGAGGGATATAAGTTCTTTCAAGGTAATTGCAGATACGCCTTGCTGCCAACAAGCAAAGAACCTAGGTCACGCAAGGCTTCCTCCTGCTAATTGCCTTCAACCATCGAATAATCGACGGTCCGAACAATTTGTCTATGTTGTACAAGAGATAACTAACGCAACTTGATAATCCAATAATAGTGTAATATCTAAACAAATGACTCTTAAGTAAAGACGAATAGTTTCCACACGAGGTTTTAAAGCTGCATCGATTGAGGTGACTAAGAATCGTGACATTTACACAAATCCACCGCCTTTCTCATCCAAAAATGTTAGCTGACATACGATTAGGTCGAAAAAGAGATTACAGATGGGGCAAAATCAAAACATGGCAAGAATCATTGAAAGCCAGGAGGGAGTACTGCAGAGTTGTTTCACCCTTCAGTTTGAGACACATCGGCGGTTAGCACCCAGCACAGGGGTTTACACTCGGGACCTTTCGGTTACAAGCCAAGCTCGTCGACCATTCAGATTCGACTCAATGACTAACCAGTGAATTTTAACTTCTATCAATGTCATTACTGGTGAGTATTCGTCCCGCTGGTCACGACTACTCACCAGAGCTTTAGGTAAATTCGTTCTGTAGCCAGTCCCTAAGGAGCATTAGGTTAATTCCTATGAGTTTGTTTGTAGAGCTATTGAGTCGGGTCCTAGTAGCTGAGAATGATCTACGATCTCACCTTGTAACCGGAAGGTCCTGAGTTCCAACCCCATTTGGTGGGTGCGTACTGATGAGGAGTCCCAAACAGTTGTCCAGTACTCCCCGTTAGTTTTCCAATAGTTCTCTAACTGGTGTTAACTCACAATTAAACTTAAAATCCCTACTTGCCAGACGTACAACTTTGCCCCCAGAATCAACCCTCTCCCACACAGTGTAAACAAGTAATACTATGATGGTGTAACTGCTTTTAGTTTGACTACTATCCAAAACAACTTTCTAGCATGGTAGAACCTGCAGGAACAATAGTTCCAGTCAGTCCGTGTAGTTCATCGGGTCATTGCGATATGCAAACCCGACCACCAACCGAATCAGGGTAGCAACTGTCGGTCGGATTTCTATTAGCACTTCACTACCACCATAAACAGCACTGTAAATTATCAAGACTTAAAAAAAAATGAGTAGTCGAAAAGTGAAAAAGCGTTGTGCTTACTTCCGAAACCTATTACTCCTGGAGCTGGAGCTGGTACAGGCGGTTGATAGGATGGAGGTGGTTGTTGAGCTGGAGCACCACCTTGTTGAAACTAAATTATATAAGAAAAAATCATTTTACAAAGAAACACGAGATTACTAGGAAGAGAATAAAAACACAAAGTATAGCACGTTAAGATATCTCTGAAGTCCATTTTTACATACATTATTGGTCGAGAGAAATCAACTTTGTTAAACATCCTGTCTCGTTGTCAATTACTTCCCAAGCTGACTTTTCCAAACTAGACAGCTTTCTGTTCAACATTAGCCAGCAGTCTAAGCTTAATGGTCATTACGTTAAATCCTTAAAAATGTCAGACAGTTAATTTGACCTTTAGGAGCATAAACGCGATCTCAATGAACTCATTAGTTCAAACAATTTTTGCAGCTTCCAAGGCACTGATACAGAGAACAAGTCAAGCATAAAATACCCTGGAATAGTTCTATCATCTGACCTTTCTTGGTCTCCCTATATCTTGTGCATTTCTAAGATGTTCCGTCTTACCTACTCCACATTAAGAAGTTAAGACGATGAAGAATCACTCACCCTCTCCCTACTTTTACAATTTGCTAACTCTTGCATCTTACCTATTGCTCCCATATAGTCTTTCCTGGGCTACTCAAAAGGACTATGTCATATTTCGAAGGGTATTAAAGGTTGTTAATAGGGTAAGTTGTGTGACACTTTGTCAGCTTGGATCAAAGTTAAACTGTCATAGCAAAAACCACGATGACCTTAAACAACCGACTAGAACTTAGATGCAAAAAAGTTGTATAATCGTTGGAAAGTACACTGGAAAATATTGGAAACTTGATATTACACTATATAGTTGTAGTTTGTGTGTTGTAACAAATGTCTCTCAGTTACTACACAGATGATCTATAGAGAAAGCGGAACATACGCGATATATGCATTCATCCAGGTGACAGCAGGTTATGGTACTTTGAGATCTATTGATATTTCTGACACTATGATTCAACCTACTCTTACTCTAACCATGGTCCTAACTCCTAACCTTAACCTTAACCCTAGACCTTAATCTAAAAGGCCATAACCCTATAGGGTTATACCTATACATTATAGATTTGTAGCAAAAGTACAACGGCAGGCATGATTTGATCTAGAATGACATTTCATAACGTTCCCTGTGTCACATCGGTAAATGAAGGTCAACTTTCGAAAGACCTTGACCTTGGCTATGATACTTTAACCTCGCCCATGTTTGGAATGTTTCTTTTAGTGTATATTTCAACGATTATGCGACTTCTTTGCATCTGGATTCTGATTGGTTGTCCAAGGTCACTGTGGTATTGGCTATGATAGTTTAACTTTGTGCTGTTGGTTACTATTATAGTCGATAGACACCTAAACTCATATGAGAAATGGTCTAAATCCATACTGTCTGACTCTCAAGCCACCCTCTCTATTCACAACTCTCCTTTTGCATCTCATCAGGTAGGACGAGAAGTCGTTATAAAAGATTATATGCTCGCTCGAACAACTAAGTACAAAAATTCAGCGATACCTACCCTATTTAGCCCGTCTGAGCACTATGTGATAGAGATAGCGTTAAGCGTGAAACATAACAACTTACCATGCGATTAGCAAAATAAATAACTCTTTGGTCTTCTCCTATTTATTATTTATGGTGACACTATTTCAAATATCGTATAATTTTGTATTATTAATGCGTCGGTGGCACAATGGTTAGGACTCTCGCCGACCATGCACATGGTCCGGGGTTCGATCCCCTGCCGGCGCACACCCGATATCTATGGTCGACCTGTAAATTTGGGCTACCGATATCCATGCTGAAAATTCCATACTTGTACTGAAAATACGGTGTGGAATCAAGCTGTAATCAAAATAAATAAAAATAAATAAAATAATATAATTATTGTTCTTATCATTTTACATTTACACATCATGTTGCTGAAAACTTTCATGACTTTAATACTCTCGATGTTCTAAAATGTCTTAAAACACTCAAGCCCTCACGTAGCCTAGGTCCTGATGGTATACCTGCCTATGTTCTAAAACAATGTGCAGATGTGTTGTGTTCTCCACTAACCAACATCCTAAATGCCTCTTTCTCCAAAAATATCGTACCTGATGCATGGAAAGACATCAAAATTGTCCCTGTCCCTAAACCTGGAAATGGCAAGAACGTAAAGTTCAGACCCATTGCCATCACTTCCCCGTTCTTAAAGCTTATGGAAAAACTAATACTTCTTAAACTCGAACCCTCCCTTAAAAACTTCGAAGACCCAAAACAATTTGCCTATAGACAGGGTAGGAGTACATTAGACGCTGCAGCTGTCTTACACAACAACATCGTCTCATCATTAGATAAAGGTGCTAAATACGTCCGCTGCACGTTTCTTGACTTCACTTCTGCTTTCGACTCTGTTCCTAGATGTCTCCTTCTAAATAAGCTCTCTTTGACGAAAACTGAGTCCTGGGTCACTAACTGGTTGCATTCCTACTTCTCTAACAGAAAGCAGTACACCGTATACAAAGGTAAATCATCCTCTGCTGCACTCACTGAAGCCGGAGTCCCCCAAGGCGCTGTACTCTCCCCACTTCTCTTTTCCTTCTTTCTACATGACTTACCATCTTCAAATGACATTAATTTTGTCAAATACGCTGATGATCTGTCTGTATCTTTGCCTATCAAATGTCAAAGCGACTGCTCTAAACTTAATGGCTTTCTGTCAGAAATCAACCAGTGGTCCAAGGAAAATGGTCTTACTCTAAACCCTTCCAAATGCCAAACAGTCAATTTCACCTTTAGGCATAAATCCGACCTAAACAAACTGTTTGGCTCTCACGAGGTATGCAAAATAGACGGCACTGAAATAGAAACTAAATCGGAAATTAAATACCTAGGTGTCATTCTATCTGCTGATCTCTCCTGGTCGTCTCATATCTTAGCAATTTCTAAGAAAATATTCCGTCTTGCCTTCTACATTAAGAAGTTAAAACATTCTGGTATTATCCAACCCCTACTCCTACAATTCGTTAATTCTCGCATCCTGCCTATTATTCTCTATTGTTCCCCCTTAGTTTTTCCTGGGCTACTGAAGAAAGACTATAACATATTACGCAGGATGTTAAATGTTGTCAGCAGAGTAAGCAACGTGCCACTTAACCAGCTTGTTAATATTTTGGTTGACAGGCACATGGACTCATGTGAAAAATGGGCCAAGTCCATTTTATCTAACTCACACCACCCTCTTCACTCACAACTCTCCCCTTGCATCTCATCAGGTAAAACCAGAAGCCAATATAGAAAACTATATGCTCGCACCAGCAAGTACAAAAACTCAACCATACCCTACTTAGCTCGCGTTCTGTGTGATAAAGAAAGCATTAGGCGTGACACCTATAATTCATTAAATAGTCATTAGTACAACTGGATCTCATCTTTCCAACCCACTTCATCAATAGGTTCAACATTTCCTTTCTTTCTGTTCCTTTTCTCTCTCTTCTCTTTCCGTTATGTGCTGCTTTGTCTCTTTCTTTCGCTTACGCCAGTTAATAAGACAGCTCCCACTTTTCTAACACCTTCAAACACTGTTTCAGCTTTACCTTTGCTACTGAACATGCCAATGTATTGTTGTAATAATGAACTGTGGTTTCCTCAATCTATGTAGAATTCTATTTATTGACAATGTACTAACTGGATGCAATACTGTAGTAAAAATGCTGAGAATTCCATTCTGTATCACAAGTACTGTTTTGGAATAAAGCAAATTATTATTATTATTATTATTATTTTGACCCTACACTGTTTCTGTTAATGCGAAAAGTCGCTGTTATCAATAATTTTGGTTAAGTGTACCCTGTAATGTACCTTTTCCTGTTGTTGTTCAGTAAATTAGATTGGTTATTGTACCAAATGCTGAGAATTCCACACTATGTACTTACCATAAGTACTGTTTTGGAATAAATTAAATTATTTTTCTATAGTTTGGTTTGTAAGGGTTAGTTATGTTTTTACGAGTTGATCACGGATTGATATCAGTTAGAGAACCATTGAAAACAAGCAGGGAGAACTGAACAGCTGTTTCATCCTAGTTTGGGAATCATCGGCAGTACGCACTTGAATCGGGTCCCACTGGTTGAATGGTATTCGAGCTTGCCTTGTAACCGGAAGGTCCTGGGTTCGAATCCCAGTGGGTGCGTACTGCCGATGATTCCCAAACTAGTTTGATGAAACAGCTGCCCAGTACTCCCTGCCTGTTTTTAATGGTTCTCTAATTGATATCAGTAACCTCGCCTAGATTACTAGGTCACTAGTATTCTAGCCGGTCCCAAGCCCGGATAAAGAGGGAGGGTTGGGGCGTGGTGCTAGCAACTCCACCCCCAAAACTTAACCAAATTGCTACTAAAACTTCAACGCACAAATATATTCAAAATTCTAAAATTACAAATAGTGACCTTATTTTTCGCTGGAATCGGGGAAGTGAAATGACGCGGGCTGGTGAAAGCCTTCGGGAAGCCAGTCAGCCGATGTGCCTTCTTTCGATGAAAGCGAAAATAAGGATGGGGACGTGGAATGTTCGTACAATGTACGAAGCTGGGAAGGCTGCTCAGGTAGCCGCAGAAATGAGGAGATATAGAATAGAAGTGTTGGGAATCTGCGAGAGCAGATGGAACGGATGTGGAAGGAGCCAACTATCAACTAGAGAGACAATAATCTACTCCGGTCACCCAGAGGACAATCACGAGCACACCGAGGGAGTAGCCATCATGATGTCACCAACAGCGGCTAAAGCTCTCATGCAGTGGGAACCAATCTCCTCCAGGATAATGACAGCCAGGTTCAACTCAAAAGGAAAAAAGGTTACAATCATTCAGTGCTACGCGCCTACAAACGCCTCAGAACATGAGAAGAAGGAGGACTTCTACAGTCAACTACAAACAGTAATGGACAACGTCCCAAAGAGCGATATCAAAATCCTGATGGGCGACATGAATGCGAAACTGGGAGGAGACAATACAGGAAGAGAACTCACCATGGGTCGTGAGGCCCTCGGTGAAATGAACGAAAATGGTGAACTCTTCTCAGACTTTTGCGCCTTCAATGATTTGGTGATTGGTGGCAGTGTGTTCAAACACAGGGATATACACAAGGCAACATGGATTTCACCAGATGGACACACCAAAAACCAGATAGACTTCATTTCAATCTCAAGGAAGTGGAGACGGAGCCTACTGGACACAAGATCGAGGAGAGGAGCAGATGTGGGTTCAGACCACTATCTAGTACAAGGGACTTTCAAGGTGAAGCTGAAAGCCTCGAGGATACCTGGGGATAGGCCACAGTGTAAGTTCAACACTCAAAAACTGAAGGACACAACCACAAAGGACACTTTCACTGCAAATGTCAGAGCAAAACAGGAAACACTACGTGGCACCACTGAGGAATCATCCGTGGAAGACCATTGGAACTCTCTGAAGGTAATTTTCAACGAAACGTGCTCAACGGTTTTAGGAAGAAAGAAGAAACAAGACAAGGAGTGGTTATCAACAGACACTTGGAAACTAATAGAGGAGAGGAGAAAAGTGAAAGAGAAAATGATTCAATGCAAAGATGGACAAGAGAAAGAGACGCTGAACTCAACTTACACAGCACTGGACAAAGAAGTGAAGAAGAGTGCCAGGAAGGACAAAAGACAATTCTACGACAACCTGGCTACTGAAGCTGAGAAGGCAGCAGGCAAAAGGGACCTGAGGACACTATATCAGATAACCAAGTCTCTATCCGGGAAGAGATCAACACAAGTGAAACCTATAAAAGACAGCCAAGGGAACCCAATTACCAAAGAAGAAAGACAGATTAAACAATGGGCGGACCACTTCAAAGGACTCTTGAACCGACCACCACCTACAACCCGTCCAGTAATACCAACAACAGCACGTACACAACTGCAAGTTGACACCAACCCTCCAACGAAAACTGAAGTCATGAATGCAATCAAGCTTCTGAAAGCTGGAAAAGCAGCTGGACCAGATGGAATACCCCCGGAAGCATTGAAAGCGGACCCAGAAACGACGGCAGATATGCTGACTCCATTATTGCAAAAGATCTGGAAAGAGGGAAAGGTGCCTACTGACTGGAGGAAAGGTTACCTGGTGAAACTACCAAAGAAGGGCGACTTAGGACTCTGCAAGAACTGGCGAGGAATCATGCTCCTGTCGACGCCAAGTAAAATCCTGAGTCGCATCATCCTGGAGAGAATCAAGGACGCGCTGGATACAGAACTCCGACCAGAACAAGCTGGATTCACGAAAGGCAAATCATGTTCTGACCAAATTGCAACTCTACGCATTATCATCGAACAAAGCATGGAATGGCAATCAAATCTCTACCTCAACTTCCTTCATAGACTTTGAGAAGGCCTTCGACAGCGTTGACCGCGAAGTAATTTGGAAACTACTCGAGTACTACGGCGTACCGCAAATATTCATCAACCTTATTCAACAACTGTACGACAACGGCACATGTCAAGTTATCCACAACGGAAAACTCAGCGAAGCGTTTGGAGTAAACACAGGAGTCAGACAAGGGTGCTTATTATCACCAATGATATTCCTAATTGTGGTGGACTGGATTATGCGTCAGACAGTGGGAAACGAGAAGACAGGGATATCCTGGACCACCGACGTGAAGAACCTAGAAGACCTGGATTTCGCGCGTGGATGATTTATGTTTGATGTCACACAAAATCGAAGACTTGCAAGCAAAACCGATAAACTGGTCGAAGAAGCAGCCAGAGAAGACAAGACTCCAGGTGAACATAGACAAGACGGAGGTTATGAAAATAACCAACCAACAACAGCAGCAACATCCAGTGCCAATCACCATCAACGGGAGGGATTTGAAAGAGGTTACTTCTTTCACTTATCTGGGGAGCATTGTCTCAACCACAGGAGGAACGGACGAGGATGTCAAATCGAGAATCGGGAAGGCGAGAAACACATTCATCAACCTGAAACCAATCTGGAAATCTTCGTCACTCACCATCAACAACAAAATTCGGATTTTCAATACAAACGTCAAGTCAATTTTGCTTTACGGATCAGAAACTTGGCGGGTCACCAAGAATATTTCCAACAGCCTGTTGCAGACCTTTATCAACAACTGTCTTCGCTCCATACTGAAGATTAGATGGCCAGAAAGAATCACAAACAAGAAGCTATGGGAACAAACGAAACAGGAACCAATCGCCCAACAAATATGCAGGAGGAAGTGGAGATGGATTGGACACTCGCTGAGGAGGCCGTTGAGTGACATCGCGCGTCAAGCCCTCGAGTGGAACCCGAAAGGGAAGCGGCGAGTGGGACGTCCAAGGGTGACATGGAGGAGATGAAACAGTATGGAATAACATGGACGCAAGTGAAAAGAACAGTAGAAGACAGAAGCAAGTGGAGACGTGCAGTTGAAGCCCTATGTTCCACTAGGAACCCAAGGGAACAATAATAATATAATAATAATTGATATCAATCCGTGATCAACTCATAAAAACTAAATTATTATTATTAACTATATCTCTTAGTTGAGATGTTGGTAACAACTGGAACTGATTTCTCATACTGTTATAAATTCACCTTTTTCATTCATTAAAAACACAGCGTAATGAAAAGAGTTTTATTCGTCACCTACACTTGTGGTTCAAATGTACAAACAAGAGGTACTGGACAACTGTTTCGTCTTCGCTTGGGACACTTCAGTAGTACACACCTATTTGACCTCAATGGTAGTCAAGCCCAAAACTTCCACGTTGCGAAGTAAGTCCACCGTTGACTATTCAGTCAGTGTGGGATATAATAGCGCCACCGCCAGACTATATGTCATCATCATCACCATCAGAGAGAGTGTTTGCCTTCCCACCCAATGTGACACCGGAGGAAGTTATGACTCTACTTGCTTTTAGCCATGACTGTCGATATGCTATAAACTCATGGTTAGTAGTTCTCAGAGATATATCTAAATATCTGTAGTAGTCACACATGAATTCCCTCTATATTACCTGCGAGAGTTTGAACAAAATTAGCGTATTTCGAAGTAAACTGGTGGATGGTGACTAGCAGTGGTGAAATCTAGGATGCATATTTCCTTCTTTTTAGGACTAGTTATGTCAGCTGGATGTACCTGCATTCCCCAGTGAGTGAGTGATGGTGTCCCCACTGAGGCTCGAACCCACTACCCATAGTTTCAAATGCCAAAGTGTTTTCATTTGAATTGATCCCCCTCTAAGGAAAGTTGTACATGTTAGTCTAATGAAATTGGCTGGGTAAAAAATGTAATCCTATCTCATCTTATGACTGCTACCGGTCAACGTAATTGTCAAGGCATAGTCACGTGTGAGGATGGAAGTCCCACCAACGACATTGGTTGGTGATCACACTAAATCACGAATTGGTAGAAGTTAGAATTCATGGGCTGGCCATTGAATCGGGTCCCAGTGGTTGAATGGTATACGAGCTCGCCTTGTAACCTGAAGGTCCTGGGTTCGAATCCTGGCAGTGGGTGCGTACTGCTGATGATTTCCAAACTAGGATGAAACAGCAGCTGTCCAGTACTCCAGTGCTGGTTTTCAATGGTTCTCTAACTGATATCAACCCGTGATCAACTCGTAAAAACAACAAATTATAACAACTACTATTCTAGTAGACAATAATACAGTTTTTTTATAATCCAGAGATTAGCTTAAAAGCTTTTAAAAGATGTTATACACTACTTAAATACTTGTGCTTTCCTTTCGCATTGTTTGCGAGTTATCAGGTACATGGGAAAATGCTTTGTGGTTGACGTGTACGTATAAAAAAGAGAGAATTGAATGCCTAATCGACAAGCTAAACAGTAGCTCCATTATGGATAAAATTTTATTTTGATAAAATCACACAGTGGTGTTATACAGTAATATTTACTGATGATAAACACGTTTCGAGCACAATTTATTACTGCTCATAATCATATCAAGGCACTACTCACACAACTTTTTTGCTTCATTTATATACATGAGTAAACATTGATGATTAGACATTTGAGTAAAATCAATATAAGATAAAGTACATTCGGAACGAATATTAGTGTTATCAATAAAATACAATCAGATGGGAAATAAGATGTTTTTATAGTAAAATAAATAAATAACTTGTTAGAATGTTATAATGCGAATTGAATACATTTTAACATTATTTATTATCCTCTGATTTGACTGGTGGTAATAATATCTTCCAAATCTCTGGTATTTGCGTTGAATCACTTCCATTGCATGTGTTGGGGGGGGGCATCTAAGACCCTACGTAGGATTTGCAATAAAGCAGGAATTAGGGTGACATTCAAACCTAAAAAACTCACTCAGGTAGGACAAGATCTGCAGACTAAAGTACCCTGTAGGTTGACCCAACTAGACAAAATAATATAATTTACAAAATACCTTGCAATGACTGTGAGTGAGGTCAGTTACATAGGTCAAACCAGTAGATCAGGAGTAGTGAGATTATCAGAAGTTAAGAATTTAGCTAAGGTTAGAATGACTGATCCCACGAAGATAAGTAATTTAGAAAACAATAATCAGCAATTGCACTGCATGCATTAACACACAACCACACAATAGGGTGGTTGGGACACGGTTAAAATTCTAAAAAGTAATATAGGTAGGTGGAGAGAGAGAGATTGATTACTGAATCCTGGTTCATCGAGTCTACACGCAACACATGCAACAGAAATGAATCAACGCAAATACCAGAGATATGGAAGATATTATTACCACCAGTCAGTCAAATCAGAGGAGGATAAAAATAGTCTTAAAATTCTATTTCAATTCACATACATTATAACATTCTAACAAGTTACTTATTTTGCTATAATAAACATCTTATTGCATTTTATTGATAACACTAATATTATTTCAGAATGTACTTTATCTAATATATTGATTTTACTCAAATGTCTAATCATCAATGTTTACTCAAGTATATAAATGAAGCAAAAAAAAGTTGTGTGAGTCGTGCCTTGATATGATTATGAGCAGTAATAAATTGTGCTCGAAACGTGGTCATCAGTAAATATTACTGTATAACAAACACACTGTGTGATTCTATCAAAATAAAATCTTATCCATAATGGAGTTATACTCTACCACCACAGTGCCCAAGTTTTATCCTCATATCAATCTAGACAGTAGCCGCTAATATTTTGCATAGACACCATTTGGAGTCAAAAATCAAAACTCCAACGGTTCATCATATAGAATTCAACTGCCTAAATCACTTGACTCAGTTAACAGCAAAAAAAGATTTTTGAAAAAACAGACAGCAAATTAAAATTGATGTGATTTTATGTGTTAGGCACATTTATGTGTATGTGCATGACATCACAAAAATATCAATACAAAGTTTAAAATTATTGCGAAGAAAAATTTTCGAATGACGTTATTTTTAAGAACGAAAAATCTGTATATTGCCTACTGGAAAAACATTGTCTTTTCATGTAATCAGAAGCAACTTTTTATTATTACACTTTAACTGTGTTACTAACACATAAGCAGCCTATTGATCACAAATAAATATACGTGAGTTGATCTGGTAAGGATTTTCGAGTTTGCTCACGGAGTGAGAACCATTGAAAACGAGCAGGGTGTACTGGACAGCCAGCGTTTCATCCTAGTCTTTTGGGAATCACCAGCAGTACGCACCCACCACTGTGTCTCGAACCCCGGGCCTTCCGGTTACAAGGCGAGCTCGTAGACCATTCATCCACTGGGACCCGACTCGTCAATGGCCAACTCATGAATTCTAACTTCTACCAATTCGTGATTTTCTAAGCGCGACTAGCACCAGCCAATGTCATCAGCTGGAAATCCATTCTCACTTCCAACTGGATGGACCTCAGTGGTCACGACTTCTCATTAGAACTCCAGGAATCTCCGTCCTGTAGCAAGTCACTAGCGACTAGTCCCACCGGTGACATTGGTTGGTGGTCGCGCTAAAAATCACGAATTGGTAGAAGTTAGAATTCATGGGTTGGTCGTTGAGGAGTCCGGTACCAGCGACTGAATGGTCTACGAACTTGCCTTGTAACCTGAAGGTCCTGGATTTGAATCCCTGTGGTGGGTGCGTGCTGCTGATGATTTTCGAACTAGGATGAGACAGTAAACTCTTGTTTTTCAATTGTTCTCCAACTGATATATTATTACTATTATTTCCTTTAATTCCTAGAGGAACATAGGGCTTCAGCCACGCGTCTCCATTGCGTTCGGTTCTCTGCTAGAGTCTTCACCTGGCTCCAAGTCTGCCCACACGTTTTCATCTCCTCTTCACATGAACTCCTCCAAGTCACCCTTGCACTGACAACCAACTCGCCGCTTCCCTTTCGGGTTCCACTCGAGCAATGGTTTGTCTAGTGATGTCACTTGATGGTTTCCCCAGAGTATGGCCAATCCATCTCCATTTCTTCCTGCCTATTTGTTTCACAATCGGTTCCTGGTTGGTTCGCTCATTGCCAGAGATCCCTGTTGCTGATCTTTTCTGGCTGGCCATCTGATCTTGAGTATTGAGCGAAGACAACTGTTAATGAAGGTCTGTAGTTTGTTTGAGGTGCTCTTTATGATGCGCAGTGCAAGTCTCTGATCCGTATAGTAGCACTGACTGACTTCACATTGGAGTTGAAAATCCGGATCTTATTTTTGATGCTGAGTGTTGTTGACCTCCACACAGACTTGAGAGTAGTGAAAGCTTGTCTTACTTTTCCGATTCTTGCTTTGATATCCTCATCAGTTCCGCCTGTAGTTGAAACGATACTTCCCAGGTAGGTAAAAGAGGTTGTTTCTTTCAGGTTCCTCCCATTTATGCTGATTGTTGTCTGTTGTTGTTGTTGCTGTTGGTGGTGTTGATCAGGAATCTTCATCACCTCTGTTTTATCTATGTTCACCTGAAGTCCTATCTTTGATGCTTCTTCTGCCAACTTGTTGCTTTTCGCTTGCATATCTTCTAGTTTGTGGGAAATCAGACATATATCATCGGCGAAGTCCAGACCTTCCAAGTGTTTTGTGTGAGTCGATTTTATGCCTGTTTCCTCACTGTCCGCGGTTGTCGCATTATCCAATCTACTGCAATCAGGAAAATCATTGGTGATAGTAGGCAGCCTTGTCTTACTCCTGTTCTCACTTGGAAGGATTCAATGATTTTGCCGTTGTGGATTACTTGTCATGCAGCATTGTCGTACAGCTGTTGGATGAGATGTATAATTGTCGGTGGCACCCCGTAGTAGCGAAGTAGTTTCCAAATCACCTCTCGATCGAGGCTGTCGAAGGCCTTTTCAAAGTCGATGAAGTTGAGATAGAGAGGTGATTGCTATTTCAAACTTTGTTCAATGATGATCCGTTGTGTGGCGATTCGATCAACACATGACTTGTTTCTCCTGAATCCAGCTTGTTCCGGTCGAAGTTTTTCATCCAGGGCTTGTTTGATTCTCTCCAGGATGATGCGGCTTAATATTCTGCTTGGGATGAAGAGGAGGAACTGATATCATTCCATACTCAAACTCGAAAAATATACATGACTTCCATTTTAACTACTTCATTTTATAATGCTGTGAAGTTTTTTTCAGTGGACTTATTTTCGTTATACATTTTTTTCCAACAGACTAGTAAAGTGTACTGATCTTTTCTACTAACCAGTTAGTGTAACACTAAACTATTATTTGTTATTGTTCCCTTGGGTTCCAAGTGGAACAACATACGGCTTCAACAGTAAATCTCCACTTTGTCCTATTTTCTGCAGTTGTCTTTACTTGGCTTCATCGTTGCCCATCGTCTCTCATCTCCTCCATGTCACCCTCGGACACAGGCTCAAATCGTCGCTTCCCATTCGTGTACTACTCGTGCGATGACCTGACGCGCTATGTCATTCGATAGTCTCCTCAGCGTGTGCCTAATCCAGCTCCATTCTCTTCCGCATGTTTGTTGAGCAATAGGACCTTGGTTGGCTTTTTCCTAGAGTTTCTTGTTGCTAATTCTTTCTTTTGCTGGCTGGCCGGCCAAATGATCTTCAATATGGAACCAACGAATGCGGCATCTGTTGATAGAAGTCTGCAATATCCTTTCTTGATGTGGACACCAAATTTCTGACCCATATAGAAATGACCGACTGCTTTAACATCGGTGTTCTATATGCTGAAATGTTCAAATTGATTATTTCAGAGTGACGAAGTTCTCCCTTGCCTTTCCGATTCTGACTGGCTTTGACATCTTCATCCATTCGGCGTGCCTGTAGGTGAAAGGATGTTTCCTAGATAAGTGAAGGAAGTGATCTCTTGGAAATTTCTTGCGTTGATAGTGATTAGTGCTGGTTGTTGCTGTTGTTGGTTGGTCGGTTATCTTCATCACTTCCATCTTCTATGTGTTCACTTGAAGTCCTGTATTCGCTGGCTGCTTCTTCTGCCTGTTTGTCAGTTTTTGCCTGTAATTCTTCGAGTTTGTGACATTAGGTATACATCGTCCATGAAATCCGAATCTTCTAGATTAACCAGCTTGTTAATATTCTGGTCGACAGGCACATGGACTCATGTGAAAAAATGGGCCAAATCCATTTTATCTAACTCACACCACCCTCTTCATTCACAACTCTCCCCTTGCATCTCATCAGGTAGAACCAGAAGCCTATATAGAGAACTATATGCTCGCACCAGCAAGTACAAAAACTCAACCATACCCTACTTGGCTCGTGTTCTGTGTGATAAAGATAGCATTAAGCGTGACACCTATAATTCATGAAATAGTCATTAGCACAACTGGATCTCGTCTTTCCAACTCATATCATTTATAGGTACAAAATTTTCCTTCTTCCCTTTCCTTTTTTTCTTTCTCGTTACGTGCTGCTTTGTTTCTTTCTCTCGCTTACACCAGTAAATATGACAGCTCCCACTTTTCTAACACCTTCAAACACTGTTCAGCTTTACCTTTGCTACCGACATGCCAATGTGTTGTTGCAATAATGAACTGAGATTTCCTTAAACTATGTAGAATTCTGTTTATTGAAAATGTACTAAAAGGATGCAATACTGTAGTAAAAATGCTGAGAATTCCATTCTGTATCACATGTACTGTTTTGGAATAAAGCAAATTATTATTATTATTATCAGTCAGTCCAACTTATTCATGTCTTCTCACTCCCCCACGCACAGTCTGATGCATAATCCAGTCCATCGAAATCAGGAATACCATCGGTGATAATAGGCAGTCTCGCCTTACTCCTGTATTCAGCGTAACACTAGTAGTAGTAGTAAAAGTGAATGCGAAATTAAAACCTCGGTATCATAACAGCAGATACACTCACCATTTTCTAAACACATTTAACCTTAGGATTATAAGAAACAAGAATAAAAGTTACGACCTCAATTTCAATAACCAGGCTGCCAGGAACACTTTTCGTGTGAAAGTGAAATTAGGGTTCGAATCCGAGAACAAGTGACTGATAGTCGAGTGCTCTAAGCCAATAAGGCCACATCTCTACGACCAATCGCAACCGTAAAACTTCGAATCACAAAATGTGACACAGACATTGTTTTATTTAGCTATAGAGCCATTACCTTAAGCTGTGAATCCCATCAATATTCATATTCACCTACGCTCTTATTTTTTTGTTATAGCTTGAAACCACACATTATTTTCGGTACAAGTATGGAATTTGCAGCATGTGAAATCGGTAGCCCAAATTTTGCAGGCCGACCATAGATATCGGGTGTGCGTCGGCAGGGGATCGAACCTCGGACCATGTGCATGTCCTAACCGCTGTGCCACCGACGCACATTTAAATTTGACAAGACTTTAGTTTACATCATTATATGTATGAATAAGTGAGTATAACCCAACCACCAAGTAAACATTTCTACAGTTGGTTATGAGATGGAAATGTGACTCATTGACCTAAGGACTAAGTTCTGGGATTCGAGTCTCGCTTCACCTACCTCGGTCTGGGTAACTGTATCATATCATTAGCCCTCACAATAAATGTGGCCCATAAAGTCAATACTAGGCATTTGGGTTCTAGCAAACTAACTCACTGGTTATGAGCCGCATCTACTATTTGAGATGATAATGACATTATATGAACTCTAAAACAGTCATAAGTGAAATAGAATTCATACTTCTTTTTTTTTATTCCTTTACGTTCCCAGGGAAACATAGGGAGCTTCAAGTTAGAGGCGTGTATTTTCGATATTTTTTACGGGATGGAGTTGCTAGTCTCATGCCCAACCTTGCCTTTCTATCCGTTTTATTACTGGCTTAGTGAGGTTGTAACGACAGAAGACAAGGGCCAGGCGACAGATCGTTTATTAAGGAAAATCAACACAGATTTATAGATTTTAATGTACATTATTGTAGATTATTGTTAGTAGAAAATACAATCTTTTGATTGGTTGTTTCTCACAGAAGGTTAACCTTGCATCTTTTTGTGGCTGTGTCAGATCATCCATATGCTAACTGTATCCGCCTACGCAAAGCCTTTGTTCTCATTTTCTCACCACCAATATTGGGGACATAAACATTGACGTCAGTAACTGTCTACCAACTTTGGCTAGCAGCCAGCTCTCACCACAAGGTAAAGGAGTGCGTTGGCGGCCGGGGATCGAATCCCGGACCACATGTGTGATCGGCAAGCATTCTACCGTTGTGCCGCCGACGCCTATTCATACTCCTAGTCTACTAATATATGAAAAATAAATATTCAAAACAGTGGCGGAGGGGGGGACACACATCAACACTTATATGGATGTATTCTGTTGAATTAAAAATATTGGATTTATAAATATCTAGTTAGAATACTCTATTTAGAAATGTATGGATATGACAACTTACCAAAGACATAATTGCATTTGTCCATGAACTATAATAATAATAATAACAATAAAGATAGAAAAATGAAATTAGTGAATTCAATTCCAATGGGAGTAAATATATGATAAGATAGAAAGAAAAAGTGTCTGATAACTTAAGAAATATCTGAACTGTACTTCAGATCTGTACAAGAGACTGAACTAATTTTAACGTAGAACTTTGCACTGATGTGCAGCAGTTACAGTTGGCACATTTCACCTAGCACACAATGCAAGAGAAGAAAGTAAAAAGAAATGAAAACCAGAGACAGTACACAGCTCGTAGACCATTAAGCCACTGGGACCCAATCCAATGGGCCATGAATTCTAACTTCTGCCAATTCATGACATAACGCGACCACTAGCCAATGTCTTCGGCGAGTATTTGTCCTCACACCCGACCTGCTGCACCCTACTGGTCACGACTTCTCACTAGAACCCCAGGTAACCATCTCTACCTGAATAGGGAAAGTCGCTAGGGAGCATCTCATCGATATTCAATTGTTGGTTTGTAGGGATTTATATGTCAATCAGTCAGTCAAGTTTGTAATGTGGACACCATGACATTAGGTGGCTCGATATCCCGGTGAACTCTGACCTGTTGTTGTTGTGGTCATTGGAGGAGTTGAGGGCAATCGACAGTAATGAAACTAACTACTAACTAGTGTCGAATTAATGTATCCAATACAGTTCACAGTGGTAACGCGTCTCTGACTGCAGGCAGTACTCGGTGACACATACGGGTTCGAATCTCAGATAGTGGACATGAGTTCCTTCAAGACTGCAGATACATACGCCTTGCTTACTTTGTCATAACCAATTAACGGTAAAGGCATGGCACACGGGAGGAAGACTCTAGGAAGGAGCGAAATTCATTGACTGACTGGTTTCAACGTAGAACTTCGCACAGAAGTGAACCAATTCAACTTCCTACAGTCTATGTGCCATACAAAGCAAGAGAAGAGAGTAAAGACAGATTCATCAAAAGAGAGATAATAAACAGAAGTGTAAGTGAGTGAAACAAAAAGAACAGTAATATGGAAGAACAATAGAGTACTTTGATTCGATATGACGAATCACAAAGAGTGAATGCATCTGACCCATCCATCGAGAATAATTTTTTAGCCAGGTACATCACCAGTTGCCTCCAGTCTCTATTGGTTCTTACCACCCCGGGGGCCTCGACGACACTGACAGGTCTATTCCTCCCTACGTGGCCAGCCAGCTTAAACTAACTGTTGTGTATTTTATTGACTCATGAAGCCATATTTTCATTTGACCACCAATGGCTCTTTTCCAACCTGATCAATCCTATGTCAGCTAATATTTCCCATCGAGGAAGGCGATGGCTAGGCAAACGTAACACATGTCCTCAGCGTCTCAATCGATGTAACTTCACAACCTCGTCGATTGCTTTTCCCTTCTTATCTAACACTCGACACCTAACCTCAATATTACTAACCCTATTATTCCAACTAAAACACACGAGAGATGGAAAACAGACACCTCTGTGATCAATGACAGCTAGTCTTTTCATGTCACCCACTTTCACTGGCCAGGTCTCACAGACATAAAGGAGGACGGAGTGGACTGCTGAGCAGTACACACGCCTTTTGGTCGACAATCCGCCGGATAACACGTCTTGGCCAAAGATGGAGTAAACTGGCATATGCGAAACGGGCCTTCTGTATCTGTGTTGAAATTCCGTCAGTGATCAACCCCTTCGGGGCTGATGTAACTTCCCATATAATGGTAAGTTTTAATTGTTTTACTCTCCCAAGTAGGTTGAAGTTATTCTCATCTGATTCAAATATATTGTATAAGAAATCATTCCAATGAACTCTAAGGTAACTGTATGATAATCAGATGGAAGGTATCTACAAGTGTTAACATTACCAGAAACCCTAGCCGCAGCACAACAAAGTTACACATGAAAATTTAAAAGTTTCAGTATCTAAAACGATGTACTGAAAATTCAATTATTGGTGAAATAGTAAGAAAACCATTGAACCAGCTGATTTACAAGTACACCTAATGGATAGAAGACAAAAGGTAAGTGTTATTAGTGTACTGTCAGGGTGGAAAGCAGCATTGAGTGGAGAACTGTACTAGGCCCCCTGGTATTCCTATTATACGCAAATGAACTACCGACAATTCTTACTTCATCTTCATTACTATTTGTGGATGATATTACGATCTGAGAAACTGCATATAATAATGATGATGATAAGTCGGTCTTACAAAGTGATCTAGATAAATTAGCTGAATGGTCGAACCTGTGGAGTCTGAAGATTAACTCCAAGGGAAGCGCGGTAATGCACATAGGTTAGAGGTCTTACACGTCATATGCACTGGATGACACAGAACTGCCAGACGTTAGAAGACAAAAAGGACTTAGTAATTATTGTCAGCTATGACTTGGAAACAACTGCAAATTGTAATGCAGACGCAATCAAGGCTTTTCTAATGATATGGGCACTTCGAAGGACCTTCAAACAATTAGACGAGTCTATGCTCAGAGCACTATAAGCAACATACGTCAGGCCTCATCTAGAATACTGCATACAAGCAACTAGTCCATGCTTCAAGAAAGAGGCATGTCTTGGAGAAAGTACAGAGGGTGGGAATCAAATTAGTCAGTGGAATCTCACACATTCCCTATGAGAAGAATGGAACATTTAAATCTCTCCCCAGGAAGAGAGGGGTATGTTACGTATTAAAGGGTGGTTTAGGGATTGATATTCCCAATCTTTTCTCCTCCTCTAGGATACATTTATGAGGTCACCAAAAATAGGTGCTCAAAACACAGACGGATAAAATACGTGTGGAATTTAGATTCTTTCACAAATAAATTTAAAAATATCATGCCGGATCGGTCGGGGCCCGGATTAACAACGACCGCGCTTTCTGCTGCCGTGTCACAGGGCAGAAGTGATAAATACTGAGACACATCAAATGAAAAACAACACACAAAAACAGGCCGTGTGTGACCGGCCTCAAGCAGTTGTCCCCTGGGCTCTGCGGTCACGTAACCAGCAGCAGCAGCAACGACTGGAACTCCTTATCTGATTCAGTAGTTTCAGCCACATCGGTGAATGCTTTCAAAGAGAACTTAGATCTCTGCAGATATATGTGGCAAAGATTAACACAGGCAACAAGGGCCTGAGTCTAAAACCGCAATGACAATTAAAAAGGTCTAACATCCAAGGCTGACCAATGAATAACGTCAATGAAGGTTATTGACACTGGGGAAAAGTGTCAAAATACAAATAGAATAAGGAGATGTTTGAGGCGACAGCGCAGCAGGTATACAAAAAGACTGCCATCACAAAGTGGTGCATAGATGGACAACAGGTATCCATTACACCGGTGTAGGCACTCAACTTTAAAGGAATAGGTGCAGGTTTTGAGCCCCTCAATGGGAAAACACCACCGTGCTACGTAATTAAACACCTCTGATTGACTTGTAGCTATAGGCTATCACCATTTGGGGCAAACCTACCAAATAATTTCAAAGTTTGTATGCTGAAATGATTAGCTGTCAATACCTTTTACTGTGCGAATACGTATAACTTCCAAGCATACAGGTACTCATTAGCACTTACATGGCTTCGACTTTTAAGAAATCTGTAGGATGATAATCAACGGGTACAGGTTGACAGTTTCTTCCCGCTTTATTAAGACTTATTTTCATTTGACAATGGACCACTGACAGTTCCCTCCATTTAATATTCACAGGCACAATTATACAATTACATTAAAACATATCGACCTATGCAGAAAACATATGAAGCTATGGAAAATTAGTACGAACCATGTAGATTGTCTACCTGTGATGCATGTGACCACCAGAATCTATGTTTAGGGACTCCAGGTGACGTAACAGAGGAAGTGAGGGACGTGGATTCACACAGTTTACGTCACTTCTCAACCAGTGGATCTTTGGTCCGAATGCTGTGTCAGTTGATGATTGAATTTTACAGCACTCTTCAACTACATTGTTTCCAATTCTTTTTTTCACCCACTTGACTTAGGGATAAACGATGCGGCAAATTAGCTATTAATTCTGTTTTTATGGTAATACTGTTTGTTCGGAAATATATGAACAATAATTAAAATGAAATGTTTCTTCAAAAGCCAGAAGACGTAACTCAACACCAATATGTAACAAAAAGCAAATTAAATCTAGTTACAGATTTCCTTTTTTACCTACCCGGGAAGCATCGTTTCAACTACAGGCGGACGGAACTGACGAGGATATCAAAGCAAGAATCGGAAAAGCAAGACAAGCTTTCAATACTCTCAAGTCTGTGTGGAGGTCAACAGCACTCAGCATCAAAAATAAAATCCAGATTTTCAACTTCTATGTGAAGTCAGTCAGTGCTACTATACGGATCAGAGACTTGCACTGCGCGTCATAAAGAGCATCTCAAACAAACTACAGACCTTCATAAACAGTTGTCTTCGCTCGATACTCAAGATCAGATGGCCAGAAAAGATCAGCAACAGAGATCCCTGGGAGCGAACCAATACAGCAGGAACCGATTGTGAAACAAATAGGCAGGAACAAATGGAGATGGATTGGCCATACTCTGAGGAAACCATCAAGTGACATCACTAGGCAAACCCTCGAGTGGAACCCGAAAGGGAAGCAGCGATTTGGTCGTCAGTGCAAGGGTGACTTGGAGGAGGTCATATGAAGAGGAGATGAAAGCGTGTGGGCAGACTTGGAGCCAGGTGAAAACTCTAGTAGAGAACCGAACGCAATGGAGACGCACGGCTGAAGCCCTATGTTCCTATAGGAATTAAAGGAAACAATAATAATTCCTTTTAATCCTTTTGGTCATTGAACCCACATTACGATAATAGATGAACTTAGACAGAAGTAGCATTTTAATTCACCCTAGTAATAAAAAATAAAGTACGAACGTGTCATAGTATTCACACACACCCCCAATCAAAGAAGCTTACAATACAAGTGGAAAAATTGGCGGAGTTAAAGTACCATAGCCAAAGTCAGGGTCTTTCAAAAGCTGGCCTTCAAGAACCGATAACATACAGAGAATATTATGAAACATCATTCTAAATCAAGTCATGCCTAACTTTTGGAACTTGGAGAGGATAGATAAGGTACTCTACTTGCTTACTAGATACTTTTCCTGCAAATCTATACTGTTAGGCAGGGTTAAGGCTTGTAGTATTAAGGTATAGGGTCTAGGGTTAAGGTTAGGTATGGGGTTAAAGTTAGGATTATGATTCGAGTTGGGAGTAAGTTGAAGAATAGATATCAATGGATATCGAAGTACCATGACCTACAGTCACCTGGATGAATTGGCATATCATCCATGGTTCTACTTCTCTATAGATCATTTGTGTATTGACTGGGAGACATTCTTAAAACACGTAAGCTACAACTATATAGTGTAATATCAAGTTAGCAATATTTTCTAGTGTATTTCTTAACAACTTTACAACTTTTTTGAATTAGAGTTCTGGTTGGTTGTTCACGGTCATTGTGGTTTTGGCTATGATAGTTTAACTTTGCCGAAAAGCTAGTTAAATTGTATATAAACCCAATTCAAACTTAGTAGACATTGATGTAGTGCGTCGGTGGCATAGCGGTTAGGACGCTCGTCGACTATGCAGATGGTCCGGGTTCGATACCCGGCCGACGCACTCCTTTACCTCGCTAAGCCTGAAATAATGCTGGTGAAGAGGAAAGGTTGGGCATGAGGCTAGCAATCCTATACTGTAAAATAAACACTGCTACAGAAACTTCAAGCCACTAGCTTGAAGCCCTATGTTACACTGGGAAACGTGAAGGAAAAAAATAAATAAATAATACACATTGATGTAATATACAATTGTTACAAAGCGTTCCAAAGAGTAAGTGTTATTGAAGGAAACTGTCATTCAACTTGGGAGTGGTAGACATAAAGGTTTACCCTGGGGGAGCTTGAAAACTTTGATTCCAAACATACAGTGCATATCGGCTCCAGAAGCTGAAAGGGACAAATGACTTATGAACGTGCTTTTAGTCACACGCAATCAGGGAAACGCAGATCTGCTGCCCTGTTGTTCAGGGTTCAAATCAAACGCTCGGCAAATGACCCTTTAAGGTATCCACTGGCTTAGGTCAAGGCGTCCGGGAAGTAACCAGGCCCTTATACAAAATGTGAAGCAGCAGTCTCAATAACTACTAATGGCAATATTTGTCTGGGAAAATTAACATCAATTATTTTTCAAACCCCAGTGAAGTTAAATCAGTGGACAAATGATCTACATTATTACTCCTGAAGTACTGAGGTTTGCGTACTAACAGGAAGTGAGGTGAAGTATTTCTCCAAACTGTCAACAACAGTATGTCCGGAACAACATATATTGTTTGATCTATAATTACTGTGCAAAATTTAAGTACGCGCTGACATGCTTTTCCCTCTATTTTGATAGTTATACAGAAAACTACAAGTTTTAATAATAGGCTACTATGTGTTAATCGCTGCTAAATTGGATTCCACATTATGCTCACCTACATAACATTCAATATAAAAAAATTGGAACGTATGTCTGATAAACATTAGGCCGACAGTAAACGTACTTTAGTGTTGCTTGATCCGGACAAACAAACCAAGCCATTTTAGTTCCCACATGTGGTTCAAAAGGAATACCGAAGGACAACGGTATTTCTGCACTCGTTAATGAAGTTGGTTTGCATGGGACGCGATGGATAACATCTCCAATGGCAAGGAATGCTGCCACACGCTAGAAAGTAAACAATGTTTGCAATACTACATACTCTGATATCAACACTTCTTTTAGGCGAAGTAGACGATGCACTGTCGAACCATTGAAACCAACCACTTTGTAGTAATTTACAATATACGTTAGTCCAGTGTTTCGTATCTGAAGGTAAATTCACCTTTAGTGTCAAATATGCTTGACGTACCTGACCATTTCTTTAAGTAACCTTCTTTAATGGACATCCGCTGGCGGTGAACTACAGATTTAGCGCGCAGTCCAGACTACTTTGAATGACACGCCCTAAAGGCCACCTGATGGCCACAAATATGTAAGATGACATAAGAAACCGGAAATTTTCATAAGTGCAGTTTGCATATTACAGGTCTAAAGTTAATCTTGGATCTCTTTAACAGATGTTTTTACAGCCTTTCTTTGGATGCATCGCCTTCAGTATCCAACGTCGTATTCATAAACTAGTTTAAAACAAAATGAATTTTTTGAGGTCGCTGCCTCATCTTCACTAATTTCCTGTGTAGTTTTCGCCGTTACTAGCCTGCCGTGGTTTTGACTGTTTCTCAGAGAAGTGGCTAGGGGATCATCTATAAGCTTTTGTAGTGACCCATTTTATTACTCATCATCGTACTATACTTTCATTGTGTAATTGTACTTTGATTTGTTTATTACTCTAAATCTTGCGTGTTAACAATTGATACATTTGTACTCGCTCAAGTTTTGAATTTTGATTACGGCGAGAATACACATTCCTACACCTTCTCAAGTGTCTTCTGATTTACGTTGTGTGTGTCGAGTAAGCACAAGGTTAGGATACAATTATAAACGAGAAGAAGTACTAGGATATATGTGTACGCTAGTTTAATCAAAATATAGCAGCACAACACTGTTTGCAGCATGTCAAGACCATGCTGTTGCTGTTAATGGAGTTAATCCTTCCACCTATTGATCGTCCGGTGTGGTTGAAAAGGTAGACAGTAAAAATAATGTACTTAACTGGGACTCTGCAAACTTTAAGAACAAGCAAATAGATAATAGATTTCAAGTGAATACGCGTGGTAGTTAACAGATTCAGACAAGTGAGACTTGACAAGGGTAAATAACTAGCTTAGTATGTGGGAAAGGATAACCTATTATGATACTGTCCTTGTGTTATCGCTCGATTGTCCAGCCTCCACCCAAATCTTTTATTCTAAGCGTTCAGTAGCTACTGCTGTCAGTAAAATTTCCAGTAGCAGCAAACTTGAAATTATAGGAAATCAGGACACATTACAGTGTTGGGTTAACCTCACACTCAAGAGTAAAATGCATTGCAACATAACAGCCTTCGTTTCCAGATGCTGTGTTGGTTGATGTAGAGGAGTGTGCGATGGCTTAGTGGTAGAGTTTCTTTGTTCGGGTGATTCTAGTAATTTATACTCTTACTGGCATTAGTTAAATTATCCCTAGGCCAATGGTGAGAAAAACCCCAAAGTTTTGAAATATGGTCTATTTCGGGGCCCATAACGCCTCTCGCCGTTCTTCTTTTGAACTTGTCCAGAGGACCGGAGTCCCTTCTAAGTAACGGGGGAGATGGGGCACCATGTAGTTCAAGGCGTGATCTAACATTTTCTTTGGACAATCTCAGAAAACGCTAAGGTGTTCCTAAAAACTGTCGAAAAGATTTGGATCTTACTATTCTAAGGCTGTTTAATATGAAGTCTAAATTAACTCTTAAGGAATCGGAAAATGCAAAAGAGTCCGGGAACGCTATGGACTTTAAGTTTGGCAAAGTTGTTGAGGGACTAGCATCAAAATAGAACGGTATAGTGTTCAATTGGAGAAATACTAGGGCATGTAGCTGAGCCGAAATTTGACTAAAAAGTAGTTTGTGGAGTCCTCAACCTCCCTGAAGCGAGCTGAGGTACCTTCACAGGACCTAGAATCCACAACGACCTCCTTGAACCTATATATGTGGGCCCATGCCTCCCAACACGACACGAAAATATTCTTGACTTAATCCTCTTCCGCTAAATACAGCCAGATTCGATATCGAAGGGAAACAAACTAGATGACATTGATCACCACATAATGCACTGCACTCTATCTCTCCAGCTAAAAGCAAATGCATACCTTAAAATTGCCCAGTGTATTATCAAAAAAGGGACAACAGAAGTGCCTGTTGAGAGATTCTACCAGTGCTTTTGAGAAGCTCTGACGGAGAAGAGTACCTTACCAATAGTAACTTCGAGGTAACGCTTCATATATTTTACAAAACTATCGATTCCGGCAAAGAAAATCGCCCCCTAAATCTGCTTCAAAGACACCAACTGTATTTTCAGTCTGCAAACCACAACTAAAGCTAAAGAAACTGGAAAGGAAATTATGTGTTTTTGGAGAATTCAGTGCATTAAGTCAGATGCATGAAACCTTCAAACTATATTTATTTATTTTTATTTTTTTATTTTTGATTACAGCTTGATGCCACACCGTATTTCCAGTACAAGTATGGAATTTTCAGCATGGATATCGGTAGCCCAAATTCAGGCCGACCATAGATATCGGGTGTGCGTCGGCAGGGGTTCGAACCCCAGACCATGTGCATGGTCGGAGGGAGTATTAACCTCTGTGCCACCGATGCACAAAGAAAGACACAAGATGAAGGCGCAACTTGAGGAAAATAAGGCCCTTGGGGAATCTGTAAAACTCAGGAACTCTGGAGGATTTTTCAAAAGCGACTAGAAAACAGTAAGGAACACAATGGTAACCGCTTGGAATATGGTGTAATTTATGATGACTCCCAGATTTCCAGTGAACTCCTCAGGCAGTAGCTTTTTCAATGACACGAAAGCTCACCCGTTCCTGATTCTCAACACAACCTGAAAAAATTATTAAAAGTTAGGTCACATCAACTTAAATATGCAAAATATTGCCTCGGTGGTAAAGACCATGAAAGCTAACGGTAGTTGTGTAGACTGGAACCTATGCTGTAATGTGGAAAAACACATATATGTATGCCTGAGCTAAAAGCAGGAGCCAAAACCACGGCATGCATTTTGGAAAGCGGTACGTCCAAAATCGGTGAGATTTTTGCACCTGTTTTCTCTGATATTCATTTATTGCTTACTGATATACAATCCTTAAAATTATGGTCCAAATTTCTACGAAACGTGTTTTCAGAAACAAAATTGTTTTAGATAGTGGCTTAACCTCGGTAATAACTGCATTACCACCCTCTAATATAGTATCAGCTGCTGGCTCACAAAACGGCTTGAGTGCAGGTCTCACTCCTGTGATACGGGTGAATGGTGTTCTATTAGAGAACACTGATTTCTGTAAATTAAACCGCCTTGCGAAAGATATCCAGAGGCAAGTAGGTGAACTCCAGGAAAAATTTGATAGCATGACACTGCCAATCTCAATTATCATGGAAAACCGTTCTGATGTTGACCAGGTTAAGTCTCTACTGGATGCAACTCAAAACAAGCTTTCTTATTTAGACCCAAAAATCTGTCTTTTAAATAAACATCCTAAGATGTCTCCATGCAACCGAAATAAAGCTGAAAATCTGGTTGACAGCTCGGCTGCAGAGATGATAAAGCGTGTAGCCTCTTCCCACCAGGCTATAGTTTAAAACATCCCAGACTCAATGGCTCTGAAAACTGTAAAAATCAAAATTCTGGATTGTTGCGGCATGTGAATACAAAAGAACTTCGTAAAAAGTCGACCCGGTTTAATTGTCCCATCATTTTTAATTTCGGTAATTCTCTTGACGCTAGTACGTTTACTAAATTTCAAGATCATCTAGAAGTGAGTAGCACTTATAAGTTTATAACCATAGCTCAGGATAAAACACCGTGTCACTTCAGAATAGTGCCTAGTAATAATCTGGTCACCTGCTCTGGCTTAATTGATATAAGTATAAAACCTGGGCACTGTGGTAGAGTGTAACTCCATTATGGATAAGATTTTATCTCATAAACATATGAGCAATAATTTGTGCTCGAAACGTCATCAGTTAATATTACTGTGTGACACTGTGTGATTTATCAAAATAAAATCTTATCCATAATGGGGTGATCTTGCTTAAATTTACCGAAAGTGGATAGCGTACCACAGCAGTCACCTAGTATAGGATGGTATAGATATATTTTTCGTATAAACAGGTAAGCTTAGATGAAATGCATGCCATGTTTACAGGCACGATCATTTATGTTACAAATTACAATTGTGAATTAGGATAGAAAGTCACTTTTTGAAAAGTTCAAATTTTTGAATTTTATGGTCCAAGCAATCGGAACAGATTCTTATATATGTTAAATTGTAAACCCTTCATCAAGGTCACCATCGAAGTTGAGCGACAACCCAAACTTCGTTTCATTTCCTAATGATGGTAATGGGTAATCGATAAACAACATATATTTGAGTGAGTGCTATGCCCCCTCGTGCTTAAACGCTATTTCGGGAAATGAAGAATATCTAGAGCAGCTGCAAAATAGTACAAAATGCACTAATGAATAATACATTTTTGGAGGTATATTTACAGGATAAATACAAGAAGAAGCTACATAGTACTTGAAATGATAGTACACATTTGCATTGTATGATGCTCACCACATTGGTCTTACCATGGAAAACTATGACGTTTTCGATGAAAATATGGTTATTCTCAATTATGGGTGTTGTTGTAATGGTTTTTCTTCATCAGAGAAACCGAACTTTATGCGAGCGAAGAGTGTGAATGGAAAGAGTAAATTTTAGCTGTATTAAAGCCCACTATGGTGGAAGATGAAATACTTGGTGAGGTAACTGATTCACTCTGGAGATAAGTACAATGTCCTCATTGGCCGCTAATCCAACACCATGTTTAACCAAAGAAACTGATGCTCTTTCAGCTAAATCGCTTGCACAAGCCTCCTTGTTTAGTACCAATTACAATCTTCTAGACGTCAACTAGTCGAATAGTTCCCGCCCACAACTCTTCGACGAATTACTTACCGCTATCGATTGTTACGGATGGCAGCAACACGTCCAGACACCTACCCGTGGCAACAACATGTTGGACCTTGTGTTTTGTCATGGTATAATCCCAGTCTCCACCCATGTTGGTAACAGATTTTCCAGTAGTGACCATGGGACGGTACTCTGCTCTCTGTCTTTCTCAACACTAAATACAAGAAACAAACAAGATCCGGGGAGCATGATATGCTGCAGTTATAAGCATACAGACCGGAGATTAGTCCAAGAACTCAATAGACTCTGTCAATAGGATGACTATTTTACCACTGACTCCCTGAAGGCTGTAGTATCCTTATTTTATAGGGATGTTACCCTCTGTCTAGATGCTGTTGCTTCTAAGAAGGCACTGAAATTAAGTGGGTATCAAGCAGAATACGTTTCAAGGGCATGCCACGATAAGTTAAGGAAGTTGATGAGACTGTACTATTCCACTAAGGATATATCACTACTACGCTCAATCGACGAGTCACTTGAATCTGTCAAGCGCCTACGCTGTCAAAAGGACTTCAACGAAGAGTTAAGGGCACTTTAAAGTACCTCCAAAGTTTATCACCTCACAACACTTCTCAAAAAAGGCGAATGCGGTTGGCAAGGGACATCCCCTACTTACTTCAAGACAAAGTAATCTACAATAAGCCTGCCACTATCTGTGAACTTTAGTTTAGAAACACCCCCCCTGGTGAAACCGCACCCCTAACTGGCTCTTCCCTCAGCAACACAGTGTTCACCAATAAATTAATAGGGTAAGCAGTTAAAAGCCTTAGACCTTCTACTGACACGGGACTGAATGGCCTTGCTTCAATAATTTTCAAAAACAGTAGGTGTGACATTCCCCTATTAATTTCCAAATTCTTCTCACTTTCTGAGGACACTGGCACTTACCCTAATGAGTGGAAAACTGGCTTTATAATTCCACACTACAAATTTGATGATAAGGCTAACGTTCGCAATTACGGATCTAGAAATATGTCCCCAGTTATCTCGCAAATAATGGAGAAAGTTGTTAGAGATCAATTGTTGGACTATCTACTTAGGGAAGATCTTGGTACAAGGTCTCAGCACGGATTCTTCAAAAAGAGGTCCTGGGTTACTTGTCACTCCTAACTTTTTAACTGCTTCGTTAGTAGTCGCGTAGCGCGTAATCTAGTCTTTGTTCTCTACTTCGATATATCTACGGCATTTGGTGTGCGTCGGTGGCACAGTGGTTAGGACTCTCGCCGACCATGCACATGGTCCGGGGTTCAATCCCCTGCCGGCGCACACCCGATATCTATGGTCGGCCTGAATTTGGGCTACCGACATCAATGCTGAAAATTCCATACTTGTACTGAAAATACGGTGTGGAATCAAGCTGTAAATCCTAAAATCCTAAAAAAATCTCACAGTATTCTCTTTGAGAAGCTGTGCTCATTTGGAATTCTCAATCCATTACTGAATCGGTTAAAGTCATTTCTAAGCAGCGGAGTACAAGTAACCAAAGTCGGACTTGTATTGTCTCATCTTAGGCAGATTACAAGTGGGGTTGTGCGGGGTAGTGTCCTAGGACCAATTTTATTTACAGCCTACATTAAAAGCATTTGTAACTGCTTTCGGAATAGACTACCACCTAATGTGTGTGTTGCAAACACGTTTACAGTGTTCATCTCCACAGTCACCAGACTGCTCAAAGATGACAATGCACTCCTGCGTCTTATTCCTACACCCTCTTTTTCGCCCTACATAGATATTATAAGTTCATTAAATGTATAAGTTACAACAAACTGCAATTATAAATGCTAATATTATTGGAAGGACATGATAAACATATCTTCACAGGACATTAGTATTATATATATATTTATAAATTTATAAATCACTCTTTGAGGACTCCACTTACTTTCCTCTGTGTTAATGTCATTTGTCTTATTTTTTCTGTCACCATTTTAGCTTCTACATGGCTTTATGAATAGGAATAAAGAATGTACATATTTGACCAACTGTAATGACAAATGACCTGCAAACCTTTCTGGTCCCATATCCTACAGCTGCCTCGTGAATTACCCGTTACCTTCCTCCGCGACGCATCCTGGATGACAGTTGCGGAATATACTCTCATACAAATAGAAAATCCCAATGGCCATTTGTTCAGCACCAATAAGTCTGGTTATTTAAGAAATAATGAACACATGCTGATGGTTGCATTTGAAATCTCACTGACTCGCGTGATGATAATTTACAGCTCCTGCATGCTCCAAATGTCATTTTATATGCATTAATTCTCCATTATTCTGGTTCCTGGTTGCATATGGACTGAAAATTACCTACAGCTGTAACAAAATTTCTGTGTATGTTTAATTGGACACTAACCACTGTGCTTCCCAGGACGTTCTTCTCTTCTTGAAATAGCTTTCAATAACGCGGCGACATAGCAATTACCCAAATATACGCCGCTCACTGGTTGACCATAACTATCAGCAGGAGACGGAACATAGTTTGGGTTTTCGCTCAAATTCGACGGTGACCTTCGTGAAGGGTTTACAATTTAACACTTATAAGAACCTGTTCTGATCGCTTGTACCATTATCGAACAATTTAAACTTTTGGAAAAGTGTTAATTTATAATACTTCACGATTGTAATTTATAACATAACTGATCATGCCTGTAAAAATGGCACTTTTCTTGTGAACATCAATTTATGCGAAATATAAATTATTACTATTATAGACCTATCAATATTACACCTGTCATATCACGGATCATGGAGAAAGCGATGAAAGACCCAATGTCAGACTACTTACTAAATCACAAACTTGCCAACCCGTCACAGCACTTATTACTCAAAGAGATGATGCGCCACTTGCCATGTAGATTTTCAAAGCAGCAGAAGAGAGAGTAAAGAACTAGTAGTTATGCTATATTCTGATATAATGAAAGCCTTCGACACAGTTCAACATAATCTGTTAGTCAGAAGGGGATTCGCAACCCTCTCCAGAACTGGATGAAATCACTTCTCCGTGATAAAAAAGAGATACCAAAAGTTTAATCCAATATCATTTTACGAGCTAGTATAAACCAATTGGATTTCCTTGTGCTCGCCTCTTGAATATGAGGTATAGGTTCCTGATCTTCGGTAAACTTCTGCGTAGCTCGTCCCACCACTCCAAAAGGAGTAGTGATGGAATTAATTACATGTGGTTTGTAGTATGAAGTGTGTTAAGGCTGTTACTACTGTGAATGGAGTTGATCCTTTCACTAGTTAGTCCTCCGGTATCGTCGTCGTGCATGGGATTTTAAGGAGATAGGCCATTTGGACGCAGTCCTTGCGTTGCTGCATGGTTGTCCAGCCTTCGCTTAAAGACGTCCACAGACGATGCCATAGCTACATCTGCCGGTAAGGAATTCCAGGGACGGCAAACCCGCAGGGAATAGAAGTGGGAGCGCACCCGAGTCCTTTCCTTCTGGTGAGCTATCCTTCTGGGATTTCCACGGGGGGCATATACCTACTCAGTGGCAGAACACCTTTGTTTGGGTGATTCTGGTCATTTGTTATTTTGTAGGCAGTAATTAAATCCCCCTAAGACGACGGTAACTAAGTGTGAATAGGCCTAATTGCTTCAGCCTTTCATTATATGGTTTGTTTCAGAGACCAACCACTCCTTTTGTTGCCCGTCGTCGGACTCTTTCTAAGAGGTTGGCGTCTCTTCTAAGAAGTGTGGGTGCAATAATATTGTGCACTTCAAGATGTGGTCTGACGTATGTTTTGTTCAACCTTAGAAAGGGCTCAGGAGTGAGTGCATCTAACTGTCTATGTGTAAAGTGTATGACCGCATATGCCCTCGCTACGTCTCCCGTGTAATTTACGGTTGTGTCCATTTTCTCCGTTAGAACTAGACCTAAGTCACGTTCCGACGTTGTGCAGGACAAGCTTTCATTGCACAGGGTGTAACTTGCATTCTGCAGTCTACAGGTGCGTAACTTCACTACTTTGCACTTTTTCACGTCGAAAGTCATACCACTAACCACCGCCCAGTCTTCCAGCAGCTTTAGGTCTGCTTGCAGCCTATCTGAGTCATCCGAACACTTTATTGCTCTCCACATCTTTAAGTCCTCGGCATAAAGAGCAGCTCAGACGGCATGGTAGATCATTGATAAAAGTCGAAAACATCAATGGTCCTAGGATAGAAACCTGAACACACCTGGGGACGAGCTGTGCCAAGATGATCGGACTGGATTGACCTTAGTGCAAAATTTCCTTTCAGTTAGGTAGTCCTTTAACCATGACAGAAGTGGCTTATCTATACCTGCCTGGCTTATTTTGTGTAAGAGAAGGTCATGGTGAACAGTGTCAAATGCCTTCTCAAAGCCTAGAAAGACCACATGGACTGGAACATTCATATCCCAGCATGATGTCCAGTCGTCCCAAGCTGATAAGTTAGTGACGCAGGATCCCACTCTCCTGAAACCGTGTTGGGCTTCATGAAGTATATAAGACCTATCGAGGTATTCCCTGATATGATCCTCAATAATACTTACCAGGGATTAGAGCTACTGGTCTATAACTAGCTGCATTTTGCCTATCCATACCACTGAAGATCGGAGAAAGGATGGCTCTTTTCCACTCCCCTGACAGTTTCTCTGAATGCATTGAGCGTTGGAACAAGTCGCATAAGAGCCTACAGAGAGCTTCGGCGCACTTTTTCAGAACAGATGGCCTGATGTCGTCACAACCTGGGGACTTCCCGGGTGTGAGTCGCTGTAGCTTTCTTAGTACTACTGTGGGGTTTATTTGGGGAGTAGCCACTAGGTCTTCCCCCTGTGAAATAGTAGTGCCACCATTTTGGTCCGGTAGTACCTGCATTGCTGTTTAGCTGTTTGGTGAAGGCTAAACTGAGGCACATGCCCCTGGTTGGCTGGTTTTATTTTCGACATGAATCATTACAAGTTCTTGGGGTTTGCTAGGAGTTTTTGGAAAGGTTAGCCTGGAATGACCTCCTGTCCCTCCTGACTCTGGCATTGCACC
The DNA here is from genome assembly GCA_944472155.2 of Trichobilharzia szidati. Taxonomy (NCBI): domain Eukaryota; kingdom Metazoa; phylum Platyhelminthes; class Trematoda; order Strigeidida; family Schistosomatidae; genus Trichobilharzia; species Trichobilharzia szidati. The sequence continues at coordinate 9,782,445 of OX235277.1, forward strand.
GGTTCCTGAGTTCCAGGGATGCATCGTGGTCGATGTGACTCTTAGATACACGCCACGTAAACCAAGCTTTCCGCTTTGCTTGCAGAATACGTCGCGTGCCTCTCTTCAACCATGATGACCTTCTTTTGAGCTGTGTTGTGACTAAAGGGATGGTATCCGAGACTGCTGCATGAATAATCTTTTTTACCACCTCCCAGTGTTCATCCACTAATAGCTCATCCCATGCTAAGGGCCAGTCTGCATCGGACAAGAGTTTCCACATTTCAGCATAGTCAGCCTTGCTGTAACACAGACATGGTCACGTAACGTCCCATTGCAAATGCTCACGGAGAACGAGATCGAAACCTATGAGCGCATGGTCACTACTTCCTAGAGTAGTCATGATCTGGACCTTTTCGACGAGTGATTGGTCACTAGTTAGAATGTAGGCTAGTTTTGATGACTTTCTACTAGGGCCCCACCCACTGTCGTCTCTAACATGCTGAGTTAGCTTCGTGTTTCGAATAGTTTGCAGTAGATTTCGGCCAAATTTTCCCTTAGCATACCCGGAGCCAAGGTTCATTGATGGGGCATTGAATTCTCCAGCAATGGTGATTTGGTCATAGCCCAAGTCTCGTATCCCTGTGATAGTGCTGAACAGTAGCTGATTGTGCTCTGCCCCACAGGTGGGAGATCGGTAGATGCCACCAAGTAAATGCTCGGTGTGGCCTACGGTGAAATGACACCATATGGAGTCTGGGAGTTCAATAAGTGGTGGGTCCGCTGCGCGCACATATTTAAGTTGCCTGTCAAAGTATATAGCAACTCCTCCTCCTTCCTTATTATCCCTGTCTCTCCTGACCAGAACCATATCACCTATACTGATTTCATTATTGGCGATAGTGGGGGTTAGCCATGTTTCGGTGAGAATGATCATTTTCAGTTGTAGGTGTGCTTGGAGATTTCGGAGTTCGCCTATTTTTCCTCTCAGCCCCCTCATATTGCTATATAGGCAGCTGACAGTGAGTCTTAGAACCTCAGCGTGTTGTGGGGTAGTTGACGTGAAGCTGTCTGCTGGTAAAGGGACTTAATATTAAGACTAGTTGGCCAGTCCCGATGGAACCGGCCCGTTGTAGTTTTTTCCTAGGATTTAGGCAGGATACTTGGGTGACACAGACTGTTATTCTCAGAACTGCATCGCTCTAGTGTCACTGAAGCTTGGGGACGTATTAAAACCTCTGTTTGTTGCCTCCTTATGGTTCGAGATCTGCTTTCGCAGCATCGGATGTGTCCTCCCATTTTTCCCTTGGTCTCATGTATTACTCATGTATTACTCAACTTACATGTACAGTCTGCCATGCTGACGCAAATGGCGCAAATGGGTAGTTCTAGAATCGACCTCGGCCCCATTTGATGCAGTAAAACAATCTAACATGACCTTCTCTAATTTGCGTATCAAAGATCAAATTTCTTTCCTATTATAAGACTACGATTAGACTGGTGAAACAAATGGAATAAATACATTATTGACTCAAAATAATACATCAATAAACTTTATCTCAAGGATACTGTTCACAACAAAGTTATATAGGAGAATTGACTTCAAGCTTTATTTTTCCCAGATATTTGTATTACATTCATCTGAAGTCTGGGTTTTTTGTTAATGCGAAGACAATATTTCTATATCTCTTTATGTGTTCCACAGACAGACTATTTTGCAGACTGTCCCAACTGACTCTAATGTCAGAAAGAACAAACAAACTGTAAATTCAACATACATCGAAACATGTGTAATCTATATAATAACTTATCCATGCCTGTACAGTTGGTATGTTCCTGCATAAACAGGAATAAATAAATATATATACTCATACCACCGTTGAAATGCTATGGCCAACTGCTCTGGAAAGTTGAATGTGACACTTAGCAGCTTTGGAGAGCTAATCAGTGTGAGATGGGCGGGGCGAGGTAGTCGAGAAATGGAGATGGCTTCAGAAGCGCCAAGGGCCATCTGAGATGACAGCCATCTCCATTGCTGTACGTCATGCATGTGTTCCCAGCTCCGGAACACCGTGTACGACCATAGAGGTAGAGGGCGTCAGTTCCGTTGACTCCCTCGCCATTTGTCTGATTGCCCATGATTTGTCTTATCTCACGCTTATGTTCGAACTTCTGTCAATGGCTAGTACCTCAGCCATAAGTAGTACTCTTTCGGCCCCTTCGGCAGAGTCCAGTGTAACCCTTAATGGGGGTGGCTTACCCTGAGGCGAGTGGACACCCCTGTACAGCTTGCACAATTTCACTGAACTAATGTTCAGACCTAGTTTATTGCACAGATTGGACCACTGTTCCTGATCAAACAGGGCCCGCTGTTCAAGCAAGCTGTCATTGCTCACAGGTACGTTAAAAAGGATAAGAGAATTGGACCGATTAACCTCAGACTTAGGTTTGGCCTTTGGCTGCTTGTATTCCTTTGCAGCGTCAGCAATGTAGGCTTCATCAGGTTCTGACCAGCCTTTGTTGTGTTGCCAAGCTTGCTTGTGGATGCAAGTGTTGCCTTTCTAATCCTATCTTCCCTTGATGTTTTGGGTCCAACCTTTTGAATCTTCATCTTGTGAAAATTAGCATTTTCAGTCAGTAGGACTGGAGTGTCCTTCTTACTGTCTGTGCCAAGTTTTGGCAGTGTGATGTTAACAGGCGGGGAGCTGCATAAGACTGTGTTGGGACACAAGAGCGGCGTGTTGCTTCTGCTATCCACAGACACGCTCTGTGGGACTAAGCCAGGGTGACAAAGTGGACAGATGTACCAAAACCACGGGCATGGGTTATTTCTAATAAACTCGTAGTATGATTTCGGCACCCCTTTGTCACAACGGCAGTGCACCCATTGTTTGCAAAAATTGCATTCAAACGCTGAGTCAGCTTTAGAAACTATGATACTGCACGACTGGCATTCGTCTCCCTTACTTGATGACGCCCTCGAGGTCTTATGACGTCTTGAGCGTTTCCTTTTAGGTTTGTTGCACTTCACACATTGGCTTTCAGTTGATGCAGGTGTAGTATCCTGTCCCCCTAGTATTGCCTGTGCCGTTTCAGTGCTAGACTGTGGCAATGCGGACATAGTAATAGGACAGACGAGTCCTACACGAGTCTTTAGGACGGGTATGCGACTTGGGGTTGGTGTCCCTGGGTTTTTGCCTTCTCTGGCTGAAGCCCTTGTGACTACAGAGTAAGGTGTTTTGGTGCCATTTCTAAGGTTACTTTCTACAGCCATATTAGCTATCGCTAAAACTTATGCTGTATAAGAATAAGAGTGCAACAGTATCTACCCACAAGAACAAGAATAAGACTGAAAAAGTACAAGACAAGGAAAAGAAAAGGTTTTCGACTTTACCTAGTACTTTTTGGATGATCGGCTTCACAGCAATCACGTTGTAGGCCAACAGGTCTTGTTTATCTGAACGAGTGAGGAAGATGCTGCTACAGAAGTAGCACCTAAAGCTTTGGCAGTAGTTCGAGACAGCTGGACTTACCACACAGAGATTCAATATGTAAGTAATTGTTGAATTTAATTCATCGGCTAGCGAGATCAGGTTTCCCAAGCGGGTAATTCACAAGATAGGTATTTTCCGGTTAGAGAGGAAACAGCACGTCGCATTCAAGGAGCGCGCAATCATTCAGAAATAATAATGTGGTGAGAGCTGTCTACTAGCCAAATTGGTAGACAGTAATTTACGTCAATATTTACGTTCCCAAGATTTGTCGTGAGAAAATGTGAACAAAGATTGATTCAAAACCGACCACAGCAGACTTTGCGTAGGCGGATGCAGTTAACATATAGAGGATTTGACATTCAAGAAACAGTCACAAATAGATTGTAGCGGTAAATAATTCCCAAAAATTATTAACCACAGTAATCATCACTCAACATTGGATGCTGACCACCGCTGTTTAAGTCGACTTGTTTAGCTGAAGGCTTACGGTCAAGCATCCCCGCCATTTGGTGCTCCGTCGTGTCACGTGCGTGCACGATTACTAGCTAGCTAAGCATTCACCTCTACCCGCGATTTTGTCCCGAAATATAATACGTACTTTGGACGACAAAATCTGGTCTTTTGCTTTACCATTGGGTACTCGAAGAACGAACACTATAGTTGTTGTTGGTATAAGATCTTGCGTTAGTATAATCCGTACAACTCGCGAACGTCGATACCGTCAATCTCTAAGAGATGAAAGATTAACTTTACGTGAGAAACAACCAATCGGAAGACTGTTTGTTTGATTAAATATCCATACTAATGTACATGAAATATATATAAATATGCGTTAATTTCCTTAATAAAGGATCTGTTGCCTTCTGTTGTTACAATAATATGAGTGTTATTGATCAATTACAATCAGATGGGAAATAAGACGAGTGTCTTTATAGTCAAAATAAGTAAGTAACTTGTTAGAATGCTGTAATTTACGTGAATTGAAATAGAATTTTCAGATTATTTATTATCCTCATCTGATTTGACTGACTGGTGATAATAATATCTTCCATATTTCTGAAATTTTCATTCAGTCATTTCTGTTGCATGTGTTGGGTGTAGACCCAATGAACCAGGATTCACTCCACTTATATAGCTTACTTCTTGGAATCTTAACCCTCTCCCACCCTATTGTGTGGTTGTGTGTTAATGCATGCAGTCCGGTTGCTGAGTTTTTTCTAAATTACTTATCTTCGTGGGATCAACCATTCTAACTTTAGCTAAATTCTTATGTTCCGACAGTCTGATTACTCCCGATCTCCTAGTTCGACCTATGTAGTTGACTTAACTCACAGTCATTGCAAGGTACTTTGTAAATTATATTATTTTGTTTAATTGGGTCCACCGGGTCTTTCAGCCTACAGAGCTTGTCCTACCTGAGTGAGTTTTCTAGGTTTGAATGCCACCCTAATTCCTATTTTATTAAGATGCAAACAAGCTATCGCTAGAAACTTCTTTGCGGATGAAGCGTATATCTCTGGTTAATAGTGAAGGCACTATCCTATGTGGCATGTTCACCGGCTACCCCAGACCTATTGCCCCATTCTAACGCCATGTGGTATTTGACAGTCTTCACAATCTTTCACGCCCAGGTGCACGAGCATCAGAGAAACTGATATCAGCTAGATTTATGTGGCCTGGCATTGACCGTGAGGTGCGTTGTTGGGCGCGTACTTGTGTGCGGTGCCAAAGCACTAAAGTTACTAAGCACAATATCACGCCGGTTGGGTCCTTTGCGACACCAAGACTAATAACCGTGGGCAGCAGTTTGAATCAATAATTTTCAAGAAGCTTTTAGAGCTGTTGGGACGCGAACGTATCAGAACAACTACGCATCAGCCATTGGCAAATGGACTAGTAGAGCGCTTTCGTCGCTCATTGAAAGCCTCGTCAGTGGCACTAGATAACAGCGGGTGAACAGAGTCTTTGCCTACAGTCTTTCTCAGCATTCGTTCTACACTCAAGGCAGATCTTTAGTGCACCTCAGCCGAGTTGGTACATGGCACCACTTTCCTTTTAGCGGGTGAGCTCATCGCTCCTGAAAGTTTTGATCCAAACGTTACTGATGTCAGTTGCTATCCCCAGAGTCTAAAACGCTTTATGTCGCGACTTCCACCAATTCCCACACGCACTTACAACAAGGAATTAGACGTAGATACTCGACTCGATGATTGTACACATGTTTTCGTGCGTCATGATGCTGTGTGTAAGCCCTCACAACTTGCATATGACGACCTTTCAAGGTCCTTAGTCGGAAAGAGAAATGTTTCATTATTGAGCAGGTTGGCCGCCGGGACACTGTACGTATCGACAGACTGAAAGCGGCACACATGGAAGAATCCTTACAGTCCACCTCAGCTCGTCCAAACATCTCCTCTGAACCTATTCCCAACCCAGATTCCACTACTGCACCTCCGGTGGTTAATGATAATTCTCCTGCTGCCGCCAGTGAAGTCCTTGTCGCACGCGCGGGTCAGCGTGTGCCCAAGAGGTACACCGAATTTCTTCACTAAACGACTCCATAGGTAGCACTACTTAGTAGTTCTTCTTCCTTTCCACAATTTATGTTAGTGATTTTTTCGCTATATTTACTATATTTGGTTTCATTTGTGTGTAAAAGTCGTACTCATAGGCCATGCGAGTGGTAAGGTGATATACGATACATAACGTTTAAAGGTTTGTTACAGTCAACTTGATGTCATGTATGCAGCTCGGTACTAGCTAGTACTAGTCTGTATTGGACATCGGATCGACTCTAACAATGCTTGATGGAAACAACTGATTACATAGTTAATGAATTGATAAAGCAAGGTATAGAGATTGGAATATCTGTGTCTTCCCTAAAGGAACTTCTATTAAGGTGTACAGTGAACGTATATTTCCTGTTCAATAAAGAAATGTATAGACAATTAGATGGCGTTGCTATAGAATCACCACTAAGTCCAATCCTAGCAGATATTTTTCTTGGCGAAACTAGAGAATGATCCTCTTAAAGATGTAATATATAATCTTAATTTCTACTGCCAATGTGTTGATGATGCACTGCTAGTTTTTAAGGAAGAAAGTGATACGAAGGACATATTGGTTAATTTCAATAGAGCACATCCCAGCATAAGCTTTACTAAGGAAGAAGAAGAAAATGACTCCATCCCCTTTTTGGACGTCCTAATGACCAGACAAACAGACGGAACAATATATAGACGTTTGTATAGAAAACCTAGTGGACAATATACTCACTTTCTGAGCTTCGTCCCCCTACAATACAAACGTAATCTGGTTAGAGGTCTGGTTAACCGGCCTAGGGTTATCTGTTCAAATTAAACACTGAACGAAGAACTAGGTAATATTCGCGATCTACTAAGTAGAAACGGATATCCAACTAAATTCATGAACAAACACATTAAGTCAGAAAGTGAAATGTCTAAGCAGCAGTCAGTCTTCCTAAGGTTATAATTCATGGCTGAAGTCAATACCGAGATCTTATCACAGGATCTGAGAAAGGCCTTCAAAAAGGCTTTCAACGCAGATAAGTTGTGCTGTGTATTCACTAGCCAACCAATACTCAATTCAAGAAATAAAGACAGACTGCTGTGTTTCACCTCTTCCATGTGCGTCGGTGGCACAGTGGTTAGGACTCTCGCCGACCATGCACATGGTCTGGGGTTCGATCCCCTGCCGGCGCACACCCGATATCTATGGTCGGCCTGAATTTGGGCTACCGATATCCATGCTGAAAATTCCATACTTGTACTGAAAATACGGTGTGGAATCAAGCTGTAAATCAAAATAAAAAAAATGTGTATTTGCCAGTTTAACTACCCATGTGGAGATAGTTACGTTAGCCGTACGATCAGGCAAGCTCAGCGTCCAATTTCTGAACAACAGGCTATCGGAATTCATCTCTCTGTTCAAAAGAAATTTGTACAGTCATTTTCTTTACCATGACCAATTACATAATATGTATTAGGTTTTTAAAAACGAGTTTTTCCCCTCCCTTTGTAACCATCCTTTGGCTTTGTTAATTTTTACAATTTTTGCAATTCTAGCTAATTTTATTAACTTGTTTGTATTTTACGTAATTCTTCTGAGTCATCCTATTCTCCTTAGTCATCATTCCTATTTTACAAATTTCTTGAACATTTAATAACTTGCTGCCAACGCCTAAGAATCAACTTATCTTGAATTTCACGTTCACTTGCGGAAGCAAGTACATTAGATGGACGAAAAGAACAGCTTCTATCCGGTTTTCTGAACATATTCTGAAAAACTTTCGACTGAAACGAAGCAAAGAGTGCAATTACCGGACATCTTGTTGATAATGGTCATTTCGTAAAGATAGCTAAGTCCTTCAAAATATTAAATAGACAAAGCACAGCAAATTTAATACGATTTACCGAAGCGATCACAATCAAATGATTCAAACCCGACTAATGCATACAGAAAGAGAGTGTGATTAATCTCTCGCTGCCTTGGAAGCTGAATTTTGACTTTGATTACATTAATTGGCCATCTGATTCAGTGGTCTCAACGCACTCAGTAAATCCCAATCTTATAAGCTGTAGTCGTTTTTTGTTTTTGAGTTGCTATGTGAACCTGCGCCAATTGCCATGAACGGGAGGGATTTGAAAGAGGTTACTTCATTCACTTATCTAGGGAGCATTGTCTCAACTAAGGGAGAAACAGACGGACGAGGATGTCAAATCGAGAATCGGGAAGGCGAGAAATACATTCATCAACCTGAAACCAATCTGGAAATCTTCGTCACTCAACATCAACAACAAAATTAGGATTTTCAATACAAACGTCAAGTCAGTCAGTTCTTCTATACGGATCAGAAACTTGGCGGGTCACAAAGAATATTTCCAACAGCCTGTTGCAGACCTTTATCAACAACTGTCTTCGTTCTATACTGAAGATCAGATGGCCGCCGGAAAGAATCACCAACAAAAAACTATGGGAACAAACAAAACAAGAACCAATCGCTCAACAAATATGCAGGAGAAAGTGGAGATGGATTGGACACTCGCTGAGGAGGCCACTGGGTGACATCGCGCGTCAGACCATTGCTCGAGTGGAACCCGAAAGGGAAGCGGTGAGTGGGACTTCCAAGTGTGACATGGAGGAGATCGTGTGAAGAGGAGCTGAAACAGTATGGACTAACATGAATGCAGGTGAAAAGTACAGCAGAAGACAGAAGCAGGTGGAGACGTGTAGTTGAAGCCCTATGTTTCACTAGGAACCCAAGGGAACAATAATAATAATAATAAATGTGAACCTGCAAGCTAACACTCTTTGTTAATTTTTTCTGTTTTCTGTCTTACCCGTCTCCCCTCTTTTCTACTTTAAAAGCGTATAAATTTATGATAAAAACTTAAACTAAAAATTGTAATGCTAACATTGTAGTTCTATAGTATTTCTTCTCTACTACCACCTAAACATTAAAGTATGTTATTATCATCTATATAACTATTGGATGTTTCAGGTAGTGGTGGGCAGCTGATGAGAACCTGTGAAATAGAATGACGATGTCATTTTATACTGCAAATTTCGTCTTCCTTTCTTTGTCGACATTTACCAAGGGAACCAAATGTATGAAATGTTGTTTTTCTTAATGCGTTAATGGGAATTTGGAAATTATTAATGATACGTCCTCAGCTATATTCGAATTGTTTTAGAAATCAAATCTCTACTGAAAATAAGTGAACTCGTCGAAAATGCAATTATATTTACCATATTTTGAAATACCGTAGTCTACTTGGCGAATGGTAGATATATTTGTTAATCTGGTCAAACAATTACAATGCTTTTGTCACAAACAGTAATGCTGCCATTCACAGATACTAAATTTGAGAATACATAAAGAAATATAACACCAATTCCATGAAATATCACCATTGAGGAGTATCTGATCACACCACACAGTACTGCAGTATCAGTCACGACATCTCAATGAAGCTCCAGAATTTCATATCCGACTGTGAATCACTAGTAGGCGTTGGATTAATTCGGATGCCTTGATTTGTATGAAGCTGAATAATTTTTGAGACCATTATCTGTTACAAAACAACATATGTTAGAAAACCAATCATTGATAACTGAAGAGCACAGAATGACTACCTTGTTTCAATTTCAGCCCATAAATGATCAAGTTTGGAATCAACGGGGGATGGAAGTTTGTTGGGTGAATCCCTTTTTCGTTACTGTTACTTGGGACGCTGCTGGGAGGTCGGGCGAAGGCGGAACATCAACGAATACGTACCACGGTCGTGCTAACTCCTTCCAAAATGGGAGGGACCATACACGGTCACCGTAAAAGGGCGTCACGTATATACCACCAAAAATGCAAACAAAGAGAAGCGGGTGAACGTCAGCGAGCTCCAGAGATGGATAAAGCGAGATAAGCAAGCGAAGATGCCAGGACCAAGAATATCGAAACAACTTCAGTCTAAACTGTTTAACGGAGGGACGAATGTGGTGGTGTGATACAGACAGTGTGTGTCAACGGAATATTATTCTCACATACTCCCACAGTTCATTTCGGCATTAGCAACAGAATACGATATTTGTAATGGAACATTCTATTTCATGTCGTTTAATGCAAACCGAAATCACATACTCAGTGATTGGTAAGAGAATAGAAACTATATATATATATATATATGCATCAACAGCCGTTTGTTCAATGAAAAATATACCTTGACTTCTGTGTCTTGCCTTCTGTTGTTACAAGTTCAGAAATACTTCACAGAGTATGACTACAAACTGAGTTGAAACGCCCTCATCGGCTAAAAGTATATGAACACATAAATGTAGAATAGAAAGAAGCATGGAATGTTCGGATAAAATTTATTATGTTATCAGTAATACCTGCCTCATTAGTTTTTTTCTTAACCACAGTAACATTACATTAAGAATGAATTAAAGTTTCGACATTGTAACCAAGGGAATAAGATCCACTCATTTGTATAGAGTCTACAAAATTTGGTGAATTTCTGTATAATTTCAATTCCTCACCCTACCTTATACAACGAAAACCTCATTAAATAACATTTCAACTTTGTATGGTGCTAATTTTTTCATTTTTATTCCTTTATGTTCTCAGTGGGACATGGGGCTTCAAGCTAGAGGCATGAACTTCCGGTAGCAGTGGTGTTTATTTTATTTTAAAGGGTTGGGTTTGTTAGCCGCATGCCAAACCTTTCTTATTTACCAGTCTTATTACTGGCTTAGAGAGGTAAAGGAGTGTGTCTGACGGCGATCAATGATGCACACGCCAATATTGAGTTTATTTTGGAACATGAAAGTGACGGAAAGTTTCACTTCCTCGACATTGCCATGGAACGCCTAAAAGACGGTAGTCTTCAAAAGTCAATTTTTCGAAATCCTACATGGAAAAGACAATACTTACATTTTAATAGCTTTTGTCCAAATAGCTATAAATGAGCACTGGTGAAGACTCTGTACTATAGAGCGAGGAGAATATGCTCTACAGAGAAACTACAGGAAGAATTTGAGTTTCTTGAAAGGACATTGAAGAGCAATGGGTACTCTCAAAGGTTCATCAACAAGTATGGAAGATTTGAAGTCACAAATGTAAAACAAATCACAATGGGAAAAAAGCCAGTCTACCAGAAAGAAGCGATAATTAGTCTTTCTTTGCCCTGGTAACTGGATATTTTCATCTCTTTTTCATCTGAATGCGAAATGCTGAAAAGTTTCCATTGTGTATGATTATTAATGTTCGGAATAATGTTTAATATTACATATATATATGTACATATTATTAGTGTGTGCATATATTGATAGAGTGATTTTTGTTTAAAATGAACCCTGTGCAAGTATGTTAAAATTGTTTTTGTAGATACATTTAATAATGTCTCTGCCCTGTAAGCAGCTGACGAGAAGGCAACGAAATAAAAGATAGTGCCATTTTATTCTGCTAAAACTGTAGTTCTTGCTTTGTTCAAACCTGGGAGTACTGGACAGCTGTTTCGTCAGCCTTGTTTGGGACTCTTCAGCAATACGCACTTACACTTCGGGGTATGAACCCATGACCTTCTGGTTACAAGGCGAGTCAGCTCGTAGACCATTAAGCCACTGGGACCCGATCCAATGTCCATCCCATGAATTCTAACTTCTGCCAATTCATGACAGCGCGACCACTTCGCAATTTATCCTTCGATGAGTTACTGCCTCACCTTCAACCTGCTGCCTACTGATGAAGAGTCCTTAACTAGGATGAAACAGCTGTCCAGTACTCTCAGGTTTTCCAATAGTTTTCTAGCTGATGTCAGCTCATGATGAAATCTTCCAACCGACGAAATAAAGGATCTCTACAAAAACCAATACTTGTGGATGCTTGAAATATTGAATAATGCTGTTAAATATTTGTATTTCAAATCAATGTGGAAATCTGCAGATCTCAGCGTGAAGGCAAATATCCAAAAATTCAACAATAAAGTGAAGTCTATGCTTCTATATGATCCAGGGCTATTGTAGGTCAAGATGAAAAGCCCCCACGGGTCGATTTAGACGTTCAACAAGACATGCTTTCTCTCAATGCTAAAGATAAGACGTCGAACCGTTAAGCATGGAGAAATAAAAGCTCTGGCAACGATCATCCTAAAAGGAATAAGAATGAATACGATAGTCGTGTAGCGGAAATTCGTTGTATACATCAGAGCACAGTCGTGCTGTTCTCGTGAAGCCTCGTATTCCTTGCAAAGCCCATGTAACGAATAATACTAATTTTTCTATCCCATTAATGACGCTTTCATATATGTATAAAACTCGGGCACTGTGATAGTAAGTAATTCCATATTAGTTGGTTTATTAGGTATATCACACAGTGAAACAGTATTATTTACTGGATGACAAGGTTTCGAACAAAATTTATGGTTCATAATCATATCAATTGTAATCACACGACTTTAAAACTTGAGTTTGATAGTTTTCTTTGTTCTCTCCTATTTGTTGTAGGAGTAGTAGAATTTTCCAGATATCTGGGACAGGTGCTGAATCATTCCTATTACACGTATTTTCAGTTACTCAATAAACAAAGCTTCTGTTATCAATCTCTCCTTCCATCCTGTGACATTGGATTTTAAAACTGACATCTTATTCCATCCTATTGTATACTACTCTACACAACTCGCTAGCATTTTTGGTGTTTCCTCTGTCTAATATTTGAACGTTGTCTCAGTCGAATATTAGAGAGAGGAAACACCAAGAATATTAGAGAGTTTTCGGAAGCGTCGTACTCTAGTGAATCATCAATCAATAGGCACATCGACATAAACAAAATTTACCAATTGATAAGAAGGAAATCTCACACACACAAAGGGTCAAAGTTCAAATCAAGGAAACAATCAGTGCCAATGCAAGTAGCCCAGAGGGTGTAGAAACACAAAACAACCAATCACGACATTCAAAGTCACACACCAGGAGAGATAACTAATAAACTCGTGGAGAAATCTAAAAGCTCACTTCAACAAATTGAAGTGTATGCGCTGAAGATGTTGTCTAGAAGGGCAATAATGAAAGATTCGCAAGTAGACCATTCAGCTCAGAGAACACAACTACATCAAAATCATCCACCTGAGCTACAAATCTCCATCAACTCTAGAGTGAAGACAGAAAGTCACTCCAGCACTTGAACATGTACTTGGTGGTATCCACATCGAAGTGAGTGAGTTTTAAAACAGAACTCTGCACAGTGGCACATCAATTCAAGTCGTCACACTTGAGTGTAGCACAAAACAGGAGAGAAAGAAGAGATTCAGAAGAACTATAGTGATCGAAAATTTGCAGGAGAAAGTAGGAAGAGTAACATGAAAAACAGGGGGGGGGCTTAGTAGATGTTGAAGTTTACTTAAAGTGAATTCATCTGCGCCATTGACAACAATTTTGAGCCATATCAACAATAGCCATGCTTACTGCCAATCATCAGTAAGCTGCATTTGAAAAAGTGAAGGAACTAATGTACACTCAAAGATTCACACCCATGTCATTCAGTGCCGAAGTCAGACACACTACTACTGAGCTATTCAGGCTGACGTCTGATCTCTTGTAGGATTATAATGTAAACGCCGATTAATCCCCTGGGTAGTAAACAGTGTCTAGTTCTCATTGTTATTTCTGACTCTATTCTATCAGTCAGTCAGCAAGAAGCATCATCAGTCAATGAGACTAGCTCACATATCTGACGTTAACTAAGTTTTAGCATCATATTTAATAACCGTTTTTAGATGAATATTCCTCGAAATTTATACTTCATTTGTGTATTACAGTTTACTACATATCAGATATATTTACAAAATTATCATGGTTAAACGAATGGTGGTGGAAATTTGTATTTGAAGTGAATGATATGAACTGGATGGTCTAGTTACGAATCTTTCATCGTACTTCAAGACAACATCTTGAGCACATTGAAAATGTTTCCTGATGAATTTGTCTGGATAGCTGTTTTCAATCAAGGTATCATACACGATCCTTAGTTCATCTTCAGTTACCTCTTCTGAGCATATACCTTTAACCCTGTGGCTGAGGGTCCTTACTAAAACTGACTTAAGGCTTCTATATGATACCTTGATTGAAAACATCTATCCAGACAAATTCTTCAGGAATCATGTGTTCATAGCTTCGTTCGTCGCCGGTATAAAAGAAATAGAACAAGTACCCTAAGCCACAGGGTTAAAGTTGTATGCTCAGAATAGGTAATTGAAGATGAACTAAGGGTTGTTTATGATACATTGAAAATGCTTCTTATAACCTGATCAGCTGTGTTAAATCAGATAAGTTGAATTTCGTCGAGTGAAATGACAGTTTCTGGTTGAAACTGAAGAGATAGACGTATACACTATTTGGGAATACAATATCAGTTACATAATGTGAATCACTGCTTAATTTTTAAGAGTAGCAAAAGGTTGAAGGAAGGAAAAACTTTTTGTGTTATTACTCAAGGGAAATCAAGTTCAGAAATTTTAATTATATAATGTAGCATAGCTGATTTATTTGTTGAATCATTGCCAACGTCCTTTTTTCTATTTAGGGATTAAGATGTATAGTAGTCGGGTGTTAATATATTTTCCTGTCAAAGGAATCAAAATATTAATTAAGTGTAACATCTTAACCAGAAGAAATAACACAGGAATTTTAGAAACACAAGTACATAGAAAATCAACTCACACAGATCAAATATTCAACTATACTAGCAATAATCCAGTGACTCACAAACGAAACTGTGTGCAGACATTGTTTAAAAGAGTTCAAACACATTTTAGCACCCCTTCAGCGTTGAAAAGGATGGAAGAAAAATACCTATTAACGGTCTTCAAAAAGATTGGTTATCCACAATATTTCATCAAAAAGTGTTTAAAATTGAATAATAACACTAACAAGAAACCGTCATCAAAGAACACAAGAAAATTCACTGAAATAACAGCTAGAATACTGAAACCGTTTGATATAGATGTAGCACACAAGTCAGTCAGCCAGCACAATCACTTCATTCGATGTTGTGCAAACCAAAAGATCCAACAGAAAAAGGAGATAAAATTAACACCATTTACAAAATAAATTGTATGAACTGTAACAGATATTACATCAGTCCTCTTCGAATCAGAATCCAGGAACACAAATTATCTGTGAAAAGTCATGATATATATTCTTTCATATCAATGCATATAGATAATTATGGACGTCAATTTGACTGGGATAATGTCGAAATTTTAAACAGAGGAAACACCAAAAGTGACATGGAATTCTTAGAAGCGTGGCACTCAAATGAATATGCGATTAAAAAACATGTTAATATAGACCAAATATACCAACTAGTAGAAAGTATATCCTGTGACCAGAAAGTTTAAAATCCAAGTCAATAGAAAATGATCAATATATATGTAAAGATGGTTACCGGGAGACGCAATGCCATCACTCATGCAAAATTTCAATTAGTTCATTTAATGCTAAAAATTGCGCTGAAGATTTTGTCCAGAAGGGCGTCGAAAGCTTAGCAACTAAACCAACCAGCTCAGAGAACAATATTAATTGCAAATCATCAACCTGAGCCACAAATCTCCTGTATTATCTACAGCCCTTATTCGAAAATAGAAAATGTATCAACATCAATTTCCATCATATGGTTAAATTTCATGTTTTCACATAGGTCTGTGAGCAGTAAAAATCTCGTGAAACGTGAATTTGTTCTACAAATCCAGAGAAATACATGAGAATATTTTGGAAAGAGTGCAAAACTTCCTCTGTAAACAAAGTGGCATTTCTGATTGTGAAAATGTCTCGAATTTACGATCGTAACTGAAAATCTGTGCTGGCTTTGTATAGGTTGTTGATAGCAGTTAATTAAGTAAATCAAATTACCTCAGAGAAATGAGCAGTTTGAAAATATCCGCATTCTTTTACGATACATAAGTCTGTGTGAACTCAATACAATCCAAAATTACGACAAGTGCGTCGGTGGCACAGCGGTAGAATGCTCGCCAGTCACGCAGGTGGTTTGGGGTTCGATCCCCAGCCGATGCATTCCCTTACCTCGCTAAACCAGTAATAAGACTAGCAAAAGAGAAGGTTGGGTATGAGGCTAGCAACCCCATCCCCTAAAAATAAACGCCAATGCTACTGAAACCCTAACACGAAGCCCTATGTTACATTCGGAACGTAGAGGAATAAAAAAATTACGACAAAACTTCGAGTTTGATGAGAAACTGACTTCATTTATAGAATCACGGAAATCCAGGAAATCCTGAGTGACTGTTTCCTCCTAGTTTCGACCTGGTTGACATTAAAGTCACTGGTTGCATCTTCAGGAAGCTTATAGAAAAGTCAGATCCTCAATACAAAGAGATCTAAGGATCAGACTGGCAGACATCCAATTTATAATCATCATTGAAACAATAGACTCACAAACTTATGGCCTTCGGAAACATGTAAACTCACGTGTTTTACACACCAAGCTCAGATGTGAAACATTCTTACTTGTCATTTTGCATGATTAATCCATTGCAGTTTATTTACTTATCAAAAACATATCTCTAAATGCATTTCTAGATGACTACATATCACTGCATGTAGAATATTCAAATGAATAGTTCAGCTGGAATCTGATGGATTCAATAACTCTTGCTCTACGAACATTTGTTGCTCGTTTTAAAAAATGAAGCATTGTGAATTAAGTTAAAGGAATTAATGTAACGCATACTGGGTAGCATGATTCTTGGCATTCCAGTGCTTCCTAACCCATCCACTGTTAATTATTAGGGATAGATTGAATGGAACTCATAGAGGATTTTCTCAGAAATATAAATTAAACGTCTTTACACAACTCACACCAGTTTTAAATTTTAATCTGGATAAACTAATTACTGGACACTCTTCACCGATTTTAATTCCGAAAGGGGATTATGATTTACATTCTTCATTCCTCTTGAATGCGAAAAAATTCCTACTGCGTCTGACTATTTCATGGAGTCAGTCCTAAAAGATTATGAGTCGTTTGATAAGTGCAAAACAAACTCAAAATTTCACACTTGAAAAGTGCCGCAAGATTAAGTTAGAGAATTTTAAACTTCGAAAATATTGTAAAAAATATTTAAAGTTAAGAAAAGAACTATGTCCTGTAAAAAAATCAAAGGTGAATAAATATCTGAAGAGTACTCAAGAAAATAATAACTGGTCATCTGATTAATAATTAAAATCCCCTTCATTCGTTTTTCTTTCCCTGAAAAACCGCCTCAAATAAAATGAGAAATTCCAAACATCTAGAATCCAATGAAATAATTGATATGACCCGTTGCACAAGAGACAGTGGCTCTCGTGGCCCAAGTGGCCTAGTGGATAACGCTTTGACTGGTGGTTGAAACTATGGCCACTGGGTTGGAGCCTCATTGGGAACATCCTCACTCACTGCGGAATGTGGGCATATCCAGATGACGAGTCCCAAATAGGACGAAATGCGCATCCTGGCTGGATTCTACTACCATCCACCAATTAACCTTTAATTATATGCCCAGATATCGTCGAAGAATCTGCACAAGAAGCCGACATATCAACTTGAGACCGAACACTTCGTTCCGATCAATCGAGGGGAAAATCTAGAATTCAATGAAATGAAATGGAAGGTTTCAGACTTGAACGATTCTTGATATTGATAGACAATAATTACGTGAACATTTTAATGAAAACTACTTAGAGTTTTGTGGAGTAGATGAATATATTTACGTGAAAATTCAACTTAACTCTTTGGGGCTAACATGTGGGCGAAAATCCGAG
Organism: Trichobilharzia szidati; assembly: GCA_944472155.2. NCBI lineage: Eukaryota > Metazoa > Platyhelminthes > Trematoda > Strigeidida > Schistosomatidae > Trichobilharzia > Trichobilharzia szidati. The sequence continues at coordinate 9,800,246 of OX235277.1, forward strand.
TATATGTTCTCAAGGTACAACTCTGTTTGAGACTAATCAATCATAAGCGTTACTGTAATTCTAATCTACTCCCAAACCAATCCTGATTTCATGGAAAATATCCATCGTGATATGAATATAAGAAAAAAATTTCAGTGAGGAATCTCTTTTCGACGAATTCACTCACTCAGCTGTACAACCGCATTTACATATAATTACTTCGTGTGTGTGTACATTAGGATTGTCAAACAGAAATAAAATTATTTAGGCTTATTGTCTATGTCATCAAAATCTTTCAAAAATGTGATGAGTAATCAAATTGCAACTAGATGGGGGGTTGTGAAGATTGGTAGGTAACAACAAGGGTTGCATAATATGAAACACAACCAGAAACGTACGATGTTAGTGAAAGAGTATGGAGATGAGTGCCCAAAAGATGTTATGTAATAGGTAGAAGGAGTAATTGAAAGGTTGGTTAAGAAAAAGATGTTACTAAGATGACGTACGAAAATTCAAAACAGCATTATTAACAAAACAGTAGAACTTGGAGTTATACCTAAGGTCGAAGGAGGGGGTGGAGAAGTTTCTTCTGTGTACTTACTGGCCTTCAACCCCCTAGTTAAAATTTGACTATTTATCACAATTTTGAAACAGTTTTATGGCGTATAAACCAAACCTAAGTAATTTTATGTTTCAGGTGTTGGTATGTAGGGATTTGCTTGATTGGTTACAGGATTTCATCATGAACTGACGTCAGTTAGACGACCATTGGAAAACTCGCAGGGAGTATTGGGCAACTGCTTTGCCAGACTAGTTTAGGACTCTTCATCAGTGTTTACCCATTGAGGTTCACAAACCAGAACCTTCTGGTCTACAAGGCCAGCGAGCTCGTGGACCATTAGGCCACTGGAACCCAATCCAATGGCCCATGAATTCCAACTTCTGCCAATTCATGATATGACGCTACCACTAGCAAGTGTCATCGATGGCGAGTGCTTTTCCTAACACCCAACCTGGTGTACCTCACTGGTCACGACTTCCTACTTGAACCCCAGGTAACTGCCTACCTGAATAGAGCCAGTCGATAGTGGATCATCGGGTCGGTTCACACCGGCTAAATGGTCTACGAGCTCGCTAAACTTGTAACCAGAAGGTCCTGGTTTCAAACCCCAGTGGGTGTGCACTTCTGAAGAGTCCCAAACCAGGCTGACGAAAAAGTTGTCCAGTACTCCCAGCAGGTTTTCCAATGGTCCTCTGGCCGATGTCAGCTCATGATGAAATCCTGTAACTACTTTAATTTTTGGTTGACAGTTCTAATGTACACACACACGAAATAATTATATATAAATGCGATTGTACAGCTTAGTGAGGGAATTCTCCGGAAAGAGACTCTTCACTGAACTTTTTGTTCTTGTAATCCCAGTTTATTCTTAGGCCTGTTCTGACTAGCCTATCCTTTACCTGTCCCTGACTTATGTCTAGCCCTAATTTTTCCCTAAGTTAACCCAAAACTAAGCACAACCGGTAGTAGGGTTATGAAGTGTAAGGTAAGTAACCTTGAGGTTCGCTGCAGTAGATTTCAAAATAATATATGTGTATATAAACATGCACATATACTGTATGCGATATGATGTAATGCACCACCTAGTTATTCGTGTTAAATATTTTTCGACAGTAACCAAATTCGAAATTGTAAAGTCTCAGAATATTCAAGACAAGACAGTATAAACGATCAGTATCGTTTTCAAGCAAGTCTTTATTAGACTTTGCTGCAAAGTAAATAATTTTATTTGTAAAACTTTTAACCAATAATAGCGAATTTATGGATCGGAATATATGTGTTGAGTATAGTTGTTATTGACAGGCAATGAAGTTCACCTTTCATCCTGTTCAGAACTGCTCAGCTGGATAAAGCTGAATCCCCAATGATTAGTGTTGTTCCCACTAATATTCGAACCTAGCACTCATTCTTTCAAATATTAAATCACTATGTACAAAATGATGTGAGTCGGTGGTTCAGAGGCAGAGTGCTCGCCGACCATGCGTGTAGCCCAGGACTCGAGTCCCGGCCGGCGCATGAGTTTATCAACCTTGGCCAGTTAGAATCCTGACAAGCAGGAGGGGGTTAAGTGTGAGTCAAGCAACCCCACCGCATAAAAATAAACGCCACTGCTACTGTAACTTAAAAGTTAAAGCTAAAAGCCGAATGTTCCACTGAGAATGCAAAGGAATATAAAAATTTACTAGATGTTGAGTTCCATGAGAGCCATATCTCTTGCAAAGAATATAGGTTTTCAATTCATTTTAAGAAAAGTTTTGTATATCCCGCTGACTGATTATGGGGTTTGGAAGGACTTGTGTTAGGTTAGAGTCTCAGGGGCAATAGAACCATTCACCGAGTATTTCAGGTCCATCCGGTTGAGGAGTTCAAGACAGAACGAGTGTGCATCGTGGATTTCAGTGTTTACTCACCGTCAATCAAAATAACTTCACGTTACCCCTTAAACATCGTTGAAATGTTCGTACTAAAAGCTAATATATCAATGGAGACCGTACATTTTGGTCTAAAACAGTTAGTTAGTAAGTGGGAAGCGCAAAACTTAGCTTAAAAGCGAATTTATCAAACGTCTTAAATGAATTGGTAACTACTTTGGTTAAGAGCAAAGACAGGACTCCAGGTGAACATAGACAAGACGGAGGTTATGAAAATAACCAACCAACCAACAACAACGACATTAACAACATCCAGCGCCAATCAACATCAATGGGAGCGATTTGAAACAGGTAACTTCATTCACTTATCTAGGGAGCATTATCTCAACTACAGGAGGAACGAACGAAGATGTCAAATCGAGAATCGGGAAGGCGAGAAATACATTCATCAACCTGAAACCAATCTGGAAATCTTCGTCACTCAACATCAACAACAACAACAAAATTCGGATTTTCAATACAAACGTCAAGCCAGTCAGTTCTTCTATACGGACCAGAAACTTGGCGGGTCACAAAGAATATTTCCAACAGCCTGTTGCAGACCTTTATCAGCAGCTGTCTTCACTCTATACTGAAGATCAGATGACCGAAAAGAATGAACAACAAGAAACTATGAGAACAAACAAATCAAGAACCAATCGCCCAACAGATATGCAGGAGAAAGTGGAGATGGATTAGACAGTCGCTGAGGAGGCCGCAGGTGACATCGCGCGTCAGGCCGTTGAGTGGAATCTGAAAGGGAAGCGGCGAGTGGGACGTTCAAGGGTGACATGGAGGAGATCATGTGAAGAAGAGTTGAATCAGTATGGAATAACATGGATGCATGTGAAAAGTACAGCAGAAGACAGAAGCACGTGGAGACGTGCAGGTGAAGCCCTATGTTCCACTAGGAACCCATGGGAACAATAATAATAATAATGGTTAAAATAACAATAGAATAACAATTGAATGTGATCAAAATCTTATAGAATTAAAAGTTTTTTATTTCCAAAGATGAAGTATATATAGACAACTGGAGTCGTAAAAAATATCATAAAATCACGAATAAAGTGAAGAACAAAGGTTGAGAAGTTTTGCTTACCTAGGCCACATGACAAACAAAGTCAGATCAAACTTCTTCTGTGTATGATAACCAGGGCTGTCCTCCCGAAATTCCATAGCTTTGGCTATGTGTCAAAGACCAGGCCGAAATCTATTCGAAAGCTTCGATGGAATGAGATAAAGAACGTTGGAAGCTCTTTCTCTGGCCATTTGATGATAAGATTTGACAAAATCAGCTCCGTGTGGATTTAGTTGTGCCTTTTACAAACCATGAAGGAAGATGATCAGTAATGCGTTTGCTGAGCCTCCCAGTTGTTCACCCTAAACATCTTTCTCCCCAAGAGTAGCTAAATAAGTAAATGCACGCCGAATTGATCCAGTTAAAAAGCTTATATTTCTCTTGAACAAACATAATTGGCAGGATGGAAAATGACAACTAAAGGGTGGCTGCAGTATAAGTCCGTTTTATGGTATCGCTAATCTTATTATCATTAATATTATTATTACTATTATAATCACCGTTATTACTGACATATATAAAACGTTTAACACACAAATTCACAGATATTGGTTAAAACGTTGTATATATAAAGGTATGTACAATTAAGTCTGGGGAAGATGTAACTGTTGGCTTATATTTCTGCTTCGAATTTTAACAGTGTGAATATTTATTGATTTGAAATACTCATAAAATAGATACACACTAAGTTTTCTCTTGATATGAGACTGTCACATTTATACCACTCATTGGTATTGCTAATGGCTATAGGATAGCGGCAGGTAAATGAGGATGCTCTTAGTTCAGATCTATCAATAAGTTGGTGTCATGTTCCCCCCTTAGGATAATTATTATATTATTATTGTTCCCTTGGGTTCCTAGTGGAACATAGGGCTTCAACTGCACGTCTCCACTTGCTTCTGTCTTCTGCTGTACTTTTCACATGCATCCATGTTATTCCATACTGATTCAACTCTTCTTCACATGATCTCCTCCATGTCACCCTTGAACGTCCCACTCGCCGCTTCCCTTTCAGATTCCACTCAACGGCCTGACGCGCGATGTCACCTGCGGCCTCCTCAGCGACTGTCTAATCCATCTCCACTTTCTCCTGCATATCTGTTGGGCGATTGGTTCTTGATTTGTTTGTTCTCATAGTTTCTTGTTGTTCATTCTTTTCGGTCATCTGATCTTCAGTATAGAGTGAAGACAGCTGCTGATAAAGGTCTGCAACAGGCTGTTGGAAATATTCTTTGTGACCCGCCAAGTTTCTGGTCCGTATAGAAGAACTGACTGGCTTGACGTTTGTATTGAAAATCCGAATTTTGTTGTTGTTGTTGATGTTGAGTGACGAAGATTTCCAGATTGGTTTCAGGTTGATGAATGTATTTCTCGCCTTCCCGATTCTCGATTTGACATCTTCGTTCGTTCCTCCTGTAGTTGAGATAATGCTCCCTAGATAAGTGAATGAAGTTACCTGTTTCAAATCGCTCCCATTGATGTTGATTGGCGCTGGATGTTGTTAATGTCGTTGTTGTTGGTTGGTTGGTTATTTTCATAACCTCCGTCTTGTCTATGTTCACCTGGAGTCCTGTCTCCACCGGCTGCTTCTTCGACCAGTTTGTCGGTTTTCGCTTGTAACTCTTCGATTTTGTTTGACATCAAATCTAAATCATCCGTGGAATTCAGGTCTTCTAGGTTCTTCATGTCGGTTCAAGAAATCCCTGTCTTCTCGTTTCCCACTCTCTGACGCATAATCCAGTCCATCACAATTAGGAATATCATTGGTGATAACACTAAGCACCCTTGTCTGACTCCTGTGTTTACTCCAAACGCCTCGCTGAGTTTTCCGTTGTGGATCACTTGACATGTACCGTTGTCGTACAGCTGTTGAATAAAGTTGATGAATACTTGGGGTACGAAGGATAATTTAACTCAAAGTACAGCATAGTCACTACCAACATTATCAGGGAACATCCTAAATCTGACTTCATTTTACAGATGTTGGTTAAGAAGATTGAAATTACAGCATGACGCTTCAAAATAAGGGACATCAGAAACAGACCACCTGTCAACTTCAGGCACTGTGAATTTGCTTCACGTGACATATTTCAAAACTCAATAAAATAAAAAAAACAAGCCCCAGGGATAATATTGAAATTCAGTGGAGTTTTTTTACAATTCTCTGGAGAACATTATTTCACCAGTGGCAGAATTCTTGATTGAACAAATTATAGTAACAAGAAAATCAGAATATTTATGTTCTGCTATTCTTTTGTTCAAGTGTTCAATTTTCAATGAGTATTTTACAAACTGATTGTTTTAGTATTGTAGTAGTTTTGTTTGTTAAATGGCAATACAATTTATTTACTTTACTTTACTTCGGCTATCTCCTACGGGAGGATGAGCCGGCTTCATGAACATCTCGAATCATCGCTGCCCAGGCGCGGCGATCTGATGCAAGGTTTTGTGACAGGGTTAATCCAATTCTTGTTCCACAGACGGAGTCCGTAGACGGTTTGTAGCCCCAGGCACTCCATATCAGCCTTGACTGTACCAAGCCATGTTTTCAGCTGTCCACCCCTGTGACATCGCCAAGATGGTAATGGCGAGGGATTTAGAACTGATTTGACCAGATCGTCATCTGGTCGGCGCAGAACATGGCCAAACCACCGAAGGCTACGTTGTTGGAGAGAGTTCATGAAGTTTCATGGGAATTTGGTACGAGTGATGTCTCCAGAATCGCTCGGCCTTTTGTTTGAGAGTGCAGCTCCAGCCTTTACACAACCAAGTGTGACCTACAAGGTAGTAGGAGTGGAGTAGGGAGTCCACTATCCATTGGTAGCCGGTGACCGGAGTTCGGTTCATACGCCTTTTTGAATGGGGCCAGACATCCAGGACATCCAACAAGCCCTTTGTCCATAAGTCTGCCGGTGAGCTCCAGTGAGCTTCATACGCCAGTCGTTGGAGGTTTGGAATCAGGGTTTAGCCATCTCCCCTAGACTGTCATCCAATGGACAGTCAACCCGGTGAAGAGCGCCGGGCATCCGCTTTCGCCCTCTCACTTTGGTGGAAAACACCTCCGCCACATGAAGGCAGTGAGTAGGACTTCCTCAAGAGAAGCTATGTAAGACGCCCGGTCATATGGAAGCATTTCAAGAGGGGTGCGGAGGGGTGGTCAACCCGCAGCGCAAGGCACCCACCTCCGACCATCCTGAGGCTTTGGAGGCAATTTATTTATTAGCTGAAACCAAATCCAGACATTAACAAATTTTTATTATCGTGTAATGATCTACTCAACAAGCTGGAATCATAATGCACATTTGTCACCGGTTGTATTCTAAAGTCCCTGTCAGGGAATATGAACATTGAACGTTGATTCATTGACCTTGGTAGCCATTAGCGGGCAATTCGAAGGCGCAAATGGTTCGATCGTGTACAAGTTCGAAGAAGACGAAAGAATACGAATAAAAAACTTGTAATTGTCTTTAGCTTAATTGTCAAACAATACAACCTTCAAAAATGTGCTGGTGTTTTGGAGTTGAAGTCGAGACAAGTATATAGTAATTATCGGTTTAGAGCGTCTTCGTTACAATAGGAACTTAGGGCTAAGTTCCTTGACAGTTCCTGCATTTTCAACTGTAGAAATTTGTAAGTGGTGTTTACTAACCAGCTTCCTCAGTTGACCGTTTTAATAAAACCTCGTCGCCTTTAAACTCAGGTTATTAGAACTTTGATTTTCATCTCCCTCACTCATTGTTTTCTTCACATTCATATGTGAACCTCCGGTATTTTCACCACTATGTTAATATATGTCTTATTTTATTGTCGGATTTCCGAACGTCATCCTGTGTGGTTTATTAGGGGATAAACAAAATTTATTCATAGCTCTATTCTATGTCATTTCGTGGATAAAGATCGATGTTAAAGAGGTGGCTCTCAAAGTCACCTACGGCATACCAGCTAATCCTGACTTTACCTCCAGAGTTCGTCTACTACATATTGCTGCAGCTGTCTGTTGGGATCTATATTAAGAAATCTAACTTATGTATCCAAAAGAAGTTTGTTCAGAAACTGTCTCTGCTTACCTTGGTCATCAAGATTTTAATGATCCTCAATGTGTTGTGGAAATTTCCTTAATTTTATTCGATATTCTGTTTGCTATTACATCAACCTGAAACCAGTTTGGAAATCTTCCACACTCAGCATAAGGAACAGGAATCGGATTTTTAACAAAAATGTGAAGTCAGTCAGTTCTTTTATACGTGTCAGAAACTTGCACTGCATGCAAGTTAAAGACCTATGTCAACAGCTGTTTCCCTTGCTGGCTCCATACTGAAGATCAAATTGCCGAAACGCAGGCCTGCTAGAAAGAATTAGCAACAAGAAACTCTGGCTGGGAACAAACCAACCAAGAGCCTATCGCTCAACAAATATATTGTGGGAGATAACGGAGATGGATTGGACATACATTGAGGAAACCGTTGAATGACATCGCGGGCAGTGCAGGCCATCGCTCGAGAGGAATTCCAATGGGAAGTAACTAGTGGGTCATTGGTGCGAAGGTGACATTGAGGAGATCATTTGAGGGAGACATGAGGGATTATGGTTAATCATTGGCACAGCTGATGAGGATGGCAGAGAATAGAAGGAAGTGAAGATGTGTTGTTGAAGCCCTATGTTCCACTTGGAACCCAAGGGAATAATAATACAATTCCACTGATAAATGAAGTAAAATGTTGTGTGAGTGACTTATTATGATTATGAGCAATAATTTACCGTCGAAACGTCATCAGTTAATATTACTGTACTGTACAACACTGTGTGATTTTATCAAAATAAAATCGTAGCCATAATGGAGTTATACTCTACCACCACACTGACCAAGTTTTATACTTATATTCACTGATTTTACTTAACAAATCGATAGTATTTACAAACACCAATCTTGTTAAGGACGATTATTCTTGAATATTCTATGTATATAATCATATATATGATTGTAGAGTCAGAAGAGGAAATTGATATTCTTTACTCAATGCTTTTTTTTATTTTGCAGTAGGTATGTTCTGATTTCTTCCATTTACTGCATTATTATTCTATGCCTTACTAGCCAGTTGCAGTAATAAGTTCAAGGATTCTATAAACATATGTGGATTACGAGTTGATTACGGATTGATATCAGTTAGAGAACCATCGAAAACCAGGGAGTATTGAACAGCTGCTGTTTCATCCTAGTTTGGGAATCATCGGCGGCACGCACCAACTGGGATTCGAACCCATGACCTTTCGGTAACAAGGCAAGCTCGTATACCATTCAGCCACTGGGACCCGATTCAATGGCTTGTGCATGAATTTTGACTTCTACCGATTCGTGATTTAGCGCGACACCACGTGTAAGGATGGATGTCCCACCAACGACATTAGTTGGGGTCGCGCTAAATCACGAATTGGTAGAAGTTAGAATTCATGAGCCATTGAATCGGGTCCCAGTGGCTGAATGGTATACGAGCTTGCCTTGTTACCGGAAGGTCCTGGGTTCAAATCCCAGTGGGTGCGTACTGCTGATGATTCCCAAACTGGGATGAAACAGCTGTCCAATACTCCCTAGTTTTCAATGGTTGTCTAACTGATATCAATCCGTAATCAACTCGTAAAACATAACAAACCCTTACAAACCAAACCATAGAAAATATGTGGATTATTCAGATTCTGATGTATTTCCTTTTGTTTCAGTAATGTTAAAGCATACTGCTTAATTCACTGATAGTTTTTGACAGTAACCGTTCTTTGATAGCCCTACCTGGGTACCAGAATTCAGAGATAAACATTTGATCGTGCTAGTGTATGTTCTTTTATCTTATTTTTATTTTAGCACTTGAATTCATTCCACTTCACTTCATTTCTCCGTCTTTATTCTTATCATCATTGTACTGTTAGTTATCTAGACAACAGTTGACCTGAAGTTTTAAAATCCTGATACCAGTTCACTCATTTAAAGCTTCATAATTCATTCACTTCGACTCTACCCTCTTCGTACATCATTTGAATTGTCTTTATTCTTATCATGTGTGCAATATTGACTGATCAATTTCTGGTGCCGCTTAATGCCTTTTTCCGGAATACGAATACGACACTACAGCTTCAAAGGGAGGTGGCTGAGAAGAGATATTTCTTCGCTGAACAAAAACTGTGTTTTTCCTAGTGTATGTGGCCTTTTGTATCAAAAATAATTTACCGTTACTCATATCCTAAGATAGTGTTCCGGTGGTTACGTAGTAGAATGCTAGACAATAACGCATATGGTTCGGGGTTCGATCCTCGACCACCGACACACTCCTTCACCTAGATTAGCCAATAATAATAAACAACATATTTGAAGGCATCAAATTCACGAGAGAAGAAGAATTAGATAACAAAATCCCATTTTGAGATGTCTTAATCAGGAGAACCAACACAGGAGATTTAGAGACACAAGTTTATAGAAAATCAACGCACACAGATCAAATACTCAACTATACTAGCAACAAACCAATTACTCACAAAAGAAACTGTGCGCAGACATTGTTTAAAAGAATTCAAACACACTGTTGCACTCCTGCGTTGAAAAGAATGGAAGAAAAGTACCTACAAACGGTCTTCAAAAAGAATGGTTATCCACAAAATTTCATCACAAAGTGTTTAAAATCGAATCACAACATCAACAAGGAACCATCATCAAAGACCACAAGAAAATTCATTCTACCATACATGAGGAATATCCCTGAAATAACAGCCAGAATACTGAAACCGTTAGATATAGATATAGCACACAAACCAGTAAAATCACTTAATTCGATATTATGCAAACCAAAAGATCCAACAGAAAAAGGGGATAAAATTAATGCCATCTACAAAATAAATTGCATGAACTGTAACAAGCATTACATCGGCCAAAGTGGGCGTCCCCTTCGAATCAGAATCCAAGAACATAAATCAGCCGTGAAAAGACATGATATGTATTCTTCAGTATCAATACATGCAGATAATTATGGGAATCAATTTGATTGGGATAATGTCAAAATGTTAAACAGAGGAAACACGAAAAGTGCCAGAGAATTCCTAGAAGCCTGGTACTCAAGCGAAAATGCGATTAACAAACACGTTAATATAGATGAAATATACCAACTAATAAAAAGTAAATCAGGTGACCAAAATGTTTGAAATCCTAGTCAACAGAAAGTGGTCAATACATATGTGAAGATAGTAACCAGGAGACGCAATTACATCACTCATGAAGAAATTTAAATCATTTCACTTTGTGCTAAATATGGCACCGGAGATGTTGTCCGGAAGGACGACGAAAGCTTCGCGAGTAAACCAGCCAACTCAGAGAACACTTTTAATTGTAAGACTGGTAAAGTGGGAAGATTGGGCATTGGGCTGGCAATCCCATCCCGTAAAAAAATGAACACCAATGCTACCGAAACTTCAAAGCTCTAGCTTTAAGCCCCTAATTTCCACTGGGAACGTAAAGGAATAAAATTAGAAATTAGAAAAATTTAAATTATCCTAGAAGTACTCATTCAGGCTGGTGTATTTCTGCTTTATGGTATAAATATCACTGGCTAAATGACGGCTTACACATCCATCGAATTTCTCATAAAGGTAAATGAAGGTAAACCAAACTGTAATTTTGTCGCCATTTAACTATTTGCAGTGGAATACTTAGGGAAATTGTATGGACTGAGGTACTATATATAATTGTCCTGCTTCCCCTAACAAGAAATGCAGATCTCTGAATTGTCCACTGTAAATTTAGAGAGATAATAATACTTAGCACTGTAATTCACATGTCATAGACGTATGTAAAGTTAGTTATGTCTACAATTATTTGAAAAAGTGAAAGGCTGAAGAGACTGCAAAGACTAGGATTGTTCTCTCGAATTCCCATAGCTTCGGCTAGGTGTAAAAGACGGGTTCTGATTCCATTCGAAAGACTCGATGGAATACGATAGATAACTTTGAAAGCACAATTTTTGCCCACTTGGTGACCGCTATCAATCAAATGAGCCAAAATAGAACATCGTATGGATTTTATTTGACCTTTTCCGAACCATGAAGGAAGATGCTCATTAATGCGTTTGTTAAGCTGTCTAGTTGTTCGTCATATATAGCTTGATCAAATTAATGAATGCATTATTGATCTAGGATGAATAACACTGCTAAAATTGATGGATGTTATGATTACTGAATGAAGAGTATTCCGCTTGAGCACTTCCACAGTGTGAAGTCATTAATATGAGATAATTAAAAAGATTTAGAAGAAGCAATATCTTGTTTTGTTGTTTTATTTCTTGACACTTTTTAACTTGTGACTTGTAACTTGATGAGGTAATTAATTTTTTCTATTTGAGCAGACTGTCATTTGTTTTTGACGTGTGCTCATAGTTTATCTGAGCAGAACAATTTATTTATTTTTATTTACAATATTACAACTATGAATCAAATTACAAGACTAACTAAAATGTATTTTCAAGTATTGATTTTGTAGGGATTTTGTTTGATCGGATGGTGGATTTCATCATGAGCTGATATCAGTTAGAGAACCACTGGAAAACCTGGTAGTACTGGACGGCTGTTTCGTCCTAATTTGGGACTCTTCAGAAGTACGCACCTACCACGGGGGTTCGAACGCAGGAACTCCTGGTTACAGGGCGAGCTCGTAGACCAGAAGGTCCTGGGTTCGAACCCCTCATGATGAAATCCTACATAAAATGTATTTATAAATAAGATAATAGGCCATATAATAAATTCCTGAATTCTTATTTACAGAATATTCAACATCAAGGGATGGCCTACTCCCAGTTTAGGGGACTGCATTCATTTAAGGCATTCAGTAGACCCATAGCCCATTTTGTGCAATGTTTTGACACATTCACTTATTCCTACATCAAACTTCGGCCAGCTAAGATGATCCATTTTATTTTGTGCTACTAAACTGCTACTACCAGCAACAAGTTGGTAGAAGCATCAAAGATAGGACTTCAGGTGAACATAGATAAAACAGAGGTGATGGAGATTCCTGGACAAGAACAACAACAGCAAAAACAACAACAGACAACAATTAGCATAAATGGGAAACCTCCTCTACACCTTCGTTTCAACTACAGTCGGACGGAACTGACGAGGATATCAAAGCAAGAATCGGAAAAGCAAGACAATCTTTCACTACTCTCAAGTCTGTGTGGAGGTCAACAGCACTCAGCATCAAAAATAAGATCCGGATTTTCATCTCCAATGTGAAGTCAGTGCTACTTACTATACGGATCAGAGACTTGGCGCGTCACAAAAAGCATCTCAAACAAATTCCAGACCTTCATTAACAGTTGTCTTCGCTCAATACTCAAGATCAGATGGCCGGCCAGAAAAGATCAGCAACAGGGATTGATCTCTGGGAACAGACCAACCAGGAACTGATTTCGAAACAAATATGCAGGAGGAAATGGAGATGGATTGGTCATACTCTGAGGAAACTATCAAGTGACATCACTAGACAAGCCATCGCTCGAATGGAACCCGAAAGGGAAGCGGCGAGTTGGTCGTCAGTGCAAGGGTGACTTGGAGGAGCTGATGTGAAGAGGAGATAAAAGCATGTGGGTGGCAGACTTGTAACCAGGTGAAGACTCTAGCAGAGAACCGAACTCAATGGAGACGCACGGCTGAAGCCCTATGTTCCTCTAGGAATTAAAGGAAATAATAATAAACTTCTATTATGTTTTAGGCCAGCGAATGGGTTCTCCCCAGATGACATATACATAAAATTGATGTAATAGCGACATGATGAAGGTCCGTATTGGCATATATAATTCGCCTTGCGTTTGGTGAATTTCAGATGCTATCATAAACTCTTTCTTTGGCAAGACATTCCGACTTCCTCTTTTTCAGTCGGAAAGATTTACCACTAGAGTAAGACATATACTGTGTGTGAGACAACTCTGCAGTTGGACATCTAAATTACCTAATGGACAATATAACATAGTTAGAAGACTTTATCATCAGAATATTAGCTTTTGAGTTTGCCACCCTTTCCTCGAAAACCATCCTAATCGATGCAGACAGTTCAATGCACGCTTTCTTTCCTTTTAAATGTAAATATTATTCTCAGTTTTTAATTAAAAATGAAATGTAAATGTTTCTTTTCTGCTGGCCAAGAAAGATCATTATATATCTGTTATCTGCTGAATGTGTACCATTATTCTAATAGTTAAAAAGGTTCAGGTAGAAGCTGTCAGATATGAGATCTTTTGTTGAAAGCTTCGTCAGAATGGAAGACGTTTGGAGAACACTACTCTAGGCGTCTCCCCGAACTGTGTCCTCCTCAGAGGTGTTGAAGTATTTCTCTCAAAGATAACACCGGTGAAGTCTCCTTTAAGGTCAAGGCTTGTGCGAAGTTCCGGTTTCGGTTAAACAGCTTTGTCGTTGCTGTGAACTCTTTTATTGGTCGTATTGTCAAGAAATCTTGGTGGGTGTCAATTTTGGTTGTAAACATTATTTAAGTTGTGTTATAACTGTTAATTTTATCTTTCCCCTCACCATGCTATTATATCAACAGAACATTAGATTGAATAATCTATAACATGCTAAAATTTCCAAACTGAATCTACAATACTCGAGTTTTGTTCAAGAGGGTGCAAGAACACGATCCTGCATGGTTACGAAAAGGTGGAAGTGGAGTAATAAAAAGCGCAATCATTGAACATCTGGTCGATAATAATCACCCTATCTCTATAGCCTCCACCTTTAAAGTAATCTACAAGGTGAAAAGAAATTTACCCAAATCACTATGTATCCGTCTCATCTGTATTGCTGAAGCTTTGGCTATCAAAACAGAAAAGCCAGATCTCTGTGTACAATAAAGGTTCGTTCAACCCCTCCAACTTTCATGGTCTTAATCCCTCTACTATGCTAGAGTATGGTAATCCCTAATCATATTTTGGCTCTACCAATTTTTTCATTTTTTTTCATTTTTGTCTATTCCATTTGTAATCTCTTCCTTATTATATCAATTGTTACTATTACTATTCTCACTTTGAACTGTCCCCGGTATTATTTCACTTGTTCCACTTGTCATTCTAAATCAATTCCTCTTTTACAACGTTAAATTCTATGCTATTAAATTTCATACAATATTACGTAACATTTTTATTTTATTCGAATTGTCTACTAATCCTACAATTGCACATCCCTTTCAAGTTCTATCCATCCTATGAACTGTCCTATATACATGGTATTAATTATTTTGCTACTTGACATTAAACTATGATCATAATCACAAACATTTTAGTTTTAATTGCATTTCATATTATTATTATTATTTTATGCTTTCTGACCGACGATTCAATATCTTCACCGGATATAACTTCTTAAAACCATATATTTTTTTTTCCTTCACGTTCCCCAGTGGAACATAGGGCTTCAAGCTAGTGGCTTGAAGTTTCTGTAGCAGTGTTTATTTTACAGGATGGGGTTGCTAGCCTCATGCCCAACCTTTCCTCTTCACTAGCATTATTTCTGGCTTAGTGAGGTAAAGGAGTGCGTCGGCCGGGGATCGAACCCCGGACCATGTGCATGGTCGGCGAGCGTCCTAACCGCTATGCCACCGACTCACCATATATACATATATATATATATATATATGTATATACACTTTTACAGCTTGACGGTAAATTTGTTGAAAATAGTCTCTTCACTGAATCACTTGTTTTGATTTTCTAAAATACTGTTTGAAACAAACTCACTGTTATTATTATTATTATATTTAATATTCTCAATTCGTCCTTAGAATATTTTTTGACTTTATTCCTACCGTAAATATGGACAAATTCCTGTGGTTAATTTATATTTTGAGTAAATCAGATGCAATATTATGACAAATGCTGAGAATTCCATTCTGTATTATAAGCACTGTTTTGGAAATAAAGTAGATTATTATTATTTTATGAACACTAAGTAAGGAGAATCTCCTAGTACATACCTTATTTTCAGCTGTTTGTAACATAACACGTTTCAGATTACTAGGTAATTAGAGACAAGAAGCATCTTTTTACTATTCTACGTAGTTCTTTGTGTTTAGCTGAAGAGTTCTGACCAATGGGACCAGGAAGTTTAGGCTGGATGCTTGATACTCGCCTAGGACTCCGTCTGATAACGATACTGTATATCACCAACTACTGTGAAAGGCTAGTGAGTATCGCTCTAGTGGCCAAATGGTCACCAGGTACAACTTGTAACATGAAAGTCGTGGGTTCGGTACTCGTACTGTCAAATTGTCCCGAACTAGGACTCAATATATGGTCAGCACCTTGTGGTTTCAGCTGAATCATTAACCGGCTTCAGTTGGCAGAGTAAACAGAAATATAGTGGACTATTATGTCATCAGCACTTTAAATTAGCCCACAGAGTGATCGCAGTCTGATTAAATTATGCTGAATTCACTAGTAGCGATGCTTCAAGACTGATTAGTCAGCAGAGTGTAACAAGGTTCACTTGCTAGTCACGCTGACACGCTTAATAATTCATGTAAAACAGTTGGCTTTGCAGATACAAATCGATCAGACTTGTAATCACAACTATGGAGTTATTAACACATAGTTGGATGTAAATACAAGGGATCCGTGTACCTGAATTTAAGAAATGAATCATGGAAGTCTCCATCTCACGAAGTAAATCAAATCATTCAGGTTTTAGATGCTTATAAATGTAAGTAGGAACAAAGCGTAGACTAAGAGAATCCTTCAGGTTGACTGTGACTACTAAACATTTTTACAAAAAAGGTGTTAATTATTATGGCAAAATAGATAAAATAGTTTATTATACAACCAATTTATTATCATTATTGTTCCCTTGGGTTCCTAGTGGAACATAGGGCTTCAACTGAACGCCTCCACTTGCTTCCCCTCAAGGGCCTGACGTGCGATGTCACCAAGCGACCTCCTCAGCGAGTGTTTAATCCATCTCCACTTTCTCCTGCATATTTGTTGAGCGATTGGTTCTTGTTTTGTTTGTTCCCATAGTTTTTTGTTGACGATTCTTTCCGGCGGCCATCTGATCTTCAGTATAGAACGAAGACAGTTGTCGATAAATGTATGCAACAGGCTGTTGAAAATATTCTTTGTGACCCGCCAAGTTTCTGATCCGTATACAAGAACTGACTTGGCGTTTGTATTGAAAATCCGAATCATTTTGTTGTTGATGCAGGCTGAGTGACGAAGATTTCCAGATTGGTTTCAGGTTGATGAATGTGTTTCTCGCCTTCCTGATTCTCGATTTGACATCCTCGTCCGTCCGTTCCTCCTGTGGTTGAGACAATGCTCCCTAGATGATAAGTGAAAGAAGTAACCTCTTTCAAATCTCTCCCTTTGATGGTGATTGGCGCTGGATGTTGCGGCTGTTGTTGTTATTGTTGGTTGGTTATTTTCATAACCTCCGTCTTGTCTATGTTCACCTGGAGTCCTGTCTTTGCTGCTTCTTCGACCAGTTTGTCGGTTTTTGCTCGTAAGTCTTCGATTTTGTGTGACATCAAACGTAATTCATCCACGTGCCATATCCTGGTCTTCTAGGTTCTTCACGACGGTCCAGGATATTTCTGTCTTCTCGTTGCACACTGTGTGACGCATAATCCAGTCCATCACAATTAGGAATATCATTGGTGATAACACTAAGCACCCTTGTCTGACTCCTGTGTTTACTCCAAACGCCTCGCTGAGTTTTCCATTGTGGATCACTTGACATGTGGCGTTGTCGTACATCTGTTGAATAAGGTTGATGAATATTTGGGGTACACCGTAGTACTCGAGTAGTTTCCAAATTACTTCATGGTGAACGCTGTCGATGGCCTTCTCAAAGTCTATAAAGTTGAGGTAGAGATTTGATTGCCATTCCACGCGTAGAGTTTCAATTTGGTCAGAACATGATCTGCCTTTCCTGAATCCAAACGTTTTTCTTAATTTTGGAACCTGAAATTCCCCTGCGAATCGTAGCTCATTTGTTTACTGGGTATTTACTTTAAGTATACTCAAAGCAAACATTTAAATAACTGCAGTTGTATCATAATTGTGTCGTATTGTGCTATTTGAATAAAATTGAGCAATGAGGTTGTTGACGTTTTACTTTCGGAGAGAACAGCGATCCTCCTAAAACATCTTCGAAGAAATAGGAGTTCCAAATATACACCTCTGTTTTCCTCAGGGAATTATATTTGTCAGTATTTGAGATAAAAGTCTTTCCTGTTAGGTCACTTTTTACCTAAATACGTGTGGGTGAATGGATCGTAATCGTATTTCATCGGTCCACATTACTTCCGCCAGTTGTAGCGAGTTTTAATTTTCCTTCCATCTTCATAGAGGTGTATTTTGTTGGCTGAATGTGTGTGTGTGCATGTGCTGAGTCTTAGAGAAAGTGAATTCACCTGAAATAATTATTTACCGTTAGGTGTGGCTTAAAGTATACTGGTGAGTACTTCCGTATGACGAGAGACATATGCCCTGGCTGATTAACTGGCTAAGAATGCCTCGATTTCTAAAGCTGGTTTATGATTAATTTCAAATGCAGAAACCTAGCTTTAAACTATAATTTCAGAATTGAAAAACGAGAACTAATTAGTCATTAGGTGAATTATCTACAGGAGATACAAGAGATAAGTGCTACTTGCAATACTTCGTTGTTTTGTCTTGTTTTCATTTTTGACTGGAACGTAGAGGTTCAAGGAAGTTTTAACAGTGATTCTGGTTTTTTACGGAGTAAATTATTTAGCCCTACGACATAATCCCCTCCTTTTACTGAGACTTTCATCAGCTGACACTCTGGAAGTGGTTTAGCTTTGTAGCAACCGGAGATTATGTCTGGAACTTCTGCTTGATTACATAGGGTTCTGCGGTGAATTTTATGTCGGATCACATTGAAGTCGGTTAACGAATATATCTGAGAGCGAAGAGACACAGGAAGCAGAATAGTGTGAATCACAACCAACAAAAACCAGTTGTGCAAATGACTCCATTTATTCTAATTTCAAGTTGTCAGAAGAAAACGGTGTGAGACCATATATACATGCATAATTCAGGTGGATTTTATTGGGTGTATTTGTGTTCTCTGAACTGAAGATGTGTAGGAGGATTATGAGCAATAGTTTGTGCTCGAAACATCATCAGTTAATATTACTATATAAGACTGTATGATTTATCAAAATAAAATTTTATCCATAATGGAGTTATACTCTACCACAGTGCCCAAGTTTTATACTAACATCAGGAATATGAATAGTTTACAATTAAGTCGGCTCAGGTGGATTAGTAAGGAAGTATAGGAGAGACAGATGGAATGTGGCTCATTACTCTAAGCACTCAACTTCCACCCAGTGGACCTCAGGGTTTATAACCCATTCCAGCTACTTAGCCTTGGCAGCTACATGGTATCATCAGCTATCCCAAACCAAATCTGGACCATCGTCTGTTGTGTGAGAAATATTTGGTGCGTAACGTAATTTCAATCAAGTAAGTTAGAAGGCGAATGCTTAAATCACTGGGACTGACAACAGAACACTGACCAGAAATACAGCGGTTCAAGTTGTCACAATTCATATAACACTCAACAGTAGAGAAAAAAGATTTTCCGAAGGACTACAGTGAGTAAAAATGTACAGGAGAAAGATCAGTAATGATGTTACGGATCTTAGGGATTACCAAGGGGGAATAGATCTGCATCTCATTGTGAAGCATTTTAGGCCATATCACCAATAGTCTGCAGTCATTTGTTATTAACATCACAAAGACACTGATCACGTTATCGCTGCCTCTCTACATCATCCAGACTAACTGTCAGTGACTTCACGGAATGACGCCAGGTGTGTGTTTGACCACTTCTAAGTCTTTTCCAACCTAATCCTGAGTCACCTTACAATGCTCTGTAACTTGGCATGAGCAATATCTTTCCTAGCTATCGCAAACGATTCATCTTCATGACCTCCTTCTTACTGAACACTCTCCAACTAATCTTGAAAACGTGAATTTATTTGTGATTGCCTAATTAGGATTTGTTTTTGCATTAGACCATGAATAAAACGTCAGTTACATGAAATCGGTGACAAAGAAATTTACCTGCTATTAAAATATATAAATAAATAAAAATATAATATAAAAGGTAAATTTAAACGGTAGCGTCCCAAGGGATGCGAACGCACGAGTGCCTTTGAGCCGACCACCTATAAAAATAATTGATTCTTGCACAAATTATGATGTTTATTTACAATCAAATGCATGCAAACACATTAAACAGGGTATCTTTCTCTGAAATAACTTGAAAATACATCCCAGTTACCATGAGGAGTTTTGGTTTTGTAGTTAGACCAGTTTCTGCACATGTATCCACCGAAGTGACTTAAGGTGAGTGCTTTTGTGACCCGTTATCGCTCTTATCCTGTTTTACAGTCTTCCTCGAAAGCCCTTGGTTGAGCTACTGTAGTTTCCAGTAAGAGGATCGATGACTATTTACTAGGAAATTGTGGATAAATAGTAAATCTAAATTTATCCCTAATCCTAACCCTAACCTCAATCCTGATCTTAACCCTGAACTTAACACTAACCCTTAACTTAATCCTAACCGTAATCCTATTTTTGACCCTAATTCCAGCTCTAACCCTAACGAGCTATTAAAACATTGTCTAAACAGTACTTAAAAAATTTTCTGAATGAAATTTGCCACTTAGTTGGTCAATAACCTTGATATTTGAGCTATGATAATGACAGGTATCGTAAGCTGACGACTAGCATGCGTTCAAGGTCATTGGAATGTTCGAATCCCTGGGACTGTATTGATTAAATTCGCCATTTAATAATTACAACTATTGTTCAAAAATACTAAAAATTGTTTACCTCATGTAAATAAAATCAGTTTTCAGAATTGTTTGCTAATAAAGTCATGCTATTTGATGCGTTTAAACAAGAGTAATCTGATTAAAAACAACTTAACACCTAGATACGTCTTACTTAAATGAACATGGATTCCAAATAATTTGTTGAAATTACATATTGGTGAGATATGAAAAGCCTACTCAACCATGTGTCCTGTTTTCCGTTAACAAATGCAATCCACTGGAATTACAAAATGCTTTGTATTTATGAGTAGAAGACATTTTTCTATAGTTTGGTTTGTAAGGGTTAGTTATGTTTTACGAGTTGATCACGGATTGATATCAGTTAGAGAACCATTGAAAGCCAGCGCGGAGTACTGGACAGTTGTTTCATCCTAGTTCGGGAATCATCGGCAGTACGCACTAACTGGGATTCGAACCCAGGACCTTCCGGTTACAAGGCAAGCTGGCTCGTATACCATTCAGTCCCTGGGACCGATTCAATGGTTCATAAATTCGAACTTCTACCAATTCGTTATTTAGCGCGACACCAACTAATGTCGTTGGTGGGACATCCATCCACACACGTGACATCTAATTGGATCTCACTGGTCACGACTTCTCACTAGAACTCCAGGAAGCTCCATCCTGTAGCAAGTCACCATTGGGTCCCAGTGGCTGAATGATATACGAGTTTGCCTTGTAACCAGCAGGTCCTGGGTTCGAATCTCAGTGGGTGGGTACTGCCGATGATTCCCAAACTAGTATGAAACAACTGTCCAGTACTCCTGGCTGGTTTTCAATGGTTCTCTAACTGATATCAATCTGCGATCAACTCGTAGAAGACATTTCATTTCATATCACAGTAGTATCATCCCTTCAGCAGTTGTTATTGATTATTATCCAGGTGATGAACTCATTGCTGATTCATTGCTACTGTTGCGGCAAAACCGAAATGAAAGTGTTTGCGTCGTTGTCTCCATGTTTAACTTTATGCCTGATTTATTTTTACCCAAGCTCCGGTGGCAATGCATCTGAAAAGCAGCCCCATGTTTCAGCCAGTAGGGTACACAGGGCTTCCCTGCAAACAAGGTTATGTATGCAAAACAATGCAATAAATTCAAATTCTTTCGTCAGTTACTTGTAAATATTAAATAAGTAAAATTATTATTTTATTCCTTTACGTTCCCAGTGGAACACACGGCTTCAAGCTGCAAACTTGAAGTTTTGGTAGCAGTGAGATTTATTCTGATGGGATGGGGCTGTTAACCTCATGCTCAACCTTCTTTTTCTATCAGTCTTATTACTAGCTTGGAGAGGTAAAGGAGTGCATCTGTGTCCGGGGATCAAACCCCGGATCAAATGCGTAGTTGGCGAGCATTCTATCGCTGTGCCACCGACGCAAATAAGTGAAATGATTCTGTAATATTGATCCTTCTTCATGTTTCTGACTGTTATCCTGCCGACACTCGTGATTTCATGCTGATAAATTTGAATCAAACCAGTATGTGCCTTGATTACGAAATTTTATTTACTTGGTAAGTGATGGCGAGTAATGAAATTAACAACGTGCATTGTATCAGTCAAACTTAATTTTAGAAAAGTGGGCAACCTCCTCAAATGTCTGAGCAGTGAAGTGTGAAGTTATTTTATACTGACGGTTGTTTTTCGCCTCAGTTATAAGAATTTAGCCTAATAACAAGCCTAATCGCATAAATGACATTAAAATTAGTTTACGCGTTTAAATTTTATTGAACGTATTGTTTTCAATCATTTTCTTCTTTAGAAGATCTCGCCGTACGTTTTTGATGCCTTTTTCCAACTCTATCTGTCTTGTCTTTCTGGCAGTCATCGACTTTAAATCTCAACGGGTCATTCAGCATAGTTTTCATCTTTGAGATGCAGTCATCTCTATCCTATCCTATCCTGCAGCTAAATTGGTTCCCATTCATCGAACAACATGCTCTTTGCTGCAGTCAAAAGTCGATAGATACCCTTCTCATGTTAACTCCAACTGTGTATACAAATCTTTGCATGTATCTGCGGAAGCAGTTAGAATGGGAGAACAGAAATAAGTGCATACCTGCAATTTTCTGAACATGTGTTGGAAAGCCAACTTCTCAAGAGAACACGCACTTACAGCAATGTCATTATCACACATCTCCTTGATTGATATGGTCATGAGGTGGAAATCGAGAAATCCTTTGAAATTATCAATAGACAAAGGAGTTCGATTCTCCCCAAGTTTGCCCGAAGCTATCTCTATGAAACGCTTGAAACCAGATCTATGTGTTCAGAAAGAAGCGTTTATTAGTCTTTCCCTGCCCTGGTGACTGGATTTCTTTATTGGCTTATGTGATTACGTGATCTTTGTCTTCAGCCTTACCACCTTTTATAATCTGTAACTTTGCTTGTCTCTTCTTTCTATGATTTCAGTTGAACTCAGTAAATTATTACCTAATTTATTAGTCAATCTGCATCTAACGAATATCTCGACTTGACTACGTAACTCCTTAACCATTATATGCATACATTTATTTTGTTGAAACTTGAACTCCCTGTGTAGAAACTATATAAGCGCAATTTTCTGAACACTGTTCACTAATTGTGGAACCTTCTGTCAACTAACTGACACCATGAAAATAATTTGAAAGTGTGTTAAAACTTTTCTGTACATAAACCTCATCTAGGCTGTAAGCAGGCAGCTGATGAGAAGCCAACGAAATAAATGATGGTACCATATTATTCTGCACAAACCACTGTTGTTTTTGCTTTATTCAAATATTGACAATTGAATGAAAAATTATGCGAGTAATTTTTCATTTTTTATGCATAATTTTTGACAATAACTAAGTACGTATGTTAATTACAGCAAGTCAGATAAACAATTTTATTCAGTCTGAGACAACAACTCAGCTAAGCAACCAGTTTAATTTCAATAGAGACTCAAAATAACAGTATCAGCAACCATTTTGTTTATCCTATCAAATTTAATTCTTACAAAGCTTTTGTATCAGTTCAAATCACTTCACAGATGAGATAATCTGGTGGATATCTGATGTCGAGGAAAAGATTATTAATATTCTGTCAGTTTTGTTTTCAATTATCACCTCGAAGTGTTTATTTACCTTGTGTTGTTTTTCAAAACGCCTTTGCAGATGACAATGAGATATTGAGATCATAATCATGATTAAAATGAAATTCAGAACAAAACTGTCTTCATACAGATGATGTAGAGTAAAAACAGCCATACTGACTTCCGTGGTTACTGTAGCACACAGGAATAGGTCGGAGAACTGAACAACGTTCGGCGAGAGGCAAAGAAAGAATAAGTATCAGGAATAAATCTGTGTGAAACTTCATTTGTGCCAGATTTTCAGCAGGTGGAACAGTCACTCATACACTTTGTATCAACTTTTTCAACTTTGTCAGTATACATTTGGAAGTGTGAATAGACAAATTCGCCAGTATGATAGTGGCAGAAACCAGTTCTAAACTTAGAAACTGCAAAAGGGATTTATCTGAAGTTAAAATACTAAGTCTTAACGGTCAGTCAGTTGTTTTAAGCCCTTCTGACCAAATTATATAATAATCTGCAGTAAACTAGAAGTATCCAGGATTTCCCCTAAAACATATTTTAACTCACTTGATGAGGGTTATTGCAGAACAATGAAAAAATAGAAATTTGACAATCAGGAACCATTAAATATTGTCTTCTTGATGTTTGAATGTTTAAAATGTAATCCAGTGACACTATCATGTCAACAAAAACCCGCCAATATGCCTTCTTCATTCTCAGACAGTAACCAGGTTGAAAATATTGAATTTTACGAATAACGTCATCAATGTCTGAGACAACTAATGACAATACTGAAATATACACAATATTGAGAAGCTGCTTGTCAAATTTTGAGTAAATTCTGTGCAAAGTACTTCATTCATGACAGTTCCACTACTGAAATTTGACCATTTGCATCTCTAAACGCCTCAGTATGCATGTTATATATACATTTACCACTATGGGAGGATTCATCTATTATGTGATCCTGTCAGCATTTGCTGTTTACTGAATAGTTAGAAGTTTATCTTTTCAATGAATGTAAGCATGAAACAAGGCTAGTGAGACCTTGTAGTATAAAATGAGCTTCCAGTTGCTAGTCTGTATTTTCTTCTGGTTGCCACTGTACCATATTCACGGCCTGACTCAACAGATACATTTGCTTATCGAATCTAAGTACTGACTTATGTCAGGAAGAGATCACATGACTACGTATTCGGAGTACTGAAGAATGATTAGTTACCAACTATTAGGATTACATATTAGGTAGGCGAACGTATTACTGGAGTGGTGCTATTTTTGAACGCCTTCACGTTTTCCACAACAAGAAACCTAGCTTGCTTCGTTTTACGGAGGCAATCACCACCAAACGAGTGAAACCAAATCTCTATACTTAGAAACAGACATTGGTGAATCTTGCACTGTCTAGGTGATAACAAAGCGCACAAGTTTCACTACGTCATCTGCTGTCCTGTTTAGAAACCTTGGATCTTTTCGTCTAAACATGACACATCCAACGCTCTCCCCCGTTTTGCCTTTTTTATCAGACAAGTGTTTTTCTGTGACAACGTAACCAATTAGGTTTTATACTTTGTCTACTTAAACTTTATTTTTATCCATAAAACCTTTGTTGAACTCTGACCTTTTGTTTCCAAGCTTAGTCATGCAATTTCTCTATAAAAAGTCGATCCTTTTCACTCTGAATTATTCAACAACTTCGATTATTCCTGACCAATGTTACTTACTCTCAGTTCCAATCAAATACTAATTATAACTGTAAAATAGAATATATTATTATTATTGTTCCCTTGGGTTCCTAGTGGAACATAGGGCTTCAACTGCACGTCTCCACTTGCTTCTGTCTTCTGTTGTACTTTTCAACTGCCTCCACGTTAATAAATACTGTTTCAGTTCCTGTTTACACGATCTCCTCCATGTCACCCTTCGACGTCACACTCGTCGCTTCCCTTTCGGGTTCCACTCAAGCACTGGCCTGACGCAGCATGTCACCCAGTTGCCTCCTCAGCGAGTGTCCAATTCATCTCCACTTTCTCCTGCATATTTGTTGGTTGGCGATTGCTTCTTGTTTTGTTTGATTCCATAGTTTCTTGTTGGTGATTCTTTCCGGTGGCCATCTGATCTTCAGTATAGAAGGAATACAGTTGTTGATAAAGGTGTGCAACAGGCTGTTGGAAATATTCTTTGTAACCCGCCAAGTTTCTGATCCGAATAGGAGAACTGACTTGACATTTGTATTGAAAATCCAAATTTTGTTGTTGATGCTGAGTGCTGAGCGCACACCTCAATCAACTTGATAACTGAAATGTGAAGCGAGTATTTTTCAGCAAATGAGATTGTTCCGAATCACCTAATGCTAACTTTGTTTCATCGACACTGATTAGAATGTAGGCTTAAAGAAGACTATACTGTAGTGTCCATCTGTTACGGAATCGGCTACCTGATACATACTTATTTGCAAATGAATCCTCATTAAATTGATAATCTGCAGAATTATTTTAGAAAATGTTACCACAACCATTAAAGCTGGTATCATAAGGTATATCTAAGATGTTTCATTGGTCAGGGAAAGCACATGTTTTCTAATTGAATAAGAATCATTAAAATGATGACAACACAATCCACTGATTACCAATTAAAAAAATATTGAGTGCACAGTTCATCGGAGTAACAATGATCGAGATACAGACATGCAATTCAAACTTATACATTAAACCATTACATTTTCAAACACGCTCGAAGATAATCAAACAAGCATTTCGAAAATGATGGGATTTAGAATTTCACTACTTGGATTCGTTATCATATTTCTAACAGTTCTATTTAATGAAGTCAATGGTACGTTTTGAGAGGGTATTGATAATTATGGTTGTACTGTGTAAACTATTCTGACTGTCATCAATCCATTCTATGAGATCGCTAATTGACAATGTCACCAAAATAAAGCAAGCATAAGATATATGAAGTAAATCTGAGTGAGTATGAACTACTGTTAAATTATGTGTAAGTTGAAATGCAATGTGACCTTCCAAGGACTACTTCTTCCATGGATTTCGTTTGATCATAATAATAATATTTAATATCATGTGAGTGGCTTATTTAGGCTCCAACTGCTGACACTTGATTTCATGCGTGGATTTCTTCTCATAAATTTGAAACGTGCTAGAACAAACATTAGTGAAGAATAAAAGGGATCAAAATTACTCCACACTAACATTTGATTTCATTTGTCAGTGACCACTAAATTTACCCACTCATATATGTGCGTTTACTAATTGTAGACGCAGACTTTAATATGAATCCTCTTTATGGAGATTTGGTTATTTTGAACCTAGATCCAGTCACTATTTAGCATGGCCTAAGGATACACTGTAAACCAATAGACTTCACTGGTGATTCCCCACATTCCGATAGAAAACAGCTTCAAAGCTTATTATAAAAAGTAGTTAATACATTGAGTTGCTTTTCATGTAGTTTGGTTGAAATATATCACAAATCCTACTGAATACCGTATATGAGAATTTATATGTGGTTGGATAAGAATTCATGGGAAGGGAGTTAGATTAAATCGATATGTAGTGGTTTTTGAAATCGAGCTGAGTTTTTCTAATTAGCTTCCAAAAGGAGCCCATCATAAGGTGCCGTGATGCAAGAGTTGTTAACGAAATGTCGGATTCTCTACATGCTTGGAGGTCTCGAGGTGTCAATTTTTTCATGGTTTCTTGCATTCTCTCTCCATAACATTACAGGTCAAACGCCTGGTAAGTGAATTGTTTAGAAAAATTATACGAGAATGATTTACGTAACACGCTGTTATAAGTTGATAAAGCACATAATGGTTTGCAGGGATTCGATTGCTTTCACGATTTGTCCATGGACAGACATAGGTTGAAGAACGAATAGAAATCTGGGAGTATTGAAGATTCGTTTTGTCCTAATTTGGGACTCTTCAAAAATAAGCACACACCACAGGAGGACATTTCGGTTACAAAGAGAGCTTTGTGGTTGCAGCAAGCATAGGGTGTATCAGGTAAATCTGACTGGGGTTGAACTCCTGAACGAACGGTAAAACATTGTGTAAATTGAGAAGTGATTGCCGAACAGTGAAAACTTCTCCATAATTTGTATTTGTTCATCCTGATAATAATTAACATCATGAAAGTAGCTTATTTAGGCATGGACTACTGAAATTTGACTTCATACATGAATCACTCCTCAAAAATCATAGAGAGGGATGAATATGCGTCGGTGCATAAGAAATCTGATCTAAGTTATTCTATAGTGACATCTGATTTTGTTTAGAAGTGAACATAGTTTTTTCCTTGTGATCTGTGAGTTTGCTAATTCCATACACAGGTTTGATTATTGTCAGGTTTAAGGCGATGTGGTTAAAGTAGCTCTACTTCTGATTACACGGATTCCGCTAGAAAACGGTTTTCAACTACAAAAAAAATTTAATTATTCATTCAGTTACTGTTCGTATGCTCTATTAGAAAGCTACCGGAAATTCCAGTAGCAACCGAATTGATATCTAACTTATTAAGAATTCGTGAAAATGGAGTGAGGTAGACTGAGCATTAGTGATTACTGAAAGTAAGTTAGATTTTTCCAAAACCAACTAATCATTAGCTGCCCTGAAGGACGTTTAGCTGACGAAGTGATATCAAGGGGGCATTTGCAAGCGCAAACCTTTACATTTGAATTCTGTACATGCTTGAAGGTAATAAAGCATCAATGCATTGATACTTTCATGCATTCTTCCATAATTTCTTAGTTAAAGAGCCTGGTAAGTGAATGTTTTTGAAAAAATTACACGGTAGTGCTTTAACACAAGCTGTGATAGCGGATAACACCTAATTCTAAAATAATAACGTATTTACTCATTTCATTGTGCATTCAGATCGTATTAACGTTGCGCATCCAAGATGACTCAGTATTATAAGTTCCATCACATCACGGATAATATTTGGTCAAAGCTTAAATTCAGCTGATGCATGAACGGAGTGAACAGTTTGACTTCTGTTCCAATCAGAAATAGAAGCGAACTAGTGGATTCAAATCATCGTTAATTACCTTCGAATTTTCCGATTTAAATAAAATCGTGTAGACTGTTGTTAAATGGATACTAATAATTTGGATTTTGAGTACAATTAAAATTAACTCTTCAAGTATTTACAGTTGCCTGAGACGAGAGTTTTTGCCTAATTTTACTCATCAGCAAGGGAAACATGCGACCTCAGAGAAACAGATATACCTGAGTAGATTTAAGCATACGCAGTGCAGTGCTGTAATATGAATAGTCTACAACCACACATTAGTGTCCATATGAACAATTTTGAAGAATGAAACACATGTCTACATAACAGGAGCCTCGTGTATTTGGTGTGACGCCATTAAGAAAAACGGCGACTTTGTGACATAATGCAGAATAATACTTATACTTATACCAATAATGCAGAATAATAGTTATGCCAAAAGGAAAATAGAGAAACAAACTGTCTCATGGCTGTAATCAACTGAAGGTAATCTGGTTTAGTGTAAATACCAACAGACATGTTGATGAAGCGGTCCCACTACAGCTGGTTCATAGTCAAAGCAGCATTCACCGTGTTGTGGTTAAACGACATAGTATGTGGCGACATTGGAAATTACAGCGTTTTATGTATGAAATTCCAAAGGCACTTGAAGCTGTGTTTCATTTTTGAGCAATGTGAATGCAAAAGAGCATAGTTCATTCAGCAGACGTGAAATCAATACACAGAGATGTCTGACTGAAGTAACAATACATTTGATAAATGCGATTTTCATCAGTAAAGTGTCACCCAAAAATTATGACTGTATGAAGGATTTTTATACTAAATAAACTTCACTAGAATGTCATTATGATTTAGTGCTCACAATTACCGCTTACATCAATAATTTCATGTGCTTTCGAATATATGGAATCCCATATCATTCGTTGCCACGATGGCCCTCATTCAGTATTAGGAGCGATAAAATATGTAATGACCAATGACCAGCCCATCATTTCATTTCACGCAGTGATTCTTATTCAAACCTACATTCTATAATTTCATTATTCTTTGCATAGTTGTCTTCAATTTGAAGTAAGTAAAATAAGAATAACTTTTGAAATATCCTTTCAGCAAATATTTTTATCGGTTTTGTGGAAAACGGTTTCGTAATTCTACAAAATCAATCCTTCTCTACCGTGGTTAGCTTTTGTGAATTTCAGAGAGCACTGTGGCATCACATTTTGCATAGCGCCAAATTTCGACAGTCCCTTATGCTGAAACACGGAATCACTGTTGAAAATGTGTTAGTGAGTTTCTGCAAGCTCATAAACACTTTCGATAAAATGTACTAAAGACCAACCGAAATAACTACAGGTACTTATCTAAAATTAGTTCACGTTCATGAGATAGGCTCATTTAAAGCAAGTGAAAATGACACAGACTTTAGTCAAATCACTTGTTATTAACTGAACGGTTACTCTGGTTAATCCAAGTAGACAAATTGTATGAATCACCCGTCTTTGTGATAATATGATGCAATAATAAACATTTTTCTAAAAATAAGCTTGCTAATTCTAACCAGAAACATATCGAACTCCCAGGATGTTTTTTCTGGATATTTGGTAAGTGTACTCGAGTACTTATACGTTTCACTGCATTTCGGTATACGTCTCCGCTTAGTTCCTACAGATGACCGAACACCATGAAGAAGTTATCTTAGGTCATTGCTACTTATTCAAAATATTAAACGAAATATTTAGTCTCTACGGTCATGTCAGCTCCTGGTACGGTCCAAAACATGCCACCTTTCCATCCAGTAAAATAAACGTCTGCGAAATTAAAAAATTATTTCGAGAAATAACAATTAATATTTACTCTACACTCTAACTGTATACTAACCTACTTCAGATATTAATTCTTTCGAAATCCCATACTTGAAAGAGGTTCATTAACTGGTTGAAGTATCATAACAGGCTGAGAGATTTGGTTACTGTGAATTAATGGTATTCCCTATCCGACAGATAATTCCAATGTAATGCGGCTATTTATATGTGACAAATCTTTAATCAGAATAGAGTGACATACTTCCCACTTGCTTCATCACATAGAACAAAATCTTTATCTAACCTAAAGCAGTTCAATATACTTTGACTGGACACTAGTAACTAGTGTGATATGTCTAGTCCTATCTTTGGTGCAGACTGAATTCTGTCAGTCAAGTTTGCAATGTAACCATCGTGTTAACTGGCTCATCATCACGATGCACTATAAATTGTTGATATTAGGTGATTGGAGACAAACTGTAAGAGGAAGCCTTCTCCGACCTAGGTTTCGTGCTAGTTGGCACTCATCAGCAAGGCGTACCTCCAACTTTGAAAGAACTCATGTCCCTTCTTAGATTCGAGTCCGCGTCACCCAGTGCTGCAGTCAGCGATAGAGCTTCTGTTACTGTATGAGTTCCTTCAAGGTTGTAGTTACGCCTTGCTGACTGGTGAGTACCAACTAGCACTAAACTTAGGTCGGAGAAGGAATTCTGCCGATCGCCTCCAACCCTCAATGCACAGTAGAAAACGTCAACGACAGTATGAGAATCATTCCCAGTCTCAAGTCTTTTACAGAAAACGGATATGAAACTTTAACTCGAGAGCATTGTGAGAATCTCCATTTCAACTGATTATCTAATTTGAATAGCAACTGTGAGTTTGTCACATCCAAACGGAGAAACACTTTCATAATTCACGTGAAACTGTCATTTATACGATCAAGCTTATAATTATGCTGAAGTCGAACAATGAGGCGAAAATCATCTGCTAGCGCAAAATAACATAATAACATAATACCCAAGTATCTTCGTATCCGAAAATCTTTCATCGATATATAGTTAGTCTCCTTGCTACGTTTGACCCTACCAATTAATAAGAAAATCCTCTATGATTACGAAGTAACTTAACAGTCAAATACACAAAAATTCAAAGAACGTTAAAAATTTTCTAAGAACAACTTTTACTGACACAATGGGTGCTCTTCGTTATATTAATAGCTGCCCTAAGAGGAGTTATTACGTATCGAAAACAATCCGGGTACTTTGAAGTGAGAACAAGCAGTTTCTTATCAGATTTATTAGGTGGAGATTACAAGTTTCAACAAGATAAAAGTCGGAAAGTCGAAGGATAGTGAATTTATCATACTATTTATTTGTTATTCAATGTGTACAAAAATCTGATGAGGAATTTGAATTAATTGTGTTGTTTTACAATACGTTTTTGCAGGAATGCCCTTTGTAGCCGACTAGCTGAAACATGGGGCTGCTTTTTAGATAAATTGCCACAGAATCTTGGAGGAAAAGGTTCCACATGTTTAGATACTAAAATGGCACCCGGCTCACCATAATCTTTGATTGTGAGAGTAACTGATAACAAATGTTATAGTGATGATACTACTGAAATATGAAATAAATTGTCTTCTACTCATAAATACATCGTATTTTGTAATAACCGTGCAGTAAATTGGCTAACTGGAAATATAGCACTTGCTTCAAAATACTCTTTATATTTCATCAATATATAATTTCAACGAAACACTTGGAGTCCATGTTTGTGCAAATGAAAATGAAGAGTCAATTAGGAGTTAGTGAATTTAGTATAATTTATGTTTTCCTTGAATAAATAAACCAACACAAATTTATTAACAAACAATTTTTCAATGAGTGATTTGTTAACATGGAGTAAACATTCGAAAAATAAACATTTTAGAAGATGTAGAATGCTCTGTAACAGTACTTGTAGATGCAAATTGTAAGAGAAGGTTGAAATTGTCATTCATTATTCAGTGACATATACATTCATACTGCCAAGACTATATAATATATTCACACTTTAGCAACATCCTTGGGATAAGGATAGTCTTCAGTTGTTGGTTGTCCAGGGATTTTGTTTGATTGGATGGAGGATTTCATCATGATCTGACAGTCTGTCGCATATGCGCTGAAGTTTCATTGAATTAGTCATTTAAATCCTTTAAAAACAGGTAAATTAAAAACGAGTATTCAGCTTCCTTCATTGATAAACACTTAAGGGGAAAGAAACATGCTCCGTTATCCTGGATGTGCTAAAGTGACAGTCTGTTGTGCATCTGGAATGAGATAAGTGAAATCTTTCAAAGTCGTCTGTTGAGAGCGCTTCAGAAAATGTCCTTTGCCACACTTCAGCGCCTGATCTCTATGTATTGCCTTGTTTATCTTAATATCTGGCATGATGTCCTTTCATTGACAGTTTATTTGTCCATTTGACAGTTCGCTTGATCTTCTAGATTCAAATACATAAACAGTAACAGCAAGAGGCCGATTATATTCTTTCACAAACACTTACCGGCATGATTACCGAAAGGCGAATGTTGAATAATTCACAGTTCTATTCTACAGTTCATTATTACTTCTGATGATTCAGGATAACTAGACGTCAGCCAGAGCCACATATAAAGTACCATTAATCCATGTAATGGATTCCGTTTGCATTTTCATGCAGTTAGAACTCTTTTAGTCCATAGAGATGACCTGAAACTTATGCTTCGAAACGATTCGTCAAATTTATTTCATTACCGTGGCCTATGTGTCAGTTCGACTTCGTTGGTTTGTTGCGTAATAAAATCTGCATAAATATTTTCAAACAACCTCTGTTTTCTATTAGTTACCTCGATTTAGCTATTCATCACGTAATCAGTCAGTTTTCAATCTTGGAGATTACCAAAGATTATGCACTTCGATTTATCAATGCAGCTGCCATTGATCATTGACCTTCTTCGGGAATCAAAATTGCACACTATACACCTAAAAGGCTGTACAGCCTTAAAAGGAAGCAACTAAAAGGGTTCCCTTTGTCAGCTTATGAATGGCTGCTGGTGGGATTAAAGTTAAATCCGGGTTATCACACAATTACTGAACGAGTTTGGTCTTCACTTTTATGATACCAAAGTGAATCTGTCGGTTAATGAGTCAGGTTGTTTATGAGCGGACACTAGTCTAGAACTGTCGACTTGTAAACTTTGAATTCATTTTTAGAGACTGGGACAAGATAACCAGTATTACTGTTCAAATTTGTAGATTGAACATATTTATAGAGCTTACTTATGTTTTGATTGACAACACCGAATTTCGGTCCCATCATTTCAATCTTGAAAATGTTACACATGAATGTAGCATTCAGAAAGTGGTCTTTTAGATGACACTGTGGAAAAGAATATCGAAAACTTTAAAAGAATTGTTTTATTATTCACAGTGACGCTGGAATTCTCTTGCTGCCAACATTATTCAATAAACTGAAAGACACACTACCTAATTTGATCACAAACGTGCATCTGGCGTTTCACTTTCTTAAATGGAATCACTTGGATATATATGTAAGGGATTACATGCATGTTTCATCTGGAAGAGTCAAGATAGATAATGCCGCAGAGGTACAGTAAAGTCACACTACGTCAATACTGAAAGCAACAGGCTGAACCCATATTTTTCACTGGTCACTGAACACCTAATGCAAACTCATTCGAAGACTGACATTTATTGTGCCTTCGGTAGGCGCCTTATATGACGTTGAATCTACTTGCATGCAACATCAAACTATTTGCTAAATATGATGAACTATCTGTAAACAAGAAGCCCCTTTATATACGACTACAATTCATGGGCGATATACCGAATGAGATAATTACGAACAGATTAGGAAAATCAGTTCAAAGGACTTTTAATGCTGGCGAACTACACGTATTGTTCTCTACACGACTGATGGTGCCACCTCGACTGAAAGATAAAGTAATTAGACTAGCCACTTCGAATTGTATCTACCAATTCAACTGCGCTTGTGGAACGAGTTATATTGGCCGTTGCTCTAGGAACTTGATTTTTCGTGCACGAGAACATATCCCACTATGGCTAAGTAAAGGTGTAGTTAAAACTATTAACAGCTCGATATTAGACCATCTGGTGCAAACCGGTCACAAAGCAGCCAGCGTGGAAGAATCCTTCTCTATCATCTACCAGGTGCCTAATAAATTTCCAAAATCATCGAAGCACCGCATGCTCCAAACAGCAGAGGCTATTGCAATTCGCCTCAAACAACCAGTGCTCTGTGTTCGAAAGAAGCAAGTCCAGCCCATACTACTGCCCTGGCCCTCAGTAGAAACTATAAACTCATGAATGTGTACTATTACCTTTCCTAATTCTTCTGACATTCAGTTTATTGTTATGTTGATGCTGTTCAGCTGTAATCTATCAATATTATTGATTTGATGTTATTTAAACATTAATGTCGTTCATAAGACTAATTCATTCATTCATTATAACGTATATATTATTGTAGAACCTGATGATGAATTTATCGAAAAGAGTTCTCTTTGTTCCGTGTCTATTCTTTTGAAAATTTTAATGGGCATTTTTAATCAATTAATGTGTGTATTTATTTGAAGCTCAGTAAGACGTCAAGGTGTCTCATCAACCACTGAGGAATAAAATACGGTGTGGATGCAGCTCATTGGCTCAGACTCTGTCCTTCCAATTAGTGAGTACCGGACTTGAGTCTCACTCCACTTTGTTCAGCCTGGACAATTCTATGTATCATAGGATTTCACAGAATTGAGTCCAAACGGAGTAGTAACAGCACACCTGATGACATTAAACAGCAGTTCAGATGGATGATGATTTTAAGGTGCATAGTGCAATCCACTTCAAGTGTATCAAACTATGATTTTCAGTGTAGTGCATGTCTCAGAATTCTTACCATAGATTTGATTTCCTAAATATGTATAACTTAGAATATAAATTTGCAAAGAAAGACACTAAATTATTTTTGTTTTTCTTTTGAATTTCTAGCTTTTAAATGATTATTAATCATTGTGTTGAGGTTATTCGATCGAAATCAATGCACTTGTGCTTAAGTGTAAAAATTGTACATATGACAGAATATATTAGTGTTTCCGTAAAATCCTTATATATTGTCAGTTTGCGATTGGACATAATTCATGAATGTGAATATTTTAGATCAGGTGGAATGACAATATGAGAATATTAACACAGGACTAAAATACTTCAAATGAAAATAAAAAGGTAAATGACTATGACGACATCGACGGTATTTACCCCCACCTGTTTCTGTATATTTTCTGCTCTAATAAAACATACTTCAACATATCAACATTTAAATGAGGAGCATTAACCACTAGTCCTTGTGGGATATATTATCATTGCTGTTTAGATATTATCAAGGGGCTTGAACATAGATAAAGAGTAGACTACATAAGATGTTGATAAACAGAAGGCAATGTCAATGTATATGTCTATGAATGATAGTATTGGTGTATTTAACACTGGAATGCATACACTGTAATCATACATGACTAATGATTGGAATCTGATACAATGGTAATAATCCTTCCACTGATTTCTTCTAAATCACAAAGAATCTATTAGAAATGAATGCCTTACATTCATTGAAGAACGAAGTGAAGTAAGTTTATCTGAGATTGAGGTAGTATAGTTGGACATCTCAGCCTGCGGATATTTTAGGTAACTTACATGAGACGTTTCAGGCATATTTTCATTCTTTGACACCAAATTACGTAATTTAAAAGGCGTTAATCAATTAGAAACTAAAATAAAGTTACAAAAGTAGGTTGAGTGACGTAATCTAATTGATAGGGTTCAATGAAAAATGAATGAGAGCCAGGTTAATAATCTGAGTAGAATTCACTTGAAAATGAATGAGAGTTAGGTCAATAAGCTGAGTAGAATTCACTTGAGAATAAACGAAAATGGAGTTAGCAACAGTCGTCATGAGGGTAGAGATTTAATAGAGGGTGGGGGCAGAAGATAATGCAATTAAGCGACAGACAAACAAAGAAGAAAGAGGTAAGACAAAATTACGTATTTTGTGTTAAGATAGATCAGGACCATTGTAGATTTAGTGACTGAACCAACTTCTTCTGTGTGCAGAGTTCAGGATTCAATATGTGAATTGCCATTGCTTCTGTAGTTTGAAGAAGTTTGATTCGTACTCTTTTGGCAAGATTCCCACGTATTGTGTAGATAATTGAGAAGTTGTTTTGTGGGTTTGCTTGGAGTTCGGATTCGATCAAGTGTTCTAGGATAGAGCTGTGGCGGGGGGATCTTCTTTCTCCCTCATTAAATTATGAAGGTAAGTGTTCGCTGATTCGTTTGGATAGCAAACGCTGGGTACGGCCGACATACCTAGCTCCACATGAGCAGGTGAATTGGCAGATGCACATTGATGAGGCCCCCAGTGGAAGCTTATCCTTCACGTTCGTGAGAATCATTGGTTTCGCAGAGAAAGTTAGTCTGAGTTCAGCTGCGAAGAAGGTTTTCTTCAGTGATCGGCACAGGCGGTTTCTCAGTATTTCTGCTGAAGAATCTCCGTTGAATTGTAGATTCAAATAGAGAAGTTTCTTGGGAGCAGTAAGCATAGACGGTTTTTGTGTTTTGGGCTTCATGGCTTTTGTGATGAAACGTTCCGGATAACCGTTTTCAAGGGGGATTCTTTTCAGGGTCTTCAGTTCCTCTTCTGTAGTTTCCGGACTGCAAATGTTGTGGATTCTGTTAGTCAGTGAGAGGATTAGATTTCGTTTTGTATATAGATGCACCCATCTGTGAAAGCTGATGAGTTGTCCATTCCATGTCGGTTTTCTGTGAATGGATCTTTTGAGTGTCCCATCTTGTTCGCGTCTTGCTAGTTGCACATCCAGAAAAGATATTGTTGCGTTGGACTCCTTCTCTAGTGTGAACTGGATTACTGGATGGCAACTGTTGAAGAAGTCCAATATGTTCTCCAAATTTTCCTCATTATTGGTGATAATAAAGGTATCGTCCACGTATCTCTTGTAGAACCTGAAGTTATCTATTGTCTTCTTTAGGTGTGTATTTTCTAGTTTCGACATGAAAATATCTGCAAGCAGCGGGCCGAGTGGTGAGCCCATAGCTATACCATCTTTTTGTCTATATATTTCATTAGTGAAAGTGAATTGGACGTTTAGAGTACATCTTAATAGGAGTTCCTTCAAATAGTCCGTGGGTATACCAATGTTCATCTCCATTGAATCAATATATTCACATATATAGCATATTGTTTCGGTTAGTGGGACGTTTGTAAACAGTGATACCACATCCATTGAGAACATGGTTTGATTGTAAACGCTGACGTTTTGTTGTCAAAAAATTAACAATTGCATTAACAAATCTTTGGAAATATTTTTATTCAACAATATTTTTTAGGTAAATGATGTTAACAACATCAGAATGTGCTTATACGTTGCATAAAAAAAATGAACATAGAGATAACTTTATAAAACACCGTGGATTTGACAGAAATTAGAAAAATAGCTATTGTCAAGTGTTGGTTGGGACAGATTTGATTGCCTGCGGCTTTGTTCTTGAGAGGGTATGAGTCAAAGAAGGATGCTGCCAATGGTAACCTAGATAAGAAGATGGCCTGCCTAAATTGCTGGTCTACTTATCACTGCATGAATAGGAAACGGACGATTATGCATTATATATTCCCCCAAGGTGTGGTGGCAACGCATCTGCAATGCAGCCCCATGTTTCAGCTAATCGGGTACACAGGGCATTCCTGAAAAGCAGTTTTGCTAAGCAGTACAATCGGTTCGAATTCTTTTATGAGTTATTTTCAAATATTAAACAACTTAAAACACTAAATGATATTATCATTAACTTTCATGTTATCGAAGAAGACATTTGATAAATCTGAACAAACCTAACTCGTCTTGATTTCAAACTCAGTTAGTGACAGCTAGTAATAAAATCAAAAACACACTTTGTATATGTTGGAATTATTCCTAGACAACTGAAAACTGCTTGAGCATTCAAATCTTAAACCATTTCTTACTTATCAGTTATTTTCGTACATCAAAGTCATTCATATGAATAAGGCTCCCTAATATTATTACGTCACCATAGTTGTCAGTTATCTGAATTTTTCTCCACTTTCATGTAGCAAATTCAGTTTCGGTGTTCTTATCAGAAGATCAGTTGTGTCATGGATTACTCAGATTTTTCCAATTACAGTTGTGCACGCATCTTCTGTGAAACACTTAGTGCTCTGATTATTCCGATGATGTTCACGTCGCAATATTGTGATACTTCAGAATTAATAGACATTTTATTCTGCATAATGAAATGAGTAGACAGCACGTCACCTGGATTTGTACTGAAGAAATAAACATATCACGTTATTCAAATTATTGGTCATTAAATTAAACAATGAATAGACTGGCTGTGAATAAGGCAGTGGAAAACACTCTGTTTGAGTAGCACTAACACTGTAGCATCTGATATTTGTAATTCTTTCAATCATAGTCTATGATAAGCCCGTTTTTGCGGTGATAAACATAAAATATAATTGTTTAATTCAATATTCTCAATCGTCTCATTCACATTTTCCAACACGTTGTGGCGGCAATGCATCAAAAATGCAGCCTCGTAATTCAGCAAGGAAAGCAAATACTGGCACCAATTATTTGTAAATAATAATAATAATAATAATAAACTCGTTACAGCACATTTAGCAGAGAACTGTTAGCCATCTACCTAGCAGTAAAACATTTCAGCTTCCTACTACAAGGTAGACATTTTACTATCTTAACGGACCATAAGCCTCTCTGCTACGCTTTCACCACTTCGTTGGATAGACACTCTCCGAGAGAAGCCAGACAACTGGATTACATCTCATAATTCTCAACAGACATCCAGTTCATCAAAGGAGATTCCAATATCGTAGCTGATTCTTTATCTCGAGGTGACGTTAATCACCTATCTTCGATAGATATTAGCTTAGACAATATAGCCAAGCTGCAGAAAAATGACGCCGAACTTCATTCTTGCAGACGAAACTCCTCCCTACAGTTGCAGGACGTACCTATTCCCCTGTCTGATACAACCATCGTCTGCAATGTTTCGACTGGCGTTCATAGACCTTTTGTCCCACTAAGTTGTCGAAAACCTTTGTTTGAACATCTGCATTCCTTGTCTCATCCTGGTATACGTGCTACGGTCAAGTTGATCAGCGAACGTTTTGTTTGGCCCAAGATGAACTCCGATATTCGGAAATGGGCCCACCAGTGCTTGCAATGTCAAAGATCCAAGGTACATCATCATACCGTTACACCTCCAAAGCAGTTCAGTTTACCGGATAGACGATTCCAACACATGCACATAGATATTATTGGACCATTACCGCCATCCAGAGGATTTACTCATATACTTACTGCCATTGATCGATTTACCCGATGGGCTTGTCCACTCAACGACATATCTGCAGAAAATACCGCCTTGGTTTTCTTAGATCGTTGGGTGTCAAACTACGGAGTACCAACAACGATTACAACAGACCGAGGAGCTCAATTTCAATCAACTCTGTTTCGAGAGTTTATGAGACTCCTTGGAGTGAACCATATCTCCACTACAGCTTATCATCCTGCAGCGAATGGTCTGGTGGAACGTTTCCATCGACAACTGAAAAGCTCATTAATGGCACAAGCTGACTCATCTAAGTGGAGTGAACACCTACCGTTAGTTCTTCTCAGTATCCGGTCAACTGTCAAAGAAGATTTGGGATGTACACCAGCTCAACTTGTGTATGGTACTACCCTCACGTTGCCTGGTCAGTTAGTTCCGTCTAATGATTCAACTGAAGTAAATATCTCCGACTTCACCAACCGCCTTACCCAGCAAATGCTCCAGCTTCGACCAGTAGCCCCTCGCCAATCACTTCAGAAAGCTCAAGTTAATAAGAATCTACTCACTTGCAGATTTGTATTTGTTCGCGTCGACGCCATTAGAAAAGGTTTGCAACATCCATATGAAGGTCCTTTTCTAGTACTTAAACGCACAGATAAATACTTCACGCTGAATAAATATGGTAAACCGTAGACTGTTTCTATCGATCGTCTTAAACCAGCGTACACCGACAGCGAATATGAAACACTAGCAACGCCGGCACCAGTAAACAATCAGAAAGTCAATGCAACTCCAACTCTCCCGCTCTTCACACTTCCCCCTGTACAGACACGCAGTGGACGGCAGATCTGTAAACCTGCCCTCTATGTTCATTTTGTTGACTGACATTAAAAAAAAGTACGTAACCTCATTTAGACATACTTATTATTATTGTTGTCGACATTCATTTCATTATAACCATAAATATTTACTAGTATTATTGTTTACTGTTCGTTAACTGTGCTGCAAGCACACGCATTCACCAAGTATTTGTATATATCTATTTATATATGAATTTTGCAAATGCTAACGAACATTTCATGGTTTATTATGTACATAAATTTTTTTCTTTAAAATTATAGCAAGTTTTGATATTTTTTTCTTCTAAATTCCTGCTTGCATGTGCTAAACTTTATACAACACGGATGCATTCCGTACACCCTGATCTAATTTTGTATCCTTATTGTTGTTGATGTTATATTTTTTTTTGTTACCCTTATTGTTGACATTACCCATTATTTATATTGCTTATATTCATGTAATCGTCCACGAGGAGAGTATTGATGGTCCTCCGGACCTCTAAGAGGGGGAGCCCTGTGAAGTCCTCAAAAATAAACTCATCCAAATTTTACTATTATGTAAAAAATGAACATATTGTACACTACTTTGTTTTAGCCAAAAAAACTCTGTACTTCGAACTTCCCTCGAGTTTTAAAAAAAATATATAATTCTGCCTTCGACTCTCCGTCTTCTCCACCATCTCAACTGCCGTCGATCAATTATAACTACCTGCTTTCTATCTCAAATTTTTGCAGGAGCACCGTAGCCTCTTCCTACGCACTTTGGTCGACCTCCGGCAACGTCAACACTGGAGATTTAGAACTGGAGCAGTCTTCCCGCAGCACTTCTGGAATCCAGTACGTTTATTGTGGAATTTGGATCTTTGTAAACTCAATTGATTTGGTATTTTGTTTTCTATATGAATTTTGGGTAAATAAGCTAACAGAGCAAAAGGTCCGCCACACCCTATGCAAATTAATTGTCATCATGAAGTGTATGAGTACTCAAAGAAACTAACCAATTATCGACAAGAAGACATTCAGCGAGCTTGATAGATTTCTATTTAGAAATTCCTAACTTGTGCACAGAAGATAGTTGGAAATCTGTTGTGATTTCATAAAACGGGTTATTTTCTACGTAGTGATCTACGAGTGTAGCTGTTTACTTACAAGTGAGGCGATTGAAAACTAAGAATGACACATCCATCACGTTCACTGAGTCAAGTGACTCATTGCTAACTCTAATTCTGGTTGACCTTATATTCATTTTATGTCTTGGAAGGAGAAAATTTATCATTTAAGGTGCTCAAAATCAATATGTCATTTGATTTAAAAAAAAAACTGAACACTTGGCCTTTGAGCTTTGCCCGCCATATGACATCACTTAGCACGAAAAGACAGGACGCAAACATCTGCTGTTTAGAATTTTGTCGTCAATCGCTTCATTTTTCCTCTCGCAACGTTTAGAGTAGGTAAAGTGGCCAACATGCTCATCTGCTTCATTTTTTCTCCCTGAGTGATAAGTCAATGCATTCCAGTACTTTATTACCGTTCTAATTTTGACAAGAGTAAATCGTATTCTAAACATTCAGAGTACTTTGCACAAATTGTTTAGAAGATTGAATTTTATCTGTGTCTTTAACTAGGCGTGTTGAATCAGTTTCACACTCTAAGAGAGCCAGAATGTTCTCTGGTAACAAGCCAAATCTTAGGTCTCTGAATTCAGCCAGGGTTACTTTCATTAGTACATATTTGATGAAATTTAACCTAAGTTGGGATAGTGGGCATTTCTAACTGGTTGGTAAATTTTCAGATGACGACTTTCCTCAAGCTCTTAAATGACTGTGTGAGTTCGAGTAGAGTCCTTAATAGGCGTCGCATACTTCCTTGGCACCCTCTTCACGGTAAAAAATTGATGCAGAAACTCTTCGTCAACTAAGCCAGTTATAACCTCAAAGGTAAGGGGATTAAGCAAGTGTTGTAAGATGGTAGTTAAGACTGAATTTCAATATCTTTTGAAAGGTGGAGATATGATCGTCCTCCCTTAAAGCCTGATCAGGTTTCTTCCGTTTGTTCTTCCCAAGCATAGCCTAATATACACATAAATATTGAACCTAGAAATTCAGATACTACACTAGTTAACCCTTTATCAATATGATTACTGAAGAATGAATTGCTTCCATTCCTCTTAAATGGGACAATGGATTATTTGCACTGGTCAAATGGAAATATCTCTGATATCCGAACATTATCTCAGAGAACACTGGATCACCAGCGTACTCCAACAGTTCTGGGGTCATTTCATCAGATCCCTTTGCATAACTCGGCCTCTGACTGGAGGCAACATTTGTAACCTCAGTTACATGTGGAATAGCAACGTCTGCATTTTACGCAGATTGGATTCGGCGGCTAGACAAACTGGGCTTGGCTGTAGACCGGTCAAGTTGCTCCTTTGAAGTTCCTCGTGTACGTTCTGAGAGGTTAATTAAGTGTCACTTTTCTTGGAGACTGCCTCAATTGCCATTTGTCAGGAAAAGTAGTTTGTTTTATGCACCTTATTAGTTGCTATCACCGATGACTAATCCATGTTTTTAGCCTGCGTTCCCCACCACTGTCCACCGTGGTTGTTGACATTTAAGCAGCTTTTCCTCTTCATTATATTCGGAGACCACAGTAGATTTCAGAGTAGGCTGGAATACAAATCCATCATTTACTCTCTACTTCTACGATAATATCATGTTTGTCTAGATACTATTTGACATTATCCAAAGAATGTGTGAGAATTTTGCATTATGTTATTTCAGGATCTCTACGGGTTCATTGGGAATTCCTGAATCCTTAGGGTTGGGTTAGTTAAACGATACTAAGTTTCAAAGCGTAACGAGATTGCATCCTTTCTTATAATGTGAGTATATTTGTGATTTGGTTATTTAGAATTATTCATATCTTCGATAATCAATAAAGTATCGATCACTGGGAAGAAGTACGCTTACTTCCTCTAATAGTTTGCATCTGTTAATATTGTTTAAGAATACTCACCGTCTCTAAAAAATGTTTATTTTCCAATTGTTCACTCCACGTACATAGTAAGATTATTCGACATTGTCAACAAAATTATCCTGCTGGACCTGGAGGTGGTGAAGTTATACATGTAGAACCTTTTCCTCCGAACTCCATTGGCAACTTATCTAAAAAGCATCCCCAAGTTTCAGCTAGTCGAAAACAGAGGGCATTCCTGTAAAACAGTTTTGTAAAGCAATGCAGCCAGTTCAAACTATTTCATGAGTAACTTGTAAATATTAGATAAACAAATAAATAAATATTATGGAGTATTCATTATCCTTCATGTTTCAAGATTTTGTCGTCTTCATACTTGTGATTTTACGCTAGTTGACCTGAAATCAACTACTTGATTTCACTTTGAAATATGTACCTTGTAGTACTTGTACTTGTAGTCGCTCGGTTGATGACAGCTGGTAGAGAAGTTGGTATCAAGCATTACATCAATCTAATTTATTCTAAATTATTATTATTTACTTTAATTCCTAGAAGAACATAGGGCTTCAACCGTGCGTCTCCATTGCGTTCGGTTCTCTGCTAGAGTTTTCACCTGGCTTCAAGTCTGCCCACACGCCCTCATCTCCTCTTCACATGACCTCCTCCAAGTCACTCTTGCACTGACGACCAACTCGCCGCTTCTCTCTCTGGTTCCACTCAAGCAATGGCTTGTCTAGTGATGTCACTTGCTGGTTTCCTCAGAGTGTGGCCAATCCATCTCCATTTCTTCCTGCCTATTTGTTTCATAATCGGTTCCTGCTGTATTGGTTCGCTCCCAGGGATCTCTGTTTCTGATCTTTTCTGGCCGACCATATGATCTTGAGTATTGAGCGAAAACAACTGTTAATGAAGGTCTGTAGTTTGTTTGAGATGCTCTTTATGACGCGCTGGCAAAGTCTCTGATCCGCATAGTAGCACTGACTTACATTGGAGTTGG
This sequence comes from Trichobilharzia szidati, assembly GCA_944472155.2. Lineage (NCBI taxonomy): Eukaryota > Metazoa > Platyhelminthes > Trematoda > Strigeidida > Schistosomatidae > Trichobilharzia > Trichobilharzia szidati. Next base: position 9,844,799 of record OX235277.1, read on the forward strand.
AAATTCAGATGTTATTTTTGATGCTGAATGCAGTTGACCTCCACACAGACTTGAGAGTGAAAGCTTGTCTTGCTTTTCCGAGTCTTGCTTTGATATCCTCGTCAGTTCGTCCTGTAGTTGAAACGATGCTTCCCAGGTAGGTAAGGGAGGTTGTTTCTTTCAGGTTTCTTCCATTTATGCTGATCGTTGTCTGTTGTTGTTGTTCTTGTCCAGGAATCTTCATCACCTCTGTTTTCTCTACGTTCACCTGAAGTCCTATCTTCGATGCTTCTTCTGCCAACTTGTTGCTTTTCGCTTGCATATCTTCCAGTTTGTGGGAAATCAGACATATATCATCGGCGGAGTCCAGATCCTCCAAGTTTTTTGTGTGAGTCCATTTAATGCCTGTTTCCTCATTGCCCACTGTTTGTCGCATTATCCAATCTACTGCAATCAGGAAAATCATTGGCGATGGTAGGCAGCCAACCTTGTCTTACTCCCGTCTTCACTTCGAAGGATTCCGTAAGTTTCCCGTTGTGGATTACTTGGCATGCAGCATTGTCGTTTAACTGTTGGATGAGATGTGAAGGAATCGGTGACACCCCGTATTAGCTAACTGACAAAATTTCTCAAATGTTCAGGTATCTAAGTGTGGGGTTATTACATAATCACAGATAATTCTGGTGCCAACTCTAAGACTTTAGCGTAGCTGTAAGCCTAATATAATAGGTGACAGACTTTTTGTACATCAAAGGAACTAATATATGAATCGCACATATTATTACTTCACCATAATTTTCAATCATCAGGTCGTTTCTCAACTTAGATGATGGATATTTTCTCAATAATTATTCACGTCGAACGTAGGACTAAATATAAGAGATTGTAGAAATATTTCCAAGTAAGTGTTTCGCATCCATCTTCTTCTCTGAAACATTCAAGTCAATGGGTAATCCCCACAAAAACTCTCGTTGAAATATTGTGAATCTTCAGGATAGAAAATGAAAAAGGTAGACAGCGCCTCAACCTATTATATTGCCAGATTTTTAGCTGATCAATAACCGTATCGCATTATTTGAATTATGTGCCATGAAATCAGACAATCAGGCTGTTAGACTCCTTAAGTCAGTGAATCAGTCACTCTCCGAAATGGAAATTTGAAAGGTTTCACTGGTGAAATAGGCTGGCATAGGTTCGAATGAATCTAGAACGATTTTGAGTTAGTGTGAATGCATATTTCTCGGGGTTACTTTTTGAATTTCTCACAGTTCAATTTAACTGAACACATATTTTCCATGTAACAGACATACAAGGAGCCATTATTGCTATAGAAACTGAGGATTTCGGTTTAGCCAAGTAAATTGACGTGGAATTCAGATAATTAATTCAATAAATAACAGTTTCATAGTGTTTGATTTCATTTCAGGTGACTTTTTCTCTGTTTTCAGTCATCTGTAGTGACTAAGCAAAAACGTTTATCGAAAAGCAGTGAGATGTGTGAATACTCAAATAAACTCACCAGATATCCAGAATGAATGCTCTAAAAATTGGACAGATTACTCTTTAGAAATTGCATACAAAAGTGTGTACAAAAGTGGTCAGTAATCTGTCATGCTTTCACAAAGACAGTTCTTTCATGCACACTGTTCATGGGTGGATGTCGAGTTATGCGTAACGTGACTGAAATATCTCCACCACACGTCCGTCATGATCATCGATTCGACTGAACCTTTGACAAATCGAATTCTGATTCACTTAAGTTCCACATTGAATTTTACTAGAATTCAGCTGCATAATAAGAGTACGGTTGCAAAATAAACTGACCAAGTGATCGACGGATTCCATCAGACAAGTTTAACTACAGATAGCTACAGCATTAGTTATCTGGAGACAAACTTATATAGATTTTCCCGTCCAGAATAGGTCCATGGTAGGAATTTGCGAGGAAATTTGTGAGGACAACTTTTCTCTGAGTTGTCCTGCATGACTGACAATACACTTTCCTCACCCACCTATTTTGTTGAGTGAATGAAGTAGTGTTATGATGGTGACCGTTATAGTTCTCGTCTTCTAAGCTCCCTTAGTATATCATTGACAATGCTAGTAACCTTTAAGTAATTTGAGCATCGGTCAAATATATCGGTTACTATGTGAAAACAATATCAATATCTTAGTGGAAAAATCACACATTTTGAATTCCACTAGTGCAGATTCGAATCAAAGGAGGAGTGTGACGTTAACGATGGTTCTGCGTAAGTCTTTCTGATGAACTTTAACTGATTTCAAGTCTATACTTCGAATGCCTGCAGTTATTTCGGCTTTACTGAATAAAGTTAATCACATATCATGTTGGATATGAGAATGAAAGCATGAACACTGTTTCAACAGTAATCCAGTGATAAAAACATAAGAAAAATTGAAACTTTTAGACTATTCAAAATGAGACATCAGTGTATTCTACTGACTTAACAAAACTTGATCACATTTGAGGTGGATAGATTTGTTAAAGTTCTCAGCGAAAAATTAGAGTTCAGATTAGGTTTAGAGTAATAATCAGATTCAAGGATTTCCTTGAAGTCATGAATGGCAGTGTGGCTAAATTGGTCGTTCTCTTAACATATTTTATTATTTTTATTTTGGTTACAGCTTGATGCCATACCGTATTTTCAGTACAAGTATGGCATTTTCAGCATGGATATCGGTAGCCCAAATTTTGCAGGCCGACCATAGATATCGGGTGTGCGTTGGCAGTGGATCAAACCCCGGACCATGTGCATGGTCGGCGAGAGTCCTAACCACTGTGCCACCGACGCACCAGATTGAAACCAGCGAAGTAATGGTCACAGTTCGTCTGTTGGATGTACAAGTATATTACAATGTTGGCATAAAGACTTCACGAACATACTGGGAGGATGGCTGACAGGCGTTTTCCTCAAACAAGTCAAATGATTCACAATAAGAATAATCCATGTTCTCATACTACTGTCAATTTATCAATAAAGTACCAGGCTAACTGATAATCACACAATATAATCCACTACATTAGAATCTAGGATTCATCAAGACACAGACCACTGATTTGTCAAGCTGATTCCTGAAAAAAACCTGGAGTGCAGATATCTTGAGAATCTGTAAAGTTTCCGCATAGCGATGAAAGGCAGTCCTTTAGAGAATGAGAAGAGTACTTATTCAGACAGGTTTGAAATCCATAGAGTGTCACTTAGGTCTCAATAAATAGAGCGTGTATTCAAAAGACTCTAATGAATAAAAAATTCCACATTAAGTTTTCTCCAGCAAAAGAAACAAAACAATAGCATTCATGTTTTGCAGACGTTATGAAAGATTCAGTATTTCTTGGTACTAACTGAACACGTTTTTAAAAATCGATAAATATTTGCTGAAAGAACACTGGAAGTAAATCTCATTGTACTTACTTCAAATTGAAGATGACTGTACACAGAATAAGGAGGTTACAAAGAGGAGTATTGGACTAGAATCACAGCATACAATGAAATGATGGATTGAACATTAGTCATTACACTTTATATCGCTTCGAACACTAAACGAGGACATTTTGTGGCAGTGAATGAAATGGGGCTGTATATACTCGAAATTATGTAAAATTATTGATACATTGTGGATGGCTGGTTGACTTTTCATTTCTAAAAATAGTATGAAAATATTCCCATGACTTCCCAACGTGCTTTAGACACCTTCACTCTCTCCTGTATCACAACATAAGCTTCCATGTATTCAGGATCGGTTTTCTATCATTCTCTTTGCTTATATTGTCTTGATCGGGTAAGACATCCGGTGATGACCCTGTCAACTACCAACATATACGATTCTGCTTTGTAATTGTATGTGAAGACACAATTAAGTAATATATAGCTAATAGTAGTGTACTGCTGTAAGGTCGATGAATTAAACTGATGTAAAATGGAATGACTGTCTTCAGATTTAGCAGAGTAAATAAATGCCACCAAACACGCATCTCTTGTCACTCATAAGTCTGATGTGTTGAACAATACTTCCAATACTTTCAGATCCTTAATAGATAATGCTTCAGCTATGTATAGATGGCGTATCCGAAGTCACTTTGTACGATACTGAGGGACTCTGTGTAACACTGTGAAGCATCTGAAACCGGACCTCTGCATCCAAAAGTGATGCATACATTCTCTTGCCTTACCATGGCCAGAGTAAAGTTCTCACCACAATTTTGCTTCTTTCCTTTAATATATAAGTTCACTATTATTACTATTATTATTTTATTTTATTTATACTTTTTTGTTATCATTATTGTTCCCGTCATCCACATTTTATTACCACTCTATTACTGTTTATTAATAACATTGCTTTTCATACATATTTTACACAAAAACACTTTATAGCCTTTCCACTAGTTCCTGTCCATTTTACACGAGCTTATTGATTATTCACTATCTCAGACTTATTACGTCATGCCAACTCCTGTCTCCTTTCTAACTTACAATTAGTCATCCCTTCTTACACCTTCCATTATGTAATACAATTCTCCAAGGACAAAATTTACCAGTATCTGATTGGTCTAAAGATTTCTTTGTTAATTATAATTACGATTGTACAGCTCATGAAAATGAATCGTCGAAAAGAAAATTTTCTTCGCTGTTTGTGCCTTTTCCTATGACTCAATATGGGAATATTTCTTTCATAGAAGTCTAATTGATGATCACGAAGAAGCTTACAGTTGAACGAGAATGAATCGATTGCCTCAAATGATACACAACTGTAGCTACATCCTAAATTTTAATGTTAGCCATTTATAAGATACGGTATCAACGAAGCAAAATTGAGGAATTCTTACAGCATTTCTGTGGTGCTGATATCGGTTAGACAACCATTGGAAAACCTAATGAGTGTACTGGACAGCTTTCTCGTCCGAGTTTGAAACCCTTCATGAGTGCGCACCTACAGGGATTCAAACCCAGGGGCTTCCGGTTACAAGACGAGCTCGGAGACGATTAGGTCACTGGGACCAGATCAAATCGCTCATAAATTCCAATGTCTGGCACTAATCAATGACAGCTTATGATAAAATAATGTGACAAATCAAATCAAATCCAGGTAAACCAACATATGAATGGTGAATTCTGTAAGATACGAATCATCCATAGGATTTGACGACACAATGAGTGAGCACTGATGAATTATGTAAATTATTCAGTGACAACAGGTGAATGTCTTGTCAACATCTATCCGTGCATCTGATAAAATACATTTTGTGAAGGATTTCAAAAACCTGCACTTACCAGCCATTTGAACTATGGAATTATGGAGGGAATGTAGAGAACTGTCAATAAATAGAGACATAGATACCTCAGATCATGCGGAGATTGAAAACTTAAATGTTCGTGATTGAAAATACCTGAGCATTTTGATTTTGTCACCCAGCCAGCAAGCAGGGTACCGACTGATTAGCTGTTTTTGAAAACTTAATTGGAAAACCCAGACTGATATCGGCTACCATCAAAATCAATTTATTTGACTTCAATTTTCATGAATTCTTATTCGATTCGATATTACTTCTTACATTCGGTAATTAGTGGAATTTGTGGCATCTTTCCACTAAACAAAACGAAAAGATATCGAGTGAATTAGTTACTTTTGTTATTCGCTTAGTAGGAACTGTCCTTGGAATTTTTATGTTGGTATATACTGTTGTTACCGCTTTATTCAAACTCAGTGAACAAAACTGTGATTCTGAACGACCCAGAGTAGGACTGTTTGATCAGTGTGCCTATTGGTAACTAACCTGAACAGAAATACAGTTCTGAGCTACAGCAAAGCGACAGTTTGTTCCCTCATTATCTCTTTTGACGTGAACATTATCCTTCCTGAAAAAAATTGTTGTTTACGTCAATGGAATCAAGTCACATAAATAAGGTAGCTGTAGTGTAAACACTGTTTGTTACCTCTCACAAAACTATCATGAGTTTATACCCACACTAATTTTTGACGTGATAGACTGTTCGTGGTCCTACACTGAGTGATGCATTCCCAAATCTCAAAAAAGAATATCAGTTACATGGAGGTGAGGATTCTAAGCAAACCCAAGATCCAGGCTCAAGACAATAAGCTGGCTGACTCAAATCACTTGACTCAGGATCCATACTGTCAGTAGAATTTCAACTGCATTACTAACAAGAAAGTGTTTTCTTAAATGCTTTCAGTGTGGCTTATAGATTAATCTTGTATAATAATTTTTAAAAAGGCACTTACCATCCATTTGACCTAAGAAATTATGAAGGGAATGCAAGAAACTGTGGGTAAATTGACGCAGACAAATTAATTAGGAGGAAGTCATGCGTGAAATCAAATATCGGCAGTTGATTCCTACATGAGCTACTTATATGGTGTTGAGTGTTGTAAATTTGCAGAAACAAATGCCACGAGAAAATACTCACTGTCAAACTACCACTTTTAATCTGTGGGTCGTTCGGCAGTCTCCACATGGGTTCAACCCTTACTCAGATTTACTTGAAACAGCTCATTTTCGCCTTATTGTACCTACTTCACCAATTAGTGATATGTAGTGTCGAATGATCACAGTCAGAATAGCTTTCACAGTTTCTTAACAATATTACACTGTCAATAATATTATCAATACTCTTTGAAACGTACCATTGACTTCATTTATTAGAATTGCTGGAAAAAGTATAAGAAATCCAAGTAGTGAAATAATAATAAGTCCCATCACTTCACAATACTTGTTTGATTATCTCCGTGTTTATGAGGAAAGATACTGATTAGATTACCGTTGTAATGTATTGTAATGTAATGTATGAGTTTGCATTGTATGTCTATATCTCGGTCATTGTTACACTGACAAACTGTATATTTACCATTGTTAATTGCGTTGTGTCAACATTTCAACAATGTTTATTCGATTAAAAAGTTCTGTGTTTTTGTAATCGATAAAACATGTTAAAATATCTCGTGATATCAGCGATGGTCACTTTTGCAGCACTTTTTAAAAGGTCTCTACTGGTTCATCTCTAAAACCGCGATAGATATATGTGCTAGTGAAGGAGTGCACTTATTGCATAATGAATGCGCCTGACTGCTTCATCCAGTCGAAATTTACTTAAGAGAACTCGGGATTGATATCCACTTCCACACACTTCATTCTGAACATTAAGGTAATATCGATGGCTCTAAGAAATTGAATTTGGTTCACCGTCTGTTATGCAAGAGATATCTACCGGTTAACTGAATTTCAAATAGCTAAGGCTGAAGATGAATGCGTAAGCTAACAGTACTGACTGAATTCCAACAGAGGGTATTGCACGTAATTTTTCACACTCTGTGCAACACAAGGTTTGAGAAAAGAGAGAAAAATGTGATTCAAAGAAACTATAACGGGCGGAAATGTACATGAGAAGGAATAACTTTAAAGAGAATGATGAGGAATTGTTGCCTCCAAGGGATTATAAAAGGAACAATTTTGAGTTATTACAAAGTCAGCCTGCAACCACAGATTCCTATTATTCATGAGAAATCGTCATCCAGGCATTAGTGCAAACAAAGTGCGCAGTTCAGCAAAGAGGCTATTTTACTCGGACTCATTTTCTGCTTAAGCTGCCAATCGCACTTATATACACTTTCTTAATAGCTTATTGCATAATAACTGTTCATTTTACCAAAGTTATGCACTACGCAATCCATATGTTGCAATCATTCATACCTTTGAATTGTGCGTATTAATCATCTGAGTTAATTATTACCCCACCTCAGACATGTCGATACTGACTAATTATTGTTAACAAACATAGTGCCCATTTGATTGGTAAATTGTTGTGTATTGTAATAAAAATGCTATGAATATATACTAGAGTAGAGTCAGAGATGAGGATCTAATTGAATTGTAAATATTTCTTCGCTCAATCTTTCTGATTTTTAAATTTCAAAAATTTGATGAATAATCAAACAGTAACTTGGGGTGGGGTTGAAGATTGGTACGAGTGTAGGGTTGATGTGTTGTTGATGACGGTATAAGAAGTGCGATAATCGAACATTTCCTCATGATTGGTCATTCCACCTCAACAAACGCCTCCTTCAGAGTCATCTACGAAGTGAAGAAAACCTACCAATCGCAGCACTCTTTCATCTTCTTTGTGCTACCGAAGTTGTAGCTATTCATTTAGAAAAGCCAGAGTTATGCATACAAAAGCAAATCACCCAAATACTTCTACTACCATGGTAACAATAGTGTTGACTTATGCCGACTTGATGTTTGCGTGCTTGTTTTTTTCTAACTCCTTATAACATTGGTAATTTTTAGAACTCGTACATAATTCCCTTAGTTTTCTTCGTTTTGATGAGCATCCCAATCACAAAGCACTTATTTAACTATTCATCTTATTACGTAACTGTATTGCGCTTCTTTTATGTGTTGATTACCGTTATTATCTATGCTTTTTGACATCACCACTACCTTCTTACTAACCTTCATCCTATTCCCATATTTTCAATTTTATTACTCATCACATTTTTGAAATATCTTGACAACTTATATTTATTTCTATCAGACAAAATGTACACCCATATAAAAATAAGTAAATGTAATTGTGGTTGTACAGCTATTGAATGAATTCGCCGAAAAGAGACTTTTCGCTGAATTATGTGTTTTGTTTTCAGTTATGTCTGGATGACGATTATTCATCAATTTTAAAATAGCCTTCAAAAGATTACTCGATTTGCTAAATTAGAAAGTAACCAATAGTGGTTTCGATCCACTACTGCAAAGTTCTGTCTGACAAGAACAGCAGTCAAAATGTCCACTTAATTCGTGCGTTCAGCTACAGGCAAATAAACTGATCAACTCAAGTACCTCAAAGCTGTTTGTGTCCTTTTTTAATATTAGCCAGTGTAAAAGACGCAAAAATGAGTCAGTTTTCGATACGAAACATTCAAAAGAGCTGACTGCACAATCAGTGAGTACTGATGAAACGCATGAATAATTCATAGCGAAAAATTAAGTGTTTTGCCACCTATTATCAGCGTGTGTATAACTGTGTGCAAACTATTAATATGTATATACATATGTGTAATTTATTTGATCTTTTTCAATTTTCTCAAACGTTTTACTGACAGTTACTCAAAAACATCTGCTCATTGGCATGAAATAAGTGAGACTAATCTTCTACAGAAACTCTAGTTTGACAAACGTCAATACCAAATTTCAAGTTTTAAACCCTGAGGGATACCTAAAGTGCCGTTTAGTTAATCACATGTCTCTTATAAGCTATTTCCTTAATAATCCTAAATAAAAGTGTCGTTGATATCTCCCACAGATGCTTTTCTCATGTTGTCCTCTTTTGTCTCTTACCAATGTTCACGGTCATTTTGGTGACTAAGTCTAAATCTGGGCAGCTCGAGCCCTTTATTATGCCAGGAAACCATGGTTTTTTTCACAGTACAGTAGAAAATGAATTCTTTCTATATTTTCGACTCCTACTCTAACAATTTCTTTTACCTGTAGTCAAGATAACCTTGTCCGACGAATAAAAGTTAAATTCTAATTGTTGGGTATTCCCGAAGCCTTAGGCTAATACTAGTAATTTCTGGATTCTTGTTGGTGTGTCCATTTTACTGACCGGTTTTGAGCTCCAGTATGTAAGAAAAGAGCATGTCGCCAGTGAATCTTCAAAGCCCAAAGCATTATGCTTCATTCACACTGGAGGAAATAGTGAAATACTGAGGAAATTGTTTCGATAGATGCAATGATTTGACATTCGTTTCTAGAGATTTTGTTATGTCTGAATGTGAAGAAAATTAAGACGAATATTTCTACGCCAGCGATGTTATCGAGAAGTAAGTAGATCTAGACATAACGGAGAAGATAATATAATAATCACAATTTGAGTATGTCTGTGCCTGATTAATTAAGAACTAATTTTATTTTTATTTATTTTTATTTCCGATAGTTAATAAAACACAAACCACCAGAAATCAGTGACAAAGAAGTTTACCCTCTCTTACGATTCCCATCCGCGAATATTGTTCCAAAATACTCCTCATCTCATAAAATGCCTATTTTTCAATTGTTGACTCCATATAAACATAGAGATGAATCGAGATTCATTGTTAATTAAGTTATGTTGCTTCAACTGTGGAAAGAGAACATGAACCGTACTAAATTGCATAACACCTAGTTAACATTTCCTTTTTATTTACATAAACATCGATTACAAATATTGATGGAATACAAAAAAGACTTCTCAAACATGCGTATTGTATTTATTTAACAAATACAATGCACTGCAATTACAAAATACTTTGTATTTTTGAGGAGAAGACATTTTATTTCACATTTCAGTAGTACCATCATTTTCAATAAGTTATTCTTCTCATCAAAGTCTGTCATGAATCTCTTGTAAATTGATCACCGTTATGCTTGTTTTAGTAAACCTAAAATAAATACATTTAATTCATTTTCTCACTGTTTTTACTTATACAAGATTGACCTTTTCCTCCAAGTTGTAGTGGCAGCACATCCAAAAAACAGCCCCATGTTTCAGCTAGTCGGCTACAAAGCGATATCCTGCAAAATAATTGAGTGAAGCAATGTGATCAGTTCAAAATCTTTTTTATCAGTTATTTGTAAATATTAAATAACAAATAAACATTATGGAAAGTTGATTGTCCATCGTATTTCCGGTCGTTTTTCTCCTAACTCTGGAGGAAAATAACTGGTTTTAAAAATTGTAGTAGTGCCGCTAGTGATAGGTACTGATGAAATCAAAACATTCCTCAACTGTGTAAGTACTTCAATTTTAGGTTAGTTTATTCTAACAGGTAAATTCCGTACCAATAATAAGACCTCGGTGTCGTTGGGCATAATCTTTTAAATGACAGATTTTTGGACCTCAGATGTGCTCATATGAATATCGCTCTAAGAGATTATTGCTTAATCCTACTTATTGGAAATCGAAGCATTTCTCCACTTAGATGTACCAATCTTACTCACACTCAGTATTTATATGAGATGAGTAGCGAAATTAGGCATTCTTTGTGATAATAGTTCCGATAGGAATACCAGACGGTAGCATAAAAAGAAATTTGCATGGAAAAAGTACTTGGACAGGACAATATACACACTTTCACAGCTTCATTCCCATCAATTACAAAAGGAATTTTGTGAAGACCCTTAGCCACAGAGTTAGAGTTATATGCTCTGAAGAAGTAATTAAAGATGAATTAAGCATGGTTTATGATAATTTAATCGAAAATTGTTATCCTGACAAATTTATCAAGAAACACATGACAAAGAAAGTGGGAAAGGACTACCCACTATCTGTAAACAAGAAGCCACTTTATATACGACTACAATTCATGAGCGATATACCAAGCGAGATAATTACGAAGAAATTAAGAAAATCAGTTGAAAGAACCTTTAATGCTGGCGAACTACACGTATTATTCTCTACACGACCGATGGTGCTACCTCGACTGAAAGATGAAGTACCTAGACTAGCCACTTCAAATTGTATCTACCAATTCAACTGCGCTTGTGGTGCGAGTTATGTTAGCCGTTGGTCTAGGAAGTTGATTTTTCGTGCTCGAGAACATATCCCATTATGGCTAAGTAAAGGTGTAGTGAAAACCATCAACAGTTCGATATTGGAGCATCTGTTGCAAACCGGTCACAAAGTCAGCCTAGAAGAATCCTTCTCTATAATATACTGGGTGCCTAACAAACTACCGCATGCTCCAAACAGCGGAGGCTATTGCAATTCGCCTCAAACAACCAGTGCTCTGTGTCCAAAAGAAACAAGTCCAGCCAGCCCCTACTACTGCTCTGGCCCTCAGTAGAAACTATAAACTCATGAATTTGTACTATTATCTTTCATAATTCGTCTGATATTCAGCTTATTTTATGTTGATACTGTTCAGCTGTAATTTATCAATATTATTTATTCGATGTTATTTAAAAAACATAATTGTTGTTCATAAGACTAATTCATTCATTCATTCATTATAATGTATATATAATTGTAGAACCTGATGATGAAGACATTATTGAAAAGAGTACTCTTTGTTCCGTATCCATTCTTGAAATGTTTCTCTACTTAAAGCTTTTCGTTTTCGTCGTTATATCATGCATTGATTGTGTGAAGGCTGAATTAGCCCTCTGCTCTTGTTTTGATCTTTGTAGCAGTGAATCGATCATTTTCCAAAGTAGAAATTCAACAGATTTACGAGGTGAAGCAGGCTGTCATAGGTTTAGAGAATTCTGAAACACTTCCAAGTTAGTGTCAGTTGGTATTTCTTGGAATTATTCTTTGAATTTCCCCGTTGTTAAATTTTGATGGATGGAAATGCCTCATACATCAGACCCCATGTTAGAAGCCAGAGAGACTGGAAATTTCAGTCTAATAGATTCAATAAACGGGTAATTCAGTTGGTAATTTCTCACAAGTTGCTCCTTCGCAAAGTTCGATTCAACTTAAGATAAACTTTTATCATGTTATCTAGTCGTCCAAAAGAACTCAGCTGAATTTTACACCGAAATGCAGTGAAACGTGTTTTAAATACTCAAATAAACTCACCAAATATCCAGAAGAAACTTTCTAGGAGTTGAACAGATTTGTGCTTAGATATTGAGAGTTTATTTACAAAAAGTGGTTATTATTGTGTCAAGCTTTCATGGGAACGGCTGTATTATGCAAACTGCCTAGTATTAGGTAATACAAGTAGATGTCAGCTTGTGAGTTGGTTGCAGTTTGTCATTCCCATGTCTTTCAAGATCACCGAATTAAATGACTAATTGCCGCTTACACTTCTGATTCACTTTAGTTTCATGTTAGACTTTACTTCCAACTATTCCGGTTAGTGTTGAATAAATTTTATCAAGTGTGATGAGGATGTACTTGTATGAAAGCATCAAAATTATATCAGCAGTAATTCACTGGTTCGGTTATAGGGATTAGTTAATTTCATACACAAATCCAAAACGTGGTGCCACAGTATAATATTGATTTCACAAAACCTGATCACATTTGAGTTACACAGATTTGTGAAAAGTCCTCGCACAGCTTAGAGTTCAGAGTGAGTGTAGCACAATGATTAAATTAAGAGGTGCCTCAGTAGAATTTCTAAAATGAAATACACGAGTACATTGTGTACATCAAATAAACCGTTCATATTAGTTTAAAATCTAGAACAGATCACCCAAAAGCAGCTGGTAGAATTTATAATTCAAAGACTTTGATGAATTTCTCTGCAAACAAACAGCTTAACTTTAGTTCTACTCATTGGAATAAAGAACAAAAATGTAGCATCTTTCCAAGTCATTCAAAGGAATACGTTTTTACAGTTCAGAATAAACACGAGACTTATCTAGTTTTTGTAATAATGACACAGGTTTTGAAGAAATTGGTGAATTTTTACCGAGAGCATGTTTTAAAAGTAATTTTTGTTGTACTTACTTCAAATTGAAGATAACTGGACATCGAGTGGTGGAGTGACGAAATGGAGTTGTAAAGAAGAATGATGACATAAAATGAATTGACAGACTATTCATGATTCAATGTATTCTGTATTGCTTCCAACAGTAAATGGGGCACTCTCTAGTAATGAATTACATAAGACCTGATAAATTCTAAAAATGTCAAATTACCAATGCAAGTGTTATTTGTGGGCACTGTATTACAATGGAATTCCCTATTGCATAAGATTATTTTAAATAACATACAATGATACAGCACTAATAGCCGGGTGACACTTTAAAGCGCAAAATCGTATAAATGTATTCACAGAACTTCCCAACTTGCTTGGCATAGCTCCACTCCCTCCTGTGTCGAAATACAATTTCCCATGAGTAAAGGGTCAGTGTTCTCTCATTTCTATTTCATATTACTCAGTTGATTGGCTAGAAGAGTACAGTGGTCAACATCTCTGTCACCTTCCATGAAGTCACAGCTTCTTTTCTTATTGTAGAGGCAATAATAAGGCAATATTTCTATTACTACTGTACCACTGCGTGCTTTGTGAAAATAAGCTGATCTAAAATTGAAGGCTGACTTGAGGTTCAGACGTATGCATACATGCTGACAAGCAGGCATCGTACAACCTCCAAAAAGCTGAGATTTTGAATAAACCTTTAGCTAAAACAACCCAAATTCATCTGTACTGTTAAAACACATGTATTAGTATTACCGTTGAGTGAATGAGTGAGGCGTAAAGGACATTTGAGAGGGATTGCGATTCAAAGAGAGGTATCGATGTGTCTGTTTTATTTCAGCTGAATTAACCTTGGATTCTTTTGTCTAAATTACAGATACGTGAAACATAACTTCATATGCTATGTGAATTTTTAGTACAAAACTACCTTAATTTCGGATATCGTATGTATAGTGTTGTTTTGTTTAACTGCGACTTGGTGAAGAGTGCTGAGATTATGAACGATGTGTGACAGAATAGCTTGATCCGCTTGCCTGTTGGTATCTAAGCTAAAAGGAAATAGTTTGGATGGATTGCAGTCATGCTACAATTTGCATCCTCATTCTTTTTTTGACGTTAACACTGTTGCTCGTTATGACATAAAATTGATATTTTCATTAACATCATTAAATCACACAAAAAAGGCTAATTTTATGTGAGCCCAAGCTTCTTTCTTCAAAATGCCTATCAGTAAGTATGACTTCTAATTTTCTATTGACGACACATGCTCGAATCACCTGAAGGAATATACCTATTTCATTGTGCTCTCACATTTCCCCTAATGACTACTAAATCTAGGCTCAAGGATAAAATGCCAGCCGACCATAACGATTTAGAAAATTTATCGATGTCTGACTCAGAATCGGTATTGTCAGTAACCTTCAAGAGATTGACCAAAACATTAATTTTGAAGGTAATCGTCAGTTTATTCAATCAGCTAGTGCAGTGTTCCATATGATTGGAACAGAAGTCGAAGTGTCCACTTCATTCATAGCTTTTAGCTTCAAAAAACGACGTCATTAACGCAAATGTAGGAAAACTCTGTTTGAGTTTAACATCAGCCAATGAACTAAGAATTAGGCATCTTGTTGGATGCCAAATAGTCATACGATCTAACGGCATACTGATTGAGTACTGCTGAAGGGTGTACGTATTTGATTAGTGACAAGTAGGTGTTTTGTCACTTGCTATCAGATTATTTGTTAGATTACTCTTGTATAAGTTTTCAAAAACATCCACTTACCAGCTTCCTGAGCTGAAAAATAATAAAGAGAATGCAGGAAGGTATGAATGAATTGACGCCTCAATGTTTCCGAGCATTTAAGGAGTACAAATGTGAATTTGTTTGCGTGTGCCGTACGGCTAAGTCGCTTAAATTGAAGATATATGAGATATAACTTTATATGCCACTGGAATTTTAAGTACAAAAACGTCGTAATTTTTTATTTCAGAGTATACTGTGTTTGTAAGCATTATGAACGAGATGTAAAAGGACTTCTTGTTCCACACGGCTGTTGATATCTTCTCGAAATAAAGACTGCTCTGGTGGACTGCAGTCATTCTACACTATGTTTTAATCTCATCCTCCGTTTTACGATAACTTTGCTTTTTATTATGCTATATAATTGGCATTTCACTCATTGCATTGAACCACACATAAAATAAAAGTTTCTTTCTTCCAAATTCTAATCACTCTGCATGCATTCTAATTTTCGATTATGGGGACATGTTAGAATCAGCTAACTGGATACAGTTTCTTTGTGGTCGTATATCTCCTTAAGTGACAAGTATAAGTGAGCACAAAATGTGGGCACAGGGACAGACTGCTAGCCGACCATAACGATATTGTCAGAACTGTTATATCAGTAGCCTTCAAAGGATTGTTCAAAACGTTAAATTCGATAATAATCGTCGGTGTATTGAATTCACTAATGCAGTGTTCTGTCTGACTGGAACTGGAGTCAAAGTGCATATTTCAGCCATACCTTCAGCTGCAAATAATACGAGATGACACAGGAGTCAGACAAGGGTGCTTATTATCATCAGTGGTATTCCTAATTGTGGTGGACTGGATTATTCGTCAGAAAGTGAGAAACGAGAAGACAGCGATATCCTGGACCGACGTGAAGAAACCAGAAGACCTGGATTTCGCACGTGGATGATTTATGTTTGATGTCACACAAAATCGAAGACTTACAAGTGAAAACCGACAAACTGGTCGAAGAAGCAGCAAAGACAGGACTCCAGGTGAACATAGACAAGACGGAGGTTATGAAAATAACCAACCAACCAACAACAACAAACACAGCAACATCCAGCGCCAATCACCATCAACACGAGGGATTTAAAAGAGGTTACTTCATTCACTTATCTAGGGAGCATTGTCTCAACTACAGGAGGAACGGACGAGGATATCAAAACGAGACTCAGGAAGGCAAGAAACACAATCACCAAGCTGAAACCAATCTGGAAATCTACGTCACTCAGCATCAACAACAAAATTTGGATTTTCAATACAAACGTCAAAACAGTTCTTCTATACGGATCAGAAACTTGACAGGTCACAAAGAATATTTCCAACAGCCTGTTTGCAGGCCTTTATCAACAACTGTCTTCGCTGACGCCATACTGAAGATCAGATGGCCGGAAAGAATCACCAACAAGAAACTATGGGAAGAAACAAAACAAGAACCAATCGCCAACCAACAAATATGCAGGAGAAAGTGGAGATGGATTGGACACTCGCTGAGGAGGCCGCTGGGTAACATCGCGCGTCAGGCCATTGCTCGAGTGGAACCCAATAAGGAAGCGGCGAGTGAGACGTCCAAGGGTGACATCTAGGAGATCGTGTGAAGAGGAGTTGAAACAGTATGGATTAACATGGATGGAAGTTAAAAATACAGCAGAAGAGAGAAGCAAGTGGAGACGTGTAGTTGAAGCCCTATGTTCGACTAGGAACCCAAGGGAAGAATAATAATAATAAATAACTAAAATATATAAAAGCTATGTTTGCTTAAGGTTTTAACACGAGGCAGTCATTATCTGTGGTGATAAGAAATCAAGAATGGATCTTTCTGTTGATTGTGAAACATTCACACAATCTGATTGCATAATGAGTGCGCACTACTGAAACGCGTAAATCCATGAAAGTAGGTATTTTGCCACTTGCTCTCAGTTTGTTTGATAAATTACGCTTGTATGTATTTTCGAAAAGATTCACTTACCTGCATGTTGGCCTGAAAAATAATGGAGAGAATGCAGGAAGGTGTCAATGAATTGACGCCTCGATATCTACGAGCATGTAAGGAATGCAAATGTGAATGTTTGCACTAGCAAATA
Organism: Trichobilharzia szidati; assembly: GCA_944472155.2. Lineage (NCBI taxonomy): Eukaryota > Metazoa > Platyhelminthes > Trematoda > Strigeidida > Schistosomatidae > Trichobilharzia > Trichobilharzia szidati. The sequence continues at coordinate 9,862,103 of OX235277.1, forward strand.
CCTAAATATTTTGTCTTCGTCAGCCAGTCATCGTTCAGAGTGCCTAGTAATTCTCTGTTTTAGAAAAGTTATTGGGGAAAGCTGACTCTGTTTCAATCACTGCTAAACAACCACTTACCCCACTCGTTCGTTTTTCATGAGTTACTATCTAGTTCAAAATAAATTCTCACATTTGGTAGTTAGTGGAATTTGTGTTATATTTCGACTGAAGTATACCAACAGTACCTTAATGAATTAATGACCATTGTTATAAACTTGTAAAATGTTTTTCAGAAGATTGTGTCAAGTCAAAAGTAGAGCTCCTTCTTTTTATAATGTTTCCTTGGTTGATGTTAACTGACAACCAGACATATGCTCAGAGTAACCACTTTTCCATACACTTAATACATAGGCAAATCTGTGCTGACGATTACCTTAACTCACTTAAGAGAAGGCGATTTCAGTTTTCACTGACAAACAAGGTCCAATGTAAGTGGAGAATAACCTGGATCCATTTTATTTTACACAAATATCTGTTCTTCCTGTTTCCAAATTTATAAAGAAACATTCATGTGCGACATCAAATGTCAGTGATTGATGTCCACGGGAAATGACTCCATGTAAAGTTACTTTACTTTCCTATCCATGGAATATTTCACCGTTTGTGCGGGAGTTCATCTCCGTTCACACTCACTTGATACACCATGTGCTTGCTTTATTGTGACAATACTATTATTCACTAGTGTAGTATAGTGTAGAGTGATGACAGTCAGAATATTATTTACACAATATTACACTGTCACTACGCTTGTCGACAATCTCTGAAACTTACCATCGACATTATTCAGTAGAATTGTTAGAAATATAATAAGAAATCCAAGAAGTGAAATACTGAATCCCATCACTTTGAGATCCTTGTTTGATTTTCTTTGAGTGTGAATGAAAAAGATACTGACTACATTCTCATTGTATTGGTTTATTGTAGAGTATTCATTGCATGTCTGTCTCACGATCGTTGTTTTTTTGACGAATTATATACTTACCACCCTTAATTGGTGATCACTCTTTTATCTTATGTCATCATTTCAACGATGTTGATTCGATTGGAAACGATCTGTTTAATCAAGGATTATAAATTTACCCCATGATATCAACTACAAAGAGGTTGGTCACATGTTTTGAAATGCCTCGGCAGACTAATCATTATGACCAAGATTTATTTGTAAACATGTATGTGTTAGCCAGACATTTCGGTGTTGGAGTCGCTGATACATTGTGTTTCTCATGGCATATTTATCGGCGGCAAAATAAAATTGCCACTGGGGATTTTAGACAACTTTATATTTTGACTTCTGAAAGAGGTCACATTTTACTCACCATTAGGTAGATTGAAGTGTTCTTCATACCATATCAGCTCTAAATATATAGAAGTCAAACAGAATGGGATGGACAGGCATTCTTTACACCAAATTAGGTGAAGAAATCCAGAGGACCTACCGCAAGAAAAGCGATCCTAATTTCGAACGCTAATAACTTATCATTGACGGTGGTTATGAAAATAACCAACCAACCAACAACAACAACAGCAGCATCCAGAGCCAATCACCATCAACAGGAGGGATTTGAAAGAGGTTACTTCATTCACTTATCTAGGGAACATTGTCTCAACTACAGGAGGAACGGACGAGGATGTCAAATCGAGAATGGGAAAAGTGAGAAACACATTCATCAACCTGAAACCAATCTGGAAATCTTCGTCACTCAGCATCAACAACAAAATTCGGATTTTCAATACAAACGCCAAGTCAGTCAGTTCTTCTATACGTGCGGATCAGAAACTTGGCGGGTCACAAAGAATATTTCCAACAGCCTGTTGCAGACCTTTATCAACAACTGTCTTTGTTGTCTCTATACTGATCAGATGGCCGGAAAGAATCACTAACAAGAAACTATGGGAACAAACAACACAAGAACCAATCGCTCAACAAATATGCAGGAGAAAGTGGAGATGGATTGGACACTCGATGAGGAGGCCGCTGGGTGACGTCGCGCGTGAGGCCATAGCTCGAGTGGAACACGAAAGGGAAGTGGCGAGTGGGACGTCGAAGTGTGACATGGAGGATATCGTGTGAAGAAGAGCTAAAACAGTATGGATTAACATGGATGCATGTGAAAAGTACAGCAGAAGACAGAAACAAGCGGAGGCGTGCAGTTGAAGCCCTATGTTCCACTAGGAACTCAAGGGAACAATAAATAATAAATAATGCAGTAACTTGTCATTATTTCCATGTGTCACCTGGACCTACTTTCATGAAGAGCGAATATTGTTCGATGATGAATTTCAGGTAAATTGACTAAAAGGATGAACAGCAAAAAGTTCTAGGGCTTAACTATCCAACAGTGGCATTACATAACAAATCTTCAGAAGAAAATGGGTTGGATATACATTGACAATAACGTCAAATGAGAATTCACAGCAGGTCATCAAGTGCTACTTGAATGTGAAGGGATAAATGGGGCTTCGAACAGTGAGATGGAAGCCATGTAAACTGTATTTTTGAGTTTTCGAAATCAAATATGGTAGCTGTCTTCAAATTTGAAGAGAGAGTTCTAACTCACCATCGTTTTGAAGCAGTGTCACACACAGTCTCCAGAACGTCATTTGGAATATAACCGATAATCACGCCTTTAACGTTGTGATTATAAATTGAACTTGACATTGATTGTTTAGAGCTTTCTTGCTGATTTTCATCAACACCATTTGAAACCTTAAAATTAATACAACATCATTGAACACTGGGGTCATCTATTTTTTTAGAGAATCAACAGCTGCTTAGTTGAACTTTTAATAGAGTTAATGATTCAACAGTACATGAGGAATGAGTGATATTGTGTGTTCCTGAAATTAAAGTGCTAGAGCAGTTGGAGTATGCATGATCCTTAACAGAGTATAATCTGTGGCAACTGTAGAACTTAGGTATGCATTTTAATTTTTTGTTTTGCATTTATGTTGTTAATAGGAAAAAAAGTAAGATATTGAAAACATCGTTAGAAATATAAATTATGCAAAGACAAAAGTGAATTCATTCATGTTAGTCTAGTGATTAGTAATCAACGCATGGAAAAATGTTACTTTCAATACTCGCATTATTGTTCATTGAGTTTTGGGTGGAAAATTGGGCTCCAGAAGTACAACGCTATTCCATTCTGCTCTCTGTAGTCTTTCCTCGCTCCATTACTGCCAATAAGCTTTCATTTCATTTACACAGGTCCTCCTATACATCACTAGCCGATTTACTGCGAACTCAACTGTTCCCGTTCTCTTTTCGTCGTCCTGTTTTATTGACTCACTGATTTTCTCGGGATTGTTCCTCTAAAGCACAGCTCCGTCTATGCGTTATTTGAACTACACATGATACACTGGTTAACCTGATACCCCTGTGATTATCACAGGAAAACTTGACACCGTCCTTAAAAACTAGGATTTTCAATACCATGAACCACTTTAAAGGAAGTGTCCGTGAATCAAGCATATCAACTGATTAACGGACACAGCAGTTTAGCACCAATCTCCTTAAGCAGCTTATTCTGTGAGCTCCATTTGCTTTATCTCATTTCAGATTCGAGACAAGCAATACATCCTCAAATAAAGACGAAATATGGATGGTCTTTGGGTGCTGAGCTAATTAAACATGAGTGTAGGGCAGCTGAACTGCTGGTTAAAGCGTTGTGTCCGAAGTTCCTGTGATAACTTCTGTGAAATAACTGAAGTGAAACTTTCCCAGGAGATTGTTTCGCAGATCATTTATCTCTTACAATTTGTTTCCCTAATACGCCTAAACAGGCCTACCGCTGGTGGCTTTCCCGTGTCTCTGTCTTTCGTTAGCCACCACTGTTCACAGTAACTGTTAGGAATTTCAGTCAGCTTGCATGAGTGCAGCTTCATCTCATCGTTTTTATTAGGATTAAATAGTTTTTACACAGTATGGTTGGAAGTGAATACTTCATTCAATCTGCATTTCTACTTTAATACCTCACTTATCCATAGTGAAGATAACATTTTCTGAGGATAAAAAGGTGATTTCCATGTAATGATATTCCTTAGGAATTATGGCTTCACAAGTAACATTCGAATCCTGATAGTTATATCTAAATTACTAGTCGATATTGAGGCCTGATGTGAAATATAGAAATACGCCACTACTGTAAATTTTTGACTGATGCCTTCGGAGTGCAAGCTATGGGTAAATAATCCGGAAAGATATTTGTCAATTAATCTTATTTTTTTTGTATTTGATTTTGATTTTTGAATACAGCTTGATTCCACACCGTATTTGTTGGTACAGGTATGGAATTTTCAGCATGTGATATCAGTAGCCCAAATTTTGCAGGCCGACCATAGATATCGGGTGTGCGTTGGCAGGGGATCGAACCCCGGACCATATGCATGGTCGGCGAGAGTCCTAACCACTGTGCCACCAACGCACATTTAAGTGTGACACTTAAGTGTTTCTTACTTATGCCCAAACGTAATGAAAATAAAGATGACTGTTTTCATGCCAGCGACGTCACCAAGAAATGAACAGATTGTTCAATGTGGAGAAAGTGATTCATCTATTTGTGACTGCCTAACAGAGATCTATTTGTCATCTTCAATGATGAAAGGAAAATCAGCTATTTGAAATTACTGACAAAGAGGTTTACCTTCTCTCGTACAATTTGCAAATGTATATTATTATTACAAAATACTCGTCATCATACGAAAAGCTGGTTTTTAATTGCTTACTTCATGTAAACTCAAAGATTATTCGAAATTATTTGTCAACAATTTTAGGATGTTTAGCTGTGTAAAGAAAACATTACTATAACGAATTGAAAAAATTTGGTCATTTGGTATATGATATTCATTATAATAAAGGCTTTCTTGTATTTACATATGAATGAAAAACAAATCGATATTGTTTTTACTGACGTTTCGCTATTCAATGCTGCTCATAGCTTTATGAAAGTATTATTTAACCAGAATTTACAAAATCTCAGCATATAAATATAACAAAGAGCTACAGGGTGAGAAAATAGACTTAGGTGAAGCTCGACATTAGAGTTTTCTTCAAAACATCAGACACACTTCAAAGCAACCTTGTCTATATAAAAGACCAAATCCCTAAAGATTCTCCATCTAGTTGTGTCTATAAAATAAAATGCTTGGAATGTGATGTGGTATACATCGGATAAACATCACCAGAGAGAAATCGAAATCAGAAGAAATAAACACCACAGAGCATCTGTTTCACCACTGAAAAATCCGGTTGAACTAGAAAATCTTGAAAAATCATCAGCCATAGCTTATCTACACGCTATAGAATCAGGCTACAAAATTGATTTTGACAATATTGAAATAATCTGAAAAAATTTCAGAAATCACAAAGAACGTCTAATATCAGAAGCACTTCATATCAAGTAGTTCAAATTGTCTGATGAACAGGAATGATGGACTAAAGCAGAATTTGACCCATAAAGTGACAAAGTCAACACGAATGTGATAAGCAATTTCATTATGTAAACATACACTGTCTTATAATTTTACACACTTATCAAATCCAATAATCTTCACTTGGCTTTGTTACTTTTATCAATTGACCAACTTGATAACGAAAATTGACCTCAGATTGAGGAACGGTGATAAAGTTAGTAAACTTTGTTTTGATATCATAACAGATGTACTATTATCTTGTTTTTTGGTCTACTGATCTTCATTGCTATTTTGACTTTTAATATATCCCTTTAACTTGACCCAATTCTATTTTCTCAACCCCTATCTCTTTGTAATATATATGCTGAGATTTTGTAAATTCCGGTTTAATAATACTACTTTGATAAAGCTATTAGGAGCACTAAATAGCAAAAAGTCAGTAAAAACAGAGATACCGTTTTGTTTTTCATTCATTGGGAAATACAAAAACCTTTGTTATAATGAAAAACAATACTCTTGCTGAATTACTTAACCCCTTGTTAACTCTTCATTCCTACTTACACAAACTTCGATTTTTGAAATTATATACTGATGAAATAAGTGAAAGGAGCTCTCAAACATGTGTACTCAATTTATTTGACAAATACACTGCACTTCAATTACAAAATTGATTCTATGCATAAGGAGAAGACATTTTATTTCATATTTCAGTAGTATCACCACTTTGTTATTTGTTATTAGTTGAATTTTCAAAAAAATGTGCGATCACTTCACTGTGAGTTCATGGTTACATCTCAATCGAGTTTAATTATGAAAACGTTTAATTAGTTTTCTCTCTGGTATTAGTTATGCATGTATGATTTTTTCCACCAAGCAAAGTTGGCAACCCATCTAAAAAGCAGCTCCATGTTTCTGCTATTCGGTCACATAAAGCCAACCTGCAAAAAACAAAGTTTCGTTATGCAATACAATCAATTCAAATTCATTCATTAGTCCTTTTGTAAGTAAAAAATAAATGAAAAAAAATATTATGGATTATCCATTACCTTTCGTGTTACCGACTGTAATTCTATTGACACTGATGATTTGACGCTCATCAACTTGAAGGAAACTAACTGGTCTTACTTCAAAGTATGCGCCTGTACTTCAGACTTGTAGTTACTCGGTTAGTGACCACTAATAATGTTACCAAAATATGCATTATATTAGTCAAATTTAATTTTAGACAGTTTGATGTTTGAGTAAATTGTAAGTTATTCTATAAATTATTATAATATTATTGTTCCTTTGGGTTCCTGGTGGAATACAGGGCTTCAACTGCACGTCTCCACTTGTTTCTGTCTAATGCTGTACTTTTCCCCAGCGTTCATGTTAATCCATACTGTTTCAGCTCCTCTACACACGATATCCTCAGTATCACCCTTGGACGTCACACTCGCCGCTTTCCTTTCGGGTTCCATTCGAGCACTGGCCTGACGCGCGATTCCACCCAGTGGCCTCCTCGGCAAGTGTCCAATCCATCTCCACCTTCTCCTGCATATTAATTGAGCGATTGGTTCTTGTTTTGTTTGTTCCCATAGTTTCTTATTGGTGATTCTTTCAGGCGGCCATCTGATCTTGAGTATAGAACGAAGACAGCTGGATGTTGCTGCTGTTGTTGTTGTTGGTTGGTTATTTTCATAACCTCCACCTTGTCTATGTTCACCTAGAATCCTGTCTTTGCTGCTTCTTCGACCAGTTTGTCGATTTTCCCTTGTAAGTCTTCGATTGTGTGTGACATCAAACATAAATCAACCGCAAAATCCAGGTCTTCTAGGTGCTTCACGTCGGTCCAGGATATCCCTGTTTTCTCGTTTCCCACTGTCTGACGCATAATCCAGTCTACCACAATTAGGAATATCATTGGTGATGATAAGCACCCTTGTCTGACTCCTGTGTTTACTCCAAACGCCTCGCTGATTTTTCCGTTATGGATCACTTGACATGTGCCGTTGTCGTACAGCTGTTTAATAAGGTTGATGAATATTTGGTCTACGGCGTAGTACTCGAGTAGTTTGCAAATTACTTCGCGGTCAACGCTGTCGAAGGCTTTCTCGAAGTCTATAAAGTTGAGGTAGAGGTTTGATTGGCGCTCCATGATTTGTTCGGTGATGATGCGTAGAGTTGCAATTTTGTCAGAACGTGATTTGCCTTTCATGAATCCAGCTTGTTCTGGTTGGAGTTCTGTATCCACTGCGTCCTTTATTCTCTCCAGGATGATGCGACTCAGGATTTTACTCGGCGTCGACAGAAGCATGATTCCTCGCCAGTTCTTGCACAGTCCTAAGTCGTTTTTCTTTGGTAGTTTCACGAGGTAACCTTTCCTTCATTCAGTAGGCACCTTTAACTCCTTCCAGACCTTTTGCAATAAAGTTATTCTATAATGGGTAAATTTTCGCCTTTATCATAAGACTTGAGCCTAATGATACGCCTAAACTTATAAATGACTGATATTTGAACATTAGTGGCACTCATGTGAATACCTCTACCACATTTTATTACTTCACTATACTTGTTAATTATCAGGATGTTTCGCCACATAGATATTTTAAAATTCATATTCTTTATTCATATTCAATAAGCAGTTAAGTTGGAGATTTTCAAAGTATTATCCAGTTAGGTTCATGCATCCCTCTTCTACGAAACACTCAGTACCATGTGTTTGCCTCAACGAATTGCCGTAGAAATATTGTGATGCATTAGGACAGATAATGAAATTTGCAGATAATACCTCAGCCTATCCTGATTTCAGATGTTTAACTTTCAATTAACCGCATCACATTACTCAAATTGTGTGTCAATAAATCTAAAAATAAAAAAGATATGGCAGAAGTTTTCACTCCCACACCCTGTTAGAAGCCTTCAGTCGGTGAGAGAGAGAGCGAGTTAGGAGACGAAATAGTCTGGTATAGGCTCACAGGATTCTTTTTATTTTGTATAGTTTTATTTCACTTGACAGAGATGCTTTAACTGTCGGACTTACTGCTAAGAGCCGATGTGTCCATAGAGACTTGAAATCTCAGTTTAGTAAATCCAGTCAACGAGGAATACAGTTAGTAGTTTCAATAAGTAAAACATTCGTAAAGTTCTACTTCACTAAAGTTGCTTGTATCGTGATATCGTATACTGAAATTCAATGAAACGTATGAATACTCGAGTAAACTCACCAAATATCCAAATCAAACATTCTAGGAGTTGGACAAATTTCTGTTTACAAGTTGCACGATTATGTACCGAAAATGATTTCACAAGGATAGTAGTTTTATATGGGCTGTCTACTGTGTGGTAACGAGTGTAGCCGTTCACTTATAACTGAGTTGAATTAAGTCTGTTAATCAGACGTTTATTGAGATAACTTAGTTAAGCGGTTCATTGCCACTTTTAGGTCTTATTCACTATAATTTCATGTTAGATTTCAAAATGAGGTAATTGCTATGGGTTCACCAGTCTCCCTAATAGTCGCTGACCTTTTCATGAATAGATTCGAAAATACCATCTTTTCAAGCGTCACTCACTCCTAAAATATGGTTAAGATATGTAGATGATACTTTTGTAGTGCTAAAACGAGATCTACACAGAATACGTACCTCCCAAAATCCAGTTTGCTTCGGAATCAGACGTCAGTGAACTACCATTTCTAGACTGTTTAGTTAAGAGAAGGGAAACCTGACATTTTAGTTTATCCATATTCAGGAAGAAAACTCACTCCAATAAATTTTTAGGCTTCGGTTCGTCGCACCCCAACAGCACAAAGATTTCAGTTGTTTCAAGTCTTCTTAGATGAGCACACTCTCTGATAACGGATGTGAACGTAAAAGAAGAAATATCAAACATTACTGAAACTCTCAAGCAAAACAACTACCCAAGGAACTTCATCAACAAAATCAACACAGACATTAAGTATGGTCGAAAACGCATTCCGAAAACATGGACCACAGCAGTCGTCATTCCATATAGAGCAGAGACGTCAGACGATATTAGAAGAGTGCTCAATCAGCTCGGCATTAGAGTTTTCTTCAAAACACCATGCACATCGCTTAACAACCTTGTCCATATCAAAGACTAGATCCCTAAAGATTCTCTATCTAATTGTGTCTATAAAAAAATGCTTGAAATGTGATCCGATATACATCAAACAAGCATCGCCAGTGAGAAATGGAAACAATGTAGAGCATCTTCCGACCACCGAGAAATTCAGTTGAACTAGAAAAGCTCGAAAAATCATCAGCCATAGGTCTACACACTATAGAATCAGGTCACAAAATTGATTTTGACAATATTGAAATAATCCAGAAAAATTTCAGATATCGCGAAGAACGTCTAATATCAGAAGCACTTCATATCAAGTGGAATCCAAATTGTATGAATAGGAATGATAGACTAAATTAGAATCTGACCTGGTTACCACACCCCCCTCCCCATGAAGTGACAAAATGAACACGAATGTGATATGCAAGTTCACTATGTAAACACACACTGATAAAATCCAACAATCTACACTTGATTTTGATTTTGTTATCTTTATCAATTGACCAACTTGACAACGAAAAATGACCTCAGACTGACGAACGATGATCAAGTTAGTAAACTTTGTTTTGATAGCACAACAGATGTGCTCTCACCTTTGTTATTTGGTTTAGGGGTCTTCATTGTTATTTTGACTTTCAGTATGTCCTTTTAACTTTACTTAAGTCTATATTCTCTCCTCTCACCTCTTGTTATATATATGCTGAGATTTTGTAAATTCCGGTTTAATAATAATATGATAAAGCTTTAACTAGCATTAAATAGTGAAACGTCAGTGAAAACAATATCGTTTTGTTTTTAATTCATTAGGAAATACAAAGGAAGAACCTTTATTATAATGAAAACCATATAGCGAATGCCCAAATTTTTTTCAAACTGTTTAAAGTGAACTTGGTTTGGACATATACAATGAGGTAATTGCAATTGTAACTGTTACACTTGAAGTTAAAAATTTAACAAGACACCCCTAATCTGTCAATTGAACTTCAGGTGTACACAATTTAGAATAAACATCTTAAGAAAGTGTGGTGTTGAAACGTTTCAGTGACAGACACTCCTTTAGACAGGCGTGAAATCCAGTGCATATCACAAAGTTTTAGTAATTAAATTTATATTGAAAATAGGAATGTGATGAAGTTTACAGCGAATAATAAATCCAAATAAGGTTCACCGAGTTAAGTTAAGAATAGCGTGGAAGAAGCTTTTCAAGTCACTGGCACATGTCCGTTTTCATTGTGCTGACATTATATATTTTTTTATTGATGATATGCGTTAGTTAGAAAACTGATAAATGTAAATACTGAGAAAACATTTTCAAAGTATTTTCTGTTGTACTTACTTCAAATCGAAGATTACTGTAAGCAGAATGATGAAGATTTTTGGAATTGATTTTTGAATAATAATCACATCATATTATGGGATGAAATTATGGGCTAATCATTAGTAATCACATAATGCACTCAGTCTTAAACTCAATGAAGAACTGCATGGCAAAGGATAACGTGACACTGGGGGTATTTATTTTAAAATATGTGAAATTAATCACAAAATAGCGTTAGTCGGGTTCCGCTGTATGAGAATTAATTTCCATATAACTCCATTTTGAGTTAAAAAGCCATTAAACTGGATTACACTTCACTGCTCAAAACTGCACAAATGTATTCAATAAACCTCCTAACTAATTCGACAGAGTTTCAATTTCTTCTGTATACAAGCTGAATTTTGTGTTTCTACGATCACCATTCCATCGTTTCTACTACTTTTTGTGTTGGTTGTAGGAAAGGAACTTGAAAAGAATAACCTCTTTTACCTTCCTGGGAAGCATAGTTTCAACTACAGGCGGACGGAACTGACGAGGACATCAAAGCAAGAATCGGCAAAGTAAGACAAGCTTTCACTACTCTCAAGTCTGTGTGGAGGTCAACAGCACTCAGCATCAAAAATAAGATCCGGATTTTCAACTCCAATGTGAAGTCAGTGCTACTTGCTATATGAATCAGAGACTTGATGCGTCATGAAGAGCACCTCAAACTAACTACAGACCTTCATTAACAGTTGTCTTCGCTCACTACTCAAGATCAGATCACCAGCCAGAAAAGATCTGTAACAGAGATCTCTGGCAATGAGCGAACCAACCAGGAAACAAGTGTGAAAAAAATATGCAGGAGGAAATGGAGATGGATTGGCCAGACTCTGAGGAAACAAACCATAAAGTGACATCACTAGACAAGCCATCGCTCGAGTGAAACCCGGGAGGGAAGCGGCGAGTTGGCCGTCAGTGCAAGTGTGACTTGGAGGAGGTCATGTGAAGAGGAGAAAACATGTGGGCAGACTTGGAGCCAGATGAAAATTTTAGCAGAGAACCGAACGCAATGGAGACGCACGGTTGAAGCCCTATGTTCCTCTAGGAATTATAGGAAACAATAATAATGATATAAAAATTCCAGTGATTAACTTATGTGCCCACTTTTGGCATGTCACAAACGTTTGTGTCTTTGAATGTTAGAGCACAGTAAGATAGTATTATTATTATAAATGTTCCACGGTGTGTTTCATGAAATAAACTGTCCTTATATAAGAAACACTACCTTGAGTTTTAGACGTGTGAATCAATGCTGACATGCATCAAAGCTGATATCCTGAATAAGATTTGTATTAAAACAATCTAAATTCATGTATGCTGTTGGAAAAACAGACTACTGTAAATATTGTCATTGATTGAATGAGGGACTTGTATAAGAAATTTGAAACCTAGTTTTGCCTCATTTCGATTTCTTGATGCTATGTTCACTGTGGGGTCTTTCGTTCAAAAATGGTGTTGGAATACTGAGTATAAAGACACTGTGATGTTTTATACCAGAACATAGTGCGTTTGTCGTTTAACTCCAAATCAGAGAACAGTGCTGCAATCCTGCTAAACGACCTGTAGCAGAACTGATTGATTCAAATATCTGTTGATATCTACCCTAAATGCAAGTAGCTTTGATGGACTAAAATCATGCTAAAATATGTCTGCTCACTCTCCTTTTGATGCAAACATTATTCTTCGTGATATTATACAACTAGTTTCCTTCTCTGATATTTTCTTCAACAGTTTATATCTACTCTAATTTTTGGTTTTAGACTATTCATGGTGCAACACTGAGTGGCACATGCAGTAATCTCAGTTGCGTATCAGTTCTTTTGACGTCACATATTTCCAAGGGCAGGACTGTGATCGACTCATAATCCATACTCGCAGTAGAAGTTTAACAATAGCCTTTAAGTATTTATCGAGAATTCTAAATAACAAAAATTAATTAATTATTTCAAGTCACTAGCGTAGTAAGTTGTTCCATTGGAAGAGGAGTCGAGCAGTTAACTACATTCATACGTTCAACTGCACGAAAATAAACTGCCTAACTGAAATTCATCAAATTTGTACGTTTCCCCTTATTTCTTAACACTCGCCGCTTATTATTATCTATGGTGTCCAGTAAGCAAGAATAAGGGTGCTGTGTCTGATGACAGAAATTCATAAGATGACTGCATAATCAGTGAGTACTGCTGAACTGTAAAGATACTGCACTGCTTTCGACTAATTATTTTTGTATAAGTTGTCAAAAACATCAACTTACCATCATCACCTAACATATTGTTGAAAGAATAAAGCAAAGTAGGAACAAATTGACAAGTCGATGTACCTTAAATGTGGAGAATGCAAATCTTAATAATTGCGTTTGCAAATACCTGAAAAATTTGAATCCTTCAGACACCCATTTTACAGGGCATCTAATCATTAGCTTTCTCAGAAAACGTGTTTGGAAAAAAACTGGGTCTGCTTTACCCTTTTTCAGGAATTCTGATCAAATCCGCTGCCATTTGTGTTATCCCCTGACTAAGCTTTGCAAAAAGTGACTGGATTATATAATAACCTTACTTGTAGAGTTGATAGGCGTTTTATAGACGAATGTGTGACATCTTAGGTAGAGCTCCTTTTCTTCTAATGTTTCCATAGCCGACTAGTTAACTAGTGACTAGATGCAAGTTGACATAGAACCTGTGGGCAGAAGTCGGCTACCTGGGCAAATCTGTGTTCAAAATAAGTAAATTTACATATGAAAAGGTAACAATAATATCAACTGAAAAACGATGTCAGATGTCATTGTAGAATAACGTGGATCCATTTCATTCTCCACTAGCGTTTGTTCTCCTTCCTTCCAAATTTATAAGGAGGAACATACTTCCAGTTCAATACTTAAAATACATGAACAAATAAAAGGAAAACCGATGGGATCGCGCATATCAGGATTAATAGCTGAAGCCGTTATGCAAAGATTAGAATTAATAGCTCTACCTATAATTAAACCGAAAATCTGGATACGTTATGTTGATGATACGTTTGTAATAATTAAGAGAAATGATTTAGAATATACCCATAAATTTATAAACAACATATTTGAAGAGATCAAATTCACAAGAGAAGAAGAATTAGATAACAAAATCCCATTTTTATTTGTCTTAATCAGGAGAACTAACACAGGAAATTTAGAAACGCAAGTATATAGAAAATCAAGGCACACAGATCAAATACTCAACTATACTAGCAATAATCCAGTTACTCACAAACAAAACTGTGTGCAGACATTGTTTAAAAGGGTTCAAACACATTGTAGCACTCCAGAGTTGGAAAGAGTGGAAGAAAAGTACCTGCAAACGGTCTTCAAAAAGAATGGTTATCCACAAAATTTCATCAAAAAGTGTTTAAAGTCTAATAAAAACACCAACAAGGAACCATCATCAAAGGCCACGAGAAAATTCATTCTACCATACATGAGGAATATCTCAGAAATAACAGTTAGAATACTGAAACCGTTTGAAATGAATATAGCACACAAACCAGTCAAGTCGCCTAATTCGGTATTATGAAAACCGAAAGATCCAACAGAAAAAGGAGATAAAATTAATACCATTTACAAAATAAATTGTATGAACTGTAACAGACATTACGTCGACCAAAGTGGATGTCCCCTTCGAATTAGAATCCAAGAACACAAGTCAGCCGTGAAAAGACACGATATGTATTCTTTAGTATCAATGCATACAGACAATTATGGTCATCAGTTTGATTGGGATAATGTCAAAATCTTAGACAGAAGAAATGCCAAAAGTGCCCGAGAATTCCTAGAAGCCTGGTACTCGATTGAAAATGCAATTAACAAACACGTTAATATAGACGAAATATACCAACTAATAAAAAGTAAATCAGGTGACCAGAAAGCTTAAAATCCAAGTCAATAGAAAATGGTCAATACACATATGTAAAGATGGTTACCGGGAGACGCAATTATATCACTCATGAAGACATTTAAATCATTTCACTTTATGCTTAATATTGCGCTTAAGATAATGTCCAGAAGGACAACAAAAGCTCCACAACTAAACCAATCAGCTCAGAGAACACTATTAATTGTAAATCATCCACCGGACCTACAAATCTACTCTATTATTTCAAAGGAGGAATTGATTTATGAAATAAAGTGTCAGCAGTTGACGTCTACATATGCTTCTTACATGATATCAAATGTTATCACTATGAACAGACAAAAGTTATGGAAATGGTAGACTACATGAAGTTATTGATTTTCAACCTATTGGATATTAAACTGCTTCTCCACGACTTCAAGCCTACTCAAATTTATTTGGTACATCCAATGCTTCCTTTAGTCTGACTATATTATCAACTGATAATGTACAGATTGTACAGATTACAAATTGCAACTCTACGCATCATCGTCGAACAAAGCATGGAATGGCAATCAAATCTCTACCTCAACTTCATAGACTTTGAGAAATCCTTCGACAGCGTTGACCGCGAAGTAATTTGGAAACTACTCAAGTACTACGATGTACCGTAAATATTCATCAACCTCATTCAACAGCTGTACGACAACGGCACATGTCAAGTGATCCACAACGGAAAACTCGGCGAAGCGTTTGGAGTAAACAGAGGAGTCAGACAAGGGTGCTCATTATCACCAGTGGTTTTCCTAATTGTGGTGGAGTAGATTATGCATCAGACAGTGGGAAACGAGAAGACAGGGATATCTTGGACCATTGTGAAGAATCTAGAAGACCTGGATTTCGCGCGTGGATGATTTATGTTTGATGTCACAGAATATCGAAGACTTACAGGCGAAAACCGACAAATTGGTGGAAGAAGAAGCAAAGACAGGACTCCAGGTGAACATAGACAAGACGGAGGTTATGAAAATGACCAACCAACAACAACAACAACAGCAGCAACAACATCCAGCGCCAATCACCATCTGTGGGAGGGATTTGATAGAGGTTAGTTCTTTCACTTATCTTGGGAGCATTGTCTCAACTACAGGAGGAACAGACGGACGAGGATGTCAAATCAAGAATCGGGAAGGCGAGAAACACATTCATCAACCTGAAACCAATCTGGAAATCTTCGTCACTCCTCAACACCAACAACAAAGTTCGGATTTTCAATACAAACGTCAAGTCAGTTCTTCTATACGAACGGATCAGAAACTTGGTGGGTCACAAAGAATATTTCCAACAGCCTGTTGCAGACCTTTATCAACAACTGTCTTCGTTCTATACTGAAGATCAGATGGCCGCCGGAAAGAATCACCAACACGAAACTATGAGAAAAAATAAAAGAAGAATCAATCACCTAAGAAATATTCAGGAGAAAGTGGAGATGGATTGGACACTCGCTGAGGAGGACGCTGGGTGAAATCACGCGTCAGGCTTTCGAGTGGAACCCAAACGGGAAGTGACGAGTGGGACGTCCAAGAGAGACACGGAAATCGTGTGATGAGGAGTTGAAACAGTATGGACTAACATGGATGCAGGTGGAAAGAACAGCAGAAGACAGAAGCAAGTGGAGACGTGTAGTTGAAGCTTTATATTCCACTAGGAACCCAAGGGAACAATAATAATATAAAGTAATAATTTACAGAATGTAGAATGATTACAGTCAGATTGGTTGTAAGAGTATAAGAATATTACACTGTCACTACTAGTATCAATACTCTCTCAAACGTACCATTGACTTCATTGAATAGAATTGTCAGAAATATGATAATAAATCCAAGTTGTAAGTTACTAAATTCCATCACTTCGAAATGCCTGTTTGATGATCTTCTTGTGTGTGTTTGAAATAATACTGAATAAATTCTCATAGTAATAAATGATATAATGTATGTGCGTTTGCACTGTATGTCTATATCTCGGTCATTGTTACACTGATGAACTACATGCTGACCATTGTTAATTGGTAATCAGTGGGTTGTGCTATGTAATCATTTCGATGATGCTTATTCGATTAGACAATATCTGCATTTTTTATTGATCAAACATGTTAAGTTTATCTCATAATATCAATTTTATTGACTGCAGCAAAGGTTTTTTTGCATCAAGTGTTAATTTGCAGGGATTTGATTGCTTACAGGAGGTTTCATGATTCGACATCAGTTAGAGAACACCATTGAGAAACCTGGGAGTACAATTCATCCATTTCGTCCAAATCTGGGTGAGACTCTTCGTGTCCCAGTGGCCCAATGATCTGTGAGCTACCCTGGTAACCGGAATATCCTAGATTTGAACCACAAGGGGCATGTACTCCTGAAGTCTCCTAAACTAGGATGGAATGGCAGTCCAGGACTCCTGCGTTTTTCAATAGTTATGTAATTGAAGTCATTGTGATCAATCCTACAATATTTTGTAAATGTCGCTGCATGTCCATCATTATAACCAATATTTATATCCAGACAAATAGGTGTCAGTGTGTCAATTACGTGTCATATCGCTAATTTGTGCGTTGGTGGCATAGCGGTTAGGACGCTCACCGACCATGCACATGGCCGGGGTTCGATCCCCGGTCGACTCACTATTTTACCTCACTAAGCCAGAACGAAAGCTGGTGAAGAGGAAAGTTTGGGCATGTGTCTAGCAACCCCATCCTGTAAAAATAAACACTGCTACAGAAACTTCAAGCCGCTAGCTTGAAGCTCTATGTTCGATTTGGAACGTGAAGGAATAAAAAAATAGCTGCTAATATATCGTCTTTTTCATGATCACGTTTTAATCAGTGGAGATGAAATGGAATTGGCACCGGGTTATTAGAGAAAGCTTAACTGCTAATCACAGAAACACATTCCACCTTACTTTTCATGCGTTACATGTGTTTAAGAGACATGGCGTTCGCGTCGCCTGATTAGCTTTCCAACACACTACCGTATATGTTCTGTAACAGTCAGCGTCGCTCGATTCTGAACATCAGATAGCTGACCGGAATGGATAAGAATCAAAACCTCTTACGGTGAACCAGCCAACAACCTTACTACTCAACAAATATGAAGGAATAAAAAGAAATATATTAGGTGTACTCTGAGAAGTGCCTAACCAGATCATACCGACGAGTAGTGGGCAAATAATAAAGGACGAGTTAGCGTGTGTGCTTGAGATTGAGGTCATTGGAAGAACAAACAACGAGCTCGTAGACAATCTTGAGGTCATTCTAGCAGAGTGAAGTAGAGACTCAGCTCTGAGTCCCTAAGAACAAATGTGAAATCCAAGGGATGTGTGAATTTAAGGAGTTGTTTTGAAAGTTATTCGAAACTACCTTGAACTGTTCAAGGATAAATAAATTCAATGTGACAATGGCTGAAAGTCTTTTATTTGTTATTTGTGTGCGCAATGCAGCATGAAATTGAATATTTTTCTGAAGATGAGCTTAAGTTGATGATTAGTTAATCAGGTAACTAGATAATTAATTGACTCCGTACTTAGTTGGGTGGTTAGCCATTCGTGTGGTAATAGTTAAGTTAGTATTTCGGATGATATAATCTTAATGTAGCGGCAGAAATTAGACAGCTGATTAGAATCACGTTGCAGCTCGCTTTGTTATTCCAACTTAATCTGTTTTAATATGTCTTATTTTGTGAACGAAAATGCCTTGTTTATAGAAACAAATCAAACCTTGACATATCACTCTCTAATCGACCAATTTATCGATACAGAAAAAGACAGTCAGTAGGTAGTGAGTGCGTCTGTGGCACAGGGGTAGAACCACGCTTGTGGTTCGAAGTTGGATCAGCGGCCGACGCACTCCTTTACTTTGCTTATCCAGTAAACAGGGCAGGTTAGGGCATGGGACCAACTACCCCTTCCCGTAAAAACAGACACCACTATTACCGAAACTGCCAAGCTTTAGCTTGAAGCTCTGTGTTCCACTACAAACGTAAACGAACTAAAAAATGTAAGTAATGAAATCATGCTGACATATTTAACATTTTATATGCAGAAACAGCTTTTTATATCTCACTTATTGAGGTTTTATTAGCGTGAGCTATGCAGTCACGTTTTTGCGGTGATTATCGGAGTTTCTTCAAGTGTGAGATATACCTCAGTTTCAAGTCTTCTTTTAAAGGCCAGACTTTCATGTTTACACTACGTGTCACTAAGTTTTCCCAATTCACGACAGATTTTTGATCTTTGGATGTCTTTATTTTATTGCACTGTGAAGTTTGATGTAACAGGCCTTCTGCTGAATTTTCTCATGAACTACGTCTTGATCGGATGGTGGTATTTCTGTGCTAGTTGCGGATGATGATCGATTCAAAAGTCAAGAAGTGTTATAATGGAACATAATTTGACAGGATCTGACCAGTGTTCTGTTTCACTTATACTGAGATTGGTTGAAGGATTCCATCTTGAGCTGAAATCAGCTAGAGAACCATTGGAAAACGTGGGAGTACTGGACAGCTGTTTCGTCCTCGTTTAGGACTCCTCTGCAGTACGCATCCACTGAGATTTGAACCCAGGACCCTCTGGTTAAGTCATTGGGCCCCTGAGACCTGATCCAATGGCCCATAAATTGTAACTTCTGTCAATCTATGATATAACGCTACCACTTCGCAGTGCGTGACGTCATGTACAGTGCTCAATTGATGCGATACCCTTTCTTAGTACTCCCTTCAGGAAGAAATACTGCAGAAGTTGACGGAGTCAAACACCGTATTCATGACAAGAAAAATGGCAAGTTACGTGTGCAGGCAAGTATTTCAGTGCTTCATGAGCTGTCAAGAGGTGAATGTGTGATGAATTAACCCTTGTCCAGGATTAAAACCCGACTGGTTCACCCACGTATGTTTTTCTCAGACAAAACTTCGTCTGCGCAAAATCCCTGAACCACCTATCAGTATAGTACAAAGAATTGCTTCTGTTCCTTAAAAAACTAGAATAATTTATGAGTTAGACCAGTCTAACGGGACTGTCTCCCATTCCCGAGCATTACGTAATACCTCAGCCAATTCAGACAGCCAGTTCATTAGAAACGTCTTTCAAAAGCTTTGGATTCATTATATTACGTGCCACTGATTCTCTGCGTTTCGGAATAGAGACTGCGCGATGAAAGACGGAATTAGGATGTCTTCATGCCGCTGCTAGGTTGACTGAATGTGTTTGTGTGCTAGCTAAATTGCTGCTCAGAGAGTTGGATGTGACACTGAAATCGCATATCCTGACAGTTACCTTCAATATCGTTTTTCATTAAGATTGTTTCGTTTATCATTTGTATCTTACGAGTAATTGTCTGGTGATCCCTACACTCGATTCTTTTTCCAAGTTTCACCTTTCATCACCCATCACTGTTCACGGAATTTGTGTGAATTTTGGTCTGCCTGCTATTCGAAGTCTTCAGCTTTTCGTTATATTTAGAGACTATCGCTTCTCTAAATTTTCCCTTTCAACAACATTTACTAGTGTAGCAAGTATCAAGATAGGACTTCGCGAAGAATAACAGTTACGTTTTGTGTTGTAATACTTGAGAAACCCATTAGTTTCACTAGTAACCTCCGAGATTCTGAGATTGTGCCTAGTTTCATAGCCAAAAGTGAGTCCCAGTGTGTAATAAAATTTGCCTTCTCCTGCGATATACATCGGTAAATATTGTTTTATAGTGCATTCACTCTGCTTTAGAGTCTATTTGTCAAATAATAACTTCATTTGAACAAAAAGACGATTCAGAATGTTTCGACATTAAAGGTGTTCTCTTCAAGTTCGGCTGTTGTACTTAAACAGCTGGAACCTTTTCCAGGAAAAGGCAACTAAGGGGTATCTAAAAAGCAGCCCCACGTTTCAGCTACTTTTGTACAAATAGCTCTCCTGTAATAAACGTTAAGTAAAGCAGTACAATCGATTGAAATTCTTTCTTCAGTTATTTGTACAGCACTCTTTATCTCCATTTTTTAAATTATTTACTCCATTTAAACATAGGCAGCATTCGAAATTGTTTGTTATTCAAGTGATGATGTTTTAGTTGTGTTAGGAAATCAATAATTGTATCAAATAGCTTAAGACCTAAGTAACTCTTCCTCTATATTTGCACTAACACTGATTCTAAATATTCTGTTGAATTTACATACTGATGCAATATGAGACATTTTTCTGAACACGTATATTATTTTCCCTTAGTAGATGGAATGAACTGCGAATACATAAAATACGTTGTATTTATGAGCATTAGGCATTTTGTAGCGTATATCAGTAGTATCTTCACTCTGATGTCGGTTGTCAGTTATTCTTTCGATGAAAAAGTCTGTAGTGAGCAAACCGTAAATTCATCCCTGGGATTTAGGCGTTGACAAACCTCAAATGAAAATGTTTACTTCATTTTCTCATTCACATTTACAAGTCTTCTTAATCCGGAGAGGAGTAATGAGTATCTTTTCGGAAAGTCAGTGGAATTGAATGCCATTTTAGACATTTTTAGTCTAAACATTCTCCTGTTAAGGTATATCAACTTTCTATACAATGCATAGATAGCGCGGTCTAGTCTCTCTGTTTTTCTCTTTTTTGAAATCACAATTTTTCAACCAAAATTAAACAACATTGATTTATCATTAGTAACCAAGTTGATTTGGATGGCCGATTTCAGACGGCTTATCTGTCACATAACTCTCAGTCTTAATGGCAACTGATGTCAACAGGTGCGTATGGCATTCACCTACTCATAATATTGAGTAATATCTACAACCGATTTGTGTTAGTACTGGAATAGTTTTGCCTAAAATACTAAGAGTCTTGTGTTCCAGAAAAATTCTGAACAAAATGACAGTTGATAACTGGTGTACATTTGGGTTGTTGATGTCACAAATAGTCGACTAGAAAACTGTCCTGTCGATTTATTCCTAAATTTCTTCTCGTTTCGTCTTCGCCATCTGTCTATTGGAAAAAAGTGAAGATAATACTCATAGAATCAGCCTTTTCCATCAAAATTACTGGTACCCAATAGATTTAAACCTGAAAAATGTGTTGTATACTGGATTATTTTTTATCTGATCTTTCTTCGCACTTACACTTATGAATCTTTCTTAGATATTCTGCATGCCGTTTATGCTGAGCTTTTACATAATTTAACTTGACCCAATTTTCTTTTTGAAAGCTATGAGAGGAAGGCAGAGCCCCGTCATTCCTCAGTTTACAGTTATTTTCATTTGAAAAACTCAACCGTCTAACAACTAATTTCCATAATTTGATATAGATTCAACTTTTGAAGTTGAACAAGCCATTTTCAGAAAAGACCAAATTGTAGTTGGCATTTAATAGAAAACATACTTTCGAATTTGTTCCCACTTAACAGGTTTGAGATAGATTATGTGTCTATTAGTTTTTGTCATGAAGGAATAACAAAACTTATTTAGCTTGACGGGATTTTGAAATAACAATGTTCAGTGGTCTAGGACAAACACGAAAAGAATAAATAGACAGCAACATCTACTATCAAAATCTCCTTATACATAGTCTTCACTTACTTCTACAAAAAGGGATGTGAAATTCAATAATGTCAGCATCTTGAGACATAAACTTTGCTGCTGAATGATGTTTAACCGATGTCAAGAATTCCATGCCAACAGGTGCCTCTGTGCGTATAGTAACATAGAGCTATTTGTAAAATATCTCTGATGGATTGGGGTGCGTGTTCTTTCGATATCCATTCGTTTCTTAAGCAGACAGTTTAACATTAATTCTTTTGAGTATTTAATTACCATTAATTACAAGGAACTTCAACACTGCTGAATGTGTAGGCAAATAATTACACAGCAGCTATTCACATTTGGAGATCACGTTAATAAGTATCTTAATTACATAACATGAAATTAATGTGTCTGGTAAGCATATGATTTCGCTAGATGTTTGTTCATTGTTCACAAATGTACCACTAGTAGACACTTTCTGCTATCTATGCGAGTATATTGATTCAAATAGGATGAACATTGGGTTACCAACTGAAGATCTTAAACAACTATTATTGAGATGCACACTGAATATGCAATTTAGATTTAATGATGTCATCTACAATCACAGGGATGGAGTCGCAATGGGTCTCCTTTAGGACCACTCTTAGCGGACGTCTTCATGGCTAGCTTAGAGAATGGCCCACTAAAGGAAACCATCGGTAGTTTGTCTATGTATAAAAAATATATAGATGACACCTTCATTGTATGTGACGAAGACTCTCCAACTGCCAAACTTCTTGGAATATTTAATGGTTCTCACCCATCTTTGCTTTTCACGGTCGAAGAAGAGTCGAAATCCTCATTTCACTTCCTTGATGTTAAGCTAGATAGAAGAGAGAATGGCGTGTTGCTAAGGTCGATTTACCGAAAGCCAACATTCACTCACTGGGCAGCACACTAACTTCAACAGTTGGGTACCGTTAGGGAGAAAGAGAAATCTTATTCATTCCTTATGCTCCAGAATTCGTAAAATCTGCTCTGCAGAGACAATCGATAGTGAACTAGATAAGCTTCGATCAAATCTCCTTAATAATGGTTATCCTACAAGGTTTATCGAACGTAGCATCAAGCAAAAACACGCCCCTAGACAAATTACAGTGCCAAAGAAGAAACTGTTTATGAGTCTGACATTCAAAGGTGACACCATTTCGGAATTGATTAAAAATCGTTTATCTAAATGTATTAAACGTACTTTTCCTGCAGCTGACTTACAACTAGTTTTTACCAGCAGAAATGTGATTAGACAATGCGTCAAGGATAGATTGCTGCTTTTGTCCTTATCTATGTGTGTAAGATGAATTCCATTCCCATCCTTAAATCAAGTCAACCTGTCTCGGATCAGCCTAGCATTGTTGCAACACAATTATACATGCCCAACGTGTCTATCCCACCTTGTTTGATTAACTGTGTATGTGTGTTTTTACTTTGATCCTTTTAGTCAGACAGTTGAACTCATGACCCAATCAGAGTATTTTTGTGAACTGTTATTTTGCTGCCCCATGTCTTATTTTGTATTATTCTGTTGAGTTTATCTTATTTATTGATTGGTTAAGTAGCCAATTAAATTCTATCTTTGTGCCTATGCTTTGTCTATCTCTTACTTGGGTTCATTCTTCTACTGACTGCTTACCTGAACGGTCGTGTCTGATCCGGCTAGTTCGTAATTTTGGCTTTAACGTTATTCCGCTCTGATAGCGGTTCTTTGCTTTCTGTTAAGCATTGTGTATTGTACTCTTGAAACCGTTAAGGTTTGTTGTATATATATTAATTGATTTGTTTATTAATAGTACCGTAGAAACAGTGACCGGCTTCTTGTTTGATCTGCACCGGGATAGCCTCTATCTACGCGTGACTTAATTTCAAGCGATATTGCGCTTACAGTAAGTACTTAACGCTCAAAGCCGGAAAAGACCGTACTGAACTGGTCAGTACTTAACGTCTAGAGTTAAAGTTTGCCGGATCAGCCGTTGACGGAAGAGACCGTACTGAACTGGGCAGTACTTAACGCTCAAAGCCGGAAAAGACCGTACTGAACTGGTCAGTACTCAACGTTCATCCAGAAGAAACTTTGGTGAATTGGCAGCACGCAACGTTGTTGAAAATAAATTTTTCTTTGGAACGATGCAAACCAGATCAAGGAAGCAAATTTTGGAGCAGCAGTTGGAGAGTCGGCAAGTCCCCGTTTGCATAAATGATCATGTTGATAACCTTTCGTGCCCCGGCTCTCATGTCAGTAGTTCGAAACCATCATTATCGCGAGTAACTAGTGCTAAGTCGTCGCTACTAAGGGCGCAGCTAAAGGAGAAACAACTTCGAGAGCAGTTAGAGTTAGAGAAAAAGTTGCTAAAGGCTAGACATGATGTCGAAATGGCCGAGCTGCTTGTGAAGTTAGCCGTGGACGACAAACGGAAAATTGGAAATACGAAAAGAGACACTGTCAACTACGCTCGAATCAGCGAAGAGAGTATCAAAGACGACATCAGAAGGCCATATGAAGCTGAGTTTAGGGATACTGAAGAAAACGAACACTCATTTTCTATCGAAGATCCTAAGGCAATCGAGTTGGTTACTCAAAGCACCGTCTTAGAAAAGGGGCATTACATCATTTCCTTGCCATGGAAAGAACCAGCAAAGGTAACGGACAATAATTATGTGGTTGCCATAAATCGGCTACTCAGTCTGAAATGGAGGTTATCGCGTGACAAGAACGTTTCAGCACGATATGTGGATGGTATAAATACGATGTTAAAGAATGGTTATGCCCTTCCGGTACCCCTAGAGCAGCTAGCAGCCAACTATCGCCCGAGGTGGTATCTTCCACATCATCCCGTAAAGAAACCGAAAAAGCCAGATAAACTGAGAATAGTTCTAGATTGCGCCGCAACCTTTAGAGGCTATTCTTTGAACGATAAGCTATATGGAGGACCTGATACGATTACCGAGCTTGTTGGTGTTCTGTTGCGCTTTCGAGAAAAGCCTATTGCTGTAGTCGCGGACATAGCTGATATGTTTATGCAAGTGAAAGTGCCACTAAACGATCGACGAGCATTACTATTTCTGTGGTGGAAAAATGGTTTTCTAGACGAAGAGCCGCAGGAGTTTCAGATAACAGCGCATCCGTTCGGGGCAACTTCATCACCCTTCTGTGTGAACTTCGCGTTGAGAAAGGCAGTAGAGGGTTTTGGTTGCTTATATCCGGAAACAGTAAGAGAGCTGGGCACGAGGGTTATTCGGTGTAACATGATTCATAAAAATCCTAGTCGGATTTTGGGGGCCGGTGTAAGATGAATTCCATTCCCATCCTTAAATCAAGTCAACCTGTCTCGGATCAGCCTAGCATTGTTGCAACACAATTATACATGCCCAACGTGTCTATCCCACCTTGTTTGATTAACTGTGTATGTGTGTTTTTACTTTGATCCTTTTAGTCAGACAGTTGAACTCATGACCCAATCAGAGTATTTTTGTGAACTGTTATTTTGCTGCCCCATGTCTTATTTTGTATTATTCTGTTGAGTTTATCTTATTTATTGATTGGTTAAGTAGCCAATTAAATTCTATCTTTGTGCCTATGCTTTGTCTATCTCTTACTTGGGTTCATTCTTCTACTGACTGCTTACCTGAACGGTCGTGTCTGATCCGGCTAGTTCGTAATTTTGGCTTTAACGTTATTCCGCTCTGATAGCGGTTCTTTGCTTTCTGTTAAGCATTGTGTATTGTACTCTTGAAACCGTTAAGGTTTGTTGTATATATATTAATTGATTTGTTTATTAATAGTACCGTAGAAACAGTGACCGGCTTCTTGTTTGATCTGCACCGGGATAGCCTCTATCTACGCGTGACTTAATTTCAAGCGATATTGCGCTTACAATGTGTATTTACTCTTTTACCTGCTCTTGTGGAGCTGTTTATATTGGACGTTGTAAGCGTAATCTCCGAAAACGTGTAGCTGAACACTATCCAGTCTGGTTAATGAAAGGCAAACGTAGGACTGCGAAGTCGTCTATCTGTGATCACCTGTTAGAGTCAGGTCATTTAGCCCCACGTGATTCATCTTTCAAAGTTATCTACATGGCAAAATCGAATCGATCCAACAGTTTACGTTTTCTTCACTTATGCATAGCCGAAGCTTTAGCTATACATGAACAGAAACCTAAATTATGTGTTCAAAAACGTTTTGTCAAACCCCTTTCTTTACCTTGGTCATATTAATGTTGTTTCTAGTTTTTACTGTATTTCATTTTACCACTTGAATTCATTCCACTTCACTTCACATCTTCATTCTTATCGTAATCACACTCCCGATTATTTTTAAATTTTTAGACAACACTTGACATTTTTAAAACACTTTTGATTTCAATTCACCTATAAAACAATCTTTAATGATTTTGTAATTTATCCACTTCAACTCTACCCCTTATAACATTTTAATTATCGTTATTCTTATCACATATATGCATATTGACTGGGCAATTATTTAGTGCCACTTAATGACTGTGAAGAAGACAAGACTGAGGAGACTGAAAGGGTTGTTTATTTGGTGAAACGTATGGTACATAGCTAAATTTGGAATACCATATTCTAAACCGGCCATTTGCACATCTTCACCACATCCTTGACAAATTGGTCGAATATCGTCTCATTCGATAGCTTCTTGGATTCTGCATCATATGGCAACATTCTTCTCATGGTTCTCTTCTGTGATTGCTCTTTTCGGTGTGCCAAACATGTTGTTACTTCGTTCCTGATATACTACTTATATCGGATTATAAGTAGCACTCACCACACTCGCCCCCTCATTATAAAGTCTCTCCCGTAACCGCCTTGATCGCCGCACAGACGTTTCTTCCTGCTGCTCTTCTGGTACCTCATCTTGACATTCTTCTCTCCATCTTTGTAGCAGACTGGCGTTTACTCTTTTCTCTTTATCTCCTCTCTTTATTGTGTACACTGGACCGCGTCTCGATGTGACCACATATGGTCCCTCCCACTTCGGCAGAAGCTTTCCTGATCCTGGTCCACTTCCGGTAGTATACTTTCGTTCTCTACATTTCACCTGGTCACCTACTTCAAACAGCTTCCAAGCTTTGATTTGTTTCTTGCCATAATTTTCGATGTCTTTCTTGCGCTTCTCTTGTATATTCTGAATAGCTTGTTTCCGCTCACGTGTCCATCTCTTACTGTTCCATTTTTGTTGTGTTGGCCAAGTCTTATGGTGCACCGGTAAGCGTGGTTTCCTCCCATACATCAGCTGGAAAGGCGACTTTTTTGTTGTCCCTTGTACTGTGGCACGATGTGCTAGTAATACCAACGGTAAGTCAGTTTCCCAGTTGCCTCTTTTTGCAGCTAGCCACTCCTTGAGTGTACGATTGTTCCTTTCGGTTAAGCCGTTTGTCTGCGGATGATACGGAGTCGTTCTAATCCTCTTAATACCCAGTGCCTCCAGACGAGTCTTGAACTCCTCACTTTCAAAACAGGGGCCTTGATCTGTCAATATCATTTTCGGTACACCATGATCCGCCACAATATGTCGAATGACGGCCTCGGTTACGGTCTTGGCGCGCTGATCTGGAATCGCTACAGCATTTACCCACCACGTGGCGTGTTCCGTCATCATTAAAATGTATTGATTTCCACTTGCTGTCTGAGGGAAAGGACCCATTATGTCCACGGACCATAAGTCACCAACCGCCGTTACGGGTATCGTTTGTAGCTGCGGTCGAATGCACCGATCACCCTTCATCAATTGACACTGTGGGCAAGCGAGTACGTAGTTTGCAATATCGCCTCTCATGTTTGGCCAGTATGCACTTTGGCTCACTAGGTCGTATGTTCGTGTAACTCCTGTATGGGCTAGTTGGTGGCATTCTTGAATGACCCCACGACGAAGGATTTTTGGTATCACTGTAACCCAGCTACCATCACTGTCTTTCCAAGTTAGGAGGCCGGCAGCGTTTAGTTTCAGTCTATGTTTTTGCTGCAGTAGCATCTTTAACTCTTTATTCTCTGCTGCCATTTCAATTTCTTTCCCTTCACGTATCATCTGCATGACTGTCTTAAGAGTAGGATCCGACTTCTGGTGGCGAACAAGTTGTAAGGGATCTTGCTCCAAAGCGTTTACTGCATACGCTACTTCTGGTAGTTCAGTCTCATTATCTGATCTCGACAAATAGTCAGCTATTACATTTTCTTTTCCTGGAATATGTCCAATGGTGAAGTCATACTCTTGTAGGCGTAACATCCATCGTGATAACTTCCCTCGTGGATCCCGTGTTGTTTTCAACCACTGAAGAGGTTTGTGGTCGGTCTCAATGTGGAATCGGCGGCCGATCAGATATGGTCTCCATTTTTCTAGTGCCCATACGATAGCTAAACACTCCTTTTCCACCGTAGAATACTTCTGTTCTGCAAGTGTCAACACACGGCTAGCGTATTCAACAACCCCATCTGTTTGTCTTAAAACAGCACCTATACCATAATCACTGGCGTCTGTCGAAACTGTGAACTGCTTCCCCGGCGCTGGCAGTTTCAACGTCATCTGTTGACCATCTAACAGCTCTTTAATTCGCTCAAACGTTTGCTGTGCCTCTGCCGTCCACATGAATTTCGCGTCACTCAGCAACGTATACAGCGGTTTAGCTATCTCATTGAAATTTTTGACAAATCGGCTGTAGAATGCCGCTCTTCCCAAAAACTGTCTCAGCTTTCGCTTTGAATTTGGCACTTCGCTGGTTTTGACCGTCAGGATTTTCTCCGGCAATGGCCGTATTTCGCCATTTCCCACTTTGTAACCCAGGAGGACAACCGTGTTTTTAGCTATTTGGGACTTGTGCTTATTAATACGCAGTCCAAAGTCATCAATTCTCTTTAAGATAGCTTCGATGTGGTCTATATGGTCGCTTTCTGTCTCACTATACACCACCAAGTCATCTCCATATACTTCTACGTTCTTCAGACCCTTCAGTAATAAGGTCATTAATCTTCTGAAGGTAAATGGGGCACCTACCAATCCAAATGGCATTCGTTTAAACTGGTATTGTTTCTGCCCGACTGTGAAAGCTGTTTTACTTCGATCACTTTCTGCTATTGGGATTTGCCAGTAACCCGATCGTAGGTCGAACACGGTGAATAACTTGGCTTTATGAAGGCGATCAAGAGTTTCTGTTACGGTAGGCACTACACACTGTTTTACTTCGGTGAGGCTATTCAGCTGTCTGAAGTCGACACAAAATCTATATTTCCCGTTAGCTTTCTTCACCAAAAGGATTGGCGAACTGTACGGACTGTCGGCTTCTTCGATTATTCCGTCGTTTAACATTTCTCTGACTTGTCGGTTAACTTCTTCTTCAAGGTGAACCGGAACTCGTCGCGATGAAAAGACTGTCTTCCCCGTATCCTTCAGTGGGATGTTATGCTTTACCTTATCACAATAACCGTATGGGTCTCCATCACTAGTGAATAAACCGGCATATTTACTCATCAACGTGGTTAGACGTGGTGCTTCTTGCTGAACAATGGTTGTGGTTTCCACCTCAGCGACTTCACTATTCTCATGTATCGCGAATTGCCCGTGTTTTGTGACCACTTTTCTATTCTTCATATCGATTACAGCCCCTACTTCTCTGAGAAAGTCTGCTCCCAAAATCGTTCGTCTTATATCAGAAGTTACAATAAACGGATATCGTATTTTTCCTGCTCCAATCTCTACAACGCAGTCTGAAACGCCGAGAATGTGCAACGGATGTCCTCCTACCGTCTGAACTGCTAATGTGCACGGCCTTATTTCCTTACACTGTTCTCTACCTATCAACGAAACTGCCGCCCCTGTGTCGATCAAACAAACTATTACTTTTTCGTTCACTCGTAATCTCCCGTACACTGAACCTGTTTCGACCAACCCGACCACCTCTAAACGCGAGCGAGAAAAAGAAGGAAGACTGTATCGTTTAAGGTTTTTCTGCCTTCTTTTCGGGCAGTTTCTCTGCCAGTGACCGGTTCCTCCGCAAGCAAAGCACCTGTTGTTTGTTTTTTTCTGCATAGCTGCCACCTGTTGTTTCAACTCTTCAATCTTCTTGGAATCTTGGCCCTCCGACATCACTGGAGCAACATGCGAGGTCATTATCTGCCTTGTCACCTTGGCCATTTCATAGACATCCATTGGCTGAGCTGCGTCAACTAGCTGCAACTGATGAGCGATATCTGTCGGGACGCATTCGAGGAACTGAGATGCCAGCAACTGCTCCCGTGAATCTTCGTCTAGGGTGGGTAACGCGCGTCGCAGGTGATTCGTCAGCGTTACTGCGAGAACCAACGGATCCCCATCCTGGCCAAGTCTCAGCGTCCGAAACTTCTGCAGCGCCTCTTGTCTGTCCGCAGGGCTGTCGAACTCGCACACGAGCCTCTCGACGACCTTGTCCCACGCCGCCTCACCTTCCAGCTCCCGAGCGTTGTCGTACGCAGCCTTCGCGCGGCCCCTCAGCAGCGTTCCCAAGACCACCAGCTTCACCTTCTGCTCCTGCACTCCAACCAG
Organism: Trichobilharzia szidati; assembly: GCA_944472155.2. Lineage (NCBI taxonomy): Eukaryota > Metazoa > Platyhelminthes > Trematoda > Strigeidida > Schistosomatidae > Trichobilharzia > Trichobilharzia szidati. The sequence continues at coordinate 9,892,965 of OX235277.1, forward strand.
CTCCGCGACGGCTTCGAAGTCCCTGAGGAACGTCCGCACATCTCCATCCTCGAACACCTGCGGCCACGGCACCTTCATCTCCGACAGAGGCAGCGACACCAAATGTGAAGAAGACAAGACTGAGGAGACTGAAAGGGTTGTTTATTTGGTGAAACGTATGGTACATAGCTAAATTTGGAATACCATATTCTAAACCGGCCATTTGCACATCTTCACCACATCCTTGACAAATTGGTCGAATATCGTCTCATTCGATAGCTTCTTGGATTCTGCATCATATGGCAACATTCTTCTCATGGTTCTCTTCTGTGATTGCTCTTTTCGGTGTGCCAAACATGTTGTTACTTCGTTCCTGATATACTACTTATATCGGATTATAAGTAGCACTCACCACATGACCTTTTCTGTAATATAAATACGACTGTACAGCTTGAAAATGAAGTCGTTGAAAAGAAATTTCTTCGCTGAACAAAAACTGTGTTTATACTTAGTAATAAAGAAGTCAAATTTGCATGAATTACTACAATCCATTTCACTTGTGTGAAGAGGAATGAACGTGGTGAAAATATGAGTGAGTTGAACTTAAGCTCTCAGTTGGTATATCAAGGCAGAGGAAAATAAAGGAAGATTAATTATTGTGTAGCAAACGATGAGTTCGACCGTAACACTGAGCTCCACAGGGGCAGAAGTGTTGATAGATGCATGTTGATGTGGCCAACATTAATGATGTGTGCTTTAGTTTCATGCAAATCGTAGGTCTTCCGTAGAAAACACGTTGAAATTCAACCACGTTGAAAGTTTTCTTCATTATAAGAGATAAAAAGTTTCTAATTATTTCTACCTATTAATCTGCATTAGATTGCAGAGAATGTTTCGGTTTAAATGCGTTCTTAGAGCTGGATAAATTAGTTGTGGATATTTCATTGTATCACTGGATACCATCTGCATAGCATACTTCTACATGAAATAAGCTCAAAAATGAGCGTGTCTTTCTTTGATTAATTTATGTTTTCAATATTTGATTTGAAAGGATTAGATTTGTTTTTACGAGCTTATCATAGGTTGATATCAGTTGTAGAATCATTGAAAACCAAGAAGTATTGGACAGCTGTTTCATCCTACTAGAATAAAACAGCTGTCCAGTTCTCTGCAGATTTCAATATTTGTTTTACTGACATCAATCTGTGATCAACTCGTAAAAACAAATATAATATACACCACCAGCTCCCTGATTTCAACAACTGATGACTGAACACTCGAGAATGAGGAATCATTTGTCAAAAGTGAATAGTCATCGACTGTGGACGAACATGCTCGTTGCAATCAGAGTGCATGAAATGTTTAATGGCTTGCTTCCTACTCATGCACTTATAATTTCGTTACCCTGAAAGGCAGTGTCAATGCAACTGTCTTTTCAGAACAATTTTCTCTGAATAACTTACACAGTAAATACTGGATTCCGAAGTAAGTCTACAGATACAATTTATCTGGTACAGTGACCCAGTGGCGAATCAGAAGAATAAACATTCAGCCTTATAAGTGCAGGTAGATACCGCTATATTGGCATCAATCTGTAGGCGTGTTCAATTACTCTAATTCATGTCCCGTCAACTTCTACATCTATTGTACTAATTTGACAGTGTAACTTTTAGTGAAATTAACTACATCAGGTGATTCATTATTAACTGAGAACACTTGATCAGCGAATTTCTGTTAACACTTTTACAACTGGCTAGCTGATTTCGGAGATCACGTGAAATTGGCAATTACTCTGAATTCTTGAGATGTCGAATGAATCTGTGAATTTGTAATCAGAAAAAAAGGAATTTGTCAAAATTGATTTATTTCTTATTATCACGACACCCACAAACAAATTTCACATTTCAATTTTCATTTCGCAAATCATTTTTGACAATGAGAATCACGACATCTATTCTCACAGCAGTCTTCATCTGCCCTACAGAATTCACCTCCTGGTTTACAACAAAATTGAAGACCTGATGATTTGCGATATCGACATTCAGATGACGGACAACACTTCTCAAAAGTTAGAGTGTCTTTATCGATATCTCTACACACACAGTTTGATCCTTTCAAAGAAAAGAAAAACAAAGATATTGGAATCATAGGGGAAACGACAACAGAGTTTGCTTAGAAAGTTAACGTGAAATTGTTAAGAATGTATTTACCACGTTACTAACTTAACACCAATTCTCGTCTGAATTTGTAGGCGACGTAAGTATGACTCAAGTGAAAACAAGACATTTGTCAAAGTTGATTTATTTCTCATTATCCCGACACCCACAAACAAATTTCACATTTCAATTTTCACTTTTCACTTGACACCGAGAATATTGACATCTATTTTCACAGCAGTCTTCATCTGACTTACAAAATTCACCTCGATGTTTACAACAAAATTGAAGACCTGATGATTTGCGACGTCGACATTAAACAGTGGGACAACACTTTCCAATGTAGAAAGGAGTATATTTGCCATCCCGACACAAACATTCATCTCCTTTCAAAGAAAACAAATACAATGTTATTTGTATTTCATGAATAAGGGTGGTGCAGTTTGCTTTGAAAGTCAGCATGAAATTGTCAAGAATGAATTAGTCGATAAATTATTGCGAGATAAAACATTCACCATTCCGTCTCGCAAATCGTTTACACACAAAACCCGCATAACATGGCTTTGATACCGAGTTCTTACAAATTCCACCAGAGGCTGAGAAGTTGTAATCTTCAGTCGACATACTCTGTTTCCACTACACCTAATTAGATGAACTTGAAACTTCTGATGGAATCAAGTATTTATCATAAATCTGTCATTGAGAGATAAACAGAATGTAAAGAAAAGTATTAAAAGAAATCTGTTGGTTAGAATTACGTTATTGACAGTGGTGAGTCCTTGACTGCATCGCCGTATATGTAAGAGAAACCCACAGCCAGCTAAATATAACAGTGAAAGAGCATAGATGACGGCTGAATGTGGTTCCAAAGATCTCTGCAGACCTAAAGAAGCCTGAAATCGATCAGCGGTCGCACTGCATTCGATGGAAACGAGAGACAAAATCGACTTTGATAGAGCTAAGGTGCTACGAAAAAGTTTTGGTTGTAAAAAAAGAGACTGAGAGCAGAAGCCCTACATACATGAGTGAATTTCAACAGTTTGAACAGACGTGCAGGTGTGATGTTAGCTGATGCATGGTAAATCCTCATTAATAAATTAAAATGGATGTCCATCACTAATTATTCATACTTGATATAAATTCATGATTGTCTATATCTTCTGATGGAGAGGGTCATAAATGTTTTACAGCTGTTAAACAAAACACTCATAAACACGTCATTGTATACTGCATATGCACATATATTTTCATATTCAGTTATCTATGGTCATCAACATTCAGTTGAACGTAATCTGATGAAAAGTACAGACTGTTCAAAGTGTTTAACTGAAGTTGACCAACATTGGAAAGTCTGAGGTCAAATTGTAGTCACAAGTGATACTATTTTGTTAATTATACATGTTGATGTCTGTTTCAAAACTTGTACGTTAGGACTAAGTTTTCAAAGAAATGAGGAGTCCTTTTATACATAAACCTCTTTTGTGTTACATTGCAGTTAATTTTCCTGAAGATGTTCGGACCTGTGTCCTCAACGAAACTTTGAAGTCGGTCATTTTAACTTCGACGAGATTTTACTCATATCATTTTTACAAAGAATATTTGACTTCTTCGTGCCTTGACAGTTGATCTCTAGTGTGCATCCCATTCAATTGGGAACTAATCCAGTGAACACAAATGAATTATAATGAGCCATGATATTCTGAACTCAACTTCACTGACACTGTCATCAATTGAGAAGCTTTTCAGTGATCAACTAGACTACATGCAAGACAAGATACAGAGCACGACGATGTATATCAAGCAATAAACAGGGTTCATTGAGTGTACAGTTACACATGAGCAACATACCAGTTAAGACATAGTGTAGATATTAACTGATGCGGAAACCGCATCTGCCTAGACTGGAACACACAACACAGTCATTCCTCACAATCTGTGATTGGAGCCGATTCAGAATTGAAAAGATTAATCACTGATCAAGAAAAACACTCTCCAGTATCTTACTCATCATCTTCAACAGCTGTATGCGCACAATAGTCAACCAGTAATTGTTATCAGCAAGACAACTAATAAAATCCACTTAACAATGGTCATAACTTGTACATATGTCAGTACTCACAAACTTCATAAATAGAAATTGAATTGGAAGTCATGAAATGTGTAGGATTCGTTTGTACACCTGTAATAGTTAAAAAGTGATATGAGGAATGGATACCTTCAGGATGGATGTTCAGAGATGCAATCTATGCCGTGTAGAGTATTTTTGAATTTGCCGATGTTAATCCTGCCGGGTTAAAACTAATACGTGAGAATTTGAATGCATGCAAAGAAATTTGTCAGTCTTCAGCAATTCCGTACAGCATTTTTCTTTGAATCATTTAGCAACTAGTGGCTTCAGAGTGTTTATTCGGTAGTCGATAGATGACAGATAGATTTTGTCACTTGAACAAAGTTTTTTTGCTTCCACAGGCTTTTTAATTTCGTATTCGTTTAATTCGCTACTTCAACCATTTTCACGCAAACTCGTAGATACTCTGCTACAACTTAACTTATGATCCTGATGTAAGGACTGATAGAACTGCTTCAGGTGATGATTTCACTGTATGTCTGTGAGAGATTTTGTCTCGTCTGGTCACTGTTTATTCCGATTTTGAAATCTCAGCTCTATGCGTTTGCGATCCCAGCTGAAGCTTATCACTGTTGTACCTCTTTAAAAATTATAATCTAATAATGTCGAGTATTTCTTGATACAGAATGTGATCTACACAATGCGTTCGTATTTTCAGTGGCTTCGTGTCAAGAGATGCGATGAATCAATTTTTCGCTTTTGTCACCTTTCAGTTTCTTATGAACATCATTCACTGTTCATTTCTGGTGCCATATGCAGACTCATGCGCATCTTCATTCACATCTTATCGACAAACAGCTGTCAAACTTCAGCCGAATGTCTTAATCATATTCATTTTGGACTACATAGAAGTGAAAACAGTAGATTTCGAATGAAGCCCTGTGCATGTCCTCTTCACAAATCAACTTTTGTTATAAAATTATGTAACAGTGCAGCAGTGCCTTGCTTTCGATTGAGTCCACTCAGAATCACTTAACCTTATTGGTCACTTTTAACATCGACTTGAACATACTGAATTTATTCGTCTCAATTCCACAAACCTCAGCAATTGTAAGCATCCTTCTTTCCTCTTGTCTGTTGACAACACTCATGGACTTGACAGAATCCATATCATCTTCGAAGTCTTCAAGTATTTTCCCTATTCACCTATTTGGTTGTGTGTTCACTTGCTCGTCCGTGTACTTTCACTACCAGGATCTCTCAGTACCTTACCTACTTAACGGCCTCTACTAACGACATTCAAAAACGATGTTCTCGTTATGGTTTGCAGTTCTTATGTGATTTCACTGTGTAGATGTCTCTCATTGTATTGTAGTACCATAAGGAGCTGAATTCACTCGTTCTCAAAACAAGTGAATAATACTATCCTCGTAAAACTGAGCCAATGAATAATATCTAATTCCTATTACTCGCTATCTGAGACATATTTATTCACAATCATGGATATTTTGGACACGCAAACGTGAAAAGAAAGAGCTCAGCGGCCTGTTTTGATAGATGTTGTCTCGTCCAGTCACTTAGATCATTTTAACTGCACAAACCTCCGCAAAGGGAAGTATTGGCAGTAAAACTGATCCTTCGTTTAGCGGTAAATAAGTCTTTTCACAGTGATCTCATTGGGCTATTTTATAGAATCTCAGCTGCAGTATCACGTTTAAATTCAAACTTCACGAATAGCAGCTTCCTCAGCACCGTATGGTTTCTTTCGTGTTTTCGCTTTAATTTCCACTTCTTCTCGATCAATACTTGGAGGATATTCATTTTCCGCGAAGACCCGTCTGAGTCACTACAGTTCACCATCAATTGAAGTACAGGTACATACTCCAATCATTCTTGAAGAGAAGGAGTTGATAAGTTTTCTCTTTCTTTTACAAGGGACATAAATGTGAAAATTCGTGTATTCACTTTTCCATATTGGTTTCCTGTAGATTGTTCTTCAAAAAGAACCCTCAGATCTCGGTTTTAAAAGAAAATCTGAAAAATGGAATTCTGATTTCATCTCTGATTCTGTTATGAAATGGATAGCACAGTAGTAATTGTTGAACTCCTCAGTTATCAATTCGATGTCGGTATTGTCGTCACATATGATGAAAGTATCTTCCATGTATCTTTGGTACGAATGAAAACTATCGATAGTAGGCCATAACATACTATTCTCAAAACTTGTCAAGAAGCAGTCTGCAAGTAAAGGACGCAATGGTGTCCCCAATTTCACTACATCTCATTTTCTAATAAGCGTGTTGTTGAACTTGAATTGAACATTTTAAGTGCATCTCAATAGTAGTTCCTTCAGTTAGTGTCTCGTTACACACACGTCTGCATAATTATCCTCAATGAATTTGCATAACAACCAAATGGTTTCAGTGAAGGGAACATTGGTAAAAAGAGACGTAACATCCATGGATATCATTTTTCTCCCCGGATAAACAAGTATCACTTATTGAATCAACGAATTCAAATGCATGTGAGACACTAAGCTAACTGAGATTATTTTTGATGGAACATGTTATTTATGAATGGAAGTGAGACATGAGAATTCCAGTCGGAAGACAACGATTAGATTATACATATATGTGTGTATATATGACAAAAGTTGACAGTTCAAGCAGTTTTCATTTCCATCAAATCCGACTACACAAGTTGTGTACAACAAGTCAGAAAATCGATTTGATTCTGGATGAGATGACAACTCAGGTCACTTACTAGTTTTATCACAGTAAGGTAGCAAAGTGACAGTGGCAGGAACGACTCTGCGTATCCTATTCAGTGAAATTGCTATGAAGCTTTTGCAACAGTTCAAATCACTTCTCAGTTGAGATAATCTACTGGATGTCTGATATAGAGGAAATCAACTTTTATCTTCTGACATTTCTATGTCCGTTTTATCTTTTCACATATCTTCTCGAAATGTTTACCTCGAGGTTTATATTTTTTCAGAAAATTCATCCTGTAGATAGAAACTTTATCGGTGACAATGAGATCTTGAGATCACGTTGATAATAACTGAAATAAATTTCGGGGTCAATGCCTTTTCATCCGGTTCATGGTGATGATCAGTGTAATCTGAGATGCGTACTTTCTCATTTTTGTTGTTGTTTTAATCTAGATGTACTCGCATTCGCAGTGATTGAAATATGGCATTCCAAAGAAAACACAAAGAATCAACAAGAAATAAGAGTGTTTTGATATTTCATCAGTCAAGATCTTCGATATTATCCATGGTAGAATGTGGAAATGACAAGTTTTGTGGTGAGCCAATTACTGTTTATCTATGAATTGATATTCAATCATTAATAGACAGAAGACAAGTAGTTCAGCGAAGAGTCTCTTTCCGGCGGCGAATTCATTTTCATAGCTGTACAATCACAAATATTTATGGTTGTTTTGTATGTGTGTGTACATTAAATTTGTCAAACGAAAATACAATTAATAAGTTCAGGTGAGTTCGATGTTGATATAAGAGAGTAGTAACAAAAGTGATGAGTTGTCACAAACGACTGTTAAAGAAGAGTTACGTAGTAACATGAATAGTTTAATTAAAGAGTTGTACTCAGGGTGTACATGTAAACAAAATATACGGAAGTACACAAGGTTTTAAGTAGCAAAATAAGCATACAAACAAAAGTCAAGTCAAATCAAACAAACTAAAAAAGAAAATTTATGTCAAATCAACGCAGTTGTTACCATGGGAGTAGAAGTGGTTGAATAATTTTCTTTTCCATGCACAGTTCTGGTTTCTCTAGCTTAATTAATGGCTAGGGCTTATGCGACGCAAAGAAGACGGAATCGTACTGTCTTTGGAATGTTGTCCTTTACTTTATAGATTACTTTGAAGCGGAGGCGTTTGTTGAGATGGAATTTTATTCATTCACACTATTTCGCGGTGTATTACATTTCATATGCTATCAGCGTAGAAAGAAGTGCTTTAATGCTGACATCTAAAAACCTGTATATGAACTTATAGGAATTACATCATTCATGTAGTTAGAGCCGGTTGGATGGCATCTTCCAACCAGATAATCTATTTACAGCTAGTCATTTATCTGTCTACACATTACTGATAGTGCGATAATAACTTATAGTGTCATTATACATTAGAAAGTATACAAGACTTTCTTTAGTTGCGAATTGAAAATGGATAGTAGTTATACCTGAATCAAAGTGCAGCACAGTTACATAGAACTTACTACTTAAGTTAGTAAAGAAATATGCAGTTATATTCGAAAAATTGCGTACGAATTATGTAGCGTACTAATGAGTCATTTTAGTATTCAGTCGAAATACTCCCTTTTGTTGTACAGGAATATTAAAATTCAGGGAAATGATGGTTAAATTTTCAAAATGCTATAGAAAACATTTGAAAGGTGCTAACTCAAGATACTACAGAATGAAGGATAGAATAAATTCAGCGTAAACAGCAAACTGGTTATATGGAGCTTGAATAGACAGAGAACTCTGCCCCTTACTCTCAATGCAGCCTTAGCTCACTCGACTGCTAATTAAAGTTATCTTAGCAAGTATTTAAGTGTTGTATTCAGCCACGGTTAAAATGAAGAATTCAAATAAAGTGAACAAAATATCTTTCTGATGATTTCCTAATCAAAAGCTGTGCAATCGCGATTTCGCACATCAGCTTACGCGGTGATAATAAATTTGCGAAATGTGTGAATATATATCATCAGGAGCAAAGAAGCAAAATTGATTAACATGAAAATTCTTCACTATCATAAGTAAAATAGTTTTTAATAAAGATAGATGAGAAGGTTATAGGTAGAAAAACAAATTGAAATAAAGAGCGAAGCATGAAGAGTAAGTTTGATTCTTTCTCTGCAGTTAAGCACTGATGCGCACTTTAGGCAGATTGTTCGCACAACTGCTGGTGTTTTGTGTGAATGTGTTCTGTGACTGTATCAACCACCCCTTCTGCTTACATAAAGTACTTATAATGCTTATTTGTTCCGACGTAAGTTTGTCAATCTCGCCTAGTTTACTGTTTTACTATCCGGTTCTCAGCCAAGAAAAAGGTAGAAGGTTAGGCATAGGGTTAGTGATCCCATCCCAGTTCCACCTGAGCTGAAGCATTGACCAATCCATTATGATAACTCTTCTTTGCCTCCTTCGAGAAATACACAGCATTTTGTTGAATGTCATTCATAAAATCAATCAAGAGTACATTGTTTGTTCCAAATTACTCACCATCTCCTAAAATGTTTAATATTTACAATTATTTACTTCGTGTAAACAAAGTGTCAACACGAAATCGTTTTTAAATAAAGTTGTACTGTTTCATTTTTGTCAAGAAAACAGTATTCGTACTAAGTTACCTAACGCCTGAATATTTCTTACTTCCTATTCACATAAACATCGAGTCAAAGCCTTTTGTTGAAATTTTATGTATAACGATGAAATATTGAATGTCTTCTCAAGCAGATTTGTACTATTCTCAGTTATTAAATGAAATGCACTTCAATTATAAAATACGTTCTATTTACGAGTAGAAGACATTTGACTTCATATTTCCGTAGTAACATCACTTTGGCGTTTCAATATTACTTCTCCTCCTAGAATAATTCCACTGTGAGCTAATTGTAAATTCATGGCTGAGATTTTGGCGTCGACAAACCTAAAGCAACTCACCGAGGACATTGGCTAGTGGTAGCGCTATATTTCCGAGTTGTTTAGGTCTTAGTGACGTAATGATCCACGAGCTCACCCTCTGACCGTTAGCTCCCAAATTCGAAACCCCGTATATCTCTTCTAATGAAGAGTGTCAAACCAGGATGTAACAGCAGCCTAGTACTCTCAGGTTTTCCAATGATTCTCTAAAGGATGTTAGCTCATGATAAAATCCTGCTGTTGTGATAAAAAGTGTACTTCATTTTTCCTCTCAATTTCTTAAATATGTGGAATAGTTTCCTCGAAGCTGCTTTGGCAACCTATCTAAAAAGCAGCCCTATATCTCCGCTAGCTGGGGACATAGAGCACTCCTAAAAAAGAAATTTCTTTATGCATTGCAGTCAATTCGGATTCTTTTATTAGTTATTTATAAAATTATAAAATAAATAAAAATCATTATGTAATATTCTTTATCCTTCGTGTTTCCAACTGCTATCCTATTGACATTTATGATTATTCAAAAGCAAAAGAAGCAAGTCCAGCCACTACTACTGACCTGGCTGGCCTTCAGTAGAGACTATGAATTCATGAATTGGTATTATCATCGTTCCTAATTTTTCTGACATTCATTTTATTGTTATGTTGATGCTATTGAACTGTAATCTGTTGATATTATTGATTTTCGGTAATTTAAACAAAATTAATGTTGTATTATTATTATTATTATTCCTTCACGTTCCCCAGTGGAACATAGGGCTTCAAGCTAGTGGCTTGAAGTTTCTGTAGCAGTGTTTATTTTTACAGGATGGGGTTGCTAGCCTCATGCCCAACCTTTCCTCTTCACCAGCATTATTTCTGGCTTAGCGAGGTAAAGGAGTGCGTCAGCCGGGGATCGAACCCCGGACCATGTGCATGGTCGGCGAGCGTCCTAACCACTATGCCACCGACACTGCACATGTGCGCAAAGTTCTATTTCCGTCCTATGATTGCAAATCTTTATGTTTCACACAGAAACTTTAGTGTCAAAAAATTGACATTTATATTTCATTGGAAACATACAACTATATTTCTGTTATTAACCATTTTTAACAGTGTTTGGCGTATTTAATTCTATCAAACATTCGTCATCGTAATACCCACACAATAGTTGCTGATTATAACTATTCGAAGCAACAGCATGAAGATCTTTTAAACACTTGTTATTTTCATTAGATTCTAAATTTGCCTTAGTAACTAGTTAGAATTCAGGCTATTTTAACGACTATTATTATTTATTATTGTTCCCTTGGGTTCCTAGTGAAACATAGGGCTTCAACTGCACGTCTCCACTTGCTTCTGTCTTCCGCTGTTCTTTTCACTTGCGTCCATGTTATTCCATACTGTTTCATCTCCTCCTCACACGATCTCCTCCATGTCACCCTTGGACGTCCCACTCGCCGCTTCCCTTTCGGGTTCCACTCGAGGGCTTGACGCGCGATGTCACTCAACGGCCTCCTCAGCGAGTGTCCAATCCATCTCCACTTCCTCCTGCATATTTGTTGGGCGATTGGTTCCTGTTTCGTTTGTTCCCATAGCTTCTTGTTTGTGATTCTTTCTGGCCATCTAATCTTCAGTATGGAGCGAAGACAGTTGTTGATAAAGGTCTGCAACCTGTTGAAAATATTCTTGGTGACCCGCCAAGTTTCTGATCCGTAAAGCAAAATTGACTTGACGTTTGTATTGAAAATCCGAATTTTGTTGTTGATGGTGAGTGACGAAGATTTCCAGATTGGTTTCAGGTCGATGAATGTGTTTCTCGCCTTCCCGATTTTCGATTTGACATCCTCGTCCGTTCCTCCTGTAGTTGAGACAATGCTCCCTAGATAAGTGAAAGAAGTAACCTCTTTCAAATCCCTCCCGTTGATGGTGATTGGCACTGGATGTTGCTGCTGTTGTTGTTGCTGGTTGGTTATTTTCATAACCTCCGTCTTGTCTATGTTCACCTGGAGTCCTGTCTTTGCTGCTTCTTCGACCAGTTTGTCGGTTTTTGCTTGTAAGTCTTCGATTTTGTGTGACATCAAACATAAATCATCCACGCGCGAAATCCAGGTCTTCTAGGTTCTTCATGTCGGTCCAGGATATCCCTGTCTCCTCATTGTTTCCCACTGTCTGACGCATAATCCAGTCCACCACAATTAGGAATATCATTGGTGATAATAATCACCCTTCTCTGACTCCTGTGTTTACTCCAAACGCTTCGCTGAGTTTTCCGTTGTGGATCACTTGACATGTGCCGTTGTCGTACAGCTCTTGGATGAGGTTGATGAATATTTGGGGTACGCCGTAGTACTCGAGTAGTTTCCAAATTACTTCGCGGTCAACGCTGTCGAAGGCCTTCTCAAAGTCTATGAAGTTGAGGTAGAGATTTGATTGCCATTCCATGCTTTGTTCGATGATAATGCGTAGAGTTGCAATTTGGTCAGAACATGATTTGCCTTTCCTGAATCCAGCTTGTTCTGGTCGGAGTTCTGTATCCAGCGCGTCCTTGATTCTCTCCAGGATGATGTGACTCAGGATTTTACTTGGAAAATTAATGTTGTTAATAACACTAATTCATTCATTCACTATGGTGTATACATAACTACAGAACCTGATGATAAAGTTATCGAAAAGAGCATTCTTTGTTTAATATCCATTCAGAAATAACAAAAATGATTTTCAATAACTGATGACTGAACACTCAAGAATGAGGACTCATTTGGCAAAAATGAATAGTCATCTACTGTAAACAGACATGGTCGTTGTCTTTAGAGTCCATGAAATGTTTAACGGCATTGCTTCCTACCCATGCTCTTCTCATTTCGTAACCCTGAAAGGCAGTGTTAATATAACCGTCTCTTCAGAACAATTTTCTCTAAATAACTTACACATTGAATACTGGATTCCGAAGTAGCAGTCTACAGATACAATTTATCTGGTACAGTGACGCAGTGGCGAATCTGCAGAATAAACATTCAACCTGATGGGTGCAGTTAGAAACCACTATGGTGTCATCTATCGGTTGGCACCTTTTATAACCCGAATTAGTGTGTCGTTGAATTGCATGAGTATTCCTCAGGTTTAGTTTTGCGTGAAAGTCCCTATATTACAATGCACATCTTTCATCCCACAGGCCAATTCACACTCAAAATGCTCATATTCGTGATGCATGTAGACTGAATGTGGTTGTTTCATGCATCAAATATCCATCTGTAAAATCCAAGATATCCTTCTTACGTTACGTAATCACTTCGATGGATGAAATGTAGGCAGGAATACACTTAAATAAACACTCACTATATATTTATGAATTCTAGAATTGTCTTCGTTTATGTTCAGTCGCATTTATCAACACAAGAATCGACTACTGGTCGCTGAATACGGGTTTGTATGCACACCACAGAAAATACTCGATGCCACTTATTTTAAGCCAGTGAAGGAATGTGTTCAGCGAAATTAATTACATCAGGTCATTCATTATTCACTGAGACCACTTGATCAGCAAACTTCTCTCAACACATTTACAACTGGCTAGCTGATTTCGGAGATCACGTGAGAATGGCAATTACCCTGAATTCGTGAGATGTCGAATGAACCTGTGAATTTGTAATCAGAAAACAAGGAATTTGTCAAACTTGATTTATTTTTCATTGTCCCGACACCAAGAAACAAATTTCACATTTCAGTTTTCATTTTTCACTTGACATCGAGAATCTCGACACCTATTTTCACAGCAGTCTTCATCTGCCCTACAGAATTCACCTCCTGGTTTACAACAAAATTGAAGACCTGATGATTTGCGATATCGACATTCGGATAACGGACAACACTTCCGAAAAGTAAGAGTGTCTTTATTGATATCACCACACACACAGTTTATTCCTTGCGAAAAAAAACACAGATATTGAAATGATATTAGAAACGATGACAGAGATTGCTTGAAATTTAACGTGAAATTGTCAACAATGAATTATTCGATAAATTACTGCGAGAGAAAACATTCACATTACTACATTAACACCACTTCTAGTTTGGATTGAAAGGCAACGTCAGTTTGACTCAAGTGAATTGCAGTCACAGATCAGGTTCAGTTCATCGTTGGCAGAAATCCGCCATCCATTCACGCACTATAACGTTATCAACTAGCATACATTGAAATGAAAGAGATGCAGAGAGTTTATTCAAGGCAACCGAAGCATGTCCTGCAAACCTTGTCAAACTTCCTTTAAACATGTGAATATCTACTGATCACTGTTATTCATTGGAATGCTAACGATTATCTCCATTGTGTTCAATGACCAGTGTGTCCTGCGTTTAAACCAACTTCTTTACCTATTAGTACCCAAATTTCACAAATTTCGTTCTCTGTTTCATATCATGCAATGGAATAATGCGGACGTATGCGCATCAGTGAGCGTGCATTTCAACAGATCTATTCTCCTGATTCGACTATCCAACATGTGTACAAAGATGAAACAGTGTGATTGATGCACGATAAAGAAGTGTAGAAATTACATAATGTCACGTATGCACCTCAACGATTGAGGAGAAGGCGACGAGCTCCACTGATTTCTGTTTATTTGATAAATTGAAGAAAAAGTATTCAGATAAACAGTTTCAGTTCCCCTAGTTGAAATACTGAACCCCAGAATGAAAGAGACCACTCTAAGCACTTCATCGAAGAGACACGATGATCAAAATTCTCAAGATGTAAGACATCCTCCATTCCGTTGCACAAACCGTTCACACAAAACTCCCACCACATGGCTTTGATACTAAGTTCTTACAAATTCCAACAAAAGCTGAGAAGTCAGAATCTTTGGGGGAGAAACTATGCAAGATGTCTGAGATGCAGTTTTATTCTTTCAGTCGACTTCTTTTATTTCCATTACACCTAATTAGATGAACTTGAAACTTCAGATGAAATCAAGTAATTATCATAAATCTTTCATTGAGAGATAAACGGAATGTAAAGAAAAGTATGGAAAGATATCTGTTGGTAATAATTGGGTTATTGACAGTTGTGAGTCCCAGACTGCATCACCGTATATGTAGGAGAATTTCCTAGTTAGCTAAATATAGGAGCAAAAGAGCATTAATGACGGTTGAATGTGGTTCCAAAGATTTCTGCAGACCTAAAGAAGCTGGAGAACAGATTAGCGTCCCACTGCATTCGATGGAAACGAGACACAAAGTCAACTTTGATTGGTCTACGGTTCTGCGAAAAAGTGTGGTATAAAAATGACTGACAGCGGAAGCCCTACATACATGAGTGAATCTCAACAGTTTGAACAGGCGTGCAGGTGTGATGTTAGCTGATGCATGACAAATCCTGATTAATAAATTACAATGGATATCTATCACTAATTATTCATACTTGGTAGAAATTACTGATTGTCTATATCTTCTGGTGGAGAGGCTAACAAATATTTTACAACTGTTTAACACGTCATTGTATACTGCTTAAGGACATATATTGTCATATCCAGTTATCTACGATTACCAAAGTTCATTCGAACATAATCTGATGAAAAGTACACTTTGTTCAAAGTGTTTAATGAAATTGATCAACACTTGAAAGTCTGAGGTCAAATTTCGATCGATGTCTGTTTCATGACTCGTACACAAGGAAAAATGTTTCAAAGTCATGAGATATCGTTTTTATACATAAATCTCTCCTGTGTTAATTTCTATTGATTTCACTGAAGAAGTTCGTACCAGTTTGCTGAACGAAACTTTGAAGTCGATCATTTCAACTTCGCTGAGATTTTACTCATATAATTTATTCAAAGAATATTTGACTTGTTCGTGTCTTGACAATTGATCTATAGTGTGCATTCCATTCAATTGGGAACTAATCCAGTGAACACAAATGAATAATAATGAGCCATGATATTCTGAACTCAACTTCACTGACACTGTCATCAGTTGTGAAGCTGTTCATTTATCAACTAGGCTACATGTCAGACAAGATACTGAGCACGACGATGTACATCAAGCAATAAACAGAGTTCATTGTGTGTACAGTTACACATGAGCAACAGACCGGTTACCACATAGTGTAGATATTAAGCAATTAGGAAACTATATTTAAGTCACAGCCACGCTATAGATTGGAGACATGTATCTCCTGAAAACAATCACAATGCTTTCCTATTCTTAAGAATATCAATATTTCACACATTTCCTTGCTATCGGATTCATCTAATGTAAACATGACACTCCGAAATTGACGAAGCATCTCATGCTCACAAACACAATTATCATGCAAGTTATCAACAGAGTGAAGTTGAAGTCTACGCACAAGAACCCCTCTACATCAACGAAATTACTACACAAAGTAAATCAACCGACATTCAGAATAGCTGAACAGTAAATTAGGCATCTACCAAATTTCAAATAATACTCAACCAGCCCAATGTATATAAATCTACCATAATCACAAAATAATGCACATCACAAGAAAACATACCTGAAGCCCGTACAACATGGTGGCCCATCATCACAACTGACAATGCAAATATAGTGTGCAACGCGGAAGTGTGCATAGTCGGATTATTATTGCCACAGTGTGAAGGGCAAAGCCACTACATATTTCCCACTGTATCCAAATGGTGGACATATCTATGCCATTGTGTTCACACACGAATGAAGATTGTTCGCACTGGAACATGAGTTAACATTTCGTTATGCACAGGGATTAGTGGAAACGTAGTCAGTGAAGTCAGATCAATGAGAGGAACACGAGTATTCGTCACGTAATTTATTGTAATTCAATGTAACATTTTGGTTTTACATGGTGTCCGTGAGTAGTTGTAGTGTGTGCATTGTGGAACAGATGAAGTCAATTATTATAATTCTATTCCACTAGTTGTTTGCACCCACACATAAGTTCTACTTCTTCACTGAAAATGATCATACTGACTGTTCGAATTGTTATTTTCATTCAAATTTTGAATTTGGATAAAATTGACTTAAATATGGTAGACGACCTCTGCATAATCTCGCTGGAAATAATAACAAAATATATAGAACTCGTTGTTACACGTAAACGAATAATGCAACAGAATAATGAATAATTTGGTTTCCACTCTACTTGTGGAACAGTGATCGAAAATGAAGAGGAGAGGGGAGCCAGTTGGGCGTTGACGAAGTGAGATCGACGTGAATTGCTGCATGTAGCACTTCAAATTGAATACAAACTTTTCCGTATTTTTGAATTCACACCTGTCATCGAGTTTCAGATTATCACGCACAGAGTACTGTAAACGCCTGATTGAATAATAATATCAGCGTAGGCGAGGGATAGATTTCAACACGATATTAGGCCCCACAATAATGATATCGACAGACTGATCGACAGTGTCAAATACTATTTCGCGTGTGATAGTGATTCTCAAGTGGTGACGTCATTCGCAATAGAACAGTCATATGCCACGTTGGAAACAGATTCATTGAACCACCACTGTGGAGTGACTGAAATCCGGAGAATGCATCTACTCTGTTGTGACATATGCGGTTGAACCCATTTAAACTGTCACTCTCACATTCATGCAGGTCTCTTAGTTGAGAATCGATTTGACACTAAATCCCACAATTCGCGCATAGGAGCGTTTCTCGGATGAATGAGGTTAATTCCTGTCTCATATTTAAGTGAAGTTTGTATTTACAGCACATTCGAGCCTGGAATATTGACCCTGAATCACATTTTAGATGAGTGAAGAAATCCTGATGTGTCTATTAGATAGCATTCTAAAGAATTGGAAGTCTAGGAAACCTTTCAAATTATTTTAAAGTTGGGTTAATGTATTAGTCTGCCATTGGAAGATTAAGTAGAAGAAGATTCAATTACGAGTGATTGCTCTGCATAGACCAAGACACAAAACACACTCATTCCTCACAATCTCTGAAAGGAGGCGATTGAGAATTGAAAAGAGTAATCACTGATCAAGGAATACTCACTTCTATATCTTCGTCATCACCTTCTACAGCTGTATGCACACAATAGTCAAACAGTAATTGTTATCTGAAAGACAACTAATAAAAGCCACTTAGCAATGGTCATAACATGTGCATGTGGCAATACACACAACCGTCATTAAACTTGAATGAACAGGAAATGAAGCAGTGTGAGTTTTGTGTTTATACACCTTTAGTAGTCAACAAGGTATGTGAGGAATGGACGCCTTAAGGATGGATTGTCAGAGATGTAATCTATGCTGTGTACGGTATTTGTGAATTTGTTGATTTAGCGCCGGCCAGGTTATAATTAACACCGAAAACTGTGATTGCACACAGAGAATTCTGTCATTGTTGAGCTATGCATTGCATCACTGGTGTTTTAATCATTCATCAACTATGGACTTCAGATAGTTTATTCATTAGTCGATAAATTACAGTTAGATTTTGCCGCGTTAGCATTGTTTTTTGGCTACCCCAGGTATTTCGATTTCGTATTCGTTTAATTCGCTACTTCAACCATTTTCACGAAATTTCGTGGATACTCTGGAGCACATAAACTAGGGAATTCGATGGAACCACTGATAGACCTGCTCCAGATGATGATTTCAATGTATGTCTGTGAGCGATTTTGTCTCTATTCTGGTCACTGTTTATTCCGATTTCAAAATCTCATCTCTATGCATTTGCCATCTCAGCTGAAGCTCATCACCGTCATACGTCTACACAAATGATAATCTAATAACGTTGAATATTGCTTGATACGGAATTGTGATCTACACAATGCGTTCGTATTTTCAGTGGCTTCGTGTCAAGAGATACGATGCATCAATTTTTCGCTTTTGTCACCTTCCAGTTTCTTATGAACATCTTTCACTTTTCATTTCTTCTGCCATATACAGACTCACGCGCATCCTGAATCATATTTTGTCGACACCCAGCTCTCAGTCTTTAGCCGGATGTCGAAGGCATATTCATCTTGTACTATATAGAAGTGAACACAGTCGATTTCGAATGGAGGCCTGTGCATGTTGTCTTCCTGAATCGACTATTGCAAACTATGTAACAATGCAGAAGTGGTTTGCATTTGATTGAGTCCCCTGAGAACCACTTAGCCTCATTGTTCACTTTTCAGATTGACTTACACATACTGAATTTATTGGTGTCAATCTCACAAACCTCGGCAATTGTTAGCATCCTTCTTTCCCCTTGTCTGTTGACAATAATCATGGACTTGACAGAATCCATATCATCTTCGAAGTCTTCAAGTTTTTTCCTCTTTCACATATTTGGTTTTGTGTTCACTTGCTCGTTCATGTTATTTCACTACCGGGATCTTTCAATGCCTATCAAATGCGTCTAGTAACGACATTCAAAATGATGTTCTCGTCAATGTTTGCAGATCTTATGTGATTTTACTGTGTGGATATCTCTCATTGTATTGCAGTAGCATTAGGAGCTGAATTCACTCGTTCTCAAAACAAGGGAATAATACTATCCTCGTAAAACTGACCCAATGAATGTCTCATTCTTAGATATGATAAAGAAGATTTGTAGCTCAGGTGGATGATTTTGATGTGGTTGTAATCTCTGAGCTGGATAGTTTATTCGCGAAGCTTTCATCACCCTACGAGGCGACATCTTCAGCGCATACTTCAATTTAAAGTGAGCTTTTAGATTTCTCCACGAGTTTATTATTCATCTCTCCTGATGACCTTGGACGTGAGTGGTTGTTTTTGTGTGTTTTCACACCTTCTAGGTTACTTGTATTGGCACTCGTTGTTTCTTTGACTTGAACTTTGACCCTTTGTGTGTTAGGTTTCTCTCTTATTTGTTGATAAATGTTGTCTGTCTCGATGTGTCTATTGATTGATGATTCACTGAAATGCCAAGCTTCTAAAAATTCTCTAGCATTCTTGTTGTTTCCTCTGTCTGATATTTGAACGTTGTCCCAGTCGAATTGATGTCCGTGGTTGTCTTGTATGTAGTGATATGAGGGAGTGGATACCATGTCTTTTGACGGCTAGCTTATGTTCGTGGATACGAAAACGAAATGTACGTCCACTTTGACCAATGTAGTGTTTTTCGCAGTTGATACAATCTATTTTGTAGATGATGTTGTTTTAATCTACTTTCACTGTTGAGTCTTTTGGTTGACACAGAATTGCGTGAAGTGACTTTGTTGGTTTGTGTACGACGTCAATCAACTCACACAGACCAAATCGTGAATTCCAGCAGCAACAATCCATTAGCACATAAGAGGAATTGCATACAAACACTATTCAAGAGGGCCAGGACTGATTGCAGCACTCCCACGTTAAGAAAAATTGAAGAAAGATATCTCATGGATGTCTTCCGAAAGAATGAGTATCCACGGAATTTCATCAAAAGACATATACCCCAAAGCCAACCTGTAAAAAAAGCCCTCAAGGAAAGCACAAATAATCGCCTTACCATATATAAAGGATATCTCAGAAATCACTGCAAGACTCTTGAAACCCTTAGGAATTGACGTCGTACACAAACCAACAAAACCAGCCTGCTGTCTTGTGCACATTCGGATATTTTGAGAAAATCTTCAATTTCAATTTTGTGTAAAAGTGTAATCTGTACAACCTGAGTTCTTCTCTTCAGTTTGAGATAGAAAGAAAACCACACACTCACTCGATGATGATGATTCACTTTATTCTGTGTATAATTAAATTTGTTGTTGAAACATCCATCCTCCTCTATTGTAATAAAATACGTTTATTCAAATTATCTATAAAAGCAAGATTGCAAAGAATTACTGAAGACCAACTCGTCTAATTTGTGATTTCTGTTAGTTCCTGAAGTGCGAAGTTTATTTTGGCACTTCTTCCCAGGATATTTATTTTCCGTCTTGTATATTTTTGATGTTATCAATCAGAGACTATATCTGTTTTACATAGTAATCAGCATTACTCAGTCATCAAATGAACAACAGATTGGATTGAATGAGTGAATGAATTATTAGCGTCGACTGCTTATCTATTCTTCAGGAGGTCATTTACGTATACTAACTTGATAAATAGACTAATCTCATGTAGAAAGGCTGATAGCTAGAGTACCATAGGGACAAAGTATCAAGGGATGATAAACATACGAGAAAACGTCGTCAGATGTTTTAGTCTTTTTCTAATTTTCCTTATGGCGTATTTTATGATGAATGTTTATCAAATTTTGAAATGGAAACAAAGCGATTCTTCAGTCAAAAAGTGTCTCTTGACAAATTGCAGTGTGTGACGTGAGAATTTGCTCAGAGTTTTGCTTGGATGGCCAGAATATCCAGATCACAGCATGCTATCTCCTGGGTAATGTACATTGGGATGAAGAAAGTAAGTGATAGAGTGTTTCAGCACATACTGCAGACTGTTAAAAGTTGTTGAACATCCCTAATATCAACCAGCAGCACTAAATAGTCACATAAGAGCGACTTTTAATACAAGGATAGCCATTTCATTCATTTCTGACAGAGGTCATCAGCAGTGAATCAGTTCAAACCAGCTACATGCTGATGTCTGAAATGTTGCCGAATAAGTTTTACTTATTCAGTAAAGTTAGCAGAGTTACAATTTAACTTCAATATTTTCGGATTCAGTGCAATAAAACACCACACTTTCATAAAATACTCTAGAATAACAATAACAATTTCGTCATCAACCAGAATATATATGGTGGCTTCACGTGAACATAGAGAAGACGAGGATGATGAAGATGTCAAACCAGCCAACGACAGTGATAAGCACCAATCACTGTCAACATGGAAAAAGTTGAAAATAGTCACTTCTTCCAATTGTCTAATCACTATCGTTTAAACTACAAATGAATCCGTGGGTGGGGATTACAAAACCCCAATCGGAGAGGCGAGGGAGATTTTCATCGCTTTGAAATCAGTTTGAGAATCGTATTCACTCAAAATAAAAAGTTCGGATTTTCGACACCAGTGTGAA
Organism: Trichobilharzia szidati; assembly: GCA_944472155.2. Taxonomy (NCBI): domain Eukaryota; kingdom Metazoa; phylum Platyhelminthes; class Trematoda; order Strigeidida; family Schistosomatidae; genus Trichobilharzia; species Trichobilharzia szidati. Next base: position 9,914,792 of record OX235277.1, read on the forward strand.
ATCAGTCAGCTCTTCTATGTTGGCTAGTAACTTGGACTTTGCATCATGAGGAACATTTCCAAAGGGCTGAAGACTTGTATCAACAACTGCGGGCATTCCAAAGTGAAGACTAGATGGCCAGCGAGAAGTAACTCTGAGATTGAACCAACCAGAAACCTAATACTCGACAAATGAATATTGCGAACAAAATGAAGATGGATCGGATACACGCTTAAGAGATTATGAAGGATATCTTGTGCCAGGCGTTTTAGGTGTGACCTGAATGAGAAACAATGGGCTGGACGAGGATGCTAGGGTGACATAGATCCTGAATGGGGGACTGCACGGAAAAGCACCAAAGCTATAGGTGCCGCTAAACCCCAGTATTCTACTCAGCAGCCAAAGAAGTAATGATAATCCCAGCCTAGAATACTCACTTGATTTCTTACTGGTCTCAAGCCCAGAGAAAGAAGTAGCACTCAGAGTGGAACTAGTGACCCTGCCCCGGAAAAAAATCAGACTGCTATAAGACTTCAAAGTACAAGAAAAAACATTAATAAAGAGAATAAGAGCTGGCCCAGAATCAGGCTCTTGTCCATGCCGAGCAAAATATTAAGTCGCGTCATCCTGGTAAAAATAAAAGATGCAATGGATGCAAAACTCCGTCCGCAAAAAAGACCCGTTCAATAAAAGCGAATCACATGCTGACCAAATTGCAACTCTACGCCTCATCATCGAAAATAAATTGAATGTCAGTCAAATATTTATCAACTTTATAAAACTAGTGAAACTACCAAAGAAGGGCGACCTAGGATTCTGCAAGAACTGGCGAGGAATCATGCTCCTGTCGACGCCAAGTAAAATCCTGAGTCGCATCATCCTGGAGAGAATAAAGGACGCACGGGATACAGAACTCAGACCAGAACAAGCTGGATTCAGGAAAGGCAAATCATGTTCTGACCAAATTGCAACTCTACGCAACATCATCGAACATAGCATTGAATGGCAATCAAATCTCTACCTCAACTTTATGGACTTTGAGAAGGCCTTCGACAGCGTTGACCGCGAAGTAATTAGGAAACTACTCGAGAACTACGGCGTACCCCAGATATTCATCAACCTTATTCAACAGCTGCACGACAACGGCACATGTCAAGTGATCCATAACGGAAAACTCAGCGAAGCGTTTGAGTAAACACAGGAGTCAGACAAGGGTGCTTATTATCACCAATGATATTCCTAATTGTGGTGGACTGGATTATGCGTCAGACAGTAGGAAACGAGGAGACAGGGATATCCTGGACCAACGTGAAGTACCTAGAAGACCTGGATTTCGCGGAAGATGATTTATGTTTGATGTCACACAAAATTGAAGACTTACAAGCGAAAACCGACAAACTGGTCGAAGAAGCAGCAAAGACAGGTCTCCAGGTTAACATAGACAAGACGGAGGTTATGAAAATAACCAACCAACAACAACAACAGCACCAGCAGCAACATCCAGTGATCACTGGAGTAAGACAAGACTGCCTACTATCATTGGTAACATTTCTAACTGCGGTTGAATGGATTATGTGAGAGATGTGAGAGGACGGCTCTAGAAGATTAAGACGCACGGACAGCTTCCAAATCTCTCCTGTTGATGGTGATTGGCACTGGATGTTGCTGCTGGTGCTGTTGTTGTTGTTGGTTGGTTATTTTCATAACCTCCGTCTTGTCTATGTTAACCTGGAGACCTGTCTTTGCTGCTTCTTCGACCAGTTTGTCGGTTTTCGCTTGTAAGTCTTCAATTTTGTGTGACATCAAACATAAATCATCTTCCGCGAAATCCAGGTCTTCTAGGTACTTCACGTTGGTCCAGGATATCCCTGTCTCCTCGTTTCCTACTGTCTGACGCATAATCCAGTCCACCACAATTAGGAATATCATTGGTGATAATAAGCACCCTTGTCTGACTCCTGTGTTTACTCAAACGCTTCGCTGAGTTTTCCGTTATGGATCACTTGACATGTGCCGTTGTCGTGCAGCTGTTGAATAAGGTTGATGAATATCTGGGGTACGCCGTAGTTCTCGAGTAGTTTCCTAATTACTTCGCGGTCAACGCTGTCGAAGGCCTTCTCAAAGTCCATAAAGTTGAGGTAGAGATTTGATTGCCATTCAATGCTATGTTCGATGATGTTGCGTAGAGTTGCAATTTGGTCAGAACATGATTTGCCTTTCCTGAATCCAGCTTGTTCTGGTCTGAGTTCTGTATCCCGTGCGTCCTTTATTCTCTCCAGGATGATGCGACTCAGGATTTTACTTGGCGTCGACAGGAGCATGATTCCTCGCCAGTTCTTGCAGAATCCTAGGTCGCCCTTCTTTGGTAGATTCACTAGATAACCTTTCCTTCAGTCAGTAGGCACCTGTCCCTCTTTCCAGATCTTTTGCAATAATGGAGTCAGCATATCTGCCGTCGTTTCTGGGTCCGCTTTCAGTGCTTCCGGGGGTATTCCATCTGGTCCAGCTGCTTTTCCAGCTTTCAGAAGCTTGATCGCATTGAAGACTTCAGCTTTCGTTGGAGGATTGTTGTCAACTTGCAGTTGTGTATGTGCTGTTGTTGGTATTTCTGGACGAGTTGTAGGTGATGGTTGGTTCAAGAGTCCTTTGAAGTGGTCCGCCCATTGTTTAATCTGTCTTTCTCCCTTGGTAATTGGGTTCCCTTGCTGTCTTTTATAGGTTTCACTTGTGTTGATCTCTTCCCGGATAGAGACTTGGTTATCTGATATATTGTCCTCAGGTCCCTTTTGCCTGCTGCCTTCTCAGCTTCAGTAGCCAGGTTGTCGTAGAATTGTCTTTTGTCCTTCCTGACACTCTTCTTCACTTCTTTGTCCAGTGCTGTGTAGGTTCACCTCAGTGTCTCTTTCTCTTGTCCATCCTTGCATTGAATCATTTTCTCTTTCACCATTCTCCTCTCCTCTATTAGCTTCCAAATGTCCGTTGAGAGCCATTTCATTGTCTTGTCTCTTTTTTGTTACTAAAACTGTTGAACACGTTTCGTTGAAAATTACCTTCAGAGAGTTCCAATGGTCTTTCACGTGTGATACCTCAGTGGTGCCACGTAGTGCTTCTTGCTTTGCTTTGACAGTCGCAGTGAAAATGTCCTGTGTGATTGTGTCCTTCAGTTTTTGCGTGTTGAACTTGCATTGTGGCCTATCCCCAGCTATCTTCGAGGCTTTGAGCTTCGCCTTGAATGTCCCTTGTACTTGGTAGTGGTCTGAACCCACATCTGCTCCTCTCCTAGATCTTTCGTCCAGCAGGCTCCGTCTCCACTTCCTTGAGATTGAAATGAAGTCTATCTGGTGTTTGGTGTGTCCATCTGGTGAAATCCATGTCGCCTTGTGTATATCTCTGTGTTTGAACACACTGCCACCGATCACCAAATCATTGAAGGCGCAGAAGTCTGAGAAGAGTTCACCATTTTCGTTCATTTCACCGAGGGCCTCACGACCCATAGTGAGTTCTCTTCCTGTAATGTCTCCTCCCAGTTTCGCATTCATATCACCCATCAGGATTTTGATATCGCTCTTTGGGACGTTGTCCATTACTATTTGTAGTTGACTGTAGGAATCTTGCTTCTTCTCTTGTTCTGAGACGTTTGTAGGCGCGTAGCATTGAATGATTGTGACCTTTCTCCCTTTTGAGTTGAACCTGGCTGTCATGATCCTAGAAAAGATTGGTTCCCACTGCATGAGACTTTTTGCCGCTGTTGGTGACATCATGATGGCATCTCCCTCGGTGTGCTCGTGATCGTTCTCTGGGTGGCCGAAGTAGATTATTGTCTCTCCAGGTGGTAGCTGGCCCCTTCCACATCCGTTCCATCTGCTGTCGCAGATTCCCAACACTTCTAACTTATATCTCCTCATTTCCACGGCTACCTGAGCAGCCTTTCCAGTTTCGTACATTGTACGGATATTCCACGTCTCCATCCTTATTTTTGCTTTCATCGAAAGAAGGCACATCGGCTGACTGGCTTCGCGAAGGCTTTCACCAGCCTGCGTCATTTCACTTCCCCGATTCTAGCGAAAAATAAGGACATTGTTTGTATTTGTAGAGTTTTAAATATATTTGTGCTTTGATGTTTTTGTAGCAATTTGGTTAAGTTTTAGGGGTGGAGTTGCTAGCACCAAGCCCCAACCCACCCTCTTTATCTGGGCTTGGAAACGGCTAGAATACTAGTGACCTAGTTATCTAGGCGAGGTTTCTACTCATGCTCTCCTCATTTTGCAACCCTAACAGGCAGTGCCAATGCATCTGTCTCGTGAGATTAATTTTCTCTAGATAACTTACACCGTGAATACTGGATTCTGAATTAAACAGTCTACAGATACAATTTATCTGGTACAATGAACCAGTGGCGAATCAGCAGAATAAACATTCAACCTGATGGGTGCAGTTAGAAACCATAATGTTATCATCTATTGGTAGACTCCTTTTATTACTCGAATTCGTGTCTCGTCAACTTCTACATCTATTGTCCTAATTTTGAGGTAAAGACACATTCATGCATATTCCTATCATTCCTAAAGCTGAATGTACGTTTTGCGTGGTAGTCCACAAATTACAATGCACATCTCTCATCGAACAGGCCAATTCACACTCAAAATGCTCACATTCGTGATGCATGTAGACTGAATGTGGTTGTTGCATGCATCAAATATCCATCTGTAATATCCGAGATTTCTTTCCTACGTTACGCCATCATTTCGATAGACGGAATGTAGGAAGGAATATACTTAAATAATCAACCACTATATTTATGAATTCTAGAAGTGCTTTCGTTTATCTTCGATCGCATTTATCAAAACAAGAATCGACTACTGGTCTCTGAATACGGATTTGCATGCATACCACAGGAAATACTCGATGCCACCTATTTCAAGCCAGTGAGAGAATGTGTTCAACCGCAAACATGTTAATCGTACGCTGTGTACATTGACACTGTAACTTTCAGTGAAATCAACTACATCAGGTCATTCATTATTCACTGAGACCACTTGATCTGCAAACTTCTCTTAACACATTTACAACTGGCTAGTTGATTTCAGAGATCACGTGAGATAGGCAATTACCCTGAATTCGTGAGATCTCGAATGAATCTGTTAATTTGATATTAGAAAACAAGGAATTTGTCAAAAGTGCTTTATTTCTCATTATCCTGACACCCACAAACAAATTTCACATTTCAGTTTTTATTTCCAGTTACCACATCGAGATTTTCGACATCTATTTTCACAGCACTCTTCATGTTCTTTACATATATGACCACGTGGTTTACAACAATATGTACGATCTGATGATACGCGATATCGACATTCAGAATGCGAACAACACTTCCCAAATATATTAGAGCCAATATCGTAATCCCTACACTCACAGTTATCTCCTTTCAAGGAAAACAAATACAAAGATATTAGTATTTCATGAAAACGAAAGCCGCAGTTTGCAATAAAAATGAATATTAAATGGTCAAGAATGAATTAATCAATAAATTATCGCCAGGTAAAACATTCACATTACTACTTTAACACCACTTCTCGTCCCGATTTGTAGGCGACGTCAGTTTGACCCACGTGAATTGTAGTCAGAGATCAGGTTCAGTTCATAGTTGACAGAAATCTACCGTCCATTCACGCGCAAAAGTGTTATCAACTAGCATACATTGAAATGACAGAGATGCAGAGAGTTAATTCAGAGCAACCGAGCCATGTCCTGCAAACCCATAAACATCTGATCACTGTTATTCATAGGAATGGTAATGATTATCTCCATTGTGTCTAATGACCAGTGTGTTCTGCGTTGAAACCGACTAATTTACTTATCAGGACACAATTTCACAAATTTCGTTCTCTGTTTCCTTTCATGCAATGTAATAATGCAGACAAATGCACATCAGTGAGCATGCCTTTCAACAGATCTATTCTCCTGATTCGACTATCCATCATGCGTACAACAATGAAACAGTGTGATTGACACACGAAGAGCGTTCACTCAGATGACAGAAGTGTAGAAATTACAAACTGCCACGTATGTACCACAACGGTTGAGGAGATGGCGGCGAGTTTCACTGATTTGTGATTAGTCGGTTATGCGGAGAAAGATCTTCAGTGAAATGGTACCAGTTCTTCTATGTCAACTACCGAGCTACAGAATGAAAGTGACCACTGAAAACACTACACAAAACATAAGATTATCAGGAGTCATGACCTGAAACATTGATCGGCTAGTGATAATCATTAATAATATCACTATGGTAGGGAAATGAACCTTAGAAATGTGATGGACAGCACTGAATTGCGAGTAGTTGAGGTGCTGTTCTAACACAGCGATATCCACCGTTTATATATCCGAATGTGTTCTGCTGATGAACGTGTCAATCTTGTGACAATTGGACTATAACTGTCGTTGTAGTGGTATTACTAAAACGCAATTCGACTCAGGGTAGTTGTTCGCCACTTTCCGACCAATATCAGAAGTTTCTGCTACCCATACAGTTGACACCATCGAGGTCTGGCGCACTCAATTCGAGCATCAATATTTGAATATGAGATAACGAACACAAACCACACCGTGTCAGACATTTTTCACTTACAAACACCTAACTAATATCAACAGGCAAACAAGTGGCTGAATATTTTAATACGGATGACAAGCATGTGGATTGGGTAATTCTTTTCGATTCGGGTGATGTGGGATAAAAATATCAGATGGTTATGAGGGAACATGAAAGACAGGTGAAATGTGATTTATCTCAACTAAATCAGTTGGCAAAATTCTACACACTTTGATGAAATAAGCCGTCGCCAATTTTGAAATCATCAGTGATGCACATGCAGTTGTGAATACCAATTTCCTGACAAGCCAATTTGCAAGCCTATAGTTCCAACTACTATTTGCAAAAAAATATATGACAACGCGACGCATTCGCTGAAATAAAGGTATATTAGGTTCGCGAACAAGGTGAGCGCATGTTCGAATGCAACACTCTCCATTGAAGAGACACGATGATCACATTTCTCAAGATGTAAAACATCAACCATTGTGTGGCCCGAATCGTTCACACACAAAACCCTCACAACGTGGCTTTGATACTGATTTCTTACAAATTACAACAAAGTCTGAGAATTTGGAATCATTGGGGGAAAACAAATTTCGATGAAAATCAGAGACACTCTGCATGATGTTTGACAGGCAGTTTTATTCCTTCAGTCGACTTCTTAAATTTCCATTACACATAATAACATGAACTTGAAACTTCTGATGGAATCAAGTAATAATCCCAAATCCCTCACAATATGAAGAAATGGATGGATAGAAATCTGTTGGTAAGCATTTGGTCATTTACAGTGGTGAGTCCTTGACTGCATCACCGTATATGTAGGAAAAATTCTCAGCCAGCTAAATATGAGAGTGAAAGAGCATAAATAGCGGCTCAATGTAGTTCCAAAGATCTCAGCACACCTAAAGAAGCTAGAAACCGATCAGCGGCCACACTGCATTCGATGGAAAGGAGAGACAAATTCGGCTTTGATAGGACTAGGGTTCTGCGAAAAGGTTTTCGATCGTATGAAAAGAGACTGACAGCAGAAGCCCTACATACATGAGTGAATTTCAACAGTTTGAACAGGCGTGAAGGTGTGATGTTAGCTGATGCATGGTAAATCCTGATTAATGAATCACAATGGATATCTATCACTAATGATTCATATTTGGTATAAATTACTGATTGTCTATATCTGTTGATGGAGCGGCTCATAAACGTTTTACAACTGTTTAGCATAACACTCATAAACACATCTTGTATACTTCATATGGACACATATTTTCATATCCAGTTATCTGCGACCATGGACATTCAGGCAAACCTAATCAGATGAAAAGTACACTCTGTTAAAAGTGTTTAACTGAAGTTGACCAACATTTGAATGTCTGAGGTCAAATTGTAGTCACAGGTGATACTATTTTGTTTATTATACATGTTGATGCCTGTTTCAATACTTGTACGTTAGGACAAAAGTTTCAAAGAAATGAGGAGTCCTTTTATACCTAAAACTCTCTTGTGTTACTTTGCAGTTAATTTCCCTGAAGATGTTCGGACCAGTTTCCTCAACGAAACTTTGAAGTCGGTCATTTCAACTTCGCTGAGATTTTACTCATATCATTTTTACAAAGAATATTTGACTTGTTCGTGTCTTCACAATTGATCTATAGTGTGCATTCCATTCAATTGGGAATTATACCAGTGAATACAAATGAATAATAATGAGCCATTATATTCTGAACTCAAATGAACTGAACTGAGAAGCTGTTCAGTTATCAACTGGGCTACATGCTAGACAAGATACTGAACACGACAATGTACATCAAGCCATAAACTGGGTTCATTGTGTGCATAAATACACATGAGAAACAGACCAGTTTCGACATAGTGTAGATATCCACCGATTCAGAAACCGCATCCATGTCACAGCATTGCTACAGATTGGAGACACGGATCTACCAAAAACAACCAAAATGCTTTCACATTCTTAAGAATATCAATATTTCACACATATCCCTGCTATCTAATTCATCTAATGTAAACACGACACTCCGAAATTGACGAAGCATCTCATGCTCACAAAAACAATTATCATGCAAGTTATTAACAGAGTGAAGTTGAAGTCTACCCCCGTGAACGCCTCTACATCAATGACATTACTACACAAAGTGGATCATCCGACATTGAGCGCATACCGAATTTCAAATAATACCCAGCCGACCTTATGAACACAAATCTACTATAATCACAGTATAATGCACATCACAAGAAAACATACCTGAAGCCCGAACAACCTGATCGCCCATCACCACAACTGACAATACCAATATCGTGAACAACGTAGAATTGTGCATAGTTGGATTGTGATTGCCACAGTGTGAAGGGGAACGCCAGTATATATTTCGCACTGTATCCAAATGGTGGACATATGAATGCCATTATGATCACACACGAATGAAGATTGTTCACACTGGAACATGATTGAACATTTTGTTATTCACAGGGATTAGTGGAGACGTAGTCAGTGTAGTGAGATCCATGAGAGAAACACGAGTATTCGTCACGTGATTTATTCTAATTCAATGTAACATTTTGGTTATGCTTGTTGACCGTGAGTAGTTGTATTGTGTGCATTGTGGAATAGACCATGTCGTTTATTATAATTCCATTACAATAGTTGTTTGCACACATACATAAGTTCTACTTCTTCACTGCACATGATCATACTGACTGTTCGAATTGTTATTTTCATTCACATTTTTTATTCGTATAACTGCGACTAAAATAGGGTAGACGCTCTGTGCATAATCTCGCTGGAAATAATAACAAAAATATATAGAACTCGTTGTTACACGTAAACGAATAATGTAACACAATAGTAAATAATTTGGTTTCCATGTTACATGTGGAATATTAATCGAAAATGAAGAGGAGAGAGGAACATGTTGGGCGTTGGCGAATTGAGATCGACAAGACTTGCTGTATGTTACACTTCAAATCGAACACAAACCTTTCCGTAATTGAGAATTCACACCTGTGGTCGAGTTTCAGATTACCACGCACAGCGTTCTGTAAACGCGCGATAGAAATACATTATCAGCGTAGTCTAGAGATACATTTCAAAACGATATTAAGCACTGTAATAATATCGACAGACTGGTCGACAGTCTCAAATGCTATTTAGCATGTGATAATGATTCTTGAATTGTGACGTCATTCACAATAAAACAGTCATATGCCACGTTGGAAACAGATTCATTGAACCAACACAGTGAAGTGACTGAAATCCAGAGAATGCATCTACCCTGTTGGTGGCATTAACGGTTGAACACAGTTAACGTGTCACTGTGACATCCATGCAGATCTCTTATTCGGGAATCTTTTCTTGACACAATCCTGGAATTCTAACCTGAAAGCCTTCCTCGGATGCATGAGGTTAATTCCTGTCTCATACCAAGGTAAAGTTTGTGTTCACAGCGTATTCGAGCCCGAAATATTGATGCTGAATCACACTTCAGATGAGTGTAGAAATCCTGACGTGTCTATTACATAGCATTCTAAGGAATTTGAAGTCTACGAAACCTTTCAAATCATTCTAGAGTTAAGTTTATGTATCAGTGAGCCATTTGAACATTATGTAGAAGAAGTTTCAAATACGAGTGATTGCTCTGCATAGACCGGTACACAAAAAACAGTCATTCCCCACAATCTGTGAATGGAGCTGTTTCAGAATCACTGATAAAGGAATACACTCTTCAATATTTTCGTCATCACCTTCCACAGCTGTATGCACACAATAGTCAAACGTTGATTTTTTGTCCGCAAGACAACTTATAAAATCTACTCAGCAATATTCATAACTTTTGCATGTGACCATACTGACAACCATCATTAAATTTGAATGAATAGGAAATCAGGCAATGTGAGTAATGTATTTATACACCTTTAGTAGTCAACAAGGTATGTGAGGAATGGACGCCTTAAGGATGGATGGTCAGAGATGCAATCTATGCTGTGTACGGTATTTATGAATTTGTTGATTTAGCGCCGACCAAGTTATTACCAACACCGAAAACTGTGATTGCACACAGAGAATTCTGTCATTGTTGAGCTATTCATTGCATCACTGGGGTTTTAATCATTAGTCAACTATGGACTTCAGATATTTTATTCATTAGTCGATAAATGACAGTTAGATTGTTTCTAGATACCCCAGGTATTTCGATTTCGTATTCGTTTAATTCGCTACTTCAACCATTTTCACGCAAACTCGTAGGTACTCTGGAGCACATAATCTTGATGTAACGACTGATAGAACTTCTCCACATGATGATTTCACTAAATGTCTGTGAGAGATTTTCTCGTTTGGTCACTGTTTATTCCGATTTCGAAATCCCATCTCTTTGCATTCGAAATCTCTGCTGAAGCTCATCATCGTCATACGTCTTCACAAATGATAATCTAATAATGTCGAATATTGCTTGATACGGAATGTGATATACACAATGCGTTCGTATTTTCACTAGCTTCGTGTCAAGAGATACGATAAATCAATATTTCGCTTTTGTCACCTTCCAGTTTCTTATTAACATCGTTCACTGTTCATTTCTGCTGCCATATACAGACTGACGCGGATCCTGATTCTTATCTTGTCGACAGCCAGCTGTCAAACTTCAGCCGGATGTCGTAAGCATATTCATCCTGTACTACATAGGAGTGAAAACAGTGGATTTCGAATGAAGCTCTGTGCATGTCCTCTTCACAAGTCGACTTTTGTAAATTATGTAACAATGCAGAAGTGCCTTGCTTTCGATTTAGTCCACTCAGAACCACTTAGTCTTATTGGTCACTTTTCAGATTGACTTACAGATACTGAATTTATTCGTCTCAATCCCACAAACCTCAGCTATTGTAAGCATCCTTCTTTCCTCTTGTCTGTTGACAACACTCATGAACTTGACAGAATCCATATCATCTTCGAAGTCTTCAAGTTTTTTTCCTCTTTCACCTATTTGGTTGTGTGTTCACTTGCTCGTTCATGTAATTTCACTACCAGGATCTCTCAATGCCTCTCAAATGCCTCTAGTAACGACATTCAAAATGATGTTCTCGTTAATGTTTGCAGATCTTATGTGATTTTACTGTGTGGATATCTCTCATTGTATTGCAGTAGCATTAGGAGCTGAATAATACTATCCTCGTAAAACTGACCCAATGAATAATGTCTCATTCTTAGATATGATAGAGAAGATTTGTAGCTCAGGTGGATGATTTTGATGTGGTTGTATTCTCTGAGCTAGCTGGATAGTTTATTTGCGAAGCCTTCATCGCCCTACTAGGTGACATTTTCAGCGCATACTTCAATTTAAAGTGAGCTTTTAGATTTCTCCACGAGTTTATTATTCATCTCTCCTGGTGACCTTGGACGTGATTGGTTGTTTTTGTGTGTTTTCACATCTTCTAGGTTACTTGTATTGGCACTCATTCTTTCTTTGACTTGAACTTTGACTCTTTGTGTGTTAGGTTTCTTTCTTATCGGTTGATGAATTTTGTCTGTCTCGATGTGTCTATTGATTGATGATTCACTGGAATGCCAAGCTTCTAAAAATTCTGCAGCATTCTTGTTGTTTCCTCTGTCTAATATTTGAACCTTGTCCCAGTCGAATTGATGTCCATGGTTGTCTGTATGTAGTGATATGAGGGAGTGGATATCATATCTTTTGATGGCTAGCTTACGTTCGTGGATACGAAGACGAAGGGGACGTCCACTTTGACCAATGCAGTGTTTTTCGCAGTTGATGCAATCTATTTTGTAGATGATGTTGGTTTTATCTACTTTCGCTGTTGAGTCTTTTGGTTGACATAGAATTGAGTGAAGTGTCTTTGTTGGTTTGTGTACGACGTCAATCAACTCACACAGACCAAATTCTGAATTACAGCAGCAACAATCCATTAGCACATAAGAGGAATTGCATACAAACACTACTCAAGAGGGCCAGGACTCATTGCAGCACTCTCACGTTAAGAAAAATTGAAGAAAGATATCTCATGGATGTCTTCCAAAAGAATAGGTATCCACGAAATTTCATCAAAAGATATATACCCCCAAGCCAACCTATAAAACTAAAAGCCCCCAAGGAAAGCACAAATAATCGCCTTACCATATATGAAGGATATCTCAGAAATCACTGCAAGACTCTTCAAACCTTTAGGAATTGACGTTGTACACAAACCAACAAAACCAGCCTGCTGTCAACTCGCCTAATTTGCGATTTCCATTAGATCGTGAAGTGGGAAGTTTATTTTGCCACTTCTTCGTTCACTACAGCAAAACATGCTCTTCAACAAACAACCGAACGCACTGATGATGCACACCACATGTATAAGATCATGCCGATCAATATCTTCGACCGTAATGAAGATTGAAGCAATGAATAAAATAACTGCAGATTTCGTCATGAACCAATGCCATTAAGAGATCGTTAGAAACTGTTTCTCAGTTGTCACTCTTCATCTCATTGTCGGCTAATGGATGAATGTCCTGCAGCTGTATTGAGAAGTCATGACCAATGACGTACTGTATGTAAAAGTGAATTCGAATCTCAATGAACTCACTGGTTTAGTGTGGTGCGCTATCACACGAATTGGCAAATTTAGAATACACGCGTTAGTGAATTCTATCTCAAGATGTTCACTGGTTTACAATCTTAGTCTCCTTACCTGAAGTTCACGTGTTCGAAATTCTTGGCGGCAACGGATATGCTGTGATGAGTAGTCTCGAATTTATTGAAATGGTTTTTTTCAGTGCTATCTGGTTTCCAATCAACTCTGACTCCAGTTGGTTATTTGATGAAATCTACGTTCTCACTAATCCAGATAGCTACTAAATCCTACAGTTTAATTTTTATTAAAATAAGTACGATATTCAAGTGTGTCTTTCATACGCATACAGCTTTCCTCTCTTATTCTATCGTTTCATATTCAAAACTTTAAAAATATGCTTTACACATATTTTGGATATCCCAATGTTTCGAACAATATTCCAGTTCTCTACAGCCTATATCTGCAACGATCATCATTTCTGAACGATAGTCATCAATTTATCTTTTAAGACTACTTGGCTTTTGATCTTTACTGACATAGCCACTTCCCTGGACTTTTAGAATACCTTGTAAGTGTACAGTTTTGAAGTGATGTAATGGAAGGCATATTCTGTTTGCTGGCATGCATCTTTCTAATTTAATATCTCATGAGTATTTTTCGTCCATTTCCTTCGAAATTCTTCTGACTTTATTCATTCATGAGGCTTTACATGATCGCGCCATCAGCGATGTTAAGAAATAATTCCTCTTTTGTATTCCCAGGATATTCATTATCCGTCTTGTATATTGTTGATGTTATCAATCAGAGACTATGTCTGTTTTACATAGTAATCAGCATTACTCAGTCATCAAATAAACAACAGATGTGATGGAATGAATGAATGGATTGTTACCGTCGACAGTTTATCTATCCTTCAGGGATTTATTTATGCATACTGACTTGATAAATAGACTAATCTCATGTAGAAAGGCTGATAGCAAGAGTACCATAGGGACAAAGCATCAAGGGATGATAAACATATGAGAAAATGTCGTCAGCTGTTTTAGTCTTTTTCTAATTTTCACTATGACGTATTTTATGATGAATGTTTATCAAATTTTGAAATGAAAACAAAGTGATCCTTCAGTCAAAAAGTGTCACTTGACAAATTGCAATGTGTGACGTGAGAAGTTGCTCACAGTTTTGCTTGGATGGCCAGAATATCCAGATGACAGCATGCGATCCACTGGGTATTGTGCATTGGGATAAAGAAACCAAGTGATAGAGTGTTTCAGCATACACTACTGACTGTCGAAAGTAGTTGAAAAACCCTATCGTCAACTACCAGCACTGAATAGGCACATACGGGCGACTTTAATATCAGGATAGCCATTTCAATCATTTCTACCGAAGGTCATTAGTGGTGAATCAGTTCAAACCACCTACATGCTGGTGTCTGAAGTGTTTCCGAATAAATTTCACTCATTCAGTACTAGTTAAGGTAGCAGAGTTACAATTTTATTTCAACATTTTTGGATTCAGTGCAGTAAATTATCACAGGTTAGTAAACTACTCTAGAATAACAATACTAATTTCGTCATCAACAAGAATATATTTGGTAACTCTAAGTGAACATAGAGAAGACGGGACGATGAAGATAACCAACCAGCCAACAACAGCAACAACAAGCACCTATCCCTTTCAACCGGGGAAAACAGAAAGTGGTCACTTATTCTATTTGTCTAAGCACCATCGTTTGAACTATAACTGAATCCGTGGATGGGACTTACAATACCACAGTCGGAGAGGCGAGAGAGGTTTTCATCGCCTGGAAATCAGTTTGACAATCTTCTGCACTCAACATAAAACGTTGAGATTTTTGACACCAATGCGAAATCAGTCAGCCCTTCTATATTGGTTAGTCCCTTGAACTGTGCGTCATGAGGAGCATTTCCAGCGGGCTGAAGACTTGTATCAGAAATCGCCTGCATTCCATAATGAAGACTAGACGGTTACCGAGAAGTAACTCTGAGAATGAACTAACCAGGAACCTAACACTTGGATCGGATACATGCTTAAGAGATTATGAAGGATAACTTTAGCGAGGCCCTTGAAGTTTGACCTGAATGAGAAACGATTGGCTGGACGGGGATGCTAGGGTGACATAGATCCTGATAGGAGGACTGCATGGAAAAGCACAAAAGCTGTAGGGAGTCAAAGAAGTAAAGATAATCCTTGGCTAGTATACTCGCTTAATTTCTAACTTGTCTCATGCCCGACAAAAGAGATAGCACTGGGAGTGGGGTTAGTGACCTTATCCCGGAAGATGAATCAGACTGCTACAGAAGCTTTAAAGCACAAGAAAAAGCATTAATAAAAACCAATAAGAGCTGGCGCAGAATCAGACTATTGTCCATGTCAAGCAAAATATTAAATCGTGTCATGCTGGCAGAAATAAAAAATGTACTGAGTGCAAAACTCCGTCCGGAAAACGATCGATTCAATAAAAGTAAATCATGTGCTGATCAAAATCGCAACTCTACGCATCATCATCGAATAAAGAATAGAATGTCAGTCAAATATTTATCAACTTTACACAACGCTTTTATCACAAAGCTACATGTCATGTGATCCACAACGGAGAAGTCAGCGAATCGTCTGAAGTGTTTACAGAAGTGAGACAAGACTGCTTACTATCATTGGTAACATTTCTAACTGTGGTTGAATGGATTATGTGGGAGATGTGGGAGGACGGCTCTAGAAGATGTAGACACACGGACAGCTTATTTACAGTGTCACAAAAAATTAATGAATAATACTCAGTGAAAGAAATCAGTACTAAGACTACCATAGTAAGAAAGGCTGGATAAGACCTTTCTGAACAGAAAATTCAGTTTTCGCCTTATGGAATCCTAAAACTTCTGCTTCATGTAGAGGTTGTAGTCAAAATCCTTTCGATCAACTTCTTGATAATACTTTGTAAATGACTTTGAATGAAGTCTCTGCTGATTTTGCATGACCAGGAGTAATAATGTACTCCAGAATTGAGCCATTTTGCATATACATTCCCAACAAATGACTATTCAGCTTTGAAGTGAATTTACGAAACAAGATCACTTTTAGCTGACTTATTTCTTTTTAATAACACGACATGAGAGTTTTTCACACCTTAACAGCTGAATTTTTCATATCACGACTATCACTAGGCATATATCAAGCGTTATGTAGATTTTTATTCCTTCCAAATACTTGCAGTCAACATGCACGGCCTACCACTCTTCTACTAACCATCACACAGACATTATCTCACTGAATGACTAAATTCACTTGTTAACAAATACGGGATAACATCAATCATTCCTGAATTGTGTTAACCAATATTCAGGTCAACAATAAACACACACATAAATCCAAGTGTTCTATTAGTGTTACTATTATCGTTCTGAAGATTTAAAATTGATGAGACATCTGTAAGTGAACACAAGCAAAATAATAAAAATATCATATTTTATAAGGGTGTGTGTGGTATAGAGAGTCATATTGGTGCAGTTTAATGTTAATCAGTCATCTGTTCATCAAGTGGAATGGTTAATTTAATATATACCACTTATGGACTTACTCCATGAACATGGTCGGTGTTGTTCTTGTTGGTGGTGGTGGTTTTGGTTTGGGAGAATGAATTATCTTCCCAGATTTGTTGAACGATTCATTGACTTCAAAATATGGGCATAAATCACTTTTGAAAGCAGAAAAAAACCGTACACTTGTAGTTATTATTACTATTATTATCTAGATGGATGCATTTCATTGTAGAAATGTGGTGTGTTTGTTATTTGTCAACTTACCGCTTCAGTGACTTTGGTCTTGAATTCAAAAGAAGAACACAGAGCAACAAGATGGATTTGTGGAATGATGGAGGAAATGTGTAGGTCAGGTGGATGGTTCTGGTGTTGTAGTTTTCTCTCAGTTGGATGGGTTTACTGAGAAGCAGCTTTCACTGTCCATCTCGACAAAAGTTGCAGTGCTGACTGTAATGTGAAGTCAGCCCAAGGAATTCCGCATAAATGTAATAATTATCTTTCCTGGTGGCGTAAAATGTGACTAACTGTTTTGACTTTGTCTCATGTTAGTCATTGGCAAGATGGAGTTTAGCAGAGAGGATGCTGTGATGTTATCTGATATTGAATTATTCTGAATTTTTAACAAACTCAATTCCCCCCAGTAAAGTGGATCAGTAGTGTCACATTATCCTTGTGACTCATAATATACAGTAAAACAATATTTTTACTTTTTTATTACTAATCTTTTTGACTTATATCAATGCTTACTGTCTATATTTTACATTTCTTTCTACTTTCTTCTCTTGCTTTGTATTCTACATGCAGTCTGGTGACTCAAACTGCTGCACATTAAGTCAAAGTTCTATGTTGACCCAGTCAGTCAGACATTAAATCAGTTAAACGTTATTCTAATATTACCATTAGTTGAATCACCTCATATTAAGTTCGTCAAAATTTGATCACGCCTCACACTAATGATAAAGTTACATGCCTAATTAGTAACACAAACATTATGTTTTGAGTAAGGACTCTACAGACGGTGAACATAAAAGAGTTATCCCACTAAAAAGTGTTATTTTGATTTGAATCTGAGAACAATAAGTTCCACCATCTCGAGTGTGAAGATAAAATGTTACCGATATTCACTGGCTTACAGTAGCTGTAAAAACTCTGAAATGACAGAAGAAGATAGGACCTTGTAACCTGAGGATTTTGTGTTCTGTTTCTGGTGAGGTTATGGGTGTTTACTTCTGACAGGTCTCAAGCTAAGATGAAACAACTCTGAGAAACGTCTTGTCTACAGCTGTTCTCTTAATGATCTCAACCTGTGATTCAATTTGAAACAAAATGGAATTCTTAGAAATCAACACTTGCAAACATTAGAAATCCATTCAAGCCGTGGTAAATCACTAATTGTTTTTTGTTTAAACATTGTCGACTGGCATTTTGTGATACTTTTTGCCATGAACAGCTCACTGTTTAAATATTGATACAACTACTCTGAAAATTGCACTTGTGCATATCACAGAATATTCAGCGTTATTTTCATCTCAAAGTGTTTACTTCTTGTACAGACTCTTCAAGTGATATAATAATCGATGATAAATCATTGGAAATATATTAGTCTATGTCATGCATATTCCCATACTCCATATTGATTCATTTTCCATTTTCTTCAAATACAGATCGCGATCCAAGGATGTAGTGGACTGATTAAAACGCTATGGAAATGAAGTAAATATGGTGTATTCAAGCATCACTTGAAGGTCTGGCTAATGATGTAATCCAGAAGTCTCCAGGCCATCTTCGTGATCTTCTGTGTATTTGTCAGCCAATAGGTTCTTGATTGATCCGTTGTCTGTCAGAGTTCCTTGTTGCCCATCGTTACCAGCCATTGGATCTTCATTACGGAGTGAAAGCAGCTGCTGACGAAACTCTCCAGCCTAGTTAACTAACTGATTTCAAGCGCACAAGAAGTTGAAAGATTCAGACATGGAGCAAGTGAACCTACCTAGAAAAGTTACTTCATCAGCTGCAGAAACTTCAGAGCTCAGAAAAAATAATAAAAATATGGTCATTCTTATTAACTAAGTATGCCATAATTGCCTCCACTGAATTACTTTAATCGTCTATACATGTAACTAGTTTTCAGTGAATACATAGTTTCGAACTTATCTGCAAAGACACTCATTATTAAGAATTAAATTAAAGTTTCATCAAATGTTCTCTAATTAACACAACACTGTCAAAGTATGATTTCCTCCTTCTGATATTCTGTCATTTAGTGAAAGAATCGGTACTCTTCACTAAGCAAATGACTTCGTCATTTGTTTGGTTTATTGATGTATTGAAAAACGTCTTCTTTACTGGACTTTCGAAGGAATCTTACAGATGAACACTCAGTTAACTTGTGTACTATCCATCTTTTTAGCCTTCTATGCATTGAGTTAATTGCACTTTTGGTACTTTTCTGAAGTGAACAGTTGCCTAAGGCGTGAATTAATTGCCATATTGAGAATATGCGTTGTAAGATAGAGAGAAAGGGGGAAATATTGAAAAACGCATTCTACGTCAAAGAATTGGTTATTAAGATCTTACACAAAAACGTGTGTGAATAGTTACAATTATCGGACATATGTGAGGATATGTATTGAGGATTTCGTTATAGAAATTGACTTCCATTCACCTCAGAATGTAACATTTTCAGCCATATGGATATCCATTCGGAACTGTTATCTAATTATTACTTTTAATCCTTAAATCGTATTGGCAAAGTAATTAGGATTGGTGATGACAAATCGAAGGGAAAAGTGAAGAGTCGGATCAAAATAAGGATTGAAACAGTGAACATCGAATTATTAGTCTGACCGTTGAGTAGTAGTCACTAAGGTAAATCACTCAGTTGGCGATATTTTGAGTCTCTCCTGAGATCAAATTAGATACTCTCAGAAACAGTCATGTCAATATGATTATGAGAAATAAGTTGTGCTCGAAACGTCATCCAGTTGTTTATACCGTGCTTACTGTGTTCTGTATCAAATAATGTGGGATGATAGTCCACCACAGTCCTCACTGTGCATCCTTACATTATTTAAAGGGTTTTCCAGTGTAAGGCTATTAATAACATTGGAGTAGCGGGGGAATAATCAAATATCCAGTAGATGGATTTAGCGTTTTTCCGTTTCCTGAGCTGAATGACGTAATTACAAAGAAGCTTCCATCATCCATTTGGACAACATGTTCAGTGCTATCTTGGTTGTGAGTTATTGACAGTATGTATTCTACATGTATTCTATGAAATTATTTGATCACAAAGCTGATGCTAATAAATCACTTTATGCGATGATCACTGACATTGATGTTCACTTGATAGAGTAATACAACTGTTTCGCATTTATTCAGAACTGCGTTATGTTGTAAACAGTATTGGAGATCACTAACCTCCTAGTAAACAATCATGAAAACAGATTAACCTATTTGTTAAAGTTAATTTCTCATTGCCGGATTATTTTCGACTGGAATGCCCCGTCTCTGTAGAAACATAGTGGCCTCCATGCTTTGTAGCCTTGTGGATGTATATTAAATACGTTCGATAGAATCTGGTGCTACGGTCAAATCTCATCGGGAACATTATCACTCACTAAGGATCGCAGTCACATTCAACCGACGAGTTCCAAATGGGACAAGATGCGCATCCTGGCTTCCAATACTAAGCACAATGCACCAAATATATTATCAAAAGCATATTTTGATGTGAAGGTATATCTCAAACTCTGGTCAATATTGATATTCACTGCTTTTGAGCAATGAAAATGCATTTTTGTCACCAAATTTATATACCCTCAAAAAGGCGCTTGTTAGGACCAAAAATAAAGTGCATAAATTCATAAGTGCATATATCATAAGTGTTAAGATTGTCCAGAATCAAGTGAACGTGCATTCAGACTCCTATATGTAAGTACTGTGATATAATTATTGGGTGTATACGTGCACTTTTTGTTGCGATGTTGTAACTATATTTTATCTCACCGTCAAATGTCGTCCCAAACATCTCCCCAAATATAAACATATCTTTATCACAAAAATGTACATTTCTCTAAGTTGCTCACTATCTAATCTTTCAAATTTCGCTGATGTATTCACCATGTTTGCCGCTGCCAACTTCGATAACTCTCTATCTGTTATTACTGGGGACTTCAACTCGTCAGACTGCTCTTTCCTTGAAGCACTTGGTCACTCAAACATTGTCAAATTTCTCACTCGACTTGACAAAACACTTGATTTTGTTTTTACAAATGACGAAGGAATATATGAAACACTTAAAAGTGCATCGATCCTACACTCTGATCACTCTATTGTTCGTAATCTACCTAAAATATACAGCAAAACACATATTAAAGTCTTCTCGCATCTGTCTATGAAAGCACAACAAAGATGCTACTCATCTGACAACTTACTCAATCTAAGGTGCATGTTAAAAAATACTAACTGGGATTTATTCCATGAAAGTTCATTAGATGACACAATTGTCAATATAACGGATTATCTTAAGTTCTGCCTTGATATATGCTGTCTCAAACAAACACTATTCAAACGCCTCGACAGCTTCTCATCTCCTTATCTCAAACAACTTCGCAAGCAAAAAGAAACATTATACAAATCCAAAGACAAATTAGGACTCAAAAAGAATAATGCTCAAATCAAATCTGAAATCAAAAATCTTAATGCTATCTACAATGATACACTTTTATCATGAAATTACTAGCAATAGTAAGCGTTGTAATGATTTTCCCTCTGATGATGTTAATGCTCTTAATCAGTCTTTTATACGCTGTCCTTCTACTTTAACTACTTCTAATGTTACTTATCATGTAGCTGAAAACTTTCATGACTTTAATACTCTCGATGTTCTAAAATGTCTTTAAACGCTCAAGTCCTCACGTAGCCTAGGTCCTGATGGTATACCTGCCTATGTTCTAAAACAATGTGCAGATGTGTTGTGTTCTCCACTAACCAACATACACGAGTGTTCGATTGTTTTCATGTGAATGAATCCATCCACTAAGAGCAAGACTTGTCATCGAATTATTCTTGCACATTTCAGTGAGTATCATATGAATGTTGGTGGATCAATGGGATTACACTGGTTAAGCACGCACTTGATCCGGAATTCGACCTTCTGCTGTCACCCAAGTTCAGCTCGCTTAGCATGTATGAGTCCAGTAAAATACAGAGTGTCAGTTATGAGGCCATCCGCCTTACTCCGAAGAAACACCAATGCTATTGAAGTTCATTTTGTCGTCGTTTTCGCTCTTAGTGACTATGACCAAACATCTCATGGGGAAATACATCCTCGGTGTATTCCTATTGTTTCAATTGAAAAGGAAACACTGACAAAGGTGAATGAATTTTTTTCTTTTGTTACACCACCAGCTCTCTGATTTCAAAAACTGACGAATGAACACTCGAAAATGAGGAACAATTTGTCAAAAGTGAATTGTCATCTACTGTGGACGGACATGGTCGTCGGAATCAGAGTCTATGAAATGTTTAATTGCTTTGCATACTACTTATCCTCTTCTCATTCCGTAACCCTGAAAGTCAGTATCAATGCAACCGTCTCTTCAGAACAATTTTCTCTAAATAACTTACACAGTGAATACTGGATTCCGAAGTAACAGTCTACAGATACAATTTATCTGGTACAGTGACCCAGTGGCGAATCTGCAGGATAAACATTCAGCCTGATGAGTGCAGGTAGATACCGCTACAGTGTCATCAATCGGTAGGCGCCTTTTATTACTCGAATTCATGTCTCGTCGACTTCTACATCTATTGTCCTTATTTCCAGGTACAGACAATCATGCGTATTCCTGTAATTCCTAACGCTGAGGTAAGGCTTTGCGTGTTAGTGCACAAATTACAATGCACATCTCTCATCCCACAGGCTAATTCACACTCAAAATGCTCATATTCGTGATGCATGTAGACTGAATGTGGTTGTTTCATGCATCGAATATCCATCTCTAATATCCAAGATTTCCCTCCTACGTTACGCAATCATTTCGATAGACGAAATGTAGGCAGGAATACACTATTATAAACACTCACTCATTCAGTTAAAACTGTTACTATCGACATCCAAACATTCGCAGCGTTCACCTTTCAAAGAAATAATATACAAAGATATTGATATTGCATAAAAAAGAGTGGTGGAGTTTGCTTTGAAAGTCAAAATGAAATTGTCATGAATGAATTAATCGATAAGTAATTGTAGGGTAAATCATTCACATTACTACCTTAACACCACTTCTCCTCTGGATTTGTAGGCGACGACAGTTTGACTCAAGCGAATTGTAGTCAGAGATCAGGTTCAGTTCATATTTGACAGAAATCTGCCATCCATTCACGCACAAAAGTGCTATCAGCTGGCATACATTGAAATGCCAGAGATGCAGAGAGTTTATTCAAGGCAACCAATGCATATCTTGCAAACCTTGTCGAACTTCCTATAAACATGTGAATATATCTACTGATCACTGTTATTCGTAGGAATGCTAATGATTTTCTCCATTGTGTTCAATGACCAGTGTGTGCTTCGTTGAAACCGACTTATTCACTTATTAGTACAGAAATTTCACAAATTCGTTCTCTGTTTCCTTTGATGCAATGGAATAATGCAGACATATTCTCATCAGTGAGCGTAAATTTCAACAGATCTATTCTCCTGATTCGACTATCCATCATATGTTTAACGATGAAACAGTGTGATTGGCACACGAAGAGCGTTCACTCAGATGACAGAAGTGAAGAAATTATAAAATGTCACGTATGTACCACAACAATTGAGGAGAAGGCGAGGGGCTCCACTAATTTGCGATTAGTTGGTTATGAGAAGGAAAAATCTTCAGTGAAACACTACCACTATTTCTACTTCAAATACAGAACTCTCGAATGAATGAGACCACTGTAAACACTACCCAACACATACGATTATCTGAAGTCATGACCTGAAACATTGATCGACTAGTGATAATCATTATTACTGTGACTATGGTGGAAAAATGAACACTAGAAGTGTGATGGACAGCATTGAATTGTGAATAGTTAAAATGCTACATTAAACCAGCAATATCCACCATTTATCTATTCAAATATATTCTTTTGGTGGACGTGTCAATCTTGTGACAATTGGACTATAATTTGAGTTTTGTTGGTACTAATGAAACACAATTCGATTCAGGGTAGTTGTTCGCCACTTTTCGACCAATATAAGTAGTTTCTGCGTCGCACACACTTGACGCCATCGGAGTCTGGCGCAATCATTTCGTGCATCATGATTTGAATATGAAATAACGAACACAAACCACACCGCATCATACACATTTCACTCACAATCACCTAACTAATATCAACACGCATACAAGCGGCTGAATAGTTTAGTACGGATGACAAGCATGTGGGTTGATTAATTCTCTTCGATTCGTGTGATGAAGGATAAAAAAATCAGATTTTTTGAGGGAAAATGAAAGACAGGTAAAAAGTGATTTATCTCCACTAAATCAGTTGACGAAATTCTACACGTTTATGAAGTGCGCTGTCGCCGATTTTGAAATCACCCGTGATTCACATACAGTTGTGAATACCGATTTCCTGAATTGTCAATTTGCAAGCTTGCTGTTCGAAGTAATATTTACAGTAGCATATATAACAACGCGACGCATTCGCTGAAATAAGGGTATATTAGGTTTGCGAACATAGCGAGCGCATGTCCGAATGCGATACTCTCCATCGAAGAGACACGATGGTCGCAATTCTCAATATGTAAGACATCTACTATTCCGCTGCGCAAACCATTCACACAAAAATCTCATAACATGGCTTTAATACCAAATTCCTAAAAATTCCAACGAAGGCTGAGAAGTCGGAATCTTTGGAGGTAAGCCTCATTACAATGAAAATCAGAGAAACTATGCAAGATGCCTGAGATGCAGTTTCATTCTTTTCGTCGGTTTCTTTTTCTTCCATTACACCTAATTTGATGAACTTGAAACTTCTGATGGAATCAAGTAATTATCATAAATCTTAAACGAGAGATAAACAGAATGTTTAGAAAAGTATGAAAAGAAATCTGTTGGTCAGAAGTGAATTATTTACAGTGGTGAGTCCCTGACTGAATCGCCGTATATGTAAAAGAAACTCACAGCCAGCTAAATATTAGAGTGAAATAGCATCAACGATGTCTTAATGTGGTTCCAAGGATCTCTCCAGACCTAAAGAAGCTAGGAAACAGGTCAGCGGTGGCACTGCATTCGATAGAAACGAGACACAAAATCGACTTTGATAGGACTAAGTTTCCGCGAAAATATTTTGGATCGCATTGACTGACAGCAGAAGCCCTACATGCATCAGTGAATCCCAACAATCCCAACAGGCGTGAACGCGTGATTTTAGCTGATGCATCGTAAATCTTGATTAATAAATTAAAATGGATATCTATCACTAATTATTCATAATTGATATAAATTCCTGATTGTCTATATCTTCTGATGGAGAGGCTAACAAATGTTTTACAACTGTTTAACAAAACACTCATAAACACATCATTGTATACTGCATATGCACATATATTTTCACATTCAGTTATCTACGACCATCGACATTCAGTCGAACGTAATCTGATGAAAAGTACAGACTGTTCAAAGTGTATAACTGAAGTTGACCAACATTTGAAAGTCTGAAGTCAAATGTTGATCACAACTCATAAAATTTTGTTTATTATACATGCTGATGTCTGTTTCATGACCCGTGCGTAAGGACAAATGTTTTAAAGAGATGAGGTGTCTTTTTTAATACATGAACCTCTCTTGTGTTAATTTCAGTTGATTTCTGTGAAGAAGTTCGGATCAATTACCTGAACGCAACTTTGAAGTCGGTCATTTCAACTTCGCTGAGATTTTACTCATATAATTTTTACAAAGAATATTTGACTTGTTCGTGTCTTGACAATTGATCTATAGTGTGCATTCCATTCAATTGAGAACTAATCCAGTGAACACAAATGAATAATAATGAGCCATGATATTCTGAACTCAACTTCACTGACAGTCATCAATTGAGAAGCTGTTCAGTTATCAACTAGGCTACATGCCAGACAAGATACAGAGCACGACAATGTACATCAAGCAATAAACAGGGTTCATTGTGTGTACAGTTACACATGAGCAACAGACCAGTTACGACATAGTGTAGATATTAACTGATGCGGAAACCACATCCAAGTCACAGCTATGCTATAGATTGGAGACACGGATCTACCGAAAACAATCACAATGCTTTCCTATTCTTAAGAATATCAATATTTCACACATATCTCTGCTATCGGATTCATCTAATGTAAACATGACACTCTGAAATTGACGAAGCATCTCATGCTCACAAACACAATTATCATGCAAGTTATCAACAGAGTGAAGTTGAAGTCTACCCTCGTGAACCCCTCTACATCAACGACATTACTACACAAAGTGGATCAACCGACATTCAGAATAGCTGAACAGTAAATTAGGCATCTACCAAATTTCAAATAATACTCAACCAGCCTAATGAATATAAATCTACTATAATCACAGTAAAATGCACATCACAAGAAAACATACCTGAAGCCCGTACAACCTGGTCGCCCATCATCAGAACTGACAATACCAATATCGTGAGCAACGTAGAAGTGTGCATAGTCGGATTATTATTGCCACAGTGTAAAGGGGAAAGCCATTATATATTTCCCACTGTATCCAAATCGTGGACATATCTATGCCATTGTGTTCACACACGAATGAAGATTGTTCACACTGGAACATAAGTGAACATTTCGTTATGCACAGGGATTAGTGGAAACGTAGTCAGTGTAGTGAGATCAATGAGAAGAACACGAGTATTCGTCACGTAATTTATTGTAATTGAATGTAACATTGAGGTTATACATGGTGTCCGTGAGTAGTTGTATTGTGTGCATTGTGGAATAGATCAAGTCAATTATTATAATTCTATTCCAATAGTTGTTTGCACACACACATAAGTTCTACTTCTTCACTGCACATGATCATGCTGACTGTTCGAATTGTTATTTTCATTCTCATTTTCTATTCGGATAAATGTGACTAAAATAGGGTAGACGCCCTGGCCATAATCTCGCTGGAAATAATATCGAAAATATATAGAACTCGTTGTTACACGTAAACGAATAATGTAACAGAATTATGAATAATTTGGTTTCCATGTTACATGTGGAAAATTGATCGAAAACGAAGAGGAGAGAGGAACCAGTTGGGCGTTGACGAAGTGAGATCGAAATGACTTGCTGTATGTAACACTTCAAATTGAATACAAACTTTCCGTATTTTTGAATTCATTCCTGTGTTCGAATTTTAGATTACCACGCACAAGGTACTGTAATCGCCTGATTGAAATACATTATCAGCGTAGTCGAGGGATACATTTGAACATGATATTAGGCACCACAATAATTATATCGACAGACTGGTCGACAGTCTCAAATACTATTTCGCGTGTGATAGTGATTCTCAAGTAGTGACGTCATTCGCAATAGAACAGTCATTTGCCACGTTAGAAACAGATTCATTGGACCACCACTGTGAAGTTACTGAAATCCGGAGAATGCACCTACCCTGTTGGTGACGTATACGGTTGAACACAGTTAAAGTGGCACTGTCACATTCATGCACGTCTCTTAGTTTAGAATCGATTTGAGATACAATCCTACAATTCACACATAGTAGCGTTTCTCGGATGAATGAGGTTAATTCCTGTCTCATATTTAAGTGAAGTTTGTATTTAAAGCATATTCGAGCCCGGAATATTGACCCTGAATCACATTTCGGATGAGTGTAGAAATCCTGACGTGTCTTTTAGATAGCATTCTAAAGATTTTGAAGTCTAAGAAACCTTTCAAATTATTTAAAAGTTGAGTTAATGTATCAGTCTGCCTTTGGAAGATTAGGTAGAAGAAGATTCAAGTACGAGTGATTGCTCTGCATATCCCGGGACACAAAAAAAGTCATTCCTCACAATCTCTGAAAGTAGGCGATTCAAAATTGAAAAGAGTAATCACTGATTAAGGAATAGCCTCTTCACTATCTTCCTCATCAACTTCGATAGCTGTATGCGCACAATAGTCAAACAGTGATTGTTATCTGCAAGATAACTAATAAAATCCACTCAGCAATAGTCATAACTTGTGCATGTGGCAATACTCACAACCGTCATTAAATTTGATTGAATAGGAAATCAGGTAATGTGAGTTATGTGTTTATACACCTTGAGTGGTCAACAAGGTATGTGAGGAATAGACGCCTTAAAAATGGATTGTCAGAGATGCAATCTATGCTGTGTACGGTATTTATGAATTTGTTGATTTAGCGCCGACCAAGTTATTACCAACACCGAAAACTGTGATCGCACACAGGGAATTCTGTCATTGTTGAGCTATTCATTGCATCACTGGGGTTTTAATCATTCGTCAACTATGGACTTCAGATAGTTTATTCATCAGTCGATAAATGACAGTTAGATTTTGCCGCGTGAGCATTGTTTTTTGGCTACCCCAGGTATTTCGATTTCGTATTCGTTCAATTCGCTTCTTCGACTTTTTTGTCGTAAAATCTTAGATACTCCGGAGCACATAATCTTGATGGAACGACTGATAGAACTGCTCTAGATGATGATTCCACTGTATGTCTGTGAGAGATTTTGTCTCGTTTGGTCACTGTTCGTTCCGATTTCGAAATCACAGTTCTATGCATTTGCGATCCCATCTGAAGCTGATCACTGTTATACGTCTTCACAAATGATAATCTAATAATGTCGAATATTGTTTGATACGGAATTGTGATCTACACAATGCGTTCGTATTTTCAGTGGCTTCGTGTCAAGAGATGCGATGAATCAGTTTTCGCTTTTGTCACGTTCAGGTTTGTTATAAACATCATTCACTGTTCATTTCCGGTACCATATACAGACTCATGCGCATCCTGATTCACATGTTGTCGACACCCAGCTGTCAATCTCTCAATACCTTGCCTACTCAAATGCCTCTACTAACGAAATTCAGAAATGATGTTCTCGTTATGTTTTGCACTTCTTATGTGATTTCACTGTGTAGATGTCTGTCATTGTATTGTAGTACCATAAGGAGCTGAATTCTCTCGTCCTGAAAAAAAGGGAATAATACTATCCTCGTAAAACTGAGCCAATGAATAATATCCAATTCCTATTACACGCTATCTGAGACATATTTACCCGCAATCATAGATATTCCGGACATGCGAACAAGAAAAGAAAGAGTTCAGGGGATGGTTGTGAGAGATGTTGTCTCGTCCAGTCACTTAGATCATTTCATGAGGACCTGTCTCAGTTTCTCTAGTTCACCATCAATTGCACCACAGGCGCATGCTCCAATGATTCTTAAGGAGAAGCAATTGATACGTTTTCTCTTTCCTATGAAAGGTACCTAAATATGAAAATTCGTGTATATACTACTGCATATTGGTTTCCTGTAGATCAATCTTCAAAGAGAACAGTCAGATCTCCTTTTTAGAAAAAAAATCCAAGAAGAAATGGAATTCTGATTTTATCTCTGATTCCGTTGTGAAATGGATAGCACCACACTAGCAGCTATAGTATAGCAGCCACCCTGATTGACTTGGTGAAATTAATCAGAACTGATGAACAAACAATAAGTCGAGAAATCAAGTAAAAGATGGTGATGTGATAATTGTATTCCGAGATCTGATTTTTCTGATTGTTGTTGTTATTCAGTCTTGCTTAAAATCAAAATCTTCCCAAAAGACAAGTTATCCTGTCAAGTGTACTTTGCTTATGTATCCTTAAGTAATTCCACTTATGCGAATCCATAACAGGAGACACAATTCGATTTAATTATACCACCTATATCGCAAATCAGTTACCGAGATTATCTGCCAGGGTGTCGATTAAAGTTATACTTGGTGAATTTCAGCTTAGCTTGCTTGAAATCACGCTTCTATGGATATTGTTCGACTATTAAAACAAAAGAATGCACGAAAAGTAGATTGATAATGCCGGTTGGAAATCTCAGTTATGTGTGTATTTCACAAAGTAACCATTTCTTCAAAAAACGTTTAGCACATCGTCCTGATAAGACCTTTGACCAAGTCAGTATATTCTCTATATGCCTCAACATCAGTGAGGTCTATCATCGTGTGAATTTCCACGAAATGAGAAAAAAACTTTGACCCATCACCATGTATTACAGGTTGTGTCAGTCATTCTGTTGATGTACCCGTGAAAAATTCACCCAACTTTCAGTCATGTTGAATCTTAAGCTCTCAGAGGAGAGAAATATTCTGAGTGAGAATATGAACCACTACAGAGATAGTGGACGAAAGCAGAAGCTGTTCAGTGGCATGAACGAAGGAGTGAATTTGACAACCAAGTATGGAAAAATATTTTTTTTATACATATTGGCAATCACAGCTTAATAGAAGATACATAGCGATTGAACTGTCATTGTTTCCTATAGGAATATTCAGTTGTAGCCGAAAGGTATTCAAGTGCGATATCGATCTGAATTTGTGCATAACAAAGAAAGCTGACACAAACAGATGCCAGTATATAAGTGACTTCTTTTCTTTAGATGTCATTGTGGCTGTCAGTTGTGTTCCATTTTCCTTTTAGATGTTATGTGTCATTGGCTTGTATTAGGAAATACTACTGAAATAACATCCTGCTTGATACCTAGACTTTCAGTGAGAGCAAATATACATGAGTAAGAAATAAAGGGACTGTAACTTAGTAACCTTATAAAAACGTATAAATGTTTGAAGAAATTCTATCTGATAGAATATAGAGGAAGCGATTGTAGTAATCTTAACTAAATGAGCTGAGCAATACTCACAAATGATAATATACGAAAACGAAATTCTTAGACAATTTACTTACGTCATTCGAATTTTGCACACGACTTGTGCATGTTACAGCACTAGTATGCAGCCCATCCTGGGATTCTTTGGCAGTATCCACCACTGACATCATTTGAGATAGAATAACAAATTCTCCGGTAACGAAGCAAGCTCTTTGGCTATGCGAACACTAGGTGGGAACCCAGTGTCTCGTGTGATCTTGACTTCTGGAAATTCGCGGCATGCAGAGGCATCAACAGCTTAAGACTTTGACGAGTATTTGTCTTAACATCCAAACAGGCAGACCTTGTGTGCGTGGAATTGATTTTCTCCCGATTAGTCATGATTAGTAGGATACAGATTGTCATAAGTGAGGACAGGCATTCGGCAAAGAACATCTATTAGCAATACTGTTATATACCACTATGTGACAGAAGTAAAGCACCACAGGCCGTTGGATTCCGTCACTGTATTTGAACAATCAACAGACTTGCTTAGTTACGTAGAGGTTAAAATTTCGTCTTCGACTTATGTCACGGGAGTGTGCTGGAGAAAATCTTAGTAACTGGATGAAACAGCATTCTCTTACTCCTTGATTTTCCAGTGGGATTCTACTAGGCATCGATTTGTGACAATAAATGAAACCAGCGAAGTTCCTGCAACCCAGTATATATTTATCTTTATATATATTTAAGTAAATCAGAGACAGAACATTTAAGGCTGTATTCAATTTAGGCAAAGACGGAAGCTTTTAATAATGTGGAAAGAAGAAATAGCCTCTAGTCAGAAGACAATTTCCCTCATGAGCAGATTGTGTAACACAACACTTAGCACTATGTGTCTGCAAAACCCTGTGGGACTTCTCCATTTTTTATATTTCCAGATTTGCATATTTTAGATAAGGATTGCACGATTTCATTGAGCCATATCATTCAGTAATGTGATCAAGTATAGACGTCTTAATGCGCAATTTATTTTTCTTGAATGGGTTACATGATGCAGTAGACAGAATGAAAGGATTTCCGCATATTAACTCTGTATTTCAACTTTAAAGAGAGCCGACTATTGACAGTATTAGTACTGTACCATTCGTTGGGTTTGATTTCCTGTTGATACTTTTGAAATGAATCTAATCCCTCCTTTCTGACATGTGCACGTTTCAAGCCATATGGGCTGATATCGCAACCAATGTCACAATAAGCCTGAAGACTCCATGGCAAGCCACAAATAAAGAAATATGCGTAGCGTAGCTTCCACGTGCGATTAGTCACAAATAATTTTCAGAAAGCGAATTCATCCCTCAATTCAACTGTCACAATTATCTCACGAAATGTGATGATTTTAGCTCGTTGAAACTAATTTTCTTCAGCTTATCATCTGCGACAACTTCTACTTGATGAATGCAGAGTACTTTTTCCTGAATTTGATTGGTCATCAATTAGTGTCATGTGTGAAGTCCTATGTTTGGTACAGACAAAATTTCATCAGTCTAGCTTGCGATGAAGCCACCATGCTAGGTGGCTCGCTATCAAGGTATACTCAGAATTGCTGATATTAGATCGTTGGGAGCGATCGGCAGAAAGACTTACATCTAGGTTTCATGCTTTCTGGTTCTCGAATTTCCGAATGGATATGAGTTACTGCAACGTTTCAAGTACGACTTGCTGACGAGTGCCAACACATACCTAACTTAGGTCTATGGCTGCCGGTTGACTGCTTCCAATTATCTGATAAGAGGAATAACATTTCTACTAACGAGAATTTGACG
This sequence comes from Trichobilharzia szidati, assembly GCA_944472155.2. NCBI lineage: Eukaryota > Metazoa > Platyhelminthes > Trematoda > Strigeidida > Schistosomatidae > Trichobilharzia > Trichobilharzia szidati. Next base: position 9,947,219 of record OX235277.1, read on the forward strand.
TCATAGTTGATTTAAGTAAAAAGTCATTTTATGCAGTTAAGACATGACTTCAAAGACCAAAGTAAGGAAAAATAGTGAAGAGCATCGAAATTTCTCTGTTTCGATCGAGAAGACTCACTCAGTCTTCGAAGAAAGCACAACTGGGAAATAGCATGGATTCCCAAATTTCTGTAAACTAAACACTACACATTTGAAAATAGCCTGGCAACACACATCACCGAAATGTACACTTAACAACCATCATAATTCTATTGGAATAACAAAACTCAAAAGAGACGAATACGCGTGATTCACCTTCCCTTTTCGATAATAGTAGGTGTCTAAATCTCTTATATGAATATCATTTTCAGCAGCACATCCATAGACACCAGTATCATCAATAGTCACAGAATTGATCTGAAGTACTGGACTTGACCAATGTGTCCGATCCGTATCAAGGGTATAATTTAATTATCCACATAATGAGGTGAAAGCTCTGCAATTAAACCAACCAGCTCAGAGGAAAATGATAACTAATGAATAATAATTTCGATGGTTTGCATTGATGCAGACTAACTGAGGATCTTTGTTTTGACTTCCTATACCAGAAGACGTTTGGCGGTGGTGGATTAGAAATCACTTTGCATGATAAACGAACGGATAAATCGATTCGAACATAGACAACTGCATTGATTCTTACTAGTGGAACAACTAAATAAGAAAATGGATAGACAATAATACGAAAAATGTAACTACGAAAAATTAGTAAAACTACTATTAAGGTCTGCTGGACGAAGTGACACCTTTCAAAATATGTAAAACTGACTGAAAAGTGCGTGAAATAAACATGCCTACTACCACTTTGCTTTCTTTTAAGCAGATTCTTTCTATATTAAGAGGAATATTTACGTTCAGTCTTATATGCATGTTATTCCCCTGAATAAGTTTTTGATACAGGCATTCGTTCAAAAAGTATGCGAATACGTCTTTTAAATGTGTTGCTACGATCAGTTATCACTGAACCTTTCTCTAAACATGTCATTAAATGCAATGCTGAAGACACGACTGATGTTCCTATGCATATATATATATATTTATAGGGTAAGCGACCATTTGACCACCAAACCACTGACACATATTGAAGTATATATTTAATTTGATTCAGCGAATTCCTATCCTTCTATAGAATGTACCAGTTTGTTTACCGAACATATGGAAAAAGTAGTTCAACGTCTTGTTAATTAGCTAGAATTTGCCTGTGGAACTAAAAGAGGATGTCAAATTTAGAAAGAACACACTGGTGTTTCAACTGGATTTCCATAGTTTGGTTTGTAAGGGTTAGTTATGGTTTACAAGTTGGTCACGGTATGATATCAGTTAGAGAACCATTGAAAACCAAGGAATACTGGACAGCTGTTACATCCAAGATTGGGAATCATCGGCAGTACCCACCCACCGTGATTCCAAACCAGGACCTTCCGGTTACAAGGCAAGCTCGTATACCACTCAGCCACTGGAACCCGATTCGATGGCTCATGAATTCTAACTTCTCTAACTGATATCAATTCGTGACCAACTCTTAAAAACAAAACTGACTTTTACAAACCAAACTATAGAAAATTAATCTGATGCTCGCTAGTGACTTGCTACAGGATGGAGTTTCCTGGAGTTCTAGTGAGAAGTCGTGACCAGTGAGGTCCAATTAGATGTCACGTGTGTGGATGGATGTCCCACCAACGACATTGGTTGGCGTCGCGCTAAATCACGAATTGGTAGAAGTTAGAATTCATGAGCCATTGAGGAATCGGGTGCCAGTGGCTGAATGGTATACGAGCTTACCTTGTTACTAGAAGGTTCTGGGTTCGAAACCCATTTAGGGTGCGTATTACCGATGATTCCCAGACTAGGGTGAAACAGCTTACCAGTACTCCCTGGTTTTCAATGGTTCTTTAACTGATATCAATCCGTGACAAACTCGTAAAATTTTAAGTGATTAAAATGCTCATTGAAATTTTCAAAAGAATGGATACTGAACAAAGAGTAGTCTTTTCGATTACTTCATCATCAGGCTGTACAGTTATATATACATTATAGTGAATCAATGAAATAGTGTTATAAACAACATTAAAGGAGTTTAAATAACATCAAATCAATAATAATATCAAGAGATAACAGCTCAAAAGCGTCAACATAACACTAAACTGAATGTCAAAATATTAGGAAAGATAATATTACAGAATTCATAAATTTATGGTCCTCACTGAAGGCCATGGCAGTAGTAGGGGCTGAACTTGCTTCTTCTGAACACAGAGCACTGGTTGTTTTTTTTTTGATTTACAGCTTGATTTCCACACCGTATTTTCAGTACAAGTGTGGAACTTTCAGCATGGATATCGGTTGCCCAAATTCAGGCATACCATAGATATCGGGTGTGCGCCGGCAGGGGTTCGAACCCCGGACCATTTGCATGGTCGGCGAGAGTCCTAACCACTGTGCCACCGACGCATTGGCCTCTGCTGTTTTGAGCATGTGGTACCTCGATTTTTCACTACGTATGAATGACCTGGGAGTACTGGGCAGCTGTTTCGTCCTGTTTTGTGGGTCTTCATCAGTACGCACCCACTGTGGTTTGAACCCAGGACCTTGTGGCTACAAGGCTAGCGAGCTCTTATACCATTAAGCCCCTTGGGCCTGATCCAATGACTCATGAATTCTAACTTCTGCCAATTCACGACACAGCGCAACTGCTAGCCAATGTCTTCGGCAAGTATATGTCCTCTCACCCGACCTGCTGCACCCTACTGGTCATTACTTCTTACTAGAAACCCAGGTAACGTCCTACCTCAATAGGGTAAGTTGTTACAATCCGAGGAGGAGTACAGAGTGTCAGTTCAGAAAGTCAGTGAAATTTGATACCGTTTCAGACATTTTTAGTCTAAACATTATCCTGTTAAGGTAAATCAACTTTCTATAAAATGCATAGATAGCGGTCTTGTGTCTCTGTTTTTCTCTTCTTTGAAATCACAATTTTTCAACCAAAATAAAGCACCACTGATTTATCACTAGTAACCAAGTTGATTTGGATGACCAATTTCAGACGGCTGATCTTTCACAGAACTCTCAGTCCTAATAGCGCCTGATGTCCACGGGTGTGTATGATATTCATCTACTCATAATAGTGAGTAATATCTGCAAGCGATTTATGTTATTACTAGAATGGTGTAGCCTAAACTACTAAAAGTTTTGTTTCAGAAGAATTCTCAACAAAATAACAGTTGATAACTGCTGTATATTCGGGGCATTGATGTTACGAATATTCGGCTGGAAAACTGTACTGCTGTCTTTGTCATGTCTCTTTTTAAAAAAAATGAACATTTTACTCAAAAAATCAGCATTTCCTATGAAAAAAAGTAAGTACTCAATATATATACATATATATGTGTATATATACTCAATATCTTTTTTCTCATCTGTATTTGTGACTGTTTCTTCATTTCTTCTGCATGCCGTTTATGTTTGCAACGAACGTTGCCTTTACCTGATTCAACTATTTAATATTAAAAGCTAGTGTGAAGAAGTCAGAAACCAGCTATTCCTCAGTTTACTGTTATTTTAACTTAAAAGACTCAACCATCTAACAACTAATTTCCATTATTTGATATAGATTTAATTTTTGAAGTTGTACAAGTCATTTTCAGGAAATGCCAAATGATTACTGGTGTTTAGTAGAAAAGATACTTCGGCATTGGTTTCCACTTAACAGGTTTGAGATAGATTGAGTGTTCATTAGTCTTCTTCATGGCGAAACAAAGTTTATTCAGCTCGACAGGAATTATAGACTCCGCTGTAAGGTGGTCTGGGACAAACACATGAGCAAAGTGGATAGCGACCGTGAAAGTCAAATAACTCTGATTGTATGCTTGTGTGGAATGCGAATTCAGATGTCCCGGTATTTCAAGCAGACAGTCATTTATAACTAGTGTTTCTCATCAAATGAACATTCTATCACGTGTGTACTCTGGCAAAACGATGCATATATACCTGCATGCATGGGCGTAGTGCTGTTGGTAATTGACGTAATCGGGTGACTAGATTTCAAATAAGCCGACGGCGGTTGATTTGGTAATGGCGTCAGTAAATAAACGAGACAAAATTTAAGCCTATGAACGACGACAGGGTGACATAAACTGATGAACAATGAGGCTGATTCCTATCTGATTACAAAAAATTAGATCGGGTCTGTTTGTACATTTCTAATTTTACTTCGGAAAGCGAACTCTGACCTCCTAGCATAATTATGATTGCAATATTTTATAGAAATGAGAATAACCTACATATGAATAAAATTAGAATTACTTATGTTGTAAGTCAGTATAAGTAACAGTCTGAAATGTGACGTACTATCAAATCCTGTATGTAATTTAAATTGTTTTCGTTTACGAACATTTCAACATCTATTTTAAGTAAAAATCAAAGGCGAAAACTTGGTAGATATGGTTGTGTTTTTTATTCTTTCCTTATGTGCCAACTAGATGAAGGGGTTTCTAAAGCACGTCACAAATGACGTCATAGGAAAACGTATTAAGCTGGTTACAGTAATGAATATCAGCTTTCATTTCCTGTCAAGAGGATCCCCTTAACAAAACGTTCTGACCCGTGCCTGACTAATTACTATCTCCTCATAATGGTATTTTTTGACAGCCTGCCTCGGTGATGTCATTCAGATTTGTTCTCAGGATCCACTCAACCCATCTTTAATTTCTTCTAGTCAAATCTAGTAGCCAAAACCTCCATAGTATTCGATCCGAGCAGACCAAAGGCAAAGCAAACCATCAGAATTGATGGTACTAAGTACTAAATTTATTTCGGACCAAATCGAAGTGCGAGATGATTGCTTAACTAGCTATGGATCGTGCACGAACGAACGCACGTTACACGATGGCGTGTCGAATGACATGGATGCTTGGTGGTAAGCCTTCAGTCAAACAAGTCGACTTAAATAGTTGGGGTCAGCATCCAATGTTCATTGAATAATGCTATGGATAATGATTTCGGGAAATTTACTGCCGCTACAGATGCTATCATCCACAGGTGTTCGATTATCTTCATGTGAATGAATCCGTCCACTGAGAGCAAGACTTGTTATCAAATTATACTTCCAGCCTCCATTCATTGTGCACATTTCAGTGAGTAGCAAATCAATGCTGGTGGATCAATGGGAGTTCACTGGTTAAGCACGCACTTGATCCGGAATTCGACCTTTGGACGTCACCAAACTTCAGCTCGCTTAGCATGTATGAGTCCAGTAAAATTGAGAGTGTCAGTTATGAGTCTATCCACTGCTACTGAATTTGATTTTGTCGTCATTTTCGCTATCAGTGATTATGATCAAACATCTCATGGAGAAATATATCCTCAGTGTATTCCTAATGTTGTAATTGCAAAGGAAACATTGACAAAGGTGAATGAATTCTTTCATTTTGATACACCATCAGCTCCCTGATTTCAACAACTGATTACTGAACACTCGAGAATGAGGAATCATTTGTCAAAAGTGAATAGTCATTTACTGTTGACGGACATGGTCGTTGCAATCAGAGTCTATGAAACGTTTAACGGCCTTGCTTCCTACTCATGCTCTTCTCATTTTGTAACCTAGAAGAGCAGTGTCAATGCAACCGTCTCTTCAGAACAATTTTCTCTAAATAAGTTACATAGTGAATACTGGATTCCGAAGTAACAGTCTACAGATACAATGTATCTGGTACAGTGAACCAGTGGTGAATCAGCAGAATAAACACTCAGCCTGATGGGTGCAGTTAGAAACCACTATATTGTCATCTAACGGTAGGCGGCTTTTATTACTCGAATTCGTGTCTCGTCGACTTCTACATCTTTTGTCTTAATTTCCAGGTACAGAGACATTCATGCGTATTCCTGTAATTCCTAATAGTAACGTTAATTTTTGCGTGGAAGTCCACAAAATACAATGCACATCTCTCATCGAACAGGCTAATTCACACTCTGAATGCGCATATTCGTGATGCATGTAGACTGAGTGTGGTTGTTGTTTCATGCATTAAAGTATCCATCTTCCTTCCTTTCTTCGTTACGCAATCATTTCGATAGACGGAATGAAGGCAAGAATACACTTTAGTAATCACTCACTTAATTTATGAATTCCAGAATTGCCTTCGTTCATCTTCGATAGCATTTATCAACACAAGAATCGACTACTGGTCGCTGAATGCGAGTTTGTATGCACACCACAGGAAATACTCAATGCCACCTACTTTAAGCCAGTGAAGGACGGTAGTCAACCGCGAACATGTTAACCATACTTTGTGTAGATTGACAGTGTAATTTCCAGTGAAATTAGCTACATCAGGTCATTCATTATTCACTGAGACCACTTGATCAGCAAACTCCTGTTAACACATTTACAACTGGCTAGCTGATTTCGGAGATCACGTGAGATTGGCAATTACCCTGAATTCGTGAGATGTCGAATGAATCTGTGAATTTGTGATCAGAAAACAAGGAATTTGGCAAAAGCGATTTATTTCTCATTATCCCGACACCCACAAATAAATTTCACATTTCAATTTTCATTTCACACATCATTCATGACATCGACCATTTTGACATATTTTTCCACAGCAGTCTTCAGGTGTACCACAGTTTTCTCCTTGTAGTTTACAACAAAATGGAAGACCTGATGATTTACGAAGTCGACATTTGGAAAAGGGACAACACGCCCTATATGATTCTTTGTCACCATCCATATTCAAACAATAACAATTTTCTCCTTTGAAAGAAGAAAAAAACAAAGAAATTGGTATTACATGAAATACGGTGACGCAGTTTGCTTTGAAAATGAACATTAAATTGTCAAGAATGAAATAATCCTAAAATTATTGCGAGATAAATCATTCACATTACTAACTCAACACCACTTCTCGTCTGGATTTGTAGGTGACGTCTGTTTGACTCAATTGAATTGTGGTCAGTGATCAGGTTCAGTTCATATTTGACAGAAATCTGCCATCCAATTATGCACACTAATGTTATCAATTAGCATACGTTGAAATGACAGAGATGCAAAGAGCTTATTGAAGTTAACCGGAGCATGTCCTGCAAACCTTGTCAAACTTGATATAAGAGTAAATCCTGTGCACTGTTGTAAAGTGTAATTCCATTATGGTTGAATTTTGTTTTGATAAAGATTTGCAGTGTTATGCATTAATGTTGACTGATGACGTTCCGCGTACAATTTGTTGCTCGTAATCATAACAAGGTGAGCAATTACTTGTGCTCGTAACGTCATCAGTAACACTGTGAGACTTTATCAAAACAAAATTTAACCATAATAGAAAAGATGACATGAAAAACTTCCTATAAACATTGGAATATCTACTGATCACTGTTATTCACAGGAATGCTAATAATTATCCCAATTGTGTTCAATGACCAGTGTGTCCTGCGTTGAAACCAACTAATTTACCTATAAGTACACAAATTTCACAAATTTCGATCTCTGTTTCCGTTCATGCAATGGAATAATGCAAACATATGCACATCAGTGACGATACATTTGAACACATCTATTCTCCTGATTCGACTGTCCATCATGTGTACAACGATGAAACAGTGTGATTGACACACGAAGAGGGTTCACTCAGATGACAGAAGTGTAGAAATTACAAAATGTCAGGTATGTGCCACAACGGTTGAGGAGAAGGCGACGAGCTTCACTGATTTGTGATCAGTTGATTATGAGAAGGAAGAATCTTCATTGAAACGATAACAGTTCTTTTATACATCCCAATTTATTCTGTTGGTGAACGTGTCAATCTTGTGACAGTTGGACTTTATTTTGCGTTGTGTTGGTACTAACAAAACAGAATTTGACCCAGGATAGTTGTTTACCACTTTCCGACTTATATCAGTAGTTCCCCCTTCTCATACAGTTTACGCCATCGGCGTCTGGCGCACTCAATTCGTGCATCATAATTTGAATATGAGATCACGAACACAAACCACGCCAAATCAGGCATATTTCACTCACAATCACCTAACTAATATCAACAAACAAACAAGTGGCTGAATAGTTTAGTACAGATGACAAGCATGTGAGTTGATTCATTATCTTCGATTTGTGTGATAAAAAAAAACAGAATGTTATGAAGGAACATGAAAGACAGGTAAAAAGTAGTTTATCTCCACTAAATCAAATGGCGAAATTTTTCACTTTAATGAAATGCGCTGTCGCCGATTTTGAAATCACCGTTGAGATACATGCAGTTTTGAAAACCAATTTCCTGACTGGTGAATTTGCAAGCCTGTTTTTCTAAAAGCTGTTAGCAATAACATATATGACAACTCGACGCATTCGCTGAAATGAGGGTATATTAGGTTCGTGAACATGACGAGCACATGTAGGAATGCACTAATCTCCATCGAAGACGCACGATGATCGCAGTTCTCAAGATGTAAGATATCCACCATTTCGTGTCGCAAATCGTTTACACAAAAAACCCTCACACTGAGTTCTTACAAATTCCACCAAAGGCTGAGAAGTTGGAATCTTTATGGGGAAAAAAACTCCAATGAAAATGAGAGAAACTATGCAAGATGTCTGCCATGTCCTTTTATTCTTTCAGTCGACTTCTTTTATTTCCATTACACCTAATCAGATGAACTTGAACGTTCTGATGGAATCAAGTAATAATCATAAATGCTTCATAGATAGATATTCAAAATGTGAATAAAAGGATGGATAGAATTCTTTTGGCAAGAATTGGGTTATAGACAGTGGTGATTTCTTACCGCCAAGAAATATAGGATGAGATAAGGCGGATCTTGAGGAGTAACGCTATTGGAGTGCTTCCATGTGAAACGAACAACTCATGTTCATCACTAATGAAAGAAAGACTGACAGCAGAAGCCCTACTTACATGAGTGAATCTCAACAGTTTGAACAGGAGTGCATGTGTGATGTTAGCTGATGCATGGTAAATACTGATTAATAAATTACAATGGATATCTATCACTAATTATTCATACTTGATATAAATTTCTGATTGTCTATATCTTCAGATGCAGAGGCAAACAAATGTGCGATAACTGTTTAACAGAAACATTCATAAACACAATAATGTTTTCTGAATCAGCATATATATTTTCAAATTCAGTACAGACCAGTACACATAGTGTAGATATTAACTGGTGCGGAAACCGCATCCAAGTCACAGCTATCCTAGAGAATGAAGACACGGATCTACCGAAAACAATCACAATGCTTTCCTATTCCTAAGAATAATAATATTTCACACATATCTCTGCTATTTTATTCATCTAATGTAAACATGACACTCCGAAATTGACGAAGCATCTCATGCTCACAAACACAATCATCATGTAAGTTATCAACAGAATGAAGTTGAGGTGTACCCTCGTGAACGCCTCTACATCAACGACATTATTACACATATTGGATCAGCCGACATTCAGAATAGCTGAAGAGTAAATTAGGCATCTACCAAATTTCAAATAATACCCAGTCGACCTAATGAACACAAATCTACTATAATCACAGTATATTGCTCATCACAAGAAAACATACCTGAAGCCTGTACAACCTGGTCGTCCATCATCATAACTGACAATACCAATATCGTGAGCAACGTAGAAGTGTGCATAGTCGGATTATTATTGTCACAGTGTGAACGGGAAAGCCATTATATATTTCCCACTGTATCCAAATAGTGGACATATCTATGCCATTGTGTTCACACACGAATGAACATTTTTCACACTGGAACATAAGTGAGTAATTGCCTAAGCACAGGGATTAGTGGAAACGTAGTCAGTGTAGTGAGATCAATGAGAAGAACACGAGTATTCGTCACGTAATTTATTGTAATTGAATGCAACATTTTGTTTATACATGATGTCCGTGAGTAGTTGTATTGTGTGCATTGTGGAATAGATCAAGTCAATTATTATAATTCTATTCCAATAGATGTTTGCACCCACACATAAGTTTTACTTCTTCACTGCAAATGATCATACTGACTGTTTGAGTTGTTATTTTCATTCTCATTTTGTATTCGAATGAATGTGCTTAAAATATGGTTGACGCCTTGTGCATAATCTCGCTGGAAATAATAACAAAAATATATAGAACTCGTTGTTACACGTAAACGAATAATGTCACAGAATGTTGAATAATTTAGTTTCCATGTTACATGTGGAACATTGATCGGAAATGAAGAGGAGAGAGGAATATGTTGGGCGTAGAAGGGGCGGTCAACACATAATTTCTAGCGTGCATAGATAACACAAATTTACTTAACCAACAACTGTATTCCAAAGTCACGATCAGTAGGGGGGATTTGAAATACGTCAGTTCATTCACCTATCTGATTCTCTTTCAACTCTTACTTTACTTAGATGCCTTATTGAAAATGAGCGAAATCTTGATGAATTTCATGCAGCCGGTTCTTTTAATTATATTTAGTAAAGAAAGGACGAACACATTTGCAGGGCAATTCGAGCTCGTTTTATTTCGTGGATTCTCTTCACCCGCGTACATCCAAAATAAATCAACCATAATATACTACAAAAATTTTGAACTTAGTTTTAACAATGACTTCAAGTAATGGATAGAATGTTTAAGCAATGTGATTCCAAATATGACAGAATCAGACTATTTAGTATTAAAAGAGTAACTATTTTAACAGTAATTAGACAAACGGGGTGGAATTCTGATTTCGCTTTGAAACAAGCATGAACTAAAGACAAAATACTAATTAGAGCAGCAGAGTGAATGTAAACATGCAATGGTGGACACTTCAGGAGGGTGGGCATGAATAGTAAAGTAAAATTATAAGATAGATGAAATAATTAAATTTCGTTGGTTTGAAACCTTGACAGTAAGTTTAACTCATTGAGTGAAAATCCAAATCAAGATTGAGTGGAATGTTACGCAACAGAACAAAACACACAAAAGAAAATGAAGAAAATAGTTATGCTTATCAGGTAGGTTAGTGAGAGATAAGTCACACTCTCTGCTCTTGATGCATAGGTTAGGTTGACGTTTTTTCACTTTACTGAAGAAACACGCAGTTGAAAGAAATACACAAAGTAAAACGAGCTCGCATTATTCACAATCTAAGAAATCTATAGAAGATAAGTAACAAAAATATTCCTATTGAAAGCACGCTCCATTTACCGGTTCGTATGCTCGTTATTTTTGCGATTTATTTTGTGCAGCCTTTAATACGCGGTACAATTTTCCGAACACAGCAAACAGAAATACCATAATTGGGATCCAAACATTATTGGTTCAGACACATGGTGTTTCTTGAATAGCACTTAGACTGCTGCAGACGTTTATCAACAGCTAACTACTTCGGTTTTCTTACCGAAGACTCAGATAGCCTGTTAGAAAGTGTGAGCAACAAGCAGAACTGGCAAAACATCAGCCAAGATCCCAAATGCCTGTAAAATACACAAAATAAATGGAGATGGATTGGAGATACAGCGAGAAAACCGTTGAACAATATCATGTGCAACACAGGTCTTTCAGTGCAGTTCAATTGAGATACAAGTAATTTTAGTAGCTTGAATTCACTTAAACCAATGAAGTTTTTTTGTGGTCACACCATGTGATTGTTGAGCGGAATGAAACTGAATTACTAATAAGTGAAAAACCTCCTGTCTATAAAGAATCAGTTTTCCGTAGAAAATTTAGAAGGATGTAAATCACATGAAAATACTCCAGTTGACAAACAAGGATTAAACTATTACCGATGAAAATATACCATGTACCTGAAATTATCCACATGGAAATACTTCTTCTTCCAACGACTTCTTTTTCAAGCTGTAGAGTTGTGTTTACAATAGGGAAAAAGGTTTCAAGTAGCATTCGAAATTATTCTACCGGAATAGTAGAGATAACTAACGTCATTTTTAATAAAGAGGTGAAGAGGGGGTTAGTGGAGTTAAAGTGGATAAATTATGAAATCTCTAATGAGCTTATCCAATACGTGAATTTATATTATCAGTTGTTAAGTAGGTCAGGTTTTCTTATAAAATTAAAATTCCGAGGATGAGGATAACAGTAAAGAAGGCGATAAGAAAGTGAAGTGGAGTGAATGCAAGTTGCAAAAAAGAATAATACAAAAAGAAAGAAGAACATAACTATGACCAAAGCAAAGAAAAATATGTAACAAAAGCTTTCTGAATACATTTCTGCAGTTTTACTCCATGTATAGATAAGTGGAGAAAAGGCAAACTATTGGAGTGAATGAATTAAGCCTTTTAAATAAGTTTAAAGGATAAATCACGTGTGACTGAATAACCTGAATGCAGAAGGTGTCCAAAAATAGAAGAATAAGTCATTTGATGCTCATATTCCATCAACTAAACCAAGAAGGGTTCAGTCATGCATATCCACATAAAATTATTCCAAGTCCAGTATAATCAGCTCAGCAGGATCATATGAAATGGCGAATTTTCTATTGCATTGAGTTTCACTATGGAGTCTAAGTTAACGCATAACTGGAAGAAGACAATGTTTACAACTTCAATCTCACCCCCAAATTAATTAAGAAGTATGATCATTTCAATTTCTTCTCAGAAATAAGGTTTAAAAAGTAAATACGAAATCGCATCTTTGTGAAAACGTTTTCTTACCAACAAGTGTATTCAATATTTCAAGTATAGGAAGTAACTTCAGCTGAGATAAACCCTGACATTATTTGTAATATGAGATCTGAGTCAGTACATTAATTTGTATACTGCCGATTGACCGAAACTAGTGGCCTTATACCACTCACATCAATCATTGGCGCCAATCAGCTACCAACGACCGAAGTCATCTAAATGTCAGACGATTACTTCACTTGGGTTTAGCCGAGCACATTATTCATGTACTTGGTGTAACGTAGCTTAGTGATCAGAATCACATGAAACCACTTGATTTCTGGCTAGCTGTTGGAGGGAACTAGTGATACACCGAAGCAAATATTCTCAAATGCAATCGTGTTTTTCAACGTTTCCCTTCTTCATTTCCACTTTTGTGGTATCCGGCAGGTCACAAAATACAAGTGACCTGAACAGAAACTTGTTGAAATTTCCCCTTAGTTATTACAAACGGATAAATAGCGAATGAATTAATTTACCAATTTCGAGTTCGCTTTGAATGAAAGTGTCAAATTTCTCCTCATATTGACAAACAAGTGACGATGACAAGAGTCACAGTTGAAATGCATTTAATTTATTACTTGTTATTATCATTATTATTGTTATCACTATTACTAGTGTTACAACATAACAGCTGAGAAAAAAATAACCCGTTTAATGACGCATGAACATACATTTTTATACTTCATGTTCGCATGTCATTCAGCCTGAAAGACTGTTAAGCAATATGTTGACATATTTATGTGATAAATAGTTTGTCAAAAATAACTCATTATGATAGAATTGTTAAAGTTTCGTGACCGTAAAACTGATTTCATTGTCACTCATCTTTCAATTTAAATTTATGTTATCTATCAACGAGAAAAAGATAACGGAAGAAAGAAAGATCAGGTGAATTGAATTTGACATATTGACCCCTTCCTATTGGCGAATTCTAGGAGAAAAATAAGAAGATTCAATTGTCTTACATAAGTCACCTCAGAGAGGGAGATGGAGAGATTTTACACTTTTTCATCTCGCGTTTATCTTGCGGTAGTTTTAGTTTGTCGTTTGATTCTGAAAGCTATTTAGGTACAGTCTTGAAGTAACTAACTGGTAGATAGAGCTCAATTTATTGATCACTGAATCACGCATGTTGGAAATAGGATGCAGTGACAGATAAGCCTTCAGTGTCCTTCTGGACGACATCTTCAGCATAGACTTTAATTTTGAACATTTTCGATAAAATCTGCATTTCTTCAGTCAGTGCGTCTGTCATTCACTGGTAGAGCGCTTACGAGCCAAGTCTGTTAACCGGATTCGATTCCCTGGTGATGCACACCTAAGCCTTCCTTGATTTAATAGTGAATGGCAAACCCGTAGATATCGGACACTGAATGAGAACTCTGACCTATAGAAACAACATCATTGTTACTGAAACTTCATAGCCTCAATCTTGAAGCCCTACATTCTCCTTGGAACTCAGTCATAAAACCACATTCTGTTAATGGGTAGTATGGTGAAGGCAAAAAACACAGGTTTTAACAGTACTTGTAAATTAACATCTAACTGAAAGCTTCGATTTCGACTACATTCGTAAAATGGCATTTTTATTATTATATACGCATGGTCTGTGATGGTTACAGCAGTGACTCTAAAAGATTAACTTTGTCTCTCAAATTGATACGAAGTCATTTGCTATTTCAAATGAACTGTCGTCAAGATTTGACAGAATACACACTCGCTTTAAAGTGTTTAACAAAGGTAGACCAATATTTGTAAGTCTGAGGTCAAATTTTGATCACAGCTGATAAAATTTTGTTTGTTATACTAGTTGATACTTGTTGAATGACTCATGATTGGACAAAGTTTATAGAAACAAATGATGTTCCTTTTATATATTAACCTTTGTTCTGTTAACTTCGCTCAATTTTCTGAAGAATTTCGGATCAGATTGCCGAACGGAACGTTGGAATTACTCATTTCAATCTCGCTGAGAATTTACAAATATGATTTTTTACAAATATTTATTTGAGATTCTGTAGTAGAGGAAATGACGGAGTGAATCTTTTTGTTAAAGCTGGTGACAATGATGTGGTAAAATTATTGAGATCAACACTTCTCGCGGTTACACTTCATTTCATTTTTCTTTGATAACCAAAAATTTTTCAGACTGCAATATCGAATCTGATTGATACCGTAAATGGCAATACAGAAATCTATGGGCGTTTCAATTCAATAAGTGTTGTCAGTGTTTCTTTTTGTTCTCATATGCTTATACAGAATTGAATGAAATGCACCTATGAACTATTTTCTTTAGGTTTTATGTATGCTTTTTGTCAAGGTTCATTTTGAAGAACTTATGAAGTTGCCGTACTAGAGGGTGGCATGCCGAAAGGGATCGATGACTTCTGTTTGAGGAAACCAATAACTGTCAAAGTCAGGCTTATCACTACAATCATTTTAATTCCTTCTGCTCCAAGATGGGACAAAGGGGATCAACAGCACTTCTTCATAAATCCTATTCTCTCCAGTCCCTTTGAGGTGGCTCTCTGATTGCTCACAGGACCTCGTCTTATCCTGACACGCTGTCGTCCATGTCATCCCCGAATTCACGCTCAACTCGTCGACTGTTTTCTATTTGAGCTGCACTCAATAGTCAGCCTGGCGCGTGATGTCACTCAGCAGTTTCGTCAAAGTATGCCTTACGCTTTTTTTTCTTTTTTTTTCTGCCGATTGATTTAGCCATAGATTCGTAGTTGATTCATCGCTTATGTGAGTTTCTTTTTGTCACAATTGCTACCTAGCTCTCTGATCATCACTATGGCTCCAGCGAAGGCAACCACTGATGCAAATCTCTATTAGACTGGTAGAAATGCTTTAAGTTGCGCGTAAATTATCTGAAATATACAGAAGCAATGACTGAACATTAACAAAGAATCTGCATTTTCATGCTGATTGCAGGAGATATCCAAACTCATTTCGTAGTAATAAAGTTCTGTCATGCTTTTCTAATCGTGGCTTTGACATCCTCATCAGTTCCACTTGTAGCTGAAATGACATCGCCTAGATAATTTCAGGTGATCAGCTGTAGAAAAGATGAATAGCGCGTATGGGATTCAACTGCTTGCCACAGTAGACCAAATATAAAAATGATTTGTAACTCAACAATAAAGACAGTAAAAAAGTACATCATTGGAAGAATAAACGATGAAATGACTGATGTATGCTCCGATGAAATTTTGATTATTTAAAGATATCAAGCATGTAAGTAGTTGTGAACTACTGACAGCATGAAATACAACTTTAAAATTATTTATCGCATTCCGACTAATCTTAACTGTTAAGTTTTTGAAGTGGAGTTGCTAGCACAACATCGCAACCCTCTCTCTTTAACTAGGCTTGGGACCGGCTAGAAAACTAGCGAGCTAGTAATCTAGGCAAGTTTTTCAAACGAGTGCTTCGGCTGAGGATCGAATCCCAGATCATGTGCATAGTCGGCGAGCGTCATAACCGCTGGGCCCTCGACGAACTATAATAACACCAACCAAATTAACTAATTACTTTCGTTATGCACTCGATAGCTGTTCGCTAGCAGAATGTGTGACAACACTAGTTGAGCTTCTTGTTTAACAGTGTTTGCATAACCGACAGGAACTATATATTTGTTCCAGTTTCAAATTAAACACATCAGCATTAACGGTGATACTTGAGCAAATCTGTGTTTAAAATCAGTAAGCTCAGAGATGAGAAGGTAACTTCATTGTTCACTGACAAACAGAGTGAAATATTAGTGTAGAATAAACTGGATCCATTTTATTCTGCACTGATATGTGTCCTTCCTCCTTTTAAATCTGTAAGGACGAATAGAGGTATGAAATCAGAAGTCAAAAAGTTAATGCCTACATGAACTAGTCGTTACTTAATGTGGAATGTCATCAATAAGAACAAACAAACGTTGCGGAAAGCACAACTCTTTGCTGAGCTGTTACTTTTCACTTTAAACGAAATTTCATCATCGGCAGAGAAGTTCAGTCCGTTTGGCACTGACATGATACACCTGTGTCTTCCTTAGCTGTAACTACATTATCACTTAGAGATGCACAGTGTAGATTGATGACAGTCAGAACAGTGGTTTTGCAGAGTATAACCATATTACAATGTCACTACGAATACCAACACTGTCGAATGTACAATTTATTGACTTCATTCAACAGAATTGTTGTGGTTTTGACAACTAATCCAAATAGTTAAATTCTGAGTCGCATCACTTTGAAATGCTTTATCATATTTGTGTATGTGTGTGCATTAAAAGGCGCTGGTCAAATTCTTTTTTGATGGTGACATATATCAGTGTGCATTGAATGTCTGTATCTCATTTATTCGTACATTCAGAGATTTTTGAAAATGCTACGAGAGACTGATAACTATAATCATGAAATGTTTGCAAACACGTACGTGTCAGTCATTCAATTTGGTTTCAGACAGACAATGAAATGTCATGTCCTTCATTGTATAACTTTATTCAGTGAGCATGAAATAACGTGACACTTGATGACTCAAGACAGTTTATAATTTGGCATACAAACACGTCCCATTTTCCTTTCTATCATGTGAATCGACAGTTTGTTCTGCACTGAATCAATACCAAGTATGTAGAAATCAATCAAGATTGCACAGAAAGAGCAATCAGGCCATCAGTACATGTTTAATCATTCAGGATATCTACCGGACTAATGCCAACAAATCAGACTGACAAGTCATTGTTTTTCTACTTTTAAGAGACTTGAAATATGCACGTCATCGAAAGCGTTTACAACACACTACTGCAAACTTTATTCAACAGTAGACATCCTCTTGTGCTCAAGAAACATCCATACAAACTTACTACACAGTGAGTGAATACTGCTGTAGTGTGTGTTTAACAAATTAACTTTCTGTAGTTTTTCGGAAGACATTTACTTACCAGCTTCATTGCCTAAGAAAGTGTAGAGATAATGCAGGAAAGTATGGATGTCGAGAGTGCCAAGGTAAGCAATCGCTCTTGCAAATACCTGAGTCTGTTTACTTAGTCAGACACGTGCTGACTGGCTCTCTCTGCAATCTCGATGGGTAAACCCAACTTGCTTTCCATAAACACTAAAGATCAGTTTGCCTGACTTCGTTTTCATGAATTCCTATCCAATGAGATATTAATTTCCTCATCCGTAGTTAAAAGAATCTGTGATACGTTTACAGTAAACTTTACAAACGGTGACCGAGTGAATTAATTAGGCCTGTGATGCAATTGATAACTATTTCCTGGTGTGATGTGTGAAATCGCAAGTGGAGCACCAGTCCCTCGGTTTATGATTTTTCCATAAAACAAGTTTACTAACGATAAGAGAGAAGTTTCAATTAACCACATCGCCATTAATCTGATACTTCAGCGAATCTGCGTCTGCAACGGTTATGCTCAAAGGTGAGAATGTGACTTTTGTGAAACATAACTTTACAATAACTTGAATCCATTTTCTTCTGCTCTAATATTTGTTCATCCTGCTTCTAATTTGATGAGAATAGATTCATGGATGAGGTCAAATGTCAGTGGATGATACCTACATAAGCTACCTATAGAATTGTATTAAGTCTTCTTCAGGGAATTGGACATTCTCCTTTCAAGGATATCTGCTTCTAGGTATCCCCTGAATTCCAAAGAAATGTCACAGTAAACACTTGATTTGAATCTGGAATTCAGAGGAGACCTAGCAGCAGATACCTCTAAAGGAGAATCTCCAATTCCCTGAAGAAGACTTAATACACATCAGTACCTATAGAATGTCAAATATTATCAATAATGAAGAATAAAATTTACGGAAAATGTGCCGTTTGTGAAGCGATTTGTTTTCAATTTATAGGATATTCAACCCACTGGGATCAAGAGTTTAACCCCGCCCAGATTTGCTTCAAACAGTTTATGCTTCTTTTATTGTAATTACATTATCATTTTTAGGATTTACGGTGTACAGCGACGACAGTCACAATAGCTATTCATGAGTATGACCACTCTCAGAAATGTTTCATTGACTTTATTTCCAGAGGTGCGAGGAGTACGACAGCAAATCCAAGTAATGAAATAATAAATCTCATCACTTCAAATGATTTATGATCTTGGTGAATACGATGAGATCTTGATTGAATTCTCATTCTAATGCACCGCATAATGTATCTGTTTGCATTGCATGTCCATATCTCGATCATTGACGAATTGATGGACTAAATAATTACCAAGTTAATTTGCAATCAGTGGATTGTGTTATATCATCATTTCAACTGTCCTTATTCGGTTAAAAGGCATCTAACGTTTTAATTGATCAAATATGTTAAATATATCTCATGATATTAACTGTTATTTCTTTGGTGATGTCTGTAATGTCTCTGCAGATTCGAAATTATAGCTAGTGATTATTCGTGGATGGATATCAAATACATAAATAAATCAGCAGAATTCATGAATGTAGAGTAATGTTTCCTGAATTTGATTTTATGAATACCATTTCTTTGATTAGACACTAAATAATGTCATGTACCTAGTCCTTTGTTTCATACAGACAAAATTCCATCAGTGAAGTTTGCAGTGTAATCCCTATGCTAGGTGGATTGCCATCAAAGTATATACAGAATCCCTCATATCAAATCTTTGAGAGCAGCTGACAGGAAGCTTTGAACCTAGGTTTCATGCTCCCTGGTTCTCAAATTTCCGAAAAGATAGGAGTTACTGCAACATTTCAAGCCCGGCTTGCTGATAAGTGCCAACACGCATCTAACCTAAGTCCATGGCTTCCTGCCGATTGTTTCAAAGTATCTAATAACAGGAATAACATTTCTACTAATGAGAATTCGAAGTCATAGTTGAATTAAGTAAAAAGACATCTTATTTAATTAATGCATGACTTTAAAGACCGAGGTAAGGGGAAATAGTGAAGAGTATGGATATTTGTCTGTTTCGATAAAGAACACTCAGTCTTTAAGGAAACCCCACCTGGCAAATAACATATATTCGTTAATTTCTATAAACACTCCAAGCATTCTGAAACACTAAACAGTGGGAAGTAGCCTAGAAAGATAAATCGGCAAATTATACACCTAACAACCAACATGTTCATACTGAGTAACAAGACTTACAGTAGACGAATATATGTGATTCACTTACTCTTCGATAAGAGTAGGTGTGCAAACATCTCATTTGAATATCATTTACAGCAGTACATCGATAGACATGAGCATCATCTATGGTCACAGATCTGATCTGAAGTACTGGACTTGACTAATGTATCCGATCAGCATCAAGTGTGCAATTATCCACCTAATGAGGTGAATAATTAATAATGAATCATTTCTTGACTGCAGACTAACTAAGGATCTGTGATTAGACTTGACGGCAGTGGATTAGGATTCCTTTTGCATGATAAATGAACGGGATTCACGGATTCGAAAATATACAACTGCACTGATTTTTAGTAACGGTGCAACTGAATACGAAAACAGATAGACAATAATACGAAAAATGTGACTACCAAAAGTAGTAAAAATTATAATAAGGTCTACTAGACGAAGTGATGTTTTTCAAAAAAATGTAATACTGACTGAAAAGTGTTTGAGATGATCGTGCCAACCACTATTACACTCAGATTTAAGTAGTTTCTGTTTACAGTGACTGGAGTATTTGTATATAGTATCACACTTAACGTTATTTCACTGAAACGTGTGTAAACACCGACATTCGTTCAAAAAGCATACGAATGTGTGTTTTAAATGTATTGTTACGATCACGTATTACTGCGCCTTTCTACATATATGTCATTGGATGTGTTACTGAAGGGCTGATTTATATATATGTATGTTCTATAGTATCGAAAACCGATAAATGCTCCGAATTTTCATTTTATGTGATCCGCTTTACTTTGCTTCTTTAGAAATACTGTGAAACACATCATATAAGGTGAAATAAATTCCCATGTCATACGAGGGACGTGCTGATTGGCTGTCTCTGCAAACTCGACGGGTAATCCTAACTTGCTTTCCACAAACACTAAAGAACAGATTGTATTAGATGGTTGGAGGCAATCGGCAGGAAGCCTTCGACCTAGGTTTCGCGCTAGTTGGCACTCATCAGCAAGGCGTATCTGCAACCTTGAAGGAACTGATGTCCCTTCTGAGATTCGAACCCTCGTCACCCAGTGCTGCAGTCAGAGACGTTACCACTGAGCTATTCAGGCTCGCGACTGACCTCCTGTAGGACTGTGTTGGATTGACTGATAGAATTCAGTCTGCACCGAAGATAGGACTAGACGCATTACACTAGTTACTGATTAGTGTTCATTCAAAAATATCCAACACAGTCCTACCGGAGGTCGGTCGCGAGCCTAAATAGCTCAGTGGTAACGTCTCTGACTGCAGCACTGGGTGACGCGGGTTCGAATCTCAGAAGGGACATCAGTTCCTTCAAGGTTGCAGATACGCCTTGCTTACTGGTGAGTGCCAACTAGCACGAAACCTAGGTCCAAGGCTTCCTGCCGATTGCCTCCAACCATCTAATACCAACAATTCACAGTGCACCATAATGGCGAGCCACCTAGCATGGTGGCCACATTGCAAACATGACTGATAGAATTCAGTCTGCACCGAAGATAGGACTAGACACATTACACTAGTTACTGACTAGTGTTCAATCAAAAATAAAGAACAGTTTTCCTGACTTCGTTTTCATGAACTCCTATCCAATGAGATAATAATTTCCTCATCCGAAGTTAAAAGAATCTGTCGTACCTTTCCACTTAACTGTGATTGAATGAATTCATTAGGTTTGTCATGCAAGTGATAACTATTTGCTGACGGGAAGTGTTAAATTGCAAGTAGAGCGCCCACCCCTTCGTTCACGACTTTTCCATAACACAAGTTTAGTAACAATAAGATAGAAGTTTCAATTAACCACATCGCCATTAATCTGATACTTCAGCGAATCTGCGTCTACAACTGTTATGCTCATATGTGAGAATGTGACCTTTGTGAAATATGAGTGTACCATAACTTGAATCCATTTTATTCTGCTCTAATGTTTGTCCATCCTCCTTCTAATTTGATGAGAAGAGATTCATGGATGAGGTCAAATGTCAGTGGATGATACCTACATAAGCTACCTATAGAATTGTATTAAGTCTTCTTCAGGGAATTGGACATTCTCCTTTCAAGGATATCTGCTTCCATGTATCCCCTGGAATTCAGAGGAGACCTGGCAGCAGATGCCTCTAAAGGAGAATCTCCAATTCCCTGAAGAAGACTTAATACACATCAGTACCTATAGAATGTCAAATATCATCAATAATGAAGAATAAAATTTAAGGAAAATGTGCCTTTTGTGATGCGATTTGTTTATCAATTTATAGGATATTCAACCCACTGGGATCAAGAGTTTAACCCCGCCAAGATTTGCTTGAAACAGTTTATGCTTCACTTATTGTAATTACATTATCATTTTTAGGATTTACGGTGTACAGCGACGACAGTCACAATAGCTATTCATGAGTATGACCACTCTCAGAAATGTTTCATTGACTTTATTTCCAGAGGTGCGAGGAGTACGACAGCAGATCCAAGTAATGGAATAATAAATCTCATCACTTCAAATGATTTATGATCTTGGTGAATACGATGAGATCTTGATTGAATTCTCATTCTAATGCATCGCATAATGTATCTGTTTGCATTGCATGTCCATATCTCAATCATTGACGAATTGATGGACTAAATAATTACCAAGTTAATTTGCAATCAGTAGATTGTGTTATATCATCACTTCAACTGTCCTTCTTCGGTTAAAAGGCATCTAACTTTTTAATTGATCAAATATGTTAAATATATCTCATGATATTAACTGTTATTTCTTTGGTGATGTCTGTAATGTCTCTGCAGATTCGAAATTATAGCTAGTGATTATTCGTGGATGGATATCAAATAAATAAATAAATAAGCAGAATAAACATTCAACCTGATTGGTGCAGTTAAAAACCACAATATTGTCATCCATCGGTAGACGCCTTTTATTACTCGAATTCGTGTATCGTCAACTTCTATATCTTTTGTCCTAATTTCCAGGTACAGACACGAATGCGTATTCCTGAAATTCCTAAGGCTGAGGTGAAGTTTTACGTGGTAGTCCACAAATTACAATGCACATCTCTTATCACACAGGCCAATTCACACTCTGAATGCTCATATTCGTGATGCATGTAGACTGAATGTGGTTGTTGTTTCATGCATCAAATATCCATCAGTTATATCCGAGATATCCTTTCTACGTTACGCGATCATTTCGATAGACGGAATGTAGGCAGGAATACACTATAATAACCACTCACCACATTTACGAACTCAGGAATTGCCTTCGTTTATCTTCGATCGCATTTATCAACACAAGCATAGACTACTGGTCACTGGATACGAGTTTATATGCACACCATAGGAAATACTCGATGCCACCTATTTCAAGCCAGTGAAGGAATGTATTCAACCACGAACATGTTATTCATACGCTGTGTAGATTGACAGTGTAACGTCCAGTGAAATCAACTACATCAAGTCAGTATTCCATGAGACAACTTGATCAGCGAACTTCTGTTAACACATATACAACTGGCTAGTTGAATTCGGAGATCACGTGAGATAGGCAGTTACCCTGAATTCGTGAGATGTCGAATGAATGTGTGAATTTGTAATCAGAAAACAAGGAATTTGTCAAAAGTGATTTATTTCTCATTATCCCGACACCCACAAACAAATTTCACAGTTCAGTTTTCATTTCACTCATCATTTTTGGCATCGAGAATGTCGACAACTATTTTCACAGCAGTCTTCATCTTCCCTACAATATTCACCTTGTCGTCTACAACAAAATTGAAGACCTGTTGTTTTGCGATATCGACATTGAGATGAGGGACAACAACCCAAATATTTGAGAGTGTATCTTTCTTGATCATGACATACACAGTTGCCTCCTTTCAAAGAAAAAACATACAAAGATATTGTTAACGCATGTAAAAGGTGGGGCAGTTTGGTTTGAAAGTCAACATGAAATTGTCAAGAATGAATTAAGGGATAAATGATTGCGAGATAAAACATTCACATTACTACCTGAACATCACTTCTCGTCTGGATTTGTAGGCGACGTCCGTTTGACCCAAGTGAATTGTAGTCAGAGATCAGGTTCATTTCATAGTTGACAGAAATCTGCCATCCATTTATGCACAATAATGTTGTCAACTAGCATACATTGAAACGACAGAGATTCAGAGAGTTTATTCAAGGCAACCGATACATATCCTGCAAACCTTGTCAAACTTCCTATAAACATGTGAATATCTACTGATCACTGTTATTCATAGGAATGCTAATGATTATCTCCATTGTGTTCAATGACCAGTGTGTCCTGCTTTGAAACCGACTAATTGACCTATTAGTACACAAATTTCACAAATTTCGTTCTCTGTTTCCTTTCATGCAATGTAATGATGCAGAATATGCACATCAGTGAGCATACATTTCAACAGATCTACTCTCTTGATTCGACTATCCATCATGTGCACAACGATGAAACAGTGTGATTGAAACAAGAAGAGTGTTCACTCAGATGAGAGAAGTGTAGAAATTACAAAATGACACGGATGTACCACAACAATTTAGGAGAAGGCGAGGAGCTACACTGATTTGTGATTAGTTGATTATGAGAAAGAAAACGTCTTCAGTGAAAAGGAAGCAGTTCTTCTACTTCAAACAACGAACTCCAGAATGGAAGAGACAACTGTAAACACTACCCAACTTAATCGATTATTTGAAGTCATGACCTGAAACATTGATTCACCAGGTATAATCATTGTTTATGTGACTATCGTGGATAGATGAACATTAGAATTGTGATGGACAGCACTGAATTGTGAAAAGTTGAGATGCTATTCTAACACAGCGATTCCCGCTATTTATATATCCGAATGTATTCTGTCGGTGAACGTGTCAATCTTGTGACAATTGGACTATAATCGGCATTGTGTTGGTACTAATGAAACACAATTCGACTCAGGGTAGTTGTTTATCACTTTCCGACCAATATCAGTAGTTCCTGCTTCGCATACAGTTGGCGCCATCGATTTGGGCAATCAATTCGTGCATCATTATGTGAATATGAGATAACGAACACAAACCACACCGCCTCAGTCACATTTCACTCACACCTAACTAAAATCAACACCAAACAAGTGGCTGAATAATTTAGTACGGATGACAAGCATGTGGATTGGGTAATTCTCTTCGATTCGTGTGATGTGGAATAAAAATATCAGATGGTTATGAGGGAAAATTAAAGACAGGTAAAAGGTGATTTATCTCCACTAAATCAGTTGGCGAAATTCTACACGTTTATTTAGTACGCTGTCACCAATTGTGATATTTGCAGTGATGCATTCGCAGTTTTGTATACAAATTTCCTGACTAGTCAATTTGCAAGACTATTGTTCTAAAAACTGTTAGCAATAACAAAGAGGACAACGCGACGTATTCGCTGAAATAAGGGTATATTAGGTTCGCGAACATGGCGAGCGCATGTCCGAATGCAACACTCTTCATCGAAGAGGCAGGATGATCGCAATTCTCAAGATGTAAGATATCCACCATTCCGTGTCGCAAATCGTTTACACACAAAACCCTCACAACATGGCTTTGGTATGAAGTTCTTATAAACTCCACCAAAATCTGCTAAATATGAGAATAGATGAGCATTAAAGATGTATCAAAGTGGTTCCGAAGATCTCTGCAGACCTAAAGAAACTATAAAACAGATCAGCGGTCGCACTGCGTTCAATGAAAACAGGTTCCCATATCGACTTTGTTAGGACGATGGTTCTACGAAAGTGTTTTGGATCGTATAAAGAAAGACTGACAGCAGACGCCCTACATACATGAGTGAATCTCAACAGTTTGAACAGACGTGCAGGTGTGATGTTAGCTGATGAATGGTAAATCCTGATTAATAAATTACAATGGATATCTATCACTAATGATTCATACTTGGTATAAATTACTGATTGTCTATATATTCTGATGGAGAGGCTCACAAATGTTTTACAACTGTTTAACACGTCATTGTATACTGCTTAAGAACATATATCCAGTTAAGCACAAATCCAGTTATCTGAGATCATCAAAATTCAGTTTAATGTTTTCCAATGGAAAGTACATTCTGTTCTAAGTGTTTAACTGAATTTGACCAACATTTGCAAGTCTGAGTTTAAATTGCACCCACATCTCATAAAATTTTGTTATTATACATGTTGATGCCTGTTTCATGACTCGTATGTTAGGACAAAGTTTTCAATGACATGAGGTATGCTTTTCATACATGAACCTCTCTTATGGTAATTTCGATTGATTTCTCTGAAGAAGTTCGGACAATTTTCCTGAACGAAACTTTGATGTTGGTCATATACAGAGAAAATTTGACTTGTTCGTGTCTTGGCAATTGATCTATAGTGTGTATTCCATTCATTCGAGAACCAATCGAGTGAACACAAATGAATAATAATGAGCCATGATATTTTAAACTCAACTTCACTGATACTGTCATCAATCGAGAAGCTGTTCAGTTTTCAACTAGGCTACATGCCAGACAAGATAAAGAGCACGACGTTGTACATCAAGCAATAAATAAGGGTTCATCGAGTGTACAGTTACACATGAGCAACAGACCAGCTACGACACAGTGTCGAAATTAACCAATGCAGAAGCCGCATTCAAGTCACAGCTATGCTACAGATTGAAGACAAGGATCTACCGAAAACAATCACCATACTATCCAATTGTGGAGAATTTCAATATTTCCCACATTTCCTTGCTATTTCATTCATCTAATGTAAACATGACTCTCATAAATTCACGAAGTATGTCATGCTCACAAACACAATTATCATGCAAGTTATCAACAAAGTGAAGTTGAAGTCTATACTCGTGAACACCTCTACATCAACGACATTACTACACAAAGTAAATCAACCGACATTTACAAAAGCTGAACAGTGAATTAGACATCTACCAAATACCGAATAATGAATACAAGTCGACTATAATCACTTTATAGTGCACATCAAAGGAAAACATACCTGGAGCCCGTACAACCTGGTCGCCCATCATCACAACTGACAATACTAATATCGTGAGCAACGTAGAAGTGTTCATAGTTTGATTATTATTGCCACAGTGTGAAGGGGAGTGCCATTATATATTTCCCACTGTATCCAAATGGTGGACATATCTATGCAATTGTGATCACCTACGAATGAACATTGTTCACAGTCGAACATAAGTGAGTATTTCCTTATGCACAGGGATTAGTGGAAACGTAGTCAGTGTAGTGAGATCAATGAGAAGAACACGAGTATTCGTCACGTAACTTATCGTAATTGAATGTAACATTGAGTTTATACACAGTGTCCGTGAGTAGTTGTATTGTGTGCATTGTGGAATAGACCAAGTCAATTATTATAATTCCATTCCAATTGTTGTTCGCACACACACATATAAGTTCTACTTCTTCACTGCACATGATCATACTGACTGTTCAAATTGATATTTTCATTTTCATTTCGTATTCGGATAAATGTGTCTAAAATATGGTAGACGTTCTGTGCATAATCTCGCTTGAAATAATAACAAAAATATATAGAACTCGTTGTTACACGTAAACGAATAATGTAACAGAATAATGAATAATTTGATTTCCATGTTACATGTGGAACATTGATCGAAAATGAAGAGGAGAGAGGAACCAGTTGGGCGTTGACGAAGTGAGATCGACATGACTTGCTGTATGTAACACTTCAAATTGAATACAAACTTCTCCGTATTTTAGCATTCACTCATGAATTACAGATTACCACACTCAGCGTTTTGTAGACGCTTGATTGAATTACAATATCAGCGTAGTCGAGAGATAACATTTCAACACGATATTGGGCACCACAATAATAATATCGACAGACTGGTCGACAGTCTCCAATACTATTTCGCGTGTGATAGTGATTCCCAAGTAGTGACGTCATTCGCAATATAACAGTCATATGCCACGTTTGAAGAGTAGTTCGCTCAAAATAATACCCACTTGTATGAAACTTGGGGTGTGCAAAATGCAAGTTTGAAAGTTTCAATATCATCGTTTTAATTTGCTATTGATAAATTAGCACTGTGGAGATCCATTGAAGTGAACGTGGAAGACATTCTGTTTTCATCTGAGGTATTCGTCAGTCGAATCATTGGTGCGAAATACCATGTCAGAAAGTTTCTATTTGATTCTGGTATTCGGTGTAAAGTTCTCATGGTGAATAGGGGTAGCGAAGAAGCCTAGAGTAACTGAACGACATCTAAAGTAAAAGAATAAAAATTTGTGGATAATTCTAGGATTCACAATGCCTACACCAAAAATGTTTGATGTTGAAGGTTAAATAAGGAAACATAGAAAAAGAAAAGATGTCAAATGGACAAAAGATTAACCAGAAATATTATAGCTGGCACATAGGAAGAAGGTGAGAAGAATCTCCGCAAACAGTTAAATAACATTTAAGGTATTCAGGACAGGTGGCTGGGGAAATTACGGAGAATAATAAATTGAAGTGTGCGCTGAAGTTGTTGTCAAGATGGATAATGAAATTTTGCCAGATCAATGATCCAGCTCAGAGAAAGTAAGTACGCCAACATTATCCACCTAAGCTGTACATATTCAACATCTTTTCAATCGGAATTGTTTAATACTCTCAAGTTGGATAGCTGGTTTGAATTCCATTTGTGTCTGATATGTAAGATAATAAAATTACTCAAAATTACGAAGGAACACATATAAATGTGTATATATACACTCTTGACTACACTAAATCGGATTTGTCTGGCGGTGGAAAAAACTGTCTGAGTGCTAATCAGCAGAAGAAACACTAGTCGGCTAGTGAATATTTGCACTCCTGTTTATTTTGCTACTATGATTTTATAGTATGATTTGTAGATTATTTAATTACTTTTTCCATCTTTAATCATCATCATCATTCTCACCATCTTCTAGAGCTACTTCAAGCGAAAGTGATTCACACATTTATGCCCCTATATTCCTCACAATAAGTATCGGTAAATTGTTTACTCATTTTTAGGTAACAGTGTAGAAAAGAACCTCCAAATGAGAGGAACTTCATATATGTGATGAATTTGTGCCAAAACTGTTGTAACAAAATGCAAACCACTTAAGGAGTATTCGAATAATTGGAATCATGAGAAAGATATCTACACAGTTGACGATAGCTAATATACTACTATATTCACATATTTAATTGGAAACACTTTTGGTAAGATTGCCTGAAATATTCTTAGATTATTAGGTATATAGTGAGTAAGATAAGTAACTTCTCAAGGTGGAGTGTCAACTCAAGTCGCGGTTTAATTCCCACAAGTGACCTTTGAATTGAAAGTCCAGTATTCTACTAGATTATCAAGTGTTAGTTTGCAGGCATTTAATCGGTCACAGGACTTCATCGTATGCTTACACCAGTGAGAGAACAACTGGAAAACCTGAGAGTACTGGACAGCTGATTCGTCCTAACTTGAGGCTATTCATCGGTACGCACCCACCACAATGGTTAAAGCTTAGAACTTTCTGGTTACAAGGCGAGCTTGCAAACGATTCACGCGACTACTGGGACTCGATCGAATGGTCCATTAATTCCAACTTCTGCCAACTCATGAGGCCACTAGCCAATATCACTGGCGAGTATTTATCCTGACACTCAATCTACTGTTAACCACTGGTCACGAAGTCTCACTAGAATCAAGAGCCAGTAGCTAGTAGGCTTTTGATTGACGGTCCACTAATAGTCTGCAAGGATTTAATTTCATTGATCACACAAATTGGTTGCATTATGAAAAAATGCAATTCGCAAACAGCCATGTCTGTCAGTTGCTATTACAAAAGTTAATTACTCCTGTGTTGGTTGAAAGCCACGAAGGTATCCTCTCTTAACTGTTACTTCTATATAAATTTATTTTATTCATCTGAAATTTACGTCCTAGTTTCCAAGTGTGTTTTATGGTAGAATCTTATTTTGCTAATTGGCATTAGAATGAGTTGGATAGCTAATAGGTTGTGCTGAAAGTTTTGTTGTAACACTCAGTAGCAAGTCACTGTTGTCTCATATCTCTTTTTCTTTTTTGGTGCAGACTGAATTAAATCCGTGAATTTAGCTTTGTGACCACCATCGAAGATGACTCGCCATCATGATACACTGTGAATTGTTGTTATTGATTGGTTATAGGTAATCAGTAGGAAGACTGAGACCTAGTTTCCGTATTGGTTGCCACTCATCACTAAAAGTTACCTGCAACCTTTCGTCACAACGATTCGAATCCGTGTCACATAGTGCTACAGTCTGAGACGTTGTTACTGAGCCGATTATTTACAACAATATAATATTGCAAATTAGCGATGCACTGTGATGGCCAGTCGCCTTGTATGGTGGCTAAATTTCTAACGTGACCAGCAGAATTATTATGGGGGACTAGTTGCATGCTCTTAGTTACTAGCTAGTGTCTTCTTGGAGTATCCAAAATAGTCCTAGCGTAAGTCAGTCCTGAGTCCGAATCGCTCACTGTTAACGTATCTGATTTGAAAGAGGTTACTTCATTCACTTATCTAGGGAGCATTGTCTCAAATACACGAGGATGTCAAATCGAGAATCGGGAAGGCGAGATACTCATTCATCAACTTAAAACCAATCTGGGAATCTTCGTCATTGAGCATCAACAACAAAATTCGGATTTTCAATACGAACGTCAAGTCAGTCAGTTGTTCTATACGGATCAGAAACTTGGCGGGTCACAAAGAATATTTCCAACAGCCTGTTGCAGACATTTATCAACAACTGTTTTCGCTCTTTACTAAAGATCAGACGATCGGAAAGAATCACCAACAAGAAACTATTGGAATGGACAAACAAGAACCAATTGCTCAACAAATATGCAGGAGAAAGTGGAGATGGATTGTACACTCGCTGAGGAGGTCGCTTGGTGACATCGCGCGTCAAGCACTCGAGTGGAACCCGAAAGGGAAGCGATGAGTGAGACGTCGAAGGGTGACATGGAGGAGATCGTGTGAAGAAGAGTTGAAACAGTGTGGATTAACATGGATGCAAGTGAAAAGTACATCAAAAGACAGAAGGAAGTGGAGGCGTGCATTTGAAGCACTATATTCCACTAGGAATCCAAGGGAACAATAATAATACAATAATAATCATCGATTTTCCACTCACAGTTAATTTATATGTTTCAAAACGGTTATTCAGTAAGCATCAGAGACAATAAAACTGAGACACTCGTGGCAGTCAATTTCCGCGAGGAAACCAGACTTTTATTACGTTAATATTGGTGGATATATTATTTTCAATAGGAGAAAACTGGTTTAACAAGCACTTTTTCTGAAATTCGACCTTCGGCCGCCGCCTAAATTTATCTCGCTTAGCATGTATGAGTCCGGTAAAATTGAGAGTGTCAGTTATGAGGCCCACCCCGAATAAACACCACTGCTACGGAAGTTGATTTTGTCGTCGTTTTTGCTCACAGTGACTGTGACCAAACATCTCGTGGAGAAATATATCCTCAGTGTATTCCTATTGTTTCATTAGGAAAGAAAACATTGTCAAGTGTCAGTGAATTCTTTGCTTTTGGCACATCACCAGCTACCTGATTTCAATAACTGATGACTGAAAACTCGAGAATGAGGAATCATTTGTCAAAAGTGAATAGTCATCTACTGTGGACGCTCAATAATTTTCAGAACAATTAAGTTGATTTTGGATTATGTTGTTGAAGAGTTGAAGAGAATTCAGCGATGAAAATTCTCCTTTTGACAATTTCATTTTCATAAGCGTACAATGCTATACATCATTCATGCATACATGCACACTCACGATTACACGGCCATGCACACGAAATCGTCGAGAAGAGAATTTTCTTCACTGAACTGAAGTGTTAGTTTCTAGCTAAAAGAAATTTATGATGAACAGTTTCTGTGATAATGTTTAACGAGGGAATATACTCAAACCAATATTTATGTTATTCACAAAAAATGTGGTTATGTGAACAAAAGTTTGTTCCATATTGTCATTCATGGATAACTGCTAGTCCCTGTTTGTTTCACCTGTCCGTTATATAGAAGCCTTTAAATATTCGTGTTTTGATGATAGGAATATCTCAATATTCATGAAGGAATATTGAAAAAAATATTGAATTCAGCGATTTTGATAGTTTACAGTATTCAATCAAAATTACAGACATTTCTATTGAGATCATTTTAAAACTACACCTCCTTAGTTGCATCCGTGTGTGTGCACCTGATCCCAAGCTCTATCTGTAGTGAGGTTTAAAGGTTGTCGGAAGTTTGGTGACTAGAGTTGACTTCAGCTCATGGGAGGCTTACAACGTAATATATATATATATTTAAAGTGTGCAGGTAAGTTCCAACTACAGTTTCATGAATATGTGTGAAACGATGCGTTGTGATTTATTTAGGAACACATATGTCTGAAAGTGTAGCTCTATTTGCAAGTTTTCTTCCGAAGTTGCTATAAAATGTTAATTGGCAACGATAGTTAGATGTAATTATCAGTTAGTAAACCGAGTATATCGAATATCTAATACTGAGGTTAACAATAAGTATCCAGTCTCCATTCAACAGTCAGATATACCAACAGAAAGATGGAGTAAAAGTAGACTCTTTAACTGGAACGATCACTCGCTGTCTACTTCATGAAATACGTTGAATTACACAGCCTTTAGTCGACCATCAATTAGTTTACAGTTTACAAGTGTTACCTTGACGATATTGACGCAATTACAGTGCTAAGTGAAACCTTGAAAATCTTAAGGTATGCTCATCGATCAACCGAGTTTAAAACTGAATTCCAGTTACAAAATGCCTTGTTTTTCCCAGGTGTTCATTTGTCATGTTTAAAAAATGGATCTCTACATAGACAGCAGATGGACTTTCGCTATTGACTCAATGCGCAGAAAAGAAATTTCATTGCCTGTATCGAGACTACAGTCTTTCGCAAATGTACTGAAGACACTTTGAATTAATATATAAAATTCTTTAGGAATAGTTGATAAACACTTTAGGTGAAAGAAACATTCTTCGGTATGCTGGATGTGCCAAAGTAACAATCTGTTGTGCATCTGAAATTAAATAAGTCCAAACTTTCAAAGCCTAACGTCAAGAGCAGTCAGGAGAATGTTCTTAGCCGTTTTTTAATTAATTTAAATCTTTTCATATAATAGATACGTACGTGAATAACTGAAACTCTATCTGCATTTCTAGTGATTGGTAGTGTTCCCACTGAGAACTGAGCACTGCACCCGCTGTTTCGAAATTGAAGAAGTTCACTACTTGACAACATGAGCCATGAGGTGTTATTTTCGGTAGCAGGTTATTTATTATTTCTTTTGTAAGTGCAGTCCACATTGTCGATGTCTGTGTCAATGAACAGGCCGCTGGAACCTTGTAAAACGACTATCAGCTATTATTTCTCTCTGTCAACAGGGGCCAAAAATTCTGACCAACTCAGTCAACAGAACGACCAAAATTAGAATAGGATCCAATTTTCCTTATTTAGCGACTTCGTTAATTTCTAGGAAAATAGCTTGATGTTTGCTTGTGCATTGTGCGTGAACATCCTAGAAAAGAGTGGAAACAACTATCTTCTGAAACATAATTTTGAATTAAATCAGGCTGATGTACATATGTGAAAGAAAAGGTACTTTTATGTAAAACGTAATGAATGATTATTGATTCTTATTAAGAAATAAATAGGCTCAACTTCCCTGACCAAGTCTGCTTTATTTATCCGATTCAAAATACTGTACGTTTTCCTAATGATTCCGGAGTTTTCACTGAAATTGTATAAAACAGAAGAAATTAATTGCACAGTTAAGTCCGTATCCATGAGAAAATTCCAGATTATCGGACAACCTGTATTTCTTTGTAAATAATAAAATACAAACTATATTTATTTCCCAGAGTTTCAACATATCCAATAATTCGGATATGTTCCTAAATATTAGAATGACGCATGGTAACTGATTTTACTAAAATACAGGTATTATACTTTTTTGTTCAGGAAATTGATTTCTCCTAACGAAAAAAACAAATTATAGTACTCTAACTGTCGTCCAAGTAAGTTCAAAATACTAAATCATGTATAAGAATATTAATACCTTAAAGTCGTATTAAATTTCGCTGTCAAAATTCACCTCAACACAATGTATTCCATGCTATTCTTGATATTGTCCGAGCCAGCTTGACGATTTGCATCGGTCACTAGAAGTACACTGAAATGCCAGGAACAAAGTCTAGTTTTTCCCCTAAGTAATTCAACCTCTACTTAAGTTGACAAACGCCACACGATCCTTCTGTGTTCGAATTGAGATTCAATCAACTTCCCGACTAAGCGAAACGCTCAGTTTGCTCATTTAATTCAACTTACAATCTTTCACTCACAAATCAGTGCAATCGAATCAGGCAGCATCATCTTAAATTTAACGGGAGGGAATCGCATACGAAACAGTCTACGAATTCTACTCAAAAGTTTCTGAGGACTGCATTCTTTCAGCATCTTAAACTAGAAGGACAATGTCATCCAAATACTGTCATTCAACAAGACTGTTCTCTATTAACATATCAATCGCTTTGTCCCTAAAGTCACTAAAGATCATTACCAATAGTACACCTCTGATGATATAAATTCTTAGCACTCCCGTCACTGGTAAGCATTCTCACAACTCTTTCGTGCCATTAGAGTCAGATATCACATTAAAAGTAAAAGAAATATGAAGGTATTGAACGCTGGCACGCATACCGAGGGTCTGTCGAAAGCTGAAGATATGCTGTCTTCGTGGGTTATGGACTGACTGTTTTTCACAGATGTGTTCCTCCGAAACACTGCTTGGGCTACACATAATTATACCGCACTATTCATCCTTATCACCCTATGATAATCACAAGACAACCTGTTTTCCTTCTTATACACTGGAATAATCAGTGATTCACAGCACTTCACTGGGACTATCTCTCATTCATGAACATTAACTTATACCTTAGTTAACCCACATAGCACTTGATAACCAGATCCCAAAAACCCTACAGAACCACTTGTCTCGTTACAGAATTAAGATGACTTTTATACCCTCATTTATTGAGATTACCAAAAGCCGGCTAGCTTGTCATCCTCAGTGTTACCTACGACATTTCTGTTGTGTATCCCACAGGACAAATTAAATGCTATTTTTCTTGAGGATTGTTTTGCTTGTCGGTTTTCTCTTACAAGCCATTTCTTCAATGCACCTAGGTACTTGTATGATATACATACCAATAGTGAATTCTCAATGTCTTTGGATTTCCTGACCCACCACTATTAAAGACTGCACCACTGTATGATCCAGAATGAATCCCACTTCTAGGATGAATTCTTAGATCACCAATAGCCAGGGTAATTACATCCGGACAATTAAAATTGAATCTTGTGATTAGAACTGCTCAATGATTTCACTGGTGACTTCCAGACCCTATGAGTTTTGTTTACTTTACTAAATGACAGCCACTCACACTGTTCAATAAAAAAACACCCTAACTACTCAGCCTCAATGCATGGTGCTCTGTGTTCCACTTGGTGTGAAGATAATAATAAGTAAGCAGCAAATAAACGTGTCAACTGATGCAGTGATATCAAATCAGATTTAGGTGCTCATCTCTTCTGCTGAATGTGAGTAAAATAAAGATGATTAGTTTACTGTTTATGACGTGAATAAGAAGTGAAGAGATTGTGTAGTCTTGACGGTGTGAATATATTTGTGAGAATTACTTCTGATCTTCATTAATGAAAAGAATGTCAACCCCACTTGAAATCCGTGATGAAGACGTTCACCTTTGGATACGCAAACTACATTTGTAAATATTATTCCCACAGAATACTCTCTGCATCTTCTAAAGGGCTTACTTTTCAAATATTTACTCTATGTCAACAAAAAACATTATTCTAGACTGTCGATTATTAAAGCCAAGCAGCTAACCTGCCTAAGGAAGGCACTTATTTCACTAAATTGCTTATTTCCTAGTTAACACTGGCTTCTTATTTGCATAAACATCGATTCCAGATATTCAGGTGAAACGATATATTGATGGAATAAGAACGGTTGTTTCAAGTGTGTGTACTATTTTCACAGTTAACAAATGCAATACATTGCAATGACAAAACACGTCGTATTCATGACTAGAAGACATTTTACTTCTTATATTTAGGGAGTTTCATCACAAGTGCATTGATTATCAGTTATCCTTCCCCCCCCCTCAATCAAAGTCGACGGTTGACTAGTGTAAATTTATGACGCGACTCTTGGCATGCACAAACCACAAATGCTTAATGATTACTTGATTTGTTTAGTTATTCAGTTATACATGTATTGTGTTTTCCTACAAGCTGAGATGGCAACACATCTAAATAGCAGTTCCTTGTTTCAGTTTGTCGGGTACAGAGGGAATTTTGGAAAAAGAGTTATTTAAGAATATTAAACATTAAAACATAATACAATATTCGTTAACTTTCATGTTTCTGAATAAGACATGTGATTTAACTATTGTAAATCTGAAGCAAACTGAACTGATCTCACTTCGAAGTAAACGCCTTGATTTCTAACTCGTTTAGTGACATCCAGTGATAAAATAAATAGCGCGCACCGTATCTGTTGGTGTTATTCTTAGGCAACCGAAAACCTCCCTCGCAAAGGCACGAGTATTTATATGTTAAACTATTCTAAACTCATAGTTTATTTTTTGTAAATCAAAGTCACGCATATGAATATGGCAAGCTTATATTATATCTTCTATATTTCTGGTATTTGCATTGAGTCATTTCTGTTGCATTTGTTGTGTTGAGTGTACACTCAATGAACCAGGATTCAGTCTCTCTCTCCACCTACTTAGATTACTTCTTAGAATTACATCCCTCCCCCACCATGCTATTGTGTGGTTTGGTGTTAATGCATATATTGCAATTGTTGGGCTTTTTTCTAAATTACTCATCTTCTCGGGACCAACAATTTTCACCTTAGTTGAATTCTTATGTTCCATCAATCTGATTATCCCTGATCTACAAGTTTCACCTATATAGTTGACCTCACAGTCATTGCAGGGTTTTTTGTAAATTATATTATTTTGCTTAATTGGGTTCACCGGGTCTTTTAGCCTGCAGAGCTTGTCTCTTAGTGAATCTGTAGGTTTGGATGCCACTCCAATTCCAGCTTTATTCAGAATCCTACGTAGGGAGTATCTCAGATGTCCTTCCTTATATTGTATTACAGTGGATGACTTATATTCTCTCTTATTTATGTTATCATTAAAAGTTTCACAATAATTTTTATTTAGCCTTTGCCCTTTTTCAGTCTTTCTTATGAATTTTACAGGATACTTATTTAACACTA
Organism: Trichobilharzia szidati; assembly: GCA_944472155.2. Lineage (NCBI taxonomy): Eukaryota > Metazoa > Platyhelminthes > Trematoda > Strigeidida > Schistosomatidae > Trichobilharzia > Trichobilharzia szidati. Next base: position 9,984,467 of record OX235277.1, read on the forward strand.
ACGCTTCTTCTATCTGTTTTATTTCGTCAATAAGGTTTTTTCGTGTGCCACTTAGTGCTACTGCTCGGTTTGTTAAACACTCAACTAAGCCTGCCTTAACATTGAATGGATGAGATGAATTAAAGTCTAAATATCTATTAGAATGCGTTAGTTGTTTGTAAACACTAGTGTGCAGTTCACCTTTTTATATTCGTTTGATTTTACTATCCGACATCGTGGGTAATTCTCCTTGCTCATTTTCGGCTTCAAATGTGAGTTTCATTCCTTCTACTAGTAAGTTCATATGTGTCAAGAAGCTAGAGATTTGTTCTGTTTTGTAACACTGTGAAAGTGTCATCCACATATCTCCACCATATTTTTTGAGTAGGAGTAAATGTATTAGGAGTGTGTGGCTTATCAAAATAAAATCTTATCTATCACGGTAGACTTGATAGTTATTTTTCTCTACGTAATGAAATAAGTAGAAAACACGTCAGCCTTAACTGATTCCAGATTTGTGGCTGGGAAATAACCATATCACGCTGTTCGTATTATTGGTCATTAGGGAAAACAATGAATAGATTGCGTTTCTCTTTATGAGTAGAAGAATTTTTATTAATGTAATACCAACAGTTAAGCATCAGTCGAAATCAATAGACCTAAAATGTAAATGTTCACTCAGTATTTTCAGTCGTCTCACTTAAACATGTGTTGTATTTTCCTCCAAGCTCTAGTGACAACGAATCTCGAGAGCAGTTCCAAGCTTTGGCTTGTTGGATGTAGAGCGCTCTCCTGCAAAATTGTTTCGAAAAGCAACACAACCAGATCAAATACCTACCATCAGTTATTTGTCATGTAATAAATAAATAAAATACACTAGGCAGCATTCATTTTCATCCGTATTCCCGATAATTATTCGATTCACTCCTGATATTTTCTGCTTATGATCGGATTAGTTACACTTCAGAGGATGCGCCTCTTTGAAGCTACTGGGTTATTGACGAATACTAAAAAAATCAAAACTTGCATTTAATCAGTCGAATATATTCCTAGACAATCAGAAATAGCACTCAAATGTTTCAGTGTTTAACTGTTAAGTTATTCTTCATCCACAGGTAATTTCCGCCTTAGTTATCAGATGTCAGCGTATTTGAAAGACTTACGTCATAGGTGACACATTTTCAGACTATAAAGGCACTTGTATAAAGAATATCAGGAAGTTTCCTCACTCAGAAGTTAAAACCTCACAGCTGACATTCATGTCAGATGAGCAATTAAACTAACAACTCTAAAAAAATTTTTGACATACATCTTCTATGAAACACTTACGGCTGTGACAATCTTCACTTTACTGTTATCGGAACATTGTTATTCTTTGCGCAACATAATTTGAATATGTATAATAACACAGGACGAATCCTCGACAACTTCTTGTGTCTCCACATTCAACACTTATAAAAAACCAAATCACATTATCCGAATTAATTGACAATAAATCAGGTATTGAGTAGATTGAGGTTGAAATTCCTCTTCGACATGTTTGGATCCTTGACTCAATGAATCAGGCACTTCTCGAAGTGGAAATTCGAAAAGTCTCGGAGGTGAAGTAGCATAGTATACGTTAAAACAAAGTCCTACACAATGCTTTCCAAGTAGTGTTTTTCAAATTCCCCATAAGTTTGTTTCCCTGAACGGAAATGTACCAAATGTAAGGTAGTAATATGGGCAAATTTGTCTGCAGAAACTGAACGTTTTGGCTTAATGAATTCGGTTAGCGCAGAAATCCATTAATAGTTTCAATGACTGGGAATTCCATAATGTTTGGTTTCATTTATGATACCTTTTCTATGGTATTTAGTCGCCAACTGGAACCTAGTAAAATCTTTTACGAATTGCATTGAGATGTAGAATTACTCGGACATATTCCTCAGTTATCAAGGTGATTTCTATTTAGAAATTTCAAGTTTGTTTATAAAAATTGTCAAATGTATGTTGTGCTTTCACAAAACCGGTTACTTTATACTTACTGTCATATGTGGTGTTATTAGTGTGTTTGTTCACTTATAAGTTATGCGAGTAAAAACTAGGAATGACACATCTATCGCGATCACTGAGTCAAGTGACTCATTGCCACTTTAAACTCCTGTTGACTCAAGATTCATTTAAGGTTATTGAAGGAGCCAAATTTTAATGAAACCGCTTACAATCAGTATCTCTTTTGACTTAAAGACAAACTGAATATCTGGCCTTTGGAATTCATCTGGCATATTGTATTACTAAGCAAGAGACATATGACGCAAGTATCTGCGGTTAAGAATTTCGTCTTCAACCGCTTCATTGGTTCTGAATTAGATTTTCAAGTAACTAAAGTGGCAATCACGAGCATCTGCTTAACCTTCTTTCTCTGAGTGAGAAGTCGGCGAAGTCTGGTCTTGCATAATCGCCCTACTTTTGGCAGCAATATGTCATATACAGAAAATTCGAATTGTTCTGCTCAGTGTTCAGGAGACTGTATCTTAGAATAACTTCCACTAGTACATCTTTGATGAAATTGAACATAAGCTAAGACAGTGTACATCCATGACGGATACTAATGGTTGTCATATTATATTCTTGGCACTCCATTCACATCAAAATCGTTGCTGCAGAACCTCTCGTTCGAGGGAGCTAAATAATATTTTCAAGGCAATGAAATACGGCATGTATGGGACAACCGTAAATATGTCCATATCACAGAATCTGTCGAAAGTCGCAGATATGATCAATACAGCCTCGTCTTCATTGAAAGCCAGCTTGTTTTTCTTGGGTTCGCTTCTTCCCACAACTTCAGCCTTATCTATGCATAAAAACTGAGCCTAGAATATCAGATACCATATCAGTCAATCTTATGACTGTACGTTGAGTAAATGACAACTTGACTTCCTTCGACGATTTGCACCCGTCAAGCGGAACTATCTCTGGTTCTCGAACATTACAAAATACTTCAATTAATTCATATAACAGTTAATCACCAGCGTATTTCACCAGTTCTTGATTCATTCGATCAAGTCCTAGTACTTAAGTTCGTTTCAGATTGCAGACAACATTTGTAATCTCAGTTTCATATAGGGTATTCATATCCACATCTTATGCGGGTTGGTGTTGGATGGTGGGTGAATAGAGCCTGACTCAAGGCCAGCTAAACTGCATTTGTTGTAAATTTGGGGGTAACATGCAGCGTAATTTTCTCAAAGATTTCTTCGCTTATCGTTTTTCTATCAGTATGCGTTTCCTTCCTTGTCTGTTGATAGCTGTTGCCTATACCTTTTCTTTGTATTCGACTTATGTCCCCAACTACCGTTCATGATGGTCTTGAGGACGTTTTACTTAGTTACCATTCGGGAATCTTCGGCTAATCGGTATTTTTAGATTATGCTCAAAAACACATCAGACATTCATTCTCTATTTTAACGATTATATTGCTAAATCTGGAGCCGAGTTATCACTATCTGTAGAACAAAGAATCAAGGTTGTCTTTTGATATTTCAGAATCCCTACGGTTTCGCTACAGATTTCCGAATCCTTAGGGTTTTGTCTAATTTCTAAGCCAACATTGAGTCACATCACTTGACAACGTATCAGCTTTATTATTTGAATAAATTTGTGATTAATTGATTAGGAATTACTTTTATGTTCGATAATCAATAAAGCCTGAACCACTTGAAATCAGTAAGACATAAAGTTACCTCAATTAACAGTTTGGATCTGTGAATTTTGTTTCAGAATACTTGTCGTCTCTCCAAATGAATTTTTATTTTTCAAATGTTTACTTCATGTACATAAAAAGATGATATGGAAAACTTTGTCAATAAAATTATCCTCCTACACCTGGTGGTGTTGGATTTAAACATGTTGAACCATTTCCTCCAAAATTTGGCGGCAACCTATCTAAAAAGCAGCTCCAAGTTTCAACCAGTCGGTAACAGAAAGCTCTCCTGCAAACAAAGTTAGGTAAATAAAACAATGCAATCAATTCAAATTCCTTCATGCGTTGTTTGTAAATATTCAATAAATAAACAAAAGACATTTTGGAACGTTCGTGATTCTTCTTGTTTCCGGATGTTATCCCGTTGACACCTGTGATTTTACGCGGATAAATCTGAAGCACACTTGGAGTACGAGGCTTGATTTCAAACTTGCAGTGGCTTGGTTAGTGACTGGTGGCAATAAATCATAAACGTGCACTATTTCAGTCAAAATTATTCTGAGACGAAGGTGAGCGTCCCTCAGATGTTTGAGTATTGAAATGTGGAGTTATTCTATCCTCAGATAACTTTTGTCTTAATTATTAGGACCTAAGCTTATTGATAAGCCTAACCTTATAAATTTCAGATTTTCGGATATCAAAGAAAATCATACGAATATCACTTCCACATATTATGACTTCACCATGCGTGTCAATTATCAGGAAGTTTCTTCACATATACCTGACAAACTCATTTTCTATTCATTTCAGGTCGACCATTAAATTAGTGATTCTTAAGCTTTTTTCTAGTTGCAAGGTTCAATCCATCTTGTGTGAAGCACCTAAGGCTTGGGATCATCCCCAATACATTGGGATAGATAATAAATTAAGTAGATAATTCCTCCACCTGTTCTAGCTCCTGATGTTCAACTTTTAAGTAACCGTATCACATAATTTGAAATTTCTGTCAAGGAATCAGATGTTTTGATTGTTAGAATCACTCAGTAAGTGGAAAGTCGAAGGACTGGTATAGATTCGAAGGATTATAGAACGTTTTCAAATTAGTATCACTCGTTATATCTCGGAATTACTTTTAAATTTCTTACAGCTGGATTTCAAGAAATAATAGTTTCATAGTGTTTAATTTCATTTAACGGTATTTAGTCATCTGTAGTTACTCAGCAAAAGATTAAAAAGCAATGCGGTGAGATGTATAAATACTTGAATAAACTCACCAGATATCCAAAATGAATTCCCTAAGAGTTGGATAGATTCCTGTTTAGAAATTGCATGCTTGTGTACAAAAGTGGTTAGTAATCTGTCATGCTTTCACAAGGACAGTTGTCTAATGCAAACTTTCCATTGGTGGCTGCCCAGTTATGTGTGAAATGACTGAATTATCTCAGTCACACATCCATCATGATCATCGATCCAAATAAATCATTGACAAATCCAATTCTGCTTCGCTTCAGTGTCACGCTGGATTTTGTAAGGAGCCAATTTGACATAACTGATACAAAATCAGTCTGTCATTTGATTTACAAAGTAAGCTGAACAAGTGATCGGTGGTTTCCACCAGAAAAATTTAAATGTAAACAGCTACACCGTTTACTGATCTGGAGACAAATTCAAACAAATTATCCAGTCCTGAATAGGTCTGCGGTAGGAATTTCGAAGGAATTATGTGTAATTTACCATGTGAATACTGTATGACGTAAATGAATCGTTTTTACAGAAACCTCGTTTGAATGTGAATATCTTAGTGGAGTAACGACTGAATTTTATTTCTCCTAGTTCAGATTCGGATCATAGAGGAAGCGTGACACTAACAGTGGTTCTAAGTAAGCCTTTCTCATGAACGCCAATCAATGTTTAGTCTAGATAAAGAGCATTCCGCCGGTTGAATTCAGATATCTGCAGTTGCTGATGTGCAATGTGTATAAAAACATGAACACTGTTCTGACTGTAATCCGATTATAAAAAATAAGGAAAGCTGAAGATATTACACTCTGAAATATAAGCTACGGTGGTACTCCGTTGGCTTCACAAATCTTGGTCACAGTTGGGATGGATAGATTTGTAAAATTTAGAGTGTAACGTAATGATTACATTCATAAATGTCGTTAACGTGAGGAAAGGCAGTGAGGCTAAGCTGGTCGTGCTGTCTGCACACATCTCTCACAAGATGGAAAGCGATGAATTGATAGTCGTAATTTGTCTATTGAATGTACAAATATATGATGCAGTTGCTGCAAACATTTCACGAACATACTACAAATACAACTGATATGTGTTCTGTTCAGATAATTAAAATGATTTTCTGTCAAATCAATTCATTTTCTTATACCATTGGCAGTTTATCAATAAAGTTCATTTTCCGCACCAACTGATAGTCACACAGTAGAATCCACTACATTAGAATCTAAGATTCACCAAGACATAGATCACTGAACTGTCACGCTGATTCGTGAAACGAAGTCATTGAGTACAGATATCTTAAGAATCTGTTGAGCTGTTGCATACAGATGATAGGGAGTCCTTCAGATAATGACAAGAAACTTTATTCAGACAGGTTTGAAATCCGGAGCGTATCAATGAGATATAAGTACGTAGAATTTGTTTTTGAAAGAGTCTAACTAATAAAAGATCCACATTGGGTTTTCTCTTGGAAAAAACAATAGAGTTAATGTTCTGTGGAATTTTCTGTGTAAGATGCAGTGTTTCGTTTTACTAACAGAACACATTTTTTAAATCAGTAAGTTTTTACTGAAAGAACATTGAAAGTTAATCGCATTGTACTTACTTCAAATTGAAGATGACTGTACAGAGAATAAGGAGGTTACAGAATAGGTTTTATGCTTAGAATCACAGCATAAAATGAAATAATGGCATTAACATTAGTCGTGACAAATTATATCACTTTGAACACTAATCGAGGTCCTTTTGTAGCAATGAATGACATGAGGCCGTATATACTCGAAATTATGCAAAATTATTGATGCAGTGTATTAAAACTAAATTGCGTAAAACACATGGTCATTAAAACTTTATAAAACACTGATATATCACTGATGGCTGCTTGAACTTTCACTGCTCAAAATAGTATTAATGTGATGATATTTGATTATTGAAGGAAATCAGCAGGAAGCCTTGGACCTGGGTTTCGTGCTAGTTGGCACTCATCATCAAGGCGTATCTGCAACTTTGAAGGAATTCATGTCCCTTCTGAGATTCAAACCCGCGTCGCCCAGTGATTACTGCAGTCAGAGAGGTTACCACTGAGCTATTCGGGCTCACGATTGACCTCCTGTAGGACTACAGTGGGTAATTTTATTGGACACTAGTAACTATTAACAATTTAACTTGACTGAATGAGAGACTTGTACAAGATGTCTGTTGACTATTGTTACGCCAGTTTTGATGTAGTGATTCTACGTCGAATGAATGAACTTTGGAGACTTTAGTTATCATTTCTGATGCATGAAAAATAGCCTTTATTCCTATTGGAATTTGAAGGTCAAACGTACCGTAATTTTCAATCTTAGCACATAGTGTGTTCACTGTTTTACAGATTGTCTGCTCATTCTCCATTTTGATGTAAACAGTATTCTTCGAGAAAGAACAGGGTTTTATGTTAACAACATCAAACGATATGTATTAGGATACTTTTGCGTGAAAATTTGTTTAATTCTTCAAAATTGTCATCTGTTTACATACAGTGTCACTTTCGCTGACAGACTATTCAAAGACTAAGACTTAATAGCGCATGCCTAAATCTAAAATGTCTACTATCTGTAAGCATGGAGCTCATCCGTTGGAAAACCTGTCCGCTAACTATGACCATTAAATAATATTATCTCAGTTTGACTCAGAATCCTTGTTGTCAGTACTATCTAAACAACAGGCCGGAAGAGATTTTCTGATTCGCCATGTTCGAAAGTAATCAACAGTGATTTCAGTTCACTAATGTAGTATTCTCTTTGAGGGGAACAGAAGAATAATTGTCCCCTGAATACATGCGTTCACCTGCACACCTTAAATGCATCAACGCTTGGTGTGTGTCGTACACTTTACAATTAGTTACCTTTTATTCATGGTATCGAAGAAGCAACAATGAGGCATCCCGTTGGACAAGAATCATTTATGCGATCTGACTACACAATGGTTGAGTACTGCTGAATTATTTAAATACATCAGTACACGTGTGTATATGTCTGGTTATATTCAATCCATAATTGTGATTAATAAACGTTGAATAAGATTAGAAAAACATTCACTTACCAGCTACGTCATGTAGGAAATAAGGGAAAGAATGTAGGATGGGGTGGATAAGTTGGCACCTGGTCACTTCTGAACATGTAGACAGTGGGAATGAAAATGTACGTGTTTGAAAATATCTGAATATTTCAACTTCTTCAATCATACATTATTCTGCTCACCTGCTGATTGACTGATTTTGAAAGGTTATTGGAAATGCATAGCTCGGTTTCGATAACCACCTCAGATAAATTTATCTAGCTTCCATTTTCATTGAATTCTTACCTATTCGATATTATTTCCTACATTTGATAATAAGTGAAATTTCTGACATCTTTCAACTAAAGCATATGAACCACCATTGAATGAATTAAGAACTTTTATTATTCACTTGATGAGGTCGTGTGTAAAATCGAATTTCAGTAACCGTTTCCTACGGAAGCTGCTTATATGAAAATAAATAGTATCAATATGAGAAAAAAAGTTACTGTACCCCTGTGTGATATATGAAATAAATTGATCGAATATGCGGTATGTGTCTTGCATTTAAAACACGTGAATTAATGTTTATCACCACGAATGTGTCACCAGCCACAAATCTTACATTCCAATAAAGTCATTCACTAAAACAATTAGAATTTATGTATTGTGTTTATAATTAAACAGGCATTTGGCTTAACATTGACTGAATTAGAGATTTTTGCATGATGACTGAATGGCATTACTACCTCAGTAAAAAATTCCGATGTCTTGCTTTTGTTAGCTATGGAGTCTTTGGTCTTCATTGCTGATAACTTTGAATAGCATTGCAATTTTGAATACAAGAACACGGTAATTTTTAATTTCAGTAAATACTAATGTCATCGCTTTATTCCAACTAGGTGAACGACATTGCGATTTTGGAAGACCTGTAGTAGGATTGTTTTATCAAAACGCCTGTTGGTGACAACTCTGAACACAACTACACTTTATGGACTACAGTTAAGTGAGAATTATTTCCTCATTCTCTCCTTGGATCGAACAATACTCCTCCTGAAAAAATGGTGTTTTCGTTCCCAGAATCAAGCCACACATATAAGGTTTTTGTTGTATGAGCACTAGTTTTTCCTTTCAGAAAACTGTATTGAGATTTTTTGCACATGCCCGATTCTCAAAAAAGAATATCAGTTACATGGAGGTAAGGCTTAAAATTCAACTCAAAATCCTGGACTAGGACAGCCTGTCAGTTGACTCAAATCATTGGGAAGAGTTGTTTTGTAAGGATATCAGGTATCCGTGGTCATACTCGTAAAATCAAATCTAATCCTAACAAACCAACTCTTTAGAATTATTCTGATGCTCGCTAGTGACTTGGTACGGGACTGACGGTGTTTCCTGGAGTTTTCTTGAGAATTCGTGACTAGTGAGGTTCAGTGAGTCAAGTGCAAGGATGGATGTTCCACCGGTGACATTGGTTGGTAGTTGCGATAAATCGCGAACTGGTAGAAGTTAGAATTCTTGCGCCATTAAATCAGGTCCCAGTGGCTAAATAGTACACCAGCTTACCATGTAACTGGAAGATCCTCGGTTGGAACCCTGGCAGTGGGTACCTGCTGCCGATGATTCCCAAACTAGGATGAATCAACTGTCCAGTCCGCCTTGATTTTCAATGGTTGTCTAACTGATATCAATTCGTTGTGGTATTCGTAAAAATCAAATCATTCCTCTTGGGATTCACAGTGTTAGCATCACTTCAACTTCATCGTTAACAAACAGGTTCTCATCAGCCACTGTCAGTGTACTTGATAAATCAGTTTTGTATAATTCTCCAAAAAAACTTTTCACTTACCCACTTCTTGACCTGAGAAATTATGGAGGGAATACAGGAAACTGTGAATAAATTGACGCGTTGAAATTAATTACGAGGAAGTCCTGTATGAGATTAAATGTCGGTAGTTGGTCTCTACATAGGCTATTTATTTGGTGTTGAATATAATCAATATGCAGAAACAAATGTTACAGAGAAAATACCCTTTGTGATACTATCACTGTCAATCTTCAGGACATTCAGCCGTCTTCACATGGGTTCAACCCTACCCAGATTTACTTGAAACACCTCATCTTCGCCTAATTTTGCCTAAGTCATCAGTTAGTGAAATGTAGCGCAGCATGATGAATGTTTTAACAGATTATAACCATATGTGACACTACACTGCTCTTATTAATACTCTTTGAAACGTACCGTTGACATCATTTAATAGAATTGTTAGAAATATGATACAGAATCCAAGTAGTGAAATATTAAATCCCATCACTTCGAAATGCTCATTTGATTATCTTCGTGTGTATATGAAAAGATACAGATTAAATTATCATTGTAAAGTGTAATGTAATGTATGAGTTTGCATTGCATGTCTATATCTCTGTCAATGTTGGACTGACGAACTGTGTACTCAACCTTGTTATTTGCTAATCAGTGAATCGCGTTATGTCAACATTCCAATGGTGCTTATTCGATTAGAAATTTCTGTGTTTCTGATAGATAAAACATGTTAAAATATCTCGTGATAATAATTACAGTTGCTTTGACAGGACTTTTTTAAAATGCCTCCAAAGATGTACCATCATAACCACGATACATTTTCAAAGAAATATAGGTCAATAAATCAGAAAGCCGCTGAAACATCCTGTCCATCAAAGTTATAATGTAATGAGTGGCGAAGAGATCAAATTATCTCCAGGTGATTCCAGATAACTTTATTTCTAAGGGATAGAAAGGTATCCTTTTTGTATTCTCATGAAGTAGATTAAAGTATGTGTTACACGATTTGAACACTGGTCTTTTCGGAATCAGCGAGGATAGAAAGATGAGAGCAGTTCTACCCTTCCTTTCATAGAAATAAGTAAAGAGGTGCACAAGACTTAGCACACCCGAATTATAAACACTAATGACAATTTATTACTTTTATATGTTTAACGGAATTCGCGTGTGCGTCACTGGAGGGTTTTCCAACAGATGGCTACATACTTCCATTATTAGATGCCATCTGGCAATGCTAAATATCAGATGACAGTCCTGAAAGGATAAACAACACAGAACTCCAGCAGTGAACTAGAGAACAACCTGTAACCTAACAAATGTACAAAATGAATTGAAAGTGGATTGGTCATACTCTTATAAAACCACTCAGTGGTGATTCACACTAAGCTGTTGGTTGTTAAGCCAAATGAAATGTGTCCATATGCGCATCTAAGTGTCAGATGGAGTTAATTTGAAAAAGGAAGTAGAGTTTGTGGGAAATTTTGAGGTGAGCCTGGTTGTGTGATATCAAAATGTGCGTTTCAGTGATCAACCGACTTCTGAGTTCAACTCATCACTACCGGTCTTCTACAATCAAGGACATACTAATTTAGTTTATATTTAATTTAATTTTCGTTTCATGCAGTTGAACGCATTCACATAAGTGAAATGGAGTGTGGGTATCTGCTGTTTCACATTGAATAGAGCTAAGATTCCCTCTCATATTACAAATAATTTGGAAACGTCATCACTGATGATTTCCATTTTCTTCGCAGTAGTTTAGGGGCTACTCAATGCTTTTGGACAAACTATCATATACTGCTGCTCAGTGTCTGACAAAGTAACAGTTTTCTAATAACATTTCCAGTGTAAAACAAACATCACACCTGTGTTAATCATGGAGAATCTTAGTCTTGTACTTACCACTACATTCTTTTCATCAGACAGATGTTTCATTCATTCTTATTATCGGAGATTTATAAGTTCAGCAGTTGTCATTCTTACCTAAAGGCGGAATGTCTACCCTTTACAGTACCTATACGGTAGTAAAGCTGAAGTGTGGAGATTACTTTGAAGACTATTTATTGGTGTATACTTGATGTTCTATCCTCGGTGTCCATGTTCCACAGATTTCTGTAATTAACGCTTCTATTCGTCTTTCACTTTTTTATCGTAACGACGTAAGCGGCCTAATTTGCTGATTCAAATTGCTTATGCTTAGTACTTGCTATCGAATTATTGATTTCTGATTAACTTTGTGCTACCATTGCAAAGAAGCCAGGAACCATTGGCCGTTTGTCACATGATGATCATCTGTGAATCTAGTTCAAATAATTTGATGAAGCTGCTCAGTGACTGAATAGTATTCTCAGATCCGAATCGCTGCACACATAATGCCATACTAAACTACTAACTGTATTCTCCAGTGACACTTCGGAAACAGACAACAATGCTGTACTACCACTTGATTTCATTATGGGTAAATTTTTATTTTGATAGAGTCTCACAGTGTTATACAGTAATATTTACAGTAAATATTACCACTTGATTTCCCGGAAGGGACTCTTATGGCTGTCATCCTTATGTCAACTTTACTCGTTACCTGTATTCCACATTGGTGGCGTCGGTGTTCCCACTTGGACGCAAGCCCATCAACCCACGTTTCAAACGTCAAAGCATTATACACTTAGGCACTTTCAGCACCTCTTATTCTTTTTAAATTCAATTTTGATGTTCTCGTTGATTGACTGGAATGAAACGTCCATTCTGTATTAACTTCTAAACCTTTACTCCTGCTTTGTATATCACATATCTGACGTTGATATATTCTTGATACAAGTATAAAACTTGAGCACTGTGGTAGAGCATAACGCCATTATGGATAAGATTGTATTTTGATAAATCACAGTGTGCTATACAGTAATATTCACTGATGACTACCTTTCGAGCACAAATTATTGCCACTCATAATCATATCAAGTTAGTCACACAACTTTTTCCCTTCATTTATATACATGGATGGAATTGACTAGATATTTGAATAAAAAATTAATATGGGATAATGTACATTCAGAAATAATAATATGAGTGTTATCGATAAATTAAAATCAGATGGGAAATGAGACGAGTGTTTTTATAGTCATAATAAGTAACTTGTTAGAATGTTGTGATGTACGTGAATTGAAATAGAATTTAGAGATTATTTATTATCCTCTTCTGATTTGACTGACTGGCGGTAATAATATCTTTCTTATTTCAGGTATTTGCATTGAGTCATTTCTGTTGCATGTGTTGTGTTGAGTGTAGACACAATGAACCAGACAGAATTCAGTAATCGATCTCTCTCACCACCTACATCGATAACTTCTGGTCAAGATTTCTTCTTTCTAGTCAATTCCTGACATGTATATAAATGAAAGAAAAAAGTTAAGTGAGTGACTTGATATGATTGTGAGTGGCAGAAGTTTGTGTTTGAAACGTGGTCATTAGTTAATATTACTGTATAACAACACTGTGTGATTTTATCAAAATAAAATCGTATCCATAATGGAGTTGATGTATTCTCTTGATTCGACCTCCAATATTAGTCTACGTTTTTGACTTATTCTCCCATTTGTTATGGTATTTTTATACTGTTAACAATTAGGTGCTGTTTTGCTACAGTCAACATTTCGTTGACTGGAGTGAAGTGATGTACTTAGAGTCATACCTAAACTTTCGGACTGTTGACTAGAGGTGTTTCTTGTTTTATTTGACTTCTGCAGGCAAACACTTAACTCTGTTTTTTGGGAATATTCACTGTGAATCTGAAATACTTGGCGTTTACGTTGGGTCACCTATTTTCACCGCATAGACATTTGAAGTGCCTAGTCAATCATCTTCATTTTTGAAACCGTTTGCATGTAACTTTTCAGTGTTTATTAGCAGCATGAACCTGATCAGGCTACATTGTGTCGCCATATTGGTGGAATGTTATCACTTACTGAGCATGACTCCTTGAAGTTTGGCAAACTACACACAAAAATGAAGAAAATTCTTTAGTCTATCCGAATTCCACCCTCCAGTGGACAAGTCACAGCAACCGTTATCAAAATGTTTCGCATATCATGGTCGTCCAGAGACCACAATAAACGGTAAACTAACGCAACATTATTATATGACGCAATTTTCTCCTGCCCAATGTGTTTTTGTCGTTTTGTTCTGGCTCGTCATAGCTAATAATGGTATGAATATATTGTCGATTTAATCTCAAAGGCTAATGCAAACTAAAATCATGATTAATGAATAGAAAATCAAATGAAACATCAACGAGTAACACTATGCGGTAAGACGTTAGATTGTGGTTTAGGATAGGGAGAGGATACTAAATCTCCTAGGATGACGAAACGCCAAATCCTAAAAAAGTAAGATATCCACAGTGTTGAATCGATCAGGTGCAAATAACACAGGAAAGACGTCTAATACGAAGTAGATTTTAAGGAAACATGATCAAAAGTACATCACAGACCATGTGTCTAGAAAACCTATGGATTTGAACAACTGCATGGAATAGGGGTTTCTTAACAGATACACTGTAGGTCTGAGCTGAAAATGCTTTGTAATGAGGGGGAAAATCTACCCTTTTTGGCATTTACAACTGTACAATATACACAGAAATACCTGCAAGGTTACAAGGGGAGCCTACGAAAAGAAAATTCTTTCTACTGAATTATGAATATCTGCTTTAGGAATTCTATTTACTTAGAAATTAATGATAAAATTATTGGATGTAGATAGTCTTCCATTTCACTATACTAAAGCTAATCTCTCAGTGTATTAGTTCAGTTGTTGATGAGGGTACTCTAGTTTTATGACATGTAAACAATCAGTGATGCAGTGAGTTAAAGGCTATAAACTGACTCAACAGTTAATGGCTCCAAAGCAGTTCTCTTATTGACGTTTTCTTCCTTATCACTGTTCCATTCATTTCACATTTGTTCCAGACTCCGATGACAAAAAATGTGATGCCAACTGCTTGAACCTCGTGGATTTTGAAATGTCAGAAATTCGGGTCTTCACAGTGCTTCCCTATAGCTGTTAGTATTCAACCTTTATCAATATCACCAAACAAATATACCAATCAGTCTATCAATTATGCATCAGAAACTAATCACAAGACGACGTCATTAACAAATTAACTGTACATTACACTGACTCTTCTCATGTGTATATTGTGAAATTCCGTGGCAGTCGTGGAAAGATCTCTAAACACAGATCTAAAATGAGATTATCAGAAAAGAAAGTCTCTTACGTGTATATGAACTGAGATTTATGATAGGTCAAAATATGATATACGAATTTATTTGCTGTTATTTAGTGTTCTTTTCATTTCGCGAAGTCGAATCCACAGATATGGGTTGACGTAAGCATGCCGCTTCTCCTACATTTGAGGAGAGTTTCCTTCCCTTCCTATATTACTAACGAATTGGTAACGTTATCAATGATGATTTCAAATTTTGCTCATAATACTTGAGTGCTACTAAAAGTACAAATAAATCCCTACTCCTGTTCACTATCCAGGAAAGGAAACTTGTCATAACGGTATTTCCAGCGTACAGCCAACATTATACCTGCGTTAGCGACTAACGTGGTTAGCGTTTCGCTTGGCACGTGTTCCCTTTTGTTAGACTGCACCGTTTCACTCGTTCCAACTAATGGAGGTTTATAAGCTCAGCAGTTGGCTACTTACCTAAAAGCCTTAAGTCTACCGCTTGCAATGACTGTACGTTATCATGAGAAAAACGCGGAGATTAGCATGAAGATATTAGTGGTCGAATGTCTTCAGCCATCCTTGATTTTCTACCCTGTGTTTCTGTATTACACAGATCGCTGACTCCGCTTTCACTCAGTTTCCAGCTAATAGCTTAACACAGTTAGCAGATTAATTTGGAGGTAATCGAAGGAAGTCATTTGCATTTTCAGATTTGTTAATTACCAGTAGGACTTTAACTCTATGTAGCTGAATCATGAGGTACTGATTGCAACAAATTTTTAAATATATCTCAAAATTTCTATAAAGTTGAACTTTTCTAAAGTCTTCATCTAAGGAAGCTTTGTTATCTAGTTGGCGTAAAGGAATTGAAGAATTCATCATCACATATGTTAATCATGATTATACTGACCACCACATTCTAAAGCTAGGAGAACACAGAATTGAGGAATTTTATGCTCAGTGATTAGATTTGTACTAAATAAATCAACTTGAAATAAAGCAGTGATACAGCAGTAATAACTGCATGTCGTTTAGAGGGCGATATATCACTTCTTATCCTATAAATCTAATCCTCCTTCCTAATCTGTTTCATGCTTTTCGCATATATCCGTGACTGATGTAACCCCTATGCCCATTACACATGGTTGTTCCACTTAATGTCAAGCAATATAGTCGCCTGCTGATCTGCAGAAGACCAAAGGAAAAGATATCTTACGTGACCACATGTGTATATATAAATTCACGCATTGACGTGAAGGCAGACACAGCAGCTAACATGCATCCTGTCAAAAAGGGTTAAACAACACTATCCAGCATGGCTGTAGAAAGGAATTATTGGCCATGTATGGAGTGTAATAATCGAACATCTCATCATCATCGGTAATACCATCTCAACAAACGTCCCCATCAAATTAATCTACAAAATGAAGAACAACCTGCCAAAGACAATACGTTACCGTCTTTGCATTGCAGAAGCTCTAGACATTCAGTTAGAAGAACCACAACTATGCATACAAAAGCAAATTATTCAACCACTTCTAGTGTCATGGTAACAACTTTGTTGATTTGACCCAATTTGTTCTTGTTTGCCTGTTTTTTCTAACTACCTAAAACTTTTGTATTCCTTTAAAACTCTTACGCTGTTCCGTATTTTATTATGTTTCCATGCACACCCTGAGCACACCTCTTTCACCAAACTCCTCATGTTATCACGAAACTGTTCTTTCACAATCGATTGTGACAACTCATCACTTTTCTTACTACCTTCTTATATCAATATCCGCTTCTTCTGAACGCTTTTTGTATTACATAACTCCACCAAAACTTTCTCATTTTATTATCGTTTGACGGATTTAATATTTACACACAAACAAAATACCCATACTATTTGCGATTGTACAGCTGTGAAAAGGCATTCGCCACAAAGAGACTCTTCGCTGAACTAGTGGTTTTCTCTCCAATAAAATTTTTATTTGGCATTTTCATGAATTAAGCTGGAGCTAGCCTCCCACAGAACATAATGATATGACAAGTAAGCGTCATCAGCGTTGGGAAATACCACAAAGTAATAAAACAAAATCCAGTATTGCACATGACTCCACTCATTCCATTTGAAAACTGTTAGATATAATTGGTATATGCGCGTGCATATTAAGTTATTCAGTTATACTGAATCCATTTTCATACGACAGTTTCGCATAGATTCAGATTTTGAGAATAACGCTGGTGTATTCCTCGTTTTTATTTTTTGGCAGAGTGTCTTAATTTTTTGATGGTTTAAGTATGTGTTGATTACTGACAAAATTGGTTTGGTAAACATCCGTTACTTCAGTGTCATTCAACTTTTATAAAAGGTATTGAATTTATACTAGCACACATATAATTCAGGGATTAAATCATGAGTCATATGTATTGTAATAATTATAACAGCGTCAGTGGCACAGCGGATAGGACTCTTGCCGACCATGCACATGGTCCGAGGTTCGATCTCCCGCCGGCGCACACCTGATATCTATGGTCGGCCTGCTAAATTTGGGCTACCGATATCACATGCTGAAAATTTCGTACTTGTACCAAAATACTGTGTGGAATCAAGCTATAATAAAAAACAGTCTCCATCTGTTGAACTCTGAGAGAGATTTTTGCAATTGGGCTACCTAGGAGTTCATAACAATACCAAAAATGAATAGGTATATTAGTAAGGTACGATATTAGAGAAATATGAAATATGACTCACTGCCTTAAGCAGTCAACTTCCACTTAATGGACTTCATGATTGATATTCTGTATCAGCTACTTCACTCTGGTAGCTAAGTAGTAGCATCAGCCTTCCCAAAAGGGGAATTCGGTTCACCATCTGTCACACGAGAAATATGTGGTGGGTAACCGAGTTCCAACTGAGCGAGGATTGACCAGAGAACCTTACACAGAAATGCAGTAGCTCCGGTTACATTAATTCATGTGGCATATTATCGTAGCAGCATGAAAGACATAAGAAATTCCTAAAAGTGTGCAGGAGGATGAATCATAAGGAATTATTGTACTTGAGATGTTACAAAAGATGAATGTATAAGTGTCACTGTGAAATACTTAAAGCCATATCACCAACAGTCTGTTTTCACTCCTTATCATCATTATCTCAAATACTCTCATCAAGTAGTCGCTGCCTCTCTACGTGAATTAGACTAACTGTCAATTACTTTATGGATTGATTACCGGATTTGGTTTCACTACCCCTGACTTCACCACAAACAGCAATTCATGAAGATGCCGGTAGCTTGGTATGTACAGTACGTGTCCCGGCCATCTTAATCGCTTCACCTTCAGGACCTCATTGATTAGATTTTCTTATCGAATATTCTACGCCTAACTTCAACCTTGGAAACGTGAATACATTTGTGACTGAAAGCTTAGGATCTGAATTAAGTGATGAATATGTTCACCTGCTATATTTTTTTATTCCTTTACGTTCCCACTGGAACAAAAGGCTTCAAGCTGAAGGCTTGAAGTTTCGTTAGCAAAAGTGTTTATTTTTACTGGATGGGGTTGTTAGGCTCATGTCCAACCTTCTCTCTCTTTATCAATAGTATTAATGGCTTAGCGAGGTAGAGGAGTGAGTTGAACGGAGATCGAACCCCAAATCACCTGAGTGGTTGGTGAGCATTCTACCGCTGTGGCACTGTCACACGTCACCTGCTATTACAATATACAAATTAATATAATGTACAAAAAATAATTACACATTCTGTCTCTAAATACTCTTCGTCTTCCAAACAGCTTATTTTTCAACTGTTTACTCCATGTAAACAAAAAAGAGTATCCATTGTTTTTTTTTGATAAAATGATGCTGTTTAGACTTTGCTAGTAAAACATTAGCCGTGCTGAATCGATTGAATCTTAATTAACTCTTCCTTTTCAGTGTGTATAAAAATCGATTCCAAATATTTAGGTGAAATTATATACTGATGAAATATGAAAGGAGTTCTCAAGCATGTGTACTATATTCTGTTAAAACTGGAATGCACTGCAGTTAAAAAATACATTGTTTGCTTAGGGAGAAGACATTTTATTTCTTATTTCACTAGTATCATCACTTCATTGTTTGTTATTAGTTATTTTCCCAAACAAAAGTGTGCGATGTATTCACTGTAATTTCCCTACTGCTGCTGATTCGAGCCTATAATGGAAGGGTTTAATTAACTTTCTCACTCATTTTAGTTATGCACATTTGATTTTTTCCACCAAGATTTTCTGGCAACGAATTTTTTATTTTATTTTTTATTTTGGTTACAGCTTGATGCCACACCGTATTTTTAGTACAAGTATGGCATTTTCAGCATGGATATCGGTAGCCCAAATTTCACAGGCCGACCATAGATATCGGGTGTGCGCCGGCAGGGGCTCGAACCTCGGACCATGTGCATGGTCGGCGAGAGTCCTAACCACTGTGCCACCGACGCAGCCCCATGTTTCTGCTATTCGGGTACAGAAAGCAATCCTGAGTAGCAAATCAATGTTTGTGGATCAATGAGATTACACTGCTTAAGCACACACTTGGTGCGGGATTCCACCTTCGGCCGTCACCCAACTTCATCTCGCTTAGCATGTATGAGTCCAGTAATATTGAGAGTGTCAGTTATGAGGCCATCCACCTAACTCCGAAGAAACACCACTGCTACTGAAGTTGATTTTGTTGGCGTTTTCGCTCTCAGTGACTACGACCAAACATCTCATGGAGAAATATATCCTCAGTGTATTCAGAATGTTTCAATCGGAAAGGAAACATTGACAAAGTTGAATGAATTCTTTCCTTTTGGAACACCACCAGCTCGCTGATTTCAAACCTGATGACTGAACACTCGAAAATGAGGAATCATTTGTCAAAAGTGAATGTTCATGTACTGTAAACGAACATGGTCATTTTAATCAGAGTCTATGAAATGTTTAATGGCCTTTCTTCCTACTCATGCACTTATAATTTCGTTACCCTGAAAGGCAGTGTCAATGCAACTGTCTCTTCAGAACAATTTTCTCTGAATAACTTACACAGTAAATACTGGATTCCGAAGTAACAGTCTACAGATACAATTTATCTGGTACAGTGAACCAGTGCCGAATCAGCAGATTAAACATTCAGCCTGATGAGTGCAGGTAGATACCGCTATATTGTCATCAATCGGTAGGCGCGTTTCATTAATCTAGTTCATGTCCCGTCGACTTCTACATCTATTGTACTAGTTTGACAGTGTAACTTTTAGTGAAATTAACTACATCAGGTCATTCATTATTCACTGAGACCACTTGATCAGCAAACTTCTGTTAACACTTTTACAACTGGCTAGCTGATTTCGGAGATCACGTGAGTTTGACAATTACACCGTCTTCTTGTGATGTCGAATGAATCTGTGAATTTGTGATCAGAAAACATGGAATTTGTCAAAAGTGATTTATTTCTCATTTTCCTGACACCCACAATCAAATTTCACATTTCAATTTTCATTTCACACATCATTTTTGACACTGAGAATCACGACACCTATTTTCACAGCAGTCTTCATCTGCTCTACAGAATTCACCTTCTGGTTTACAACAAAATTGAAGACCTGATGATTTGCGATATCGACATTCAGATGAGGGACAACACTTCCCAAAAGTAAGAGTGTCTTTATCGATATCTCTACACACACAGTTTAATCCTTTCAAAGAAAATAAAAACAAAGATATTGGAATCATAGGGGAAACGACCAGAGAGTTTGCTTAGAAAGTTAACGTGAAATTGTTAAGAATGTATTTACCACGTTACTAACTTAACACCAATTCTCGTCTGAATTTGTAAGCGACGTCAGTATGACTCAAGTGAAAAAAAAGACATTTGTCAAAGTTGATTTATTTCTCATTATCCCGACACCCACAAACAAATTTCACATTTCAATTTTCACTTTTCACTTGACATCGAGAATATTGACATCTATTTTCACAGCAGTCTTCATCTGCCTTACAAAATTCCCCTCGATGTTTACAACAAAATTGAAGACCTGATGATTTGCGACGTCGACAGTAAACAGTGGGACAACACTTTCCAATGTAGAAAGGAGTATATTTGCCATCCCGACACAAACATTCATCTCCTTTCAAAGAAAACAAATACAATGTTATTTGTATTTCATGAATAAGGGTGGTGCAGTTTGCTTTGAAAGTCAGCATGAAATTGTCAAGAATGAATAAGTCGATAAATTATTGCGAGATAAAACATTCATATTACTACCTTTACACCACTTCTCGTCCCGATTTGTAGGCGACGTCAGTTTGACTCAATTGAATTGTAGTCAGAGATCAGGTTCACTTCATAGTTGACAGAAATCTGCCATCCATTCACGCACTATAACGTTATCAACTAGCATACATTGAAATGACAGAGATGCAGAGAGTTTATTCAAGGCAACCGATGCATATCTTGCAAACCTTGTCAAACTTCCTATAAACATGTGAATATCTACTGTTCACTGTTTTTCATAGGAATGCTAATGATTATCTCCATTGTGTCAATGACCAATGATCAAGCTTTGAAACAGACTTTAATTCATTAGTACACAGATTGCACGAATTTCGTTCTATGTTTCCTTTCATGCAATGGATTAATGCAGACATATGCACATCAGCGAGCATACACTTCAACAGATCTATCCTACTGAATTGACTATCCATCATGTGTACAACGATGAAACAGTGTGATAGACACACGAAAAGTGTTCACTCAGATGACAGAAGTGTAGAAATTACAAAATGTCACGTATGTTCCACAACCGTTGAGAAGAAGAAAACGTCATCAGTGAAGCAGTACCAAATCCTCTACTCAAATACCGAACTCCAGGACGGAAGAGAGAACTGTAAACACTCAACAAAACATACGATTATCTGTAGTAATGACCTGAAACATAGATCCATCAGTGATAATCATTATTAATGTGGCTATGGTGGAGCAATGAACATTAGAAATGTGATGGACAGCACTGATTTGTGAACAGTTGAGATGCTGTTCTAACACATCAATATCCACCATTTATATATCCCACTATTTATATAACCG